>CM031377.1:83030929-83728392 GCA_018208015.1 Medicago ruthenica | reverse complement strand
TGATAAGAAAAAATTGAAAATATGACAGTTAGCATGAAACTGATAATGAGTGGGATATGATCAATAATCAATACTAGTTTTAATGCATGTCGATATTCATTACGTCATTTCTAAAATAACTTTAAAATCGTAATCTCATAATTTAGACATCGTGTAGAGAGATTCCACTGATTTAAATAGGGAGAAAAATAGTTTCAATTCACAAATTGTTTACCTGCCAACCAATGCCGCGGCTAAGTACGGAAGGTGGCACTGGAGTTGCACTTGCAAGCCTTGCAACAGCAATAAAACCACCAGTTGACTGCAGCAAATTGAAAAATATGTTAGAAACAATCATTAAAAAAGTATGCAGCAATCATGTATTTGCATGAATATAAATTGCAAGACAATAAGCTGAGCAAAACCATGGTATTCTAGAGAAGGACCTAAGTTCAAAATTCAGTGTACTCATCCCAAAAATAAAAATAAACTAACCTCTATTTGTGCGACAATGAAGCAGCCATCATAGCGAAAGCTTCTCCAGCATCAAATGTTGGAGCTCCCCAATGGAAAGGATATGGAACACTACTCCTGATTAATATCTATTTTATCAAAATAAATAGATAGAATTAACCAAAACTGAATCCATTTTTCTAGTCATCAAAGATTATAGAAAATAACAAGTTTAATCGACCGCGTCCTCTAAAATATATTACTACCTAAGGTAAGGAATAAACATTCATAAGACTCTACAAGACGCACTACTAAGCCGTCGTACTACAAAACTGCAACATTTTACCAAGACAACCTATGCCAGGGCAGCAGAACACAATAACAGCACAAGGCAAAACTGATCCTAACATGAACACAATCATTACACACAAAATCAATAATTGCTCAACAACCATTACAAAATCGATAATTGCCAACTTCCAGATTATTCTAAAAGACTTTAATCGTAAGATTAGTACCTTTTTTAATAAGCTATTATCTAATATAGGTATCTTTACACACAAAACTACAATCTACAAGATGAGTACCTTTAAGTTATTATAAACTATTGTCAAATATCAGCATCAATAAGTTATTAGAAGTACCCTTTAAGTTATTATAAGACAACGAAGCCGCCGCCGATTCTTCGTCTCGTCATTTGTCTTCCTTCACTGCTTAGTTTAAAATACAACCAAGTAAGAAATTTATACAAAATCAAGACACCAATAGATCTAAACAACGAGCAACTTTCAGATCTGAAAAAAAGTATGAAGTTAGGATTTAAAAATTTGAGCTTTTTAAGTATGAAGCATAAACTGAGGAAAAATATAGAATAGAGACTCAACCTTGGAAGAGAGGACGTCATTGCAGCTGTACAGTTCAGGCACGGAGGTTCCGTGAAAAAATAGTTCTGAATCAAAAAGAAAAATGGTAGATAACGAAGGAACTCAGTACAAAGAATGATGAACATAAAAGAGAAAGAACAAAAATGACTAGGTGGAACGACCTTAATCTGGCGGAGGATCCAACTGTCATACTAACATTCCAAATCTAAAGCACACAGCCAAAAGACTGCCACGGCTAAACAGAAAAAGCAAACACCACATCTAATACCAAAAAAGTCCCTAAGCCAAAGTTGAGCACAAAAACAACAACAAAAAATAGTGTTAAACGACATCAGAAAAACAACATCAAAATTGGAACTAAATCAGCGTTATACAAGAACAAAAAAACCAGTGCATACGCGAAAAAACCTGAGCAAAATCAGCAGCAAAAGCGCTCACACCAGCAATAGAAAACATGCAAAATAAACTGGACTCAAACAACAACTAAACCAAGGAACAAAGAAATGTACTAAAAAATAACAAGTTTTGTAACAATCTAAATACCTCCTATTTGAGCAAAAATCCCAAATCATTACCTACCAAACTAACTAATTAAGGATATTTAGAATGTCAATACACAAAATTTTAGCATATTCAAAAACAAAGTAACTACTTAAGTTATTCTTACCAATCAACAACCAACTTAACTATACACACAAAATTCAAGAAACCCATATTTAGAGAATCAAAACACACCCATATAGGTTCTAATAACAAATGAACAACCTGAAGACACCCAAGAGTGTAGATCACTGGACCACCGAGACTGGAAGACAACAAAGTCGCTGATGATTCTTCCTCGCGTCGTTTGCCTTCTTCACTGCTGGTTCGATTTTGGATTCAAAGAAATCGAAACACAACAAAAACAAGAATAAAAACGTTAAAAGGAACTAGATAAAATACGACCCATATTCAGAGTATAAAAAAAACAACCCATTTGTGAGTTGGTAGTGTTTGAATCGAGTGATTTCAAAATCGAGAATATAAAAAAATGAACAGGAACAAGAAAAGAATATGAAATCGTGTGATTGAATGAAAATAAACTAACATGACGAGAAGAGGAACAAACCTGATGAGATGAGAACAAGAACAAGTTGGATTCGGTTTCAAACAACAACAACACGGTGAGAACAACAACAACAGCACGGTGAGATGAGAACAACAACAACACGGTGAGATGAAAACAGGAATAGGAATAGGAACAGCTGGAACTTCACTAACGGGGTTCAATTTCACTAATGATGAGTTTTGATTTCAATGAAAAAGCATGAAAGGGGAAAATTTTGTTTTTGTGTTTAGGGTTAATGTTCCTTTTGGGTTCAAGTGAAAAGAGGGAAAAAGATGAAAGGGGAAAAATTAGGGTTTAATTTTTGATGAAAAGAAGAAGAGGGAAATTCATTCAATGGGGAAATTTTTGGGTTTCATTGTTGGTGAAATTATGAAAGGGGGGAATTTTTTTTGCACACCCGCTCAAATGAGTATTGGTATAATAATAATAATAAAATAAAAATTTAGATTCTTTTTTGCAACTGATAATTTGGTGGCTAAAAACCGTCGCTAAAAAATTTTGTGACCGATTTAGTGACCAACTTCATTTTGGTTAATTGTTTAAAATAATCGGTTGTTATATCGGTCTCTACTGCGACTAATTTATTTTGGTCTCTGAATCGGTCTCTAAACGACAGTTTTCTAGTAGTGGTCATTGTTCTTTCTTCGTTTTTGATCTTGGTGGAATATCTATTATGTTTCTTCGAATGTAATATCAAAATCAAACACCAAAATCAAGAATCATCACGTTTGAAATTGCGGTTTGGGAAAGCTATTTTTGGTTGATGATTTTAAGAGAGGAGATCAGAGTTATGTGCTTGAGTTTCTTCATGTTTCAGAATCTCGTTTCAAAGCCTTTCTTCCACTACTAAAAAACAAAAAATCAGTGACGGAAATTTAGTGAGGGAAAACATGAATTCCCTCTCTAATTTCGTCACTAAATTTTGTGACCAATGAATTTGTGAGGGATTTTATTTTTTTCGTCACTAATTTCCCTCACTAATTTTGCTTTTCCTAGTAGTGTTCGCATAGTGACGATGTAGATAGCGCATTGCAGAAACACGTATGAGGAATCTCGTTTTCGCTATTCCATTAGATTATGCAGAAGTGCATTTCGCAAATTCACGTTTTTTTCGTATTCGTTATTCCATACAGAATTGCGTTTGGAGAAGCACGTTCTGGTAAAACAATTTTGGTCCAGATGCGTTTTTGGAGAAGTGATTTTGGTCAGACGTGCGTTTTGAATAAGCGCTTTTGGTTCACACGTGTTTTGGCGTGTTCAGAATCGTCCTTTTTGTCAATTGGACTAATGTATTGGCTATGGGCTTCTCAATTGAAGACTATGGAATTTGCAATGGGCTTGTGCTACTCATTTTTCATTTTTTGCAGTTTTCTGTTTCTTTTATTAAGTGTACCTCCTTTGTTTTAGTTTCAACATTATTCACTTTGGAATTTGTATTTCAAACTCAAGTAAGAATTTTCTTACTTGAGTTTGAGGGGGATGTTAAGATAACTAGAGTTAGTGTTAAAATAACTATAGTTAGTAAAGGTAGTTAGAGTTGGTTAAATGTTAGTTAGAACTATAGTTAATTACACATGTGGTTAAGTGTGATTGAGGTTTATAAAAGATCATCCATGTACTCATTACTCTGAATCTTTTTCAATACAATTAATAATGAATTCGAAGGGTTTTCCCTATGTTTCTTCTTATCAATCATACTTCTTCTATGAAGCTAATCTCAATATCATAAATCCTATTATTTCTGATAAGTTGTTTGTGACATTTTTAAGACGATGGATATTATCAAGACTTGTATTAGGGTGAGGTGTTTGTATGAAGGAGAGAGTTGATGATAGTATGAGAACAAAGCTGAAAAAGTTTTGGATGCTAAAGCGTACATTGCTAATATATAAGCAACTAAGTGGTATAGATGAGGTGCTCGAACTTATATTGTCGCAATGAATATCAGCAAAAAAATATCTAATAAGCGTCGTGTTGTCACATTAATGAATATGTCACATCAACAAATTTGACACAAAAATGAAATTGGAAATGAGAAATTTAGATAAACGAAATGAAATTTAATGACCAAGAAACTATGGGAAACCAAAACTTCATATATTTTTTTATTAAAATAACAAGACTAAGTCTTTTCTTTATACGCCGTCCAAAATTACTTATCATTTATCAATGACTAAAACAATAATGTTGTATTGGTATTGTAAGTGAAATATAACAAATAAAACCTCCTTAAAAAAAACAAATAATTTTTTTTTTCAAAAATGACTTAAAATAAAACAGTAAAGTTTTTACTCTTCCACTCATTTGTCAGTTGTTCTTGTATCTTGCTTCATTATGGCTTCAATCAAAACATCAAATTTTAAAATGGATTGAAACATAATATTATCTAAAGCAAAGATCCAATTTATAACAACTGGTATATTTGTCAAAAAAAAAAAAAAAACTGGTATATTAAGATTTATTAGGACTTTATAAAATCCCAAACATATTACACGTTACAAGTATAATTGAGTTGAGCATTAGTCTGGAATGAATGGAGGCAAAACTTTCTTGCCTTCCTCATGCTCGAGCAAATCACATATTTTCTTGTACATACGTGCATAGCACCAGGAATTGGAAGATCTTAACACAGCTATTGCGACAATCCCCACCCCATGTCAATATCTTGGGACAATACTTCTCATTTTGTACTACAATAATATAAACAACAAAAATATTAAACTGTATAATATTATTAAGAAAATGATTATATTGATTCACAAATGCGTAATTGTGAATGTAGTGGAAACTATTAAAATTTAATAATTTATGACGATACTTCTGTTTGAATTTTATCATAAATATTGACAAGAAGAGAAACAATTCTATTTAATCTAATCTAATCTATCTAATCTAATAATACTAATTTCTGATAGGTGTATCGTAGGTGAAGCCGAATATGGCAAACAGAACCCCTGCCATCGTGATCAAGCTTCCAAGCTTCATTATAATATTTGCTCCAACACTTAACTCGAATTCTTTGAACTCTTAAAATGTTGGATAATTAATCAATGTTGTGGATAAATCCAACTATGTTTGTTAGTTGGTTAGTGGCTTGTAGTGCAAGTAACTCCACTTAACCTATAAGTTCTTGTTTGTATTCAGTTGATATAACTCAATATATTGTATCATAATCAATATAGTTTTACAATTCACCATAAATAAAACTCTCTTCATCCTCTTTATTCTTATCATAGAACAGAACGTTCTTAACTCTCTCTTTCTCTCATTAGTGAGTGCAAGCAAGGAGCTTGCACCAACAAATTGGTATCATGAGCATTTTGGTTCTTGTGTGCAGAGGTCACAAATCCAGGGTAGATTTCACATCTGATTGCAATGATGAATAATCCCCAATTCACTTCTGATTCTTGATGGAAAGAATTGGGAAAGGTGGCATAAACAGATGAAATCTTTGTTTGGCCTTCAAGATTCGAAGAAGGACTGCAAGGCGTCGTTTTGCATTAAATCAGTGGTTGATAATGTAAATTTTGACAGAATTGCTCATGCTGAGTCTGTGAAAGAGGTGTGTGATATTCTTGTCAAGTATTACGAAGGAGATGAGAAGGTCAAGAGCGTAAAGTTGCAGACTTTGAGCAGGTAGTATGAGTTACTGCAGATGGGAGATTCTGAGAAGATAGCAGCGTATGTGTCCAAGATTCAGAATCTTGTTCACTTGATGAAGAATTGTGATGAAACTATAACAGAGAATATGGTAATTGAGAAGGTTATGATAACATTTACTCCTCACTTTGATCATGTCATTGTTGCTATTCAAGAATCCAGAAATGTTCCTACTATGAAGATAGAAGATCTAGTAGATCCTTGGAAGCCCATGAATTGAATATAATTGAAAGAAGAGGTGTTCGAGAATCAATTCAGGCTCTTCAAGCTCAGACATGGAAGAAGCATGGTGGCTCTGAAAAGTCCAAAGGCAAGTTTGATAGCAGCAAGAACAAGAAAGGGTTGTGGTCAAACCCACAGAAGCATAAGAATGGTAAGAAACCTGAATCCTCTAACAGAGAAGGAGGGAACTCAAAACATAAAGATAATAAGAGATTCCAAGATAGGAAATCTGTGCAATGTTATAACTGTGAGAAGTGGGGTCACATGGCAAAGGATTGCTGGTACAACAAAGGCAAAGGAGTTGCTAAAGATAATGATGATGATGAAGCCAAGATGGAATAAGAGGATTCTGATGGTGAACCTCTAGTTTTATGGCAGTAGTTTCAGAAGATTGTTCTGATTCTGAAACCAGGTTCTTAGACATAGGTTGCTCCAATCACATGACTGGTCATAAGGCATGGCTAAACAAGTTTGATGATACAATAAGAAGCAAGATTAGGCTAGTAGCTAGCAGATCATTGCAAGTAGAAGGAGTAGGAAATATGGTCATCAGAAGAAGTAATGGCAGTTCTGCAATCATTGAAGATGTATTGTAATGCAACTTAAAGTGTTGGTCAGCTTATTGAGAAAGGATTCTCAGTAACAATGAAGAATGAGATCCTTGAATTGTTTGACGCAAGCAATAAGATAGTTTTAAGATCTCCTTTGTCAAAGAATAGAACCTTCAAGACTTTGATTAGCTCCACAGAAGTTCAATGTCTACAAAATGTGGTTGAGCACAAGCAAAGTTGGCTATGGCACTTAAGGTTTGGCCACTTGAATTTCAGATCCCTTAATCAATTAGTGTCACAAGAGATGGTGATTGGTTTACCAAAGTTTTCAATGCCTGAGAAGCTATGTGAAGGATGCTTGGTTGGGAAGCAACCAAGGAATGCTTTCAAATCTTACTTACCAATGAGATCCTCCTGCATACTAGAAGTTGTTCACTCAGATGTTTGTGGAACTTTTGAGGATCACACTATTGGGGGAAATAGATATTTTGTGTCCTTTGTAGATGAGCATAGTAGGAAGCTTTGGGTGTATCTGATTAAGCACAAAGATGAGGTGTTTGATGTGTTCAGAAAATTCAAAACACTGGTTGAGAATCAAAGTGAAAAGAAGATTAAGATTCTCAGAATAGATGGTGGGGGAGAGTATACCTCCAGAATGTTTGAATAATTTTGTGTAAATCATGGGATTGACCATGAAGTTACAGCTCCTTACACTCCTCAACACAACGGTATAGCTGAAAGAAGGAATAGAAGCATTTTGGATATGGCCAGATGCATGTTGAAGCAAATGAGCATGCCAAACTCACTTTGGGGAGAAGCACTCACAACTGATGCATATGTGCTGAATAGGTGTCCAACAAAGAGATTGAAGAATAAAGTTCCAAAAGAAGTATGGAGTGGTAAGAAACCATCTGTCAATCATCTTAGAGTTTTGGGCTCAATATGTTATAAGCATGTTCCTGATGCTAGAAGGAAGAAATTAGATGACAAATGTGAAGCAGTGATACTTGTTGGCTATCACAAGACTGAAGCTTATAGATTGTATAATCCTACTACTGGGAAAATTATGATCAACAGATACATAGTTATTGATGAGAATGAATCATGGGATTTGACACCCAATAGCACAACTAAAAAGCCTTTGATGAATTCCTTGCTATATTAGTCAGAAAATGAGGAAGTAGATGAAATTCTAGATGAAAATATAGTTGAGAATGTTCAAAATACAGTTGAGAATGTTCAGAGTACAGTTGAGAATGTTTAGAATGACAGACCTCAAAGAACTGGAGTAGTTCCAACTAGACTGCAGGATTGTGAAATAATAACTAATTGTTAAGTCACTGAAGATGGAGACTTGGTTCACTTTGCATTGCTAGCAGATGTTGAACCTATTAACCATAAAGAAGCTTTGAAGATTGAAGCATGGAAATTTGCAATGACAGATGAAATGGCAGCTAGTGAAAGGAATAATACATGGAAACTTGTCAAACTTCCATCAGATAAGAAGGCAATTGAAGTCAAGTGGGTGTACAAGTTGAAGCATAACCCTGATGGTTCAATTGCTCAACATAAAGCCATATTAGTGTCTAAAGGATTCCCTCAAAAAGCAAGTCTTGACTATTCTGAAGTTTATGCACCAGTTGCAAGGGTAGAAACGGTGAGGTTAGTAATAGCTCTAGCCTGCAAGAGAAATTGGTCTACATTTCATCTTGATGTAAAATTTGCTTTCTTGAATGGTCCAATACATGAAGTTGTATTTTTCACTCAACCTCCTGGTTTTGTGATAAATGGGAAGGAAGATATGGTATATAGACTGCTCAAAGCTCTCTATGGCCTTAAACATGCACCAAGATCTTGGAATAAGAAAATTGATTCTTATTTGGTTGAGTTAGGCTTCACTAAGTGCAAGTCAGAATATGGTGTGTATGTGCAAGCAGTTGCATATGACATAACAAGCACGTGTCTCTATGTTGATAACTTGTTAGTCACTGGTAACAACATCAACAATATGAAGAAGTTCAAGCAATTAATGATGAAAGAATTTGAGATGCCAGATTTAGGAAATTTGTCCTATTTCTTAGGCATGGAATTTATAATAACTGAGAAAGGTATCATACTTCATCAGAGAAAGTATGTCAGAGAGGTTCTGAAAAGGTTCAGAATGTTTGAATCTAATCATGCAGCATCACCCGTTGGAGCAAATTTGAAACTTGAGAAGGGTGTTGAGGAACAGAAGGTTGATGCAACCTTGTTCAAAAAGATAGTAGGCTCATTAAGGTACCTATGTAACAGCAGACCATACATAGGTTTCTCAGTTGGTTTAGTGAGTAGATATATGGATGGTCCTAGAATCTCTCATATTAAAGCTGCAAGAAGAATTCTCAGATATCTAAATGGCATAGTCAATTATGGCATTTTCTTTCCTACAAGTTCAGAAGATAATGATGCAATGATTACTTGTTACTCAGACTCAGATTGGTGTGGAGACAAATCTGACAGAAGAAGCACAACAGGCTACTTATTCAATGTTTTTGGTGCACCAATTTCATGGTGCTCAAGAAAACAACCAGTAGCGGCATAGTCCTCATGTGAGGCAGAATATATTGCAGGCTCTTATATATGCTGCATGCCAAGCTATTTGGATTGAGTATGTGTTGAGTAAGTTGAAGATTCAAGTCAAGAAGCCAATTGTTTTGCAACTGGACAACAAGTCTGCCATCAACTTAGCGAAGAATCCAGTTCTACATTGCAGAAGTAAACATATATAAGCTAGATTTCATTTCTTGAGGGAGTAGGTGAATCATGGAAAGCTAGAGGTGAAGCACTGCCCAAGTGAATCTCAACTTGCTGACATTCTGACTAGGGGATTAAAGATTGATAGGTTCTTGTCTCTTAGGAAGAAATTAGGAATAATTCAGTTTGATTGCTTTGTATGTTTTGTTCCATAGTTGGATTACAGGAAGCATGTTGTGGATAAATCCAACTATGTTTGTTGGTTAGTTAGTTAGTTAGTAACTAACTAGTTAGTTAGTTGGTTAGTGGCTTGTAGTGCAAGTAACTCCACTTAGCCTATAAGTACTTATTTGTATTCAGTTGATATAACTCAATATTTTGTATCATAATCAATATAGTTTTACAATTCACCATAAACAAAACTCTCTTCATCCTCTCTATTCTTATCATAGAACTGAGCGTTCTGAACTCTCTCTTTCTATCATCACTGAGTGCAAGCAAGGAGCTTGCACCAACAATCAAATGAGAAGAAAACACACACACACACACACACATATATATATATATATATATAGACACACGCGCGCATACTTTTAATTTGAGTAAAAAGCAAACTTTGACTTTTAATTTGAATACATAATTTTATAACAAAGATTTCAGTTGGAATTAAATATTTGAATAGCATTTTTGTTATTTACGATTAATATTTTTTTTACGGAAATATGCTTACTTGCTAATTTAAATATGCTTATAGATAAATATGCTGACTTGTTATTTACGATTAGTAAATTGAAGTAAATATTTAAAATTTAGTCATTGATCATTGATTATATGTTCTATTTTCAACAAAACAAAACCTTTTTTTTTACATTAATCAAGAAAAGTTAATCAACTCTTTGGCGGGATGTCATAATCGGTGTTCGAAACCTAACTCTTATATTTGTATATGGGAGTTTTCAATTACTATTGTCATTTTCTCTATCTAAAATAAATGTTCGGTACCTCAATTAATTTATAAGGAAAATTTGAATGTGACTTTACCTTAGAAATAAAAATAATGTAAGATTGTGTAAATTATCCTAATAATATGGCTATGAAATAAATTAAGAGTATTTTTTTCATAAATGTTTAAATTGTTAGACCGGACGTCGTGGTCGTGTTCGAACCCCGACTCCTCCACTTGTGAGTGTGAGTTTTCTCTGGCTATTTTTATTTCATTTATCTACCAGAAAAAATGTTCGGTTAACTTACTTATTACTTCAATGAATTTATAAGGAAATTTTTTAATGTGAATTTACCTTAGAAATAAAAATAATTTAAGATTATCCCCTAAAAAAATAATAACCTAAGATTATGTGAAATTATCCTAATAATTTGGCTATGAAGTACAAATTAGAGTACTTATTTTCTTTAGGGATGGCAATTGGACCCAGACCCAATGGGCACCCGCAAAAAATACCCACAATGGGTAGAGTAAAACCCCGCTTTCATGGGTTCAGGTTTGGGTCCTGGTAATTACCCGTAAATTTAAATGGGTATGGGCCCGGGTATGAGCACTATACTACCCAGCCCCGCAACCCGCATATACGTATTTATATAATATGATAAATAATTTATTTATTTTTTACTGTACAATTAATTTATTTATTTAGTTATTCAAGCCTAAATCTTAACCAAAAAACTGCTTAATTTATTTGAAATTTATTGGATCATATTTTTATTTCAATTGTGATATTTTTTTATTGTCTTTTCATAATTAAAGTGCGGGTAATGGGTGCGGGTATGGGCACTTAGGTGCCCAGAAGATATGGGAAAGGGCACTAAAGTTGTTGCCCACGAGGGTACGGGCTCCGGTACGGGCATTTTTCTTAAACGCGGGCATGGGGAGCGGTACTATAATACCCTACCCATGGGGTACCCATTGCCATCCCTTTTCTTCATAAATTGGTAATAATGAACAAAAATATAAGAAAAATATCAAGTGATTGAGCTAAAGTGGTTAACGAGGTCTATATAACTAGGGGTGGACAGAAACCTGTGGCCCATCAGAATCCGCACTACTCGAGGCCTTTTTTGTTGAAACGAGCAAATCGGGCGGTTGTGCGGGTGAACTATTTCTCAGAACTGGTTTCACCCAGGTTGAAACGGACCGGTGCAGATTCAATTACTGAACTCAACGGTATCCGAACCCGCCCATGAAATCATATACAGTGGTGATAATTGTATTTTTGCTGATATAGTACTAACATGTCAATGTCACATTATGTCTTTAAATAAAAAAAAAGAAGCAAGTGTCAAAGAGCTTTTCTTTAGAGATAACTATAATAGTACTTTTTACTAGAATATTTAATACTAGTATTACTAGAATACTAGTAAGTAGTTGTACATAACTAGACATATATGAGGGATGACATGTCGACTTACATTATTCTTAGCATGTTTTTCAGTCGTTTTTATTTAGTTTTAATCCAAAATAGAGGAGTATTAGAACAATTGTCTTTGGTTTTTGAAATTTTTTGTAATGTTTTCTATTTGAGTCATGTAATTCTAGTTTTTTTTTACCAAAAAATAGCAATTTTAGGGTGTTTTGATGTAATTTAAGAAGAAATCATGGAAATCGGCAAAGCAAAACATCTTGAAGACTTGTGAAGATCTTTGGAAGAAAATGAATGAAGATTCAATAGGCCTCGGAAGATATTACAAAGGGAGGAATTTTGTTCCCAAGTCCCAAGACTTCTTATATAGAAAGAAACACCCAAAAGACTAAGAAACAGGCGATTACGCGCACGAAAAAGGCACTGATGCGCCCCGAGAATGATCCGTGCATCCCAGACATGCACCGTATGCCATGGGCATGAGTCATGCACCCTGGGCATGGAAAAATACACCCATACGCCTGGCCAAGTGCCTCGGGCATTCTGAGTGCGGGTCATAACTGCTTTTTGCTACTTTTAAGTGGAAAAGCCCAGTTTTCAAGCTCAAACCCAGGTGGAAACCAAGACCATAAATACAACTCCTCTCATTCACAATTATTCATTCAAAACGAAGCGGTTCAAGAGCAAGTCAAGCACTTGGAGCTTCAAGGGAGGAGTCTCTCCTCACTCTAAGTCTCTAGGGTATGTTTTATTTCTTTTGTAATTTGTCTTTAGTTACCATGAGTAACTAAACCCTATTAGGGTAGGGTTCTAAGATGAACCTCTATTATATTTGTTGGATTATTTAATTTAAGTTTCAACCCAACCCAAATGGAAACTGAAGGTGAGAAAAACACACAAGAAGGGGGGGGGGGTTGAATTGTGTGGGCTTAAAAACTATTCTTTCTCAAAACAAATGATAAGTTCAGAATTGGGTTCTGAGACTTTTTCAGAGGTTTATGCAGCGGATTAAAAATAGAAGAGAAAGGGAAAGAGAGACACACAATATTTTTATACTAGTTCCTTCCACAAGTTGGAAGTAGTCTAGTCCCCCTGTCACTTACAGGAGATTTAACTATAATCAAACTGATTACAATTCCTCAAAACACAAAGTTAAGAGACTTCAATGCTCAAACACCTAGTAAGAGACTTCTAATGCTCAAGACACTAAGTCAAGAGACTTCCAATGCTCAATACACAAAGTAAAGAGACTTCTCTGCTCAAAGCACAAAGCTAAGAGACTTCTAATTGCTCAGAACACTAAGTAATGAGACTTCAGATTGCTCAGTACGCAGACTGAGACTTTGGTTCAAACTGATTTACAAATAAAGAAGTTTGAGTTGAACACTTGATCAAATATCAGAGGTGTTCACTTAATACAACTCAGGTATAAGACTCTAACCTTAAGAAATTCTAAGATGTAAACTTTGTAAGAATTTCTAAGAGTTTTGAACAGACACGTATTTTTGACAGCAAAACAGAGCACAGTTCAGTTCTTTTGTTTCAAGAGTCTTAGCAATTTTCTTCAAATCTTCACCCTTTTATAGAGGAGAAGATAGTTGTTGAGAATTGCCCATAAATCCAGCAAAGAGCCGTTGCAAATTGTAGAAGCTAGGCAGCTGAAAATGTGTGCTGAACTGCAGAACAAAGCACGTATTTTTTGAATAAACTTTCCTTAAAAGCTGGGGAATGTTTTGGCCAAGGAGACAACTGTTCCATTGGAGTTGTTCTGACATTGCAGGCATTAAATGCTGACAGAGATAGTTGCTTTTCCTTCCACGTCAGACTTCAGAAGCTTCTCAGACATTGTTCATCAGAAGCAGGTCTTCAGACTCACCCTTCAGAAGCACTGTTCATCAGACGCTCCCTTCAGACGTTGACTTTTGTTGACCTTCAGACTCAGCCTTCACACATTGACTTCTGTTGACCTTCAGACTCAGCCTTCAGACGTTGACCAACGTTGACCTTCAGACTCAATCTTCAGAAGCACCCTTCAGACGCAGTCTTCAGACTCAGCCTTTAGAAGCACCCTTCAGACGCAGTCTTGAGACTCAGTCTTCAGAAGCTGCTTCAGACCCAGTTTTGCTTCAGACTTGCAACAATATGGCTTCAATGCTTTCTTTCTTGCTCTTAGCTTGTTCTTCCAAAACCAATATTAATTACCAAACATTAAGAACATGGTTCTGCACACTTAGAACAAAGCATTAGCAATACCAATTTTCTATTTAACACTTTGTTATCATCAAAACCCAAAAGAGAGTTGTTCATACATTTTGTTCCAACAATATCCCCCTTTTTGATGATGACAAACATAAGTATTAATCAGAAAATTGTTGTTAATTTAATTAACAAGTTGACTGCAGGGTGTGAGGTTTGCAAGCTCCCCCTGAGTCTGATCCAGGTTAATTAAATTCAGTTTAAATCAAAACAGGTGAGAATTTCAGAATTGTTGTTAAGTTTAATTAACAAGCTGACTTTAGGATGAGGTTTGCAAGCTCCCCCTTAGTCTGACAATCCTCAAGGTTAGGTTTGCAAGCTCCCCTTGATTCTTATCCATGTTAATTAAATTTAACTTAAAACAATAAAGTGAAATTACCACTCAGAATTATAAATAACAAGCTGACTTCAGGTTATGAGGTTTGTAAGCTTTCCCCCTAAGTCTGATAATCCACAGGATGAGTTTTGTAAGCTCCCTGAGTCTTATCCAAGTTATTTAAATTCATTTCAACTCAATAAAGAGTAATGTATTATCTCACAAAAATTAATTCATAATTTTTTCTCCCCCTTATCAGAGATTAAAAACAGTTCTCATAAGTTAATTTCAATCAGAACTTAACTTATGTTCAGAGCTCAGGAGCAATACCTTTTACTCCCCTCATAAGTTACTTAACTGACAGAATTTAACTTATATTCTGAGCTCAGGAGCCTTAATACTTGTTTACTTTTTTCTCCCCCTTTTGTCATCAACAAAAAGAAAATTTCCAGAATTTTTAAGAGAGTTTGAAAAACATGTGAGATAAAAATGCAATCATATAGGTAATCAAGCAGCAAAGATAAGCATCAGAGCAAGCTTGATCATACATGAAGTATAACATTGCATTTGAAAATCAGAGAATGTTGTTCAGAACATAAAAGATTGTTCAGAGCATTCTGATCAGACACAATCTGTTCAGAATTGTTCAGTACCACTGCACTGGTTTTAGAAAACTGAAAATAGATCATTTTGTTCAGAGCATTTGTTCAGTACATTCTGTTTAGTATCACTGAACTATTTTAGACAAAATTGTTCAGATCATATACCAACTGAAGGTTTTTAGCACAACTGAACTCTTTTTCAAAAAAACTGAAAATCAGAGCATTTAGCTCAGTGCTTCTGAACTTTTTCAGACATAACTGTTCAGGGTTTTTAAATAAGGTTTGAAAAGCTGAACATGTCTGATTCCAAAGAGAGACTATCAGACATAACTGTTCAGAGTTTGTTTTTTTTAAATATGTTTTGAAAAACTGAACATGTCTGATATCAATTTGAGCATATATGATGAAGAAATGTGTCTGTGTTTTTGTTAAAACATTTCAGAACAGATACCAAAAACAGAAGAAAACGCATTTGCATATTGATGACTTTGGGAGGGACAAAGTATAACTTTCAAAGCTTTAATTCATCATTGCCCAGAGTTATATCTTAACAGATTCTGACCAAAAGTTAGATAATCTAAGCAGATTCAGAAGTCAGAAATCCAGGTTCTGAAACTCAGACTCTGAAGTTTTTCAGATGCTTAACTTTCTTCAGACTCTCAAAAATGAGTGACTGATAAATCTTAGCTTCTGATGAACTCAGAATCTCAGTTTTCATTCAGATTCAAGCATATTTTTCAAGAGATGAAATGCATGTTCAGATTCTTTTTAATAAAGTTAAATCTGTCTTCTGTGAGGGGTTTTGTGAATATGTCAGCCCATTGATGATCAGTATCAATGAACTGAATATCCAAAACAGCCTTCTGAACATAATCTCTTATAAAATGATGTTTAATTTCTATATGCTTGGCTCTAGAATGCAGAATTGGATTTTTAGACAGACATATTGCAGCAGCATTATCACAGAAAATAGGAATGCTATCTGCATGAATCTGATAGTCTTCCAACTGATGTTTCATCCAGAGCAGTTGTGTGCTACAACTTGCAGCTGAGATGTATTCTGCTTCTGTTGTTGACAAAGCAATAGTTGCTTGTCTTTTGCTGGCCCAGGATATCAGATTCTCCCCAAGAAACTGACTGTTTCCACTGGTGGATTTTCTTTCAATCCTGTCCCCAGCATAATTAGCATCACAAAATCCAACTAGCTTATAATCCAAGGATTTCTTATACAGAAGTCCCAGATTAGTTGTCCCTTTCAGATACCTAAAGATTCTCTTGACAGCAGTCATATGAGATTCTCTAGGATCTGACTGGAATCTAGCACACAGACATACACTAAATAAAATATCTAGCCTAGAAGCAGTTAAGTATACACTACAAGAAAAAAGGTATTTTGCGACTTCTAAAATCATGGATTGCGACTGTTAGAAGGGTCGCAGATATCCCTTCGCGACTGTTCCCCAACAGACACAGAAATTGGGGTCGCAAAGGGTATTTTGCGACTGTTCAACCAACAGTCGCACCAACAGTCGCAAAGGCTATTGCGACCCCTCACAACAGTCGCAAAGTAGGCGTTTTAATCAAATTTAAATGGGCTTGCGACCCCTCACAACAGTCGCAAATGTTTAGTTTTTTTTAAAAAAAAAAATAATGGGGCAATTTTTGTTGACAATTTTAAATAAATATATTAATTAATAAATATTTAATATACATAAATATATAACTAAAAATATATAAATCTCATTCATATAATTCTTTCAAGAGTAACAATCAAAAGAATAGATAAAGTACATAGTTTATTCATCCAAAACTTTAAGCAAACTCAATAATCAACATACTCAAGACAATTTAGTCTATTCTAGATCTAAATTGGAAAATTAATAATCTACTTTATTCCATCAGAAAGGTGAGGTTCTTTTAGAGTCAGCTCTGCATTTGAAGGAAAATCTGCATGAAAAACATAACATGGAACAAAAGCATGTTTTATAAAAATAACATCCATGAAACTTGACATTGCAAAATGCAACCAAAAAATCAGAGAGTACAGAAGGCATGCACCCCAACACTTAAAAACAATAAAGGTCTGGATTATAATTGATCCAAAGAAAAGTGGCCAGTAAAACAAGCACAAAGTAGATAATTTTCCTAAGAATTTTATCAGCAATTGAATGATCAACTTCTAAGTTTCTCCATTTAATAACCAAACTTTCCCAAAACTGGGTCCAGATTCTGTCAGTGAAACTACATTAGAGAATAACCAATATCTTCCAACATGCAAGACATATACCTCTTTTGAAATTATTGTGGTAATTAAACAAATTCATAAGTGGACTGTCGGATTGGACCCCTCGGATTAGTCGGTCTTTAGGTCGAATACCGAGTTTTTTTAAAAAAAAAAAAACTAAACAAATTCACCCTGTGCATGGCATTGGAATACTGTGGCTCAAGTTGTTGATATTCATAGCTAATTGAGCAGCTTCGCCTATTAATACGAAATCTACTTACGGGTATAGCATAATCAGTAGAGATAACTTAATATCATAGAATAAAGAAATCAAGTCATGGTTGTTGCGATTGTTGTTGAATAAAACAAAGTAATCAAGTCAAGCATGCAAAATCTCCACAAATTGAGATTTAGATCATTAAGAAGCAAACCTTTCTTGAGTTGATCTCCCTTTGCCATGGCAAGGAGTTCCTCGTTCTTTCCCATACAATGAGACAAATCCTACGTGCACATACAAACAATTACACCATGCATTCAAACACAGGTTGTATGTATGATATCAATAACAAAGTTGTCAAATAGCCTTACAGGTAGAGGAAAACATGGCGAATTCAGATATACAACATTATAATGGTCAATACACTGAGATTTGCTTTTTGTCCCAATAGTTTCAGCAACACCGTTCCAATTCCCAAATCCATACTTGTCAATGGCCTAAAACAAAACAAGCTTGTTATGATACACAATTTTGATAAAAAAGAAATAAGGTAAAAATGCAAACAACATTTAACAAATAGAAGGTAAGAAGAAAGAAGATAAAAAAGTTCCCCATACTCAGACCACATACCTCAAGAAGTAACTTTTCTTCACCTGCACTCCAATCTGGAGATGTAAGCGGAAAAGATAGACTATCCTGTAAAAAGAAATATATTTTAAAACTTCAAGTAGTACACAAATTCATACATGCTGGAAACTTCATTCAAAATGAAATATTATTGCCTTCAGCTTTAAAGATACATGTATGCTGAAAGTACACAAATCAAGAAAGAGTTGAGAATTTCATTCAGCTTTTATCTCATTATGGTAGCCATAAAGGGAATAAATAGGAAGAAAAATTGAGCTATGCTCAGTACAGAGTTCAGAAAAGCACCCTTTATGAGAGAAGTGATATATAAGCATAGCTGATTA
Organism: Medicago ruthenica; assembly: GCA_018208015.1. Classification (NCBI taxonomy): domain Eukaryota; kingdom Viridiplantae; phylum Streptophyta; class Magnoliopsida; order Fabales; family Fabaceae; genus Medicago; species Medicago ruthenica. The sequence continues at coordinate 83,709,841 of CM031377.1, read as the reverse complement.
GAGCACATGGAACAGGTTAGAAACAGCTTATTTCAACATATTCAGTGAAAAGTATTTTCTGAGGGCAAAGAATAGCTATCATCCTTATGTGATACTGCACAATATTTATAGACTAGTAAAGCAAGTACTAATTGTTCTCCAAGTTACTAACAATCTGTTTTTCATGCAGCAAATTATCACCATCAAAGGACTTCATATCTAGATAGTTAGTACAATCTCTAGTATTTAATTCAATCCTGCCGATTCAACATTTTTATAATAGGAAATAAAATTTTATTACAAGAAAAGGAAAGATATAAAAAAACGAAAGCAAAAAAGGTTCCATCCCATCCACAATAGTGACATACAACCACCAAAACTTTATCCAACAACTACCACCAAAATATTTTCCTACTGGGTGGGATGGTTATCAAAATCGCGAGTTAACTCGTGGATTTGTGTGATACTACAATTCCCGGTGTCCGACATTGGTCGACTCGGTTGAGGAAACCATTTTTCTTTTATAGTACTTTGCTTTATTATGTTGACTTGTGTTGCGACTTTTTTACTATGGAGTTGAAATTTTTAATTTTTGTTGTCGATGATATTATAAAAGTATATATGTCATGTGTAAAAGTGTTTTAGTATTATTTTAAATATTAAGTAGATTCGTTGTTTACGATCCAAGTTCACCTAAGGATCGACTACATGGATCAAACAACATCATATCTAATGATAGATTAACCATTTAAAACGAAACATTTTTTTATCAGTTTGGCCAATAACATTTTGTGGTCTCCCTCCACCCTAGATATTGTACATTCCTCCAATTTTATTTTCATAAAAGAAAAAAAAAGATGTGACTACGTGAAAGTAACATAATAATTATAAAACAGGAACAACTCAAAGAAGATTTCATACCATAACCCGATATGGATGATTGCTTTTATGAGGAGTCAACTCAGCACTCTATGCAGAGATCAAAATCTTGACACACAGCGCATTTGATGTAAATCTTCCCTGAAATATCTTTTTTGCAGTAATTACAGTGGTAGAGTGATACTTTGCCATCAGTTATTCCCATGCCTAGAACAATTAGAAAACGGTGTTACAGAAGATAATATCGGTTTTTTGATGGAAAACGATAATGCATGTGTTAATGAAAATCACCTGCAGATGAAGTTTCTAAATCCTCAGCAGTTAAAGCAGCCTTTTTTCTCTTGGACCTAAAAGCAGAAAGCAAAGAAAGAAACAACATTACAACATATGTGGCATTAAGCATTCAAGCAGAATTTTAATGCACTGAAGGGCATGCTTCAAAACGAAAATCTACTAAAACTAAAAAAATATAATCTAGGACAATAAGAAGCACACATTGCTTCTTTCATCAGTCCACTCACCCCTGCTGGAGGGATGAAGTTTCTTAAATATGAATAAGAAAAAGAACCGATATTTTGCAACTATTCACAGGAAGAACATTTCGGATTGAGATTGTTATTTCTAATTTTCATCTTCAAACCTGAACATGCATCCACCTTATTGGATAAAACCATTTTAAGATTCCATGATATTGAAAATGATGACCCTGTAATAACCATGTATGCCTGAAAGCTGATGCACAAAAGACATACCGACAACCCATATATTTCTTAATCATATAAGTTATTAAGCTTTCCAATAGCAATCACATATATCACACCTATATGATTGTACAAAGCAGGCTTACATAAGATGAATAAATCATCAGCAAACTTGTTTGTTGTGCAAAAGTAGAGCTTAGGACTTATGTATAATCCATTCAACACAAATGTTGCTAACTGAAACTTTTTCCATGAGTTGAACAAAACGGAATAAGCAGTTGAACACAGTTGCAAAGCGAAATGGGAAATAGAAAATCCTTCAATAAACATGTGACTCAAGTTTTATAAGATGGCCTGATTATGTCATTCTTTTAAAATATTCTTGTTTAATTTAATTAATTTTCTTTAAAGATGGTTTGTGATCAAGTTTTCCTGCAAGTGCTAGAAGCAATGTTGTTTTTCCAGAACCTGGAGGACCTAGAAGGAGTGTCATCCTAAAATTACCACACCAAATTAAACAAATATAATTTTCAGTGTCATAAATTAAATTATATAAGAATGGCATCAATTCAAATTCATTTTATCTACCTTGATGGTTTAACAATTCCACTGACATGTTTGAGAATCTGAATCTCTCTCTTCTTGGATGGTGCAAGCCGAAACAATCCAAGAACACTCTGCCATGCAAACAAACAAATTAATCGTATAAAACATTAGTTTCAAACTAATAACACTCAAATTTAACTAAAAACTACTTAAACAATTAAATCTGATAGTTTTATAATATGTATGAGAAAATAAGTACTACCTCCAAAGTATTGATGGTAACATTAAGCAGAGTAGGAAGTGCTCTACTTCCAACATACACATGGGCTATGATGAATTTGGGTCTTCTTTTCACTAAATACAGGCAGTATATACCAAACTAGCAATTTTGAAGAAGTCAAACTTGACAGCCACCCTTCTTGAGTTAAGTGGCACTAAATTGGCAGTGGCCTGCAACAATAATGAAAAATTGAGGGCTACAGAACATTATGAGTTTGATGAAGTTAGCTTACCAAATTACAAATAATCAATTACTTAGGTTCACTCACCTATATAATTAACATGTAGGAACTTATTATCGAAAAGCTTTAATATGGTCTTCAACACATCATGTTACAACAAGACATTGCTACTTACTTTTGCGTGCTCATGTTCATCTCAAAATCATCTTAGCATAAGTGGCTATTGCGACATTAAAACCCGCCAACCCCAAGGTTTCTTGAATTCTTCTATTGAACAGCTCATATCAAAGCAAGATTTTTAATTTTCTAATATTTCAACTACATAGATTTACACAATGTAAACAGATACTTAAACCAATGGTCAGAACTGTTGTACCTGGTTGTAAAATGGCCAAGTTTCTATATTTTGAGCTCTCAATGTATCTGTATTAATTGCCTGGTAGATCTTTCCATTTGGTCGCAGGAATTTTGGTCTCTAAGATAGTTTAACATCAATTAATCATCACTTTACAAGGGCAAATGAATATAAATATAAAAACGACATCGCAAAATCTATGATGTTATAATTAAAACAACAAAAAGAGAATTAGAATGTAGAATTCTTGTTTGAATCAAGATCAACTGATAAAGTAATGTAAGTCAAGCATAACTGTCTTGCTCATTATTGATAGGACTCGATCTATGCCCAACTCTAAATCGTTAAATTTTGAAGAGGAATTGCTCATTAAGCAGAGTAGGAATTGCTAATTTGGTATCCGTCGTTGCGTTACTGCTTCTGCTTCGTTGTGATGTTGTCGTCGCGGTTGCTGTGTTCGGTATTCGCCGTCGTTGCGTTGCTGCTTCTGCTTCGTTCTGCTTCGCCGTCGCGGTTGCTGTGTTCGTCGTTGTTGACAGTTTCAAAATCCGGATCCGGTTGTGTAGATTCGAGTTCGTCAGAATATATATAAAAAAATCAATCATATAAAACCAAGATGGCCAATGAATAGTTATAAAGTGACAAAAAGAAGAGGATTAGGTGGAAACAAAATCCCAACAAACAATCCTGGTAGGTCCCAGATAATCATAGACATGACAATCAGAGATTAAACACAGATCCATCATGCATATGAGATCGAGTACAAGTAACAATCAACAGATATGAAATTCTAATTAACAAATCAACAATAATAATCAAAATTAAATAAAATCAAATAAATCCAGTTATACAAATTATAATATTGTTCTATCAAACATCTGATAGAAAAATTAAAACGTAAGATCTGAATGAAAAGGAAGAACAGGTACCTGATTAGATTATATCTGATTAAAATGCCGCAGCTTTCAATACCTTAAAACCCACCAAGATCAAATCGAACGAAATCTACAAAAATAAAACAAAAAATTAGAACGATGAAACAAAATAAAAATGAAGAAAACGATAAGAAAATCGAAGAAGAAAAGCTTACAGATACGAGTGGGAAGGGAAAGCGCGTAGAAAACGAGACGGAAACCCTAAAAAAGAGAGAAAAGAAAGATTGAAATCACAGGGAATGAAATGGGTGAAAATGAAAGAACCGGTGGATTGAAATGGGTGAAAATGAAAGAACAGGGCTGCGCTGCATTTGGTGTGATTGGAATTGTGAGGTGGAATGAAATGGGTGAAAATGAAAGAACCGGTGGATTGATTAGGGGTGGTGGAGATTTAGGTTTCAATTTGGGGGAAAGTGATATTGAAATTTGGTGGAGAAAAAAATTTGGTTTAAGGGTTTGGAGCTGTGGGAGGGAGAATGAAATTGTAGGAGGGAGAATGAAAATGAATTGGTGGGAATGATGAATATTTGGCCAAAAAATATTTTGTGAAGGGTGTTTGAAAAAAAATGTATAAAACCTTGCGACCCTTAAGCCTAACAGTCGCAATAACAGTCGCAAAAGTGTAATCTGCGACGGTTCTAAGCCAAGGGTCGCAAAGTAAGTGTCGCAAAATGCCAACTTTCTTGTAGTGATAACAGAGAACCTATCATACCTCTGTAGAGCTTCTGATCTACTTTTGAGCCATTGTCCTCTTTGCTTAAGGTGCAGGTAGGATGCATTGGTGTTGTCATCAGTTTGCAATCATCAAGCTGGAACTTCTTCAGAAGCTCCTTTGTGTATTTGGACTGATGAACATACACGCCATCTTTGCATTGGTTGATTTGAATTCCAAGAAAGAATTTCAATGCTCCCATCATGCTCATTTCAAATTCATCCTGCATTAACTTAGAAAATTCTTTGCAAAAAGAAGCATTAGTAGAACCAAATATGATATCACAACATATATTTGCACAATTAAGATGTCTTTCTTAAGAGTTTTTCTAAAGAGTGTATTGTCAACTTGACCTCTTACAAAATCATTCTTAATCAAGAAATTACTTAGTCTTTCATACCAAGCTCTGGGAGCTTGTTTCAGACCATATAGAGATTTCTTAAGTTTAAAAACAAAGTCTGGATGTTTTATATCTTCAAAACCAGGAGGTTGTTTAACATAAACTTCTTCAGAAATAACTCCATTTAAAAAAACACTCTTAACATCCATTTGATACAAGATGATATCATGATTAACAGCATAGGAAAGAAGTAACCTGATTGCTTCCAGTCTTGCAACCGGAGCAAAACTCTCAGTGTAGTTTATTCCTTCCTGCTGACTATAGCCTTGAGCAACCAGTCTTGCCTTGTTTCTGATCACTTCTCCTTGTTCATTAAGCTTGTTTCTGAACACTCACTTTGTTCCAATAATGTTCTTATGATCAGGTTTTGCAACTAGATCCCAGACATCATTCCTTTGAAATTGGTTCAGTTCTTCCTGCATAGCTACAATCCATCCATCGTCTGCAAGTACTTCATCAGCTGTTGTGGGTTCAATCATTGATAGAAGTCCCATCATAGAATCATTCTAACAGAATGCTGATCTTGTTTTCCTTGGACTGTTCTTGTTCCCAATAATCAGCTCCTCAGGATATGAAGACTTGTACTTAAATGAGGTTCTGGGTGGATTAGCTTCTGAAGAATCACCAGGGACTTGTTCAGAACCATGCTAATCTTGATTATCTTCAAGAGGAGTGTCAGCATCTGAGAGTTTCTCAGTTTCTTCAGGATTTTCAGCTTCTGTACTTTCTTCAGACTCTGAACTCTGTTCAGGTTCTGAAGGTTCTTCTGAGAGTCTGAAATCTGCAAAACTCTCAACCAGCTCTGGTATTTCATTACCAGGCTTCTTATCATCAAATCTTATGTGTATTGATTCTTCAACAACATGTGTTTCAGAATTATACACCCTGTATGCTTTGGATCTCTCTGAGTATCCTAAAAAGATACCCTTTTGAGCCTTAGCATCAAATTTCTTTAGGTAGATCTTATTGTTCAGTATGTAGCAAGTACAACCAAACTGATGAAAATAAGAAATACTTGGTTTTCTTCCTTTAAATAGTTCATATGTTGTTTTATTCAGAATAGGTCTGATATAGATCCTGTTCTGAATATAACATGCTGTGTTAACAGCTTCTGCCCAAAAGTACTTTGCAATTTTGGATTCATGGATCATGGTTCTGGCCATTTCTTGCAAAGATCTGTTCTTTCTCTCTACAACTCCATTTTGTTGTGGAGTTCTAGGAGAAGAGAACTCATGGAGAATTCCGTGATCTTCACAAAAATTTTCAAATGGTTCATTTTCAAATTCCCCACCATGATCACTTCTGACTTTTAAAATTTTCAAGTCAGTTTCATTTTGTACTTGTTTGCAGAATTTATTAAACACATCATATGTTTCATTTTTAGTTCTAAGGAATTTAACCCAAGTCCACCTATAATCATCAACAATTACAAGCCCATACTTCTTCCCATTGATTGAAGCTGTTCCAACAGGACCAAACAAATCAATGTGAAGCAGTTCTAAAGGTTTTGAGGTGGAAACAATGTTTTTGGATTTAAAAGATGTTTTAGAAAATTTTCCTGTTTGGCATGCTCCACACAGAGCATCTGAGTGATAATTAATGTTTGGCAGGCCTCTGACCAGTTGCAACTTGCTAAGCTTAGAGATGAGTCTCCAGTTAGCATGTCCCAACCTTTAGTGTCATACCCATTTCTCATCACTCACAGACAGAAGGCAAACTACCTTCTGCTGAACCAGTTCTGAAAAATTGATTTTATAAACATTGTTTTTCCTATTTCCTTTGAACACAACAGATTTATATTTGTTGTTGATTACAGTACATGTGTTCTTATTAAACAGGACTTCATAATTACTGTCACATAATTGACTTATGCTAAGTAAATTATGTCTAAGTCCATCTACCAACCAAACATCATCAATGGACAGGGAAGAATTACCTATCTTACCAGTACCAATGATCCTTCCTTTCTGATTTCCACCAAACCCCACAGTTCCTCCCTCTTTCATGCGCAGGGTTTGGAACATAGACTTGTCTCCTGTCATATGACGCGAGCATCTACTGTCCAAGTACCAAGACCTTTCCTTTTCTTTGGATGACAAGCATATCTGCAACAGAAATTATCTCAGACTTAGGTACCCAGATTTTCATGGGTCCTTTATGGTTAGTCCTGAAAGGTTTAGCCTTTTGCACCTTATGTCTGGGGTTATGGAACTCAGACTTGTTCAGATATCTTGGATATGAATCCTTAAATCTTGAATAAGTCTTAGTTTTTGAAACTGAGTTCTTCAGAACCTGAGTTCTCAATGGTTTTGACTCAGATTTCTTCAGAACCTGAGACTTGAAGTCTTTGGTTCTGAGTTGTTTAGAGTCTGAACCATTGAACACTTTGGTTCTGATTTCTTCAGAACTCTAGTTTTGTTAACTCCTGACACAAGGCAAACTTCTGTTTGACCTTTCTAAAAACAATCAGAAACAGATGACAGTTTCACTTTCTTTTGCTTGCTTTGCCTGACATTCTGAGATTGAAAATGTTTTGTATAGACTGGTTTAGTAGTTTTTGAAGTTTTCATGAACCCAGTCTTAGTAAAATTTGAGTTTGAATTCTTCACACTCTGAGACTTACTAGTTTCAGGTTCTGAACTCTTCAGACTCTGAACATTTTCAGGTTTAGAGTCTTATTTTCTCATACTCTTAGGCTTAGGACCTTTTGGTTGAGACTTTGGCAAGGTTTTAACATCTGCCATCATCTTTTACTTAGGCTCAGAAGCTTTAGAGTCTGAGCAGTTCAGAACTTCAGACTCTGCAGTCTCAGTTTCTGTTAAACACAGTTTCTCAAAACTGTCAGAAGCAGGCACAAAACACACCTCAATGCCTTTCAAAATATTTTCAGAACAAGGTGATATTTTTGATTCATTTGAAGGATTGAATGAATCATTTTTAAAACCAATGCCTTCACCTTTGTTTCTGTAAATGATATGATTCCAGTTAAAACAAAGTCCTGAAGAGCAATTTCATGCTCATTTGGAATTTCTTCAGGTTTCTTATGAGACACATCTCTGAGTTCTCTAATTTCTTCATCAAACTCAATGATTTGATGCTGAAGTTTGAGATTCTCCTCATTCAGCAAGTTATGTTTATTTTTCAAAGATTTTAGTTCACCTAACTTGCTTTTGAGATGGTTCATAAGATCTTTAAATGTTTGAATCAGTTCAGATCTTGTAAGTTCAGAGTATACCTCATCTTCATCATCAGAGTCTGAACAAGATTCAGCATCAGAAAATGTTGTTGCCATTAAAGCCAGATTTGCTTCCTCTTCATCAGACTCAGAATCATTGTTCAGATCATCCCATGTTGCCATGAGACTCTTCTTAAGTTTATTTCTGAAGTTGCTAGACTTAGAGCTGGTCTTCTTTGATTTTTCTTTTGACTTGTCCTTCTGAAGTTCAGGACACTCAGCAATAAAATGACCAGGTTTCTTGCAATTGTAGCAGTCCTTCTGATTTTCCCTCTTTGAACCAGATCCTTCAAAGTTGCTGCTTGTAACACCCCGATTTTTAAATATTAATTTATTGGTATTATTGTTATATAATATTAGTAATATTAATATTATTAGGAATTATCTGTTTGGTGTTTTCAAATAAGTTGTTGGATTGTGGGTATTGAGCGAATAGATGAGTTAATTAGTGTTGAAAAATAGGAGATTAAGAGAAATTAAGGAGAAAGAGATGTTTTTAGAAAAAATAAGAGTAGTGGTGTAATAGTAAAGAGAGGGGTTTGAATGAAGGAATTAAGTAGTGTTTTAATTAAATAGGATAGAAGGAGGTGTAAATAATGAAGAGTAAACCGTTAAATAGTTATGAGAGAAACCTAGCCCAGTTAAAAGGTTTATAAATAGATGAGAGCATTAGAGAATTAGGGTTACAACAAACAGAGAAAAGATTAGAGATCAAATGAAAACTAGGGTTGTGGAGAGAGGAGGCATAGCGAGAAGAACCTGAGAGAGATTTCACCGTAGGAATTCATTCAAATTCTGCAAATCAGAGGTAAGGGGGAGTCTCTATTCACCATAAGAGTTGTATGAATGTTTGGGTAGTGAAGGGTTTGTGTTTATTTTCCTTGTTTTCATGATCTTTTATGAATTCATGCTAAATTCGTGCTCTAATTTGCTGTTGTGATTTTGGGTATATTCTTGTCTCTAAATTCATTATTTTCATGTGCTAAATTCGTAGTTGATCCATGGTTATGTTCTGTTTTGATTTCTTATGTGTCAAAGTGTGAAAAAGTCATTAATTCGAAATTGTTTTATTCCTAACAATGAGTATATAATGATATATCCATAGTTGTGTTTTGAGTCGTATTGTTTCGAATCGGTGATATTGCTTGATCTTCTTGCCTACATGATTCTTTTATTTTTATTTGTCAAAAGTGTTTTGAAAGTGAGATATATGTTGATATATTTTTAAAACTGATTCATAAGCATATGGTTATTAATCGGAACAGTAGCGAACATTCATGATAGCTTTTACTAGGTAGCAGTACGTTGCTTTGAAGTTATTTCATAGGATGTTGTTAATAAATATAGCTACCACTTACGATTTGTTCTTGAAATAGTTATTTCTTTTAAATTGATCACTAGAAAGGGAAAATTGGCAATTTGATTGTTAATTGGTTTAAGAATTCAATCTTGCTGGAAACAATTCGTTTTATTAATAAAACAAAAGTATCAATTTTTGTCATTAAAAATTCATGAGTATAAAATATTGATTTGATGATGGGCAATTGATGTATTATTTTAAGATGTGTAGCTAAATGTATTATTTGACAAAGTGTTATATAAAGATGTGCAATGATCTATTATTCAAAGATGTGTGATTCAATGATGTGTTATACAAAGATGTGCTATTTGAAGATGTGTGATTTAACGATGTGTTATATAAAGATGTGATATTTGAAGATGTGTGATTTAAAGATGTGTTATATAAAAATGTGCTATTTGAAGATTTGTGATTTAAAGATGTGTGATTTACTGACGTGCTATATAAAGATGTGTGATTTAAATATATGTGATTTGAAGATGTGTGATTTAAAGATGTGTTATATATATAAAGATGTGTTATTTGAAGATGTGTTATTTAAAGATGTGTTATTTAAAGATGTGTTATTTAAAGATGTGTGATTTAAAGATGTGTTATTTGAAGATGTGTGATTTAAAGATGTGTAATTGTTGAGTCATATAAAGATGTGCATTGTTGAGTCATTATTTGATGTTCATGCATTCATGGTCAGTCCGATTTAAAGATGTGATTTAAAGATGGGGGATAAATCAGTAACATACCTCTGATATCCAAAACCGGTACCACATGCATATAGAGTCGAGTTAGGGGCATTGCATACATAGTTGTAAGTCTATTTGAAGATGTGTAATTAAAAGATGTGTTATTTTAAGATGTGTAACTATTTAAAGATGTGATATTCAATTATGTGCTCCTATATGATTATGTGTGAATGATCAGTGTTTTTGTTAATGACTACTTAATGTTATTACTTGTTTTTGAAGCTTACTTGTTATTATAAGATGTTGAATTGATGCCTATTGATTGTATTTTAAAGAATGTATATGTTATAAATGTGAATATTATCTGACTGCAATGTATACATGCCTAACTGCAATTGATGATTATTTTATCTGAATCTACACACGTGTTTGTACCTCTCTTGTGTTGGATATATTCTCACCCTCTTAAATTGGACTGTACTCTCGCCGGGTACAGATTCACAGGAAGAAGATAATTAGTAGCAGTGAGTCTCAAAGGATGGCGTTGGAGCCTTCTTATTTACTTTTGCCGCTTTTGGGAGTTTTATCGAGTCGTCGCTCTGATTAGTAACACTAAGGAATGAGGATTTATTTTATTTCAGATTTTGTTTTAGAATCCTTTCGAATTCAGTTTTGTTGTGGATTTTAAAGATGTGAAAAACTACTTTGATGTTTTGAGAACTTTTCCGCTGCGACGTTTTTAATTTAAATGAAGTCCTTTTTGAATTGATGAAGATGTGTGACACCCTTGCATGCTTATTTAATTATTGTATTTTTATTAAAATTAAAATGTGGGGTTTAGGGTGTTACAAGTTGGTATCAGAGCAGGTCGGTCCAGTCAGGCCAAAATTTTTTTTTTATCCCCTTGTATGCGACATGTATGTAAGTACTGTCGATACTTGTTTCGTTCTATTGGGTGGGTCTAAGCAAAGTGGGGGAGAAGCAAGATGCTTCAAGTGTGGGTAAGACTGTTTTCTTTAGACAATTTTCGAGGACGAAAATTCTTTAAGTGGGGGAGAATTGTAACACCCCGATTTTTAAATATTAATTTATTGGTATTATTGTTATATAATATTAGTAATATTAATATTATTAGGAATTATCTGTTTGGTGTTTTCAAATAAGTTGTTGGATTGTGGGTATTGAGCGAATAGATGAGTTAATTAGTGTTGAAAAATAGGAGATTAAGAGAAATTAAGGAGAAAGAGATGTTTTTAGAAAAAATAAGAGTAGTGGTGTAATAGTAAAGAGGGGGTTTGAATGAAGGAATTAAGTAGTGTTTTAATTAAATAGGATAGAAGGAGGTGTAAATAATGAAGAGTAAACCGTTAAATAGTTATGAGAGAAACCTAGCCCAGTTAAAAGGTTTATAAATAGATGAGAGCATTAGAGAATTAGGGTTACAACAAACAGAGAAAAGATTAGAGATCAAATGAAAACTAGGGTTGTGGAGAGAGGAGGCATAGCGAGAAGAACCTGAGAGAGATTTCACCGTAGGAATTCATTCAAATTCTGCAAATCAGAGGTAAGGGGGAGTCTCTATTCACCATAAGAGTTGTATGAATGTTTGGGTAGTGAAGGGTTTGTGTTTATTTTCCTTGTTTTCATGATCTTTTATGAATTCATGCTAAATTCGTGCTCTAATTTGCTGTTGTGATTTTGGGTATATTCTTGTCTCTAAATTCATTATTTTCATGTGCTAAATTCGTAGTTGATCCATGGTTATGTTCTGTTTTGATTTCTTATGTGTCAAAGTGTGAAAAAGTCATTAATTCGAAATTGTTTTATTCCTAACAATGAGTATATAATGATATATCCATAGTTGTGTTTTGAGTCGTATTGTTTCGAATCGGTGATATTGCTTGATCTTCTTGCCTACATGATTCTTTTATTTTTATTTGTCAAAAGTGTTTTGAAAGTGAGATATATGTTGATATATTTTTAAAACTGATTCATAAGCATATGGTTATTAATCGGAACAGTAGCGAACATTCATGATAGCTTTTACTAGGTAGCAGTACGTTGCTTTGAAGTTATTTCATAGGATGTTGTTAATAAATATAGCTACCACTTACGATTTGTTCTTGAAATAGTTATTTCTTTTAAATTGATCACTAGAAAGGGAAAATTGGCAATTTGATTGTTAATTGGTTTAAGAATTCAATCTTGCTGGAAACAATTCGTTTTATTAATAAAACAAAAGTATCAATTTTTGTCATTAAAAATTCATGAGTATAAAATATTGATTTGATGATGGGCAATTGATGTATTATTTTAAGATGTGTAGCTAAATGTATTATTTGACAAAGTGTTATATAAAGATGTGCAATGATCTATTATTCAAAGATGTGTGATTCAATGATGTGTTATACAAAGATGTGCTATTTGAAGATGTGTGATTTAACGATGTGTTATATAAAGATGTGATATTTGAAGATGTGTGATTTAAAGATGTGTTATATAAAAATGTGCTATTTGAAGATTTGTGATTTAAAGATGTGTGATTTACTGACGTGCTATATAAAGATGTGTGATTTAAATATATGTGATTTGAAGATGTGTGATTTAAAGATGTGTTATATATATAAAGATGTGTTATTTGAAGATGTGTTATTTAAAGATGTGTTATTTAAAGATGTGTTATTTAAAGATGTGTGATTTAAAGATGTGTTATTTGAAGATGTGTGATTTAAAGATGTGTAATTGTTGAGTCATATAAAGATGTGCATTGTTGAGTCATTATTTGATGTTCATGCATTCATGGTCAGTCCGATTTAAAGATGTGATTTAAAGATGGGGGATAAATCAGTAACATACCTCTGATATCCAAAACCGGTACCACATGCATATAGAGTCGAGTTAGGGGCATTGCATACATAGTTGTAAGTCTATTTGAAGATGTGTAATTAAAAGATGTGTTATTTTAAGATGTGTAACTATTTAAAGATGTGATATTCAATTATGTGCTCCTATATGATTATGTGTGAATGATCAGTGTTTTTGTTAATGACTACTTAATGTTATTACTTGTTTTTGAAGCTTACTTGTTATTATAAGATGTTGAATTGATGCCTATTGATTGTATTTTAAAGAATGTATATGTTATAAATGTGAATATTATCTGACTGCAATGTATACATGCCTAACTGCAATTGATGATTATTTTATCTGAATCTACACACGTGTTTGTACCTCTCTTGTGTTGGATATATTCTCACCCTCTTAAATTGGACTGTACTCTCGCCGGGTACAGATTCACAGGAAGAAGATAATTAGTAGCAGTGAGTCTCAAAGGATGGCGTTGGAGCCTTCTTATTTACTTTTGCCGCTTTTGGGAGTTTTATCGAGTCGTCGCTCTGATTAGTAACACTAAGGAATGAGGATTTATTTTATTTCAGATTTTGTTTTAGAATTCTTTCGAATTCAGTTTTGTTGTGGATTTTAAAGATGTGAAAAACTACTTTGATGTTTTGAGAACTTTTCCGCTGCGACGTTTTTAATTTAAATGAAGTCCTTTTTGAATTGATGAAGATGTGTGACACCCTTGCATGCTTATTTAATTATTGTATTTTTATTAAAATTAAAATGTGGGGTTTAGGGTGTTACACTGCTTCTGTTAGAGCATTTCTTCTTTCTATTCATTAAGTACTGAATTCTTTTGGAAAGCATTGCAAGCTCTTCAGCATCTGAATCTTCTTCAGAATTTCCCTCAGGAAATTCTTCTTCAGATTCAATAGCTTTTAGAGCTTTAACAGACTTCCTTTTGGATTTCAGTGCTATTGATTTAGGCTCTCTAACAGAATCATCTTCATTAAGTCCCAGTTCATGCACTTTGAGGGAGCTTATAAGATCTTCAATACTTAGAGTATTTAGATCCTTAGCTTCCTCAATAGCAGTTACTTTGGGTCTCCATTTAGATGGCAGACTTCTTAGAATTTTGTTCACATGATCAGCAGTGGTATAACTCTTCTACAGAATCTGAAGTCCAGAAACCAGAGTCTGAAATCTTGAGAACATAGTCTCAATATTTTCATCCTCTTTCATTCTGAACAGTTCATATTGCTGAACAAGAATATTAGCCTTTGCTTCTCTAACTTTTTTGTTACCTTCATAGTTAGAGCAAAGGGATTTGAAGATGGCTTTGGCTGTAGATTTATCACTCAGCTTCTGGTACTCAGTGTGAGGTAGAGAATCCACAATGATTCCTCTCACATTATGATGCTTTCTGTATATCTTCCTTTCAGCATCACTCAGCCCTCTTCTGTTGACAGCTACACCTTCTTCATCAACTAGAATAGAGATTCCATCTTCTATTATATCCCATAAGGAATCATCAATACCAATGATGTGGTTGTACATCTTGCTTTTCCACCATGAGAACTTTTTTGGGTCACCAGTAAACATTGGAGGTTTATTGTGTGACCTAGATTTTCTTTCCTCAGTACCATAGTCATATGAATAAGAAGTGCCAGTACCTCTTTGATTTCTGGGAGTGGGTGGAGGTGAACTACTGGATGACATGTTTTTCTCAGGATCTCACTGACTCACTTTTAAGTGATTTAATATCAGAACCGGAGCTCTGATAACAACTGAAGGTGAGAAAAACACACAAGAAAGGGGGGGTTGAATTGTGTGGGCTTAAAAACTATTCTTTCTCAAAACAAATGATAAGTTCAGAATTGGGTTCTGAGACTTTTTCAGAGGTTTATGCAGCGGATTAAAAATAGAAGAGAAAGGGAAAGAGAGACACACAATATTTTTATACTAGTTCCTTCCATAAGTTGGAAGTAGTCTAGTCCCCCTGTCACTTACAGGAGATTTAACTATAATCAAACTGATTACAATTGCTCAAAACACAAAGTTAAGAGACTTCAATGCTCAAACACCTAGTAAGAGACTTCAAATGCTCAAGACACTAAGTCAAGAGACTTCCAATGCTCAATACACAAAGTAAAGAGACTTCTCTGCTCAAAGCACAAAGCTAAGAGACTTCTAATTGCTCAGAACACTAAGTAATGAGACTTCAGATTGCTCAGTACGCAGACTGAGACTTTGGTTCAAACTGATTTACAAATAAAGAAGTTTGAGTTGAACATTTGATCAAATATCAGAGGTGTTCACTTAATACAACTCAGGTATAAGACTCTAACCTTAAGAAATTCTAAGATGTAAACTTTGTAAGAATTTCTAAGAGTTTTGAACAGACACATATTTTTGACAGCAAAACAGAGCACAGTTCAGTTCTTTTGTTTCAAGAGTCTTAGAAATTTTCTTCTTCAAATCTTCACCCTTTTATAGAGGAGAAGATAGCTGTTGAGAATTGCCCATAAATCCAGCAAAGAGCCGTTGCAAATTGTAGAAGCTAGGCAGTTGAAAATGTGTGTTGAACTACATAACAGAGCTCGCATTTTTTGAATAAACTTTCCTTAAAAGCTGGGGGATGTTTTGGCCAAGGAGACAACTGTTCCATTGGAGTTGTTCTAACATTGCAGGCATTAAATATTGACAGAGACTGTTGCTTTTCCTTCCACGTCAGACTTCAGAAGCTTCCCAGACACTGTTCATCAGAAGCAGGTCTTCAGACTCACCCTTCAGAAGCACTGTTCATCAGACGCTCCCTTCAGAAGTTGACTTTTGTTGACCTTCAGACTCAGCTTTCAGACGTTGACTTCTGTTGACCTTCAGACTCAGCCTTCAGACGTTGACCAACGTTGACCTTCAGACTCAGTCTTCAGAAGCACCCTTCAGACGCAGTCTTCAAACTCAGCCTTCAGAAGCACCCTTCAGACGCAGTCTTCAGACTCAGTCTTCAGAAGCTGCTTCAGACCCAGTTTTGCTTCAGACTTGCAACAAAGGCTTCAATGCTTTCTTTCTTGCTCTTAGCTTGTTCTTCCAAAACCAATATTAATTACCAAACATTAAGAACATGGTTCTGCACACTTAGAACAAAGCATTAGCAATACCAATTTTCTATTTAACACTTTGTTATCATCAAAACCCAAAAGAGAGTTGTTCATACATTTTGTTCCAACAGAAACCAAGCCTATAAATACAACTCCTCTCATTCATAATTATTCATTCAGATTGAAGCGGTTCAAGAGCAAGGCAAGCACTTGGAGCTTCAAGGGAGGAGTCTCTCCTCACTCTAAGTCTCTAGGGTATCTTTTATTTCTTTTATAATTTGTCTTTAGTTATCATGAGTAACTAAACCTTATTAGGGTAGGGTTCTAAGATGAACCCCTATTTTATTTGTTGGATTATTTGATTTAAGTTCTTTATTCAGATACTTTATGAATCCTATTTAATTTTATTATGTGAATTATTTATTTCTTATGAATGTGAACCAACCCTGAGATAACAGTACTTAGGGAAGTGACATACCTAATATTGGTACAAACCTACCTGAATCAGGAAGTAACCAATATAAATGACCACAGTAATTTGGGAAACAGTAGTAACTTTAGGGGAATTAAATAAGCATAGTAACTTTATTCTTCTTTCATCGTTGGTAAGGTAGACGAGATAGGGCTGCCTGTTTGTAGAACTACCGAGAGGGGGAGTATGTAAGATGAACTTCTAAGATTCAATAGATGAGGGAACCTTTATGACCATTGAGGATTTAGGTAACCTTAATTTAAGTCATTGTTTCAATTTCCTCTGAGAGAGTAAGAACTCCACGTGCCTCTACGTGCGAAGGTGCATCTCCCTACAAGATTGACAACCCTAAGCACTAACTCGTGTAAAAACTCCGGTGTAAGGTTGCAACTCGACAGCTGGAGGGGAATAAACCCAGACCTCTGAGAGAGTAAGGCCCCACGTGTACAAACTCGTGTGAGCAGTAGGTGCAACTCGACAGCTGGTAGGAAATAAAACCCCACGAACTTATCACTTAAATAGAAGACATAAAATCAATATATGAAGAATGCTTGAATATTAATTAATTCCAACAAATGAATAGAGGGGTTTCGAAGAATTCTAACCGCTGCTAACATTCTGCAATCAAAACTGGTTACTCCTAAACTCTTGCTCTGCTGCAAACAGACTAAATTGCAAAACCTCGATTTATCTTTTATTTTATTTTTATATTTACTGTTTTATGTTCCCAAATAAGTAACGTGAATTGTCTAGTTGGAACGACAATCTCTGTGGATACGATACTCTACTGAGTACTTTATTACTTGGTAAACGATTCGGTACACTTGCTTAAATCCAACCATTAAGTTTTTGGCGGCGTTGTCGAGGATTGTTGATATTTTCGACAAGACAATTTAAATTACTTATTCTTAATTTTTTTTATTTTCTCGATTCTTTTTCTTTATTTATTTTTGTTTTTTTATTATACAAAAAAGGGTATAGTAATAATAATAATTATAACAATAATTATTATTATTTACACTCACTCTTAGAATTGTTCTCCTTGGGTATTGTGTTTATGATTGTTTCAGGAACGATTCATGGATTATTTTGCTACAAACCCGTTCAATCATTTCATCAACACCTACCCTAGGGAATGGTGTGAGTACTACCCCATGAGTGATGAAAATAACCGACTCAGTCAACATGGAATGTTCTCCACTGGAAATTTCTCAATCGAGAATGCATTCATACTGCTCATGTTGAGAAGGAGGTTCTCAAAAGACCATCTTTCATCAATGGGTTAAACTATAGCTTCTGGAAAGGAAAGATGCAACTATACATCAAATTTGAAGATACAAGGATGTTGAGAATAATCACTAAAGGTGATTATGTTAAAATATTGAAATATTGATAGGTTTTAAGGAGATGTTTTGTAAAATCTATCCTAATCTTTTGAGACATTTCTAGTTTCGAGGACGAAACTATTTTAAGGGGTTAAATATTGTAAGACCTTCTATTTTTAATTAATTGGTTAGAACCCTTAGTTTTATTTAATTTATATTATTTTAGGTAATCCATTTGATGTGGCTATAATATGATAGTCTTCAACATACTTTTATTTGGGACAAATCTTCAACATACTTATCTTTATGACTTTGACTAGGTAATTTAATTTAAATTTGGAATAATATGAAATTGGTATGTTTTAATTTTAATAGAAGTAATAAAGTTTGTGTAGTATTTTGATTGTAGAATAATAATAGAAAAGAAAAATCAAAACAAACTTTTACCAATACTAAGAGTGCATTTGTTTCAAGCTATATTTGTATATTCCCGTGAATAAAACTATAGAAATATATATATATATATATATATATATATATATATATGTTTGTGTTTGTTAGAAGTTTACTAAATTTTATTCTCGAGTATAAAATATTCCAAGCAATAGAAAAAATTTCTCAAAGAAAAGGGTGGGAATAAAGTTCCCATGAAGATTAGAATAAATTCATGTGCAACTACCTATTATGATCCATATTTTTAAGGTTCCTAAGAATATTATAATGTTAACCAAACATCTTTTTTCTAAATACCTTCAAATAAAATTCACATCTTTATATTCCAAAGAATGTTATTACTAAGAATAAAGTTGATAAACTTGAAACAAACACACCCTATGAGTTTTTTTTTACCAAAGTACACCATCCGGTCACTATTATAAGCAAAAATTGACATTTTAGGTTCATTTAATAAATGATGTATATAGTATATATTAAAAGCCAAATACATCATTTATTGAATGAATCTTAAATATCAATTTTTGCTTATAATAGTGACCAGAGGGTCTAATAGTTAAGAAATTGGAAAAACATGGAGTTAATGGCCATTTAGTCAAACTTTCAACAAATAAATAATCTCCTTTTTTAGCTCAATTTGTTTTTTGTTTTTTTACAAAAATAAACAATATTTGTAATTCTGGTACTTGTAGGACCTATGTTCTACACGATGTCCTGGACAATGTGTACGTAGGACAGATGCTCTACGCGATGTCCTAGACACTAGTTATAATAACTGTAGTACAATAAACAAAAACAATAATAAAGTAAAATGCAGGGAAGGAAGAACACAAGAGATTTGGTAACCTAGTTCGGTGCAACGTCATCTACATCTGAAGGCATCCACGCCAAGAAAGAAAATCCACTATAATAGTTTTGGTTTGTAGTCTTGTGTGAACAAACCTTGTTCACTGCCTTGACACTTAAACACTACCCGTGAATTTCTATCTAAGACTCCCCCTAGATATGAGATCTCATCTCACTTTCTCTCAATCACACAACCTGTGATTTCAACAACGATTACAATCAAATGGAGAACAACTCCAATAAGCAAAACCAACTCTTGCAAGAGCACTAGAGCGGTGTACAAACGTCAATAGTACAACTCAGCTAAAACAAACCATATATGTGCTTTGATAATCAATGGCAGCACACAGAGAGATATACAAAATAAAGCACAAGGCTTAACAAAGACATGAAACCCTAAAAGACACTCTTTCAAAATGACGGCTTCGATCCCTTTCAATAAGTTTGAGTCTTCCTTTATATAGCCAGAGAATGCATGAGCTTGATCTTCAATCGAGTTAAACAAATCAGCAGACCAAAACGTATATATGGTCTTCACAATCTTCTAGGAACAAATATATTGTTTCCTAAAATGTTTAGGACATTTAACTTAGGAAATACGGCAATGCTTAAACCGTCTTATGGAGCTTTTAGAAACACACGCATCTTGGAGTACAAGCTACATGAATCAAATCTTCAATGATCTCACGCTAAAACACAATCTTCCAAGAATGCGAAATAAAGCACTTCAGCTTATGCCAAGATGTCGTACTTACATGTCTAAGACATCTGGTACAACATCTTGCTAGAACATCTTGTTTTAACAAAATGCAACTAAAACAATATAAAACCCAATAATATTTATGCATTCAAATTGATAGAGTACATCGATACAATACTAATTCAAAGTCGTTAAAAATAAAAAGGATAAATCTGCGAACAAACTCACAACATCCATGTTAATAGCATAAAACGACATTGTACATATGCCTACAAATATGACTAGATTCAAGCCATGAAAATACTCATGTTTTTGGATCTGCAACGTTGACAACACAAAAGTCATTGATTGAATCTGCACTTGATCAAACTTAATCCTTCAACCTGAATCAAATAAACACCGCACAAAGACGGAAAATCAAAATAAACAAAGTCGTGCTAGACAATGAAATCACACAAACAAACAAAAGAAAACTTAAAATATATGAAAATCATAAAAGAAAAAAAAAACAATTCAGATGGATGATTTCGAGTCAAAATTGACTCTAAATCACCCATCTTCTCTTTGATAGATCTAGAAGAATAAAAGTTGTACTCTTAAGGTTTTAGAAAGAGAAGAGAGAGAAAAGGAGCAGACACACTCATCGATTAGAAGTTATAATCTGATTTTTAGCTCAATTTGTTGACTAGCCACAATGCATAATCTTTCCCCTTTATATGTGCCACTTCGTGGCAAAAACAAAATCCTCAGTATTAAAATTCTCTCCCTCATTATTAGTTAATTTTGTTCCACAAAATAAGCCACAACCTATCCAATTCTCTTAAAATTAGTTCCTTCTCATTACTTTAAATCACATGAGCTATCTTTCTCTAATTCATGGCATCGACTTACTTTCTTCTCTAATTCCTGGCATCAACTTACTTTCACTAAGTCAAACAATCCATTCACTATTATTTCCCCCATTTCTATAATTTGTTGATTTTAGCACTAAGAAGAATTATTCTATTTCTTTACTTAACTCATACCATTCCTTGAAAGACTCTTCCCCACTTTTACATTTACAAGGTTTCAGATTTTCTTTTCAACTAGTGTGTTCATATACCTTAGTTACAATAGTTATCCTACTCCATTCTAGAAAATAACGTGTTAATTATTCCATATTTGGCTTCCATCATTTTTACATTCTTCTGCGAAAACCAAAAGAGAAATTGTACATGAAGCAGCAGGTTTATGCATCCATATACTCATGTTGGTGTACTCTATTTTGTAGTGGCTTCACACATTTTGTGCTAGTTGCTCTTGATCAATAAATTATCGCTTATAAAAAATGACCAACTTTTATCACCTACTATATCATTGAGCAAATGTACAAGAGGTTGAAGTATCTACCATTTGGGCCATACCATGTTGGTTGATATTATTCTTTTTTAATGAGATTTAATTGGTTTTTTAAGTTTCTTTCATTAACTATTGGGTTAATAGGGTTTTACCTCATGTCATTTAGACAAATTTTGGTTTACCCCTGTAAAAAAAATTAAAGATTCCCCCTTGTAATTTAAAGATCATTTGGTTTTGGACCCTCAGTGCAGAAAAGCTGATGTGGCACGCTGAATCGGAGTTGATTGTGTAAAAATAATGAGGTGGCTCGTTAACTTGGCTTTTTTAATTCTTTTCCATTTAATTTTTTGCCAGCTGTTTTTTATTAATTAATAATAATTTAAAAAATCTTTATTTTGAAGGAAATAATTTAAAAAATCAAAATTAAAAACATCATCATCTTCATCTATTTCTCCTCTCATGTTCATCATCTTCTCAAACACAAACCCGTAAGAAAAAAAATTATGAAAAAATCAACCCATTTTCATTCATCATCATCATCATCATCATCATCATCATCAATCCTTCAGAATCTAAACCCATTTTCTAGAAAAATCAACTCCTTCCAAAAATCATCGTCAGATCTCTTCGTCTTCTTCTTCCAAAAATTTAAATTTCATCTTTAATTCCAGAATCAACAACCAAAATTTAATCCCCCAAACTTTGATCACAAAAACTCAAATATCAATAGCATATGTTAGAAGTCCCACATCGGGTAAATAAAAGTGCTTGATGTGGTACTTAAGCCATGAGGCTCTCCCACCTAATGGATTAGTCTTTTGGGTTTTGCTCTCCTCATGGGCTTAAATCCTAACAATTGGTGCTTTCATTGAGAGTTGAACCACGGAAAGGGCTACCTATAGGCTGGATTAAGGTGTTCCACCGAATACTGATAGGTAAGTGAAGCCGCCAAAAAAGGAAAGGGCTACCATCGGGTCAGTGTCGATAGAGTGAAAGTCGTCGTGGACGTCGGCTCTTAAAGGGCGTGGCAATGTTAGGAGTCCTACATCGGGTAAATAAAAGTGCTTGATGTGGTACTTAAGTCATGAGACTCTCCCACTTAATGGACTAGTATCCTAACAGCATAACCCTAGGTTGTTAATAAATTTGTTGTAATATGGTGGAAAGGTGGCATATAGCAAGCTTGAAAGCAACAACCGCAAAATTGGACACTGTTGGAGAACCTTCTCTGCATTATTTCTCACAAAAGTCTCATAAGATGTATGGATTCCCCAAACTTTGATCACAAAAACTCAAAACTCAAATCTCCAGACGCTCAAAACTTGAAACTCAAACCCTAACCCAACAAAAACACAGCCAGATTGTTCAACAACAACAACTCAAATATCAACAACACAAACTAAAAATATCTTAAAAATAAACAACAACACAACTTATCCAAATTTTTTTTTTTTCTATATTGAACAAATTTTTGGGTTTGGATTTTAATGTATGAGAAGGAAATGATGAAGAGAAGAGAAGGGAACAAAGATATGGGGCTGTTGGGAGAGGAGAAGAGAATAGACATAGGAGAAGGGAAAAGAGAGGGGAACGGGAGAAGATAATTGAGAAGGATGGGAGAATAGAGAGAGTGGAGTTTGAAGAAATGAAGTTTCTGGAGTTTTTTTTCTTCTGGTTTTTAAGTTTTGTTTTAAGGTGACAACTTGGGTACCCATTAATAAAATGTGGGTAACACAACTCATGTTGAGTTGACACCAATCAAAGTTATTTGTTTCTTTTCTATTATTTTTAAGGACAAAACTTATGTACAGTGCCATACATACGGTTGGTACTGTTCCCAACTAAAAGAGGACACATGTTGTTTTGTCCACATCACTTGTTAGGAAAGTAACACTGTTGAGCACACCGTTACTTTCTCATCTCCTCTTCAACATATCACTTGCAATTGCAACAATCAAATCCTATTTTCGACAAGCAACAACACACCACCGGCACCGCCTACAATATTTTCCCTTCCTTCTAACCCTTTTGAATCTTATGGGTTTTCGTTATCTTTCTGCGTTTGACTGTTGATCATGTTACTCAAAAAACACTTGCACTTGATTGTGACCTTTATGGGTTTTCCACTTGTATTATTATAATTTTTTGGGTGCCAAACAAAAAAGATTCAATTTTTAGTGCCTAATTTTGATTTGATGTGGGTTTCTACTTCTTTTGATGTGAACATCGATTTGATTTCTGTTTCTACTCATATATCAGTCTGGTGTTCACAGTAAAAGTAGAGAAAATCGATTTAAAGAGGAGATATCGTTCATATTTTAACCAATTGAAGAGGAGATTGAACGGAACATGTTATTTTTGTAACGGGGTTGAAGAGAAGATTCAATTGAACAGAACGTGTACCGTGTTAGTTTCCTAATGCGTGATGTGGAAAAATAACATACGTGTAATATTATAATTGGGAAACAGTACCTACAGCATGTATGGTATTGTATGTAAGTTTTGTCGTATTTTTAATGTTATATAAATACATTGTTTTGATTGGGCCAATTCAACATGGGTAGTATTACCCACCTTTTATTGATGGGTAAACAAGAATTTCCCTTGTTTTAATTGTAAATAAAAAATTGACATGTAAGTAGGATTAATAAGAAAAAAATTAAAAACAAAAATAATTCTACAGTTAACGCACTGCATAATCAAAAAAAGGTGACACAACACGCTACGTAAGTTTAAGTGTACTGTCAGATGACATCAGAGTTTAAAATCAAAGAATATTTAAATTACAAGTGGGAATCTCCAATTTATTTTTTTACACAAAGATATACCAAATCTTGCCCAAACGGGGAGTAAAACACTATTAACCATTAGTTATTGGATTAGATATGTAATTTTGAAATATATATTTATATATAATATTATAATTAATATATATTTAGTTTTTATTCTACTTAGTATACTTCCCAAATGATTGAAATTAATATTTTGTTCGATTTCATCAAAAAATATTTAAATAATATAATGCATTTTTTTGTTCATTGTATATGACTTTTTTGTTACAATATCATTGTATTTGACATACGCCATTAATTCCATGTATTACTCTTTAAATAACTTTTGACAGTTTGTATTATATTATCAAATAGTTATATTTTAAATCTTACTTAATGTTATTTCTATTTTAAATTAAATTTTGTCATATATGTTCTCATTTGATTTTGTTATTACATACAAATTAATACAATAATGTACAGTACTAGTGGATGCAGAGGTTGCATATGCTTGAGAGAAAGAAATGGCGAGGGAGTGTTGTACTTTGCTTCACAATGTTATTTTACAAGGTGATACTAATGATACTTGGCTTTGGATTCTCGATCCTGTCAAAGGGTACACATTTATAGGCGTTTATCATTATTTAACTGCTTCTGAAGGGCTTACTATTTTTCTTTGCGTAGTAGATTTTTGGCATAAAGAGGTTTTATTATTTGCTTGGTGTCTTTTCTGCCATCGATTTCCCACAAGGGATAATTTAATCAGACATGGAAATCTTCTACCTGCTAATAATCTTTGTGTAGGTGGTTGTGGTTTGGCGGAAACTTCAGATCACCTGTTTTTGCATTGCAACCAATTTGGTACTATTTGGTCTCTCTTAGAGAAGTGGATTGGTGTTAGTTATGTTGATGCTTCAAGCTTACCGACACACTTTTTACAGTTTGGTCAGATAAGTGGTTCTTCAAGAGTTGTACGGTCTTATTTACTACTCATTTGGTTTGGAAAATTGTTGTTTTCACTTTAGATTTTACTTTAAAACTTGCACATTTAACCCCAACGGTAGCTAACTACCGTTCGACTTCCTTCATTTTCTTTGTTCTCGAAGGGTAGTTAGCTACCGTTGGGGTTAAATGTGTAATTTCCATGTGTTTTTAAGCAAAATCTGAAGAGGGAACATCGATGTTCTTTGGTTTGCGGTTGTTTGTGTTATTTGGAAAGAAATGAACAACATGATCATTAATAATAAGGTTGATCAAATGGACCTCCTCTTAGACAAAATTAAGTTACTATCATTTGTGTGGTTGAAAGCTAGAAAAATTGATTTTGCTTTTAATGATCACAACCGGTGGCTTAATCCTTTGTTGTGTATGACGTTAGCCTTGTAGATCTTTCCATCTTTCTTTTTTTCCTTTTATGTTTTGTTATTGGACTAATTGTAAATTCGCACCTACTCTAGTACTACTTGTGCTAGGTGTTGTGGTAATATAATTCATCTTAGCTTCTTAAAAAAACACCACTGTCAATTAATTGCTACGTGAAATTAAATGAATTTTTAAAGGGACAAATTAGTCCCTCATTAAAAAAACAAAAATAGTCGTGTCAAAGAAGAAAGAGAATGAATGAATCGTTTAAGGCATAAACAAAGAGTAGGTTATGAAATTGTAATCCCTAAAAACTCATCCTTCTGTTTGATTTGTTGCATCTCGTGTTTCCTTATGCAGTTTCTCCCACACCCTTCCCCCTTTTTTTTCAAATAATCACGTGATAGTCAAGAAAAGATTTGGACTTCAACATATATATGTCCAGTTACTATTCAAAAATCCAAAGATAAAACCTGCTGAAGAAAAATATCGACGAAGGGATTAAATAGTCATTTTTTTCGAGAACTATTTTTGCCCTTGCACATTTTATCAGAGACCAAAATGAGACTTTACTTTTTTTATAATAAATTACTTGAATATTGAAAATTAAATTTACCACACAAAAGATAACAACTCATATATTGAGATATACTAGTATATAGAGACTTCATAAAATTCTCAATTTATTAATCGTTAATTGTTAATTTGAGGTACAGACAAGACCTTGCTTCCTTTCACCGATGCACAAATATAATTACATGAGCAAAGGGCAAGCTTAATTGGAGTATCCTTACAAGAACAACTAACAGGTTGGACCCCATATTTTTGTTTCACTGCCTCGAAGCACCCTTGACTACATAGTCCTGGCAACTCCACTCCTGCTTGACACACCTTGGTTTGACCTATCACATTAATGGCAAAAAAAATATATATAAATTGGTAAATCAATTAAAAGGTTTAATCAAGAACGTAATTACATACAAACTTTTGAATGTGTAACAATAAAAAGAGACCAATTTAAATTTAAATTTTAAAAAAATAATAACTTGAGTTAGATTTACCATTGGTGTGGTTAAAGAGAGCAAACAAAGCCATGAACATTAGGAGAATGATTCTTTGCTTCATTGTGATTTCTGCAACTCTATATTCTTAAACGATATTATCAAAATGTAGAGAGAATGTCAAATCACAGAAACTAATACATATTTATAGGCAGTTTAGTCCACTGTTCATTAAATTATTTTTAATGAAGTTACAATATTAAAAGCCATTATATGTCATCATTTAATAAAATAAATTTTATTGAATACATGAATTTGTTTACTTTTTTTTAGGGGAGATGAATTTGTTTACTTAAATATTTATATATATGGTTAATTCATTTAGTATATGTATTATTTATATATATTATTATTGGTTTATGTATTATTTTTGAAAATTGGAGAAGAATAATTATTTATACCCGTTTCACTCGTGGCCGCTTTATAATTGTCTAAAATATAGTTTTAAAAACCGGACCGGTCGTCGATCCAGTAAGATCACTGGATCATTGGGTCACTGGTTCAACCACTGGGTCATTGCTAAACCGCATGACTGAACCAGATTAAACCGATCAATAACTCGGTTGTAAAACTCGGTCTCTATAAAAAAAAATGTGTGCATGTATTAAATTGAGTTGTATAAGACTAAACTAGTTCACTCAATCTCAAAAAATAAAAATAAAAAACTATAAAACCTACCAATTGTCAAAAATCATCAAAATTAACCATAATATGTGCATTTTATACCTACACAAAATCATACCATATTTAAATAAAATTAAAAATTTATTTCCATTGTAATACATATATTTAGAAAGAAACAATTTTTATTAAAAATATGTATTATTATTTAAAATAAGAGTTAAATTAACAAATTGAATCATGTGACCAATTATCTAATGGTTGTGTTGTCTGTCATGGAGGAATGCTTTTTTATTAGAAAATAAAATTAAATAAATTTTTAACCAAAATAAATGAACAACTTGAATATACTTTAGTCAAAAAAGAATTGAATCATACATTGTTTTATTTAAGGACAATTGAAGCATACATGAATCTTACCCGCTTCAAGAAAATAAAGATAGTGTTGAGTGTACCAAAAAAAAAAAAACATAAGTGAATAATGGAATGCACTTGAATGTTTTATATATAAATGATGAAAAGCAGAAATGATCGCAAAACAGCAAGTTGGCGTATTGGCTAAAGTTTAGGATAAATTACACTCACTTCCCTTAAGATTTGTTTAAATTAATCATATAGTTGTAAATCTATATGAACATTCAAAATTGCACATTGGCAAATTCCAACAAACAAACTGATTAAAATATACAGCTATGAATTATCAATGAAAACCAAACAAATAATATAATTAACTGCTCCCACAAATAGTTTGCAATCTAATAATAAGAAGGCTAAAATATGCTTTTAGTCCCTGCAAATAGGGCTCGTTTTGCTTTTGGTCCTTGGTAAATTTTTTTAAAAAAAAAACTCTTGCAAAATTTTCTGTCTTTTAAAAAAGTTTCTGGCCCCACTTAAGAGCTGAGTTGGCATGGTTTCCGCCACGTGGCAGTTGCTGACTGTGCAACTTTTGCCACGTGGTGATGACGTGGCATGCCACATAATATTAAATTTTTAAAAAAAATTAAAATTCTGAAAATTAATTTTAAAAATTAAAAAATATGAAAATAAAATTAAAAAAAATAAAAAAATCAGAAAAAAAAAGTTCAAAAAATTTTCCGATTATATATAATTAAAAAAACTAAATTTTTGAAATATTAAAAAAAAATCGAAAAATATATAATTTTTTAAAATCTAAATATAAATATTTGAAAATTAAAATATGAAAATTAATTTTTAAAAAAATTATATAATCTGAAAATTAATAATTTTCGGAAATTTTCGAGTATATAATTTTCAGATTTTTTTTCAAAATTTTTAATTTTGATTTTAGATAATTTATTCAGACTTTTTTTTTCAAATTTTTTTTTCGAAATTTCATATTATCTAATTCCAGATTTTTAGATTATAAAATTCCAGATTTTTAGATTTTTTAAATTTATTTTCAGATTTTTAATTTCAAAAAATTATTTTAAGGATTTTTAATTGTTTTTTTTACTTTTTAGGATTTTTTTCCAAAATTATCAAATTATATAATTTTAATTTTGAAAATTAAATAATCTGAAATATTTTGGAAATTTATATTCAGTTTTTAAAATGTTTAAATATATTTTTCTGATTTTTTATTTCTAATTTTTAATTTCAAAAAGAATTTTTAAATTGTTTTTTATTTTTAAAATGTTTTTTTTTAGTTTTTAATTATGTAGCATGCCACGTCATCGCCACGTTGCAAAAGTTGCACAGTCAGCAACTGCCACGTGGCGAAAACCATGTCAAATCATCACTGAAGTGGGCCCAGGGACTTTTTTAAAAGACAGAAAATTTTGCAAGGGTGTTTTTAAATTTTTTTTTACCGAGGACCAAAAGCAAAACAAGTCATATTTACAGGGACTAAAAATAAGAAAGGCATTTGTTCTCCCGTTCTTTATTTTCCAGAAAAACGAGGTAGCTGACTGTGATTTTTTTATATTTAAATGAACACTTAACAATTACTTAACAATGTCACGTGTTCAAGTCCCGCGTAGAAACGCGGTCAAAACGAAGCATTGACTCGGTCGGTTTACAAAAACCGCCAGAGTTATTGTCATATGATAAAATCATTAATATATTAATATTTAGTATATGAATTTAATTACTTTTTTCACAAATATATTTAATTACTAAAATATTAATATTTAGTATATGAATTGTCATATGATAAAATCATTAATATATTTTTATCAATTTATATTACCGTTATTTATTAAAGTAGTTATAAGAATATGGTAGATAAATAATAAATGAATAATGATAATATTTTCGCGTATAAATATTAAAATAATCATTTTTTAAAAAGGTTCAAACAACTTAAAGGACGCACATAATATGATACGACATTAGTACTTCTTTTTTCATTACAATAGGTGTACTTATTCTGATCTTGAATATAAACAAAATTAGTGTACATAGTTGTCTAAGATGTGTCAGCTCAATGGTAAGACCTCAAATTTGTAAAGTCAAAGGATATAATTTGGATTCTAACTGATATAGTGGTAAAATTGTCATTATTGCACTATCATTAGTAATAATTTTCCCGTCCCCAAATTTTTTAAAATTTGTGCAAGCTGTGAAATTCACATGTTATAAAAGTATTTATTTATTAGTTTGTAAAAATTTGTACCAAAAAAAATTCTAATTTTTATTTATTTATTGAGTTTATTTTAAAATTCAAAAATGATGTGTGGGCAATTTTATATCAACATTCGTTGATATTTTTTGTTTCAATTATTAAGTGAATAAAGTTGACTTACTAATAGCTTTCTTTTGACTAAATTGAATTACTGATACTGGTTAATAATATTATACTGATAGAAATTTGGCAAGTGTATCAAAACTATCAATCTAATAATAAAATTCGTATCTACGAGGACTAATGTTAATTTCTAATTAACAATTTCATTAACTTAAAGGCTGTGATAAAATTGGGGTTGCCCTTGGCAGTAGGATTTGGTTTGAAGAATAGATTAAAAACAAATGATCAAGCATTTGAATCGTCTATTGCTCACTGTGAATAATTTGCTCCTCTTTTCTCTCAATGTTCACCTAGTTTTACGATGGATTAACCTAATGATTTTGATCAATCTCTTGAGTCAAAACCCTTTCCTAAGTTATAATCTCTTAATCTCTTAAGTTGATTCCTAACATCCGAAGTGTTACTAGTTCGTTAATCCACAAGTCATAACTCTCAATCTTCTATCTATAGCTTAATATGTTAAGTTAAACAACATTACTAGGTCAGAATTAACAACTATGTCTAGTAGTCAATTAATTTCTAAGATCAATTCATACAATCACGAAGCTAGGGCTAGTAGTCATACACAATCATATAAAAGGCATTAAACACAAGTAATACTGAATAATACTAGGATTCCATTGATGTCAAAGAGAGTTCATACACAAATTACATGCTCACAGCTTACAATAGAGTCATCTCATGGCTTAATCAATCTATAAGCTTAGCTACTCATAACTAAGACAATTAACAACATAGGAATGATAAAACATACATAAATTATGACCAACTATGAGTTGGTATGAGATCCACTGTGTGTTTCTAGGTCACCGGTTGCCTCCTATGCTCTGAAATCTTCCAAAATTCGAACCCTTGTTCTGAATTCGCACTTGGCTTTTATAGAGAAATTTCTGCTACTGCTCCAATGAGCCACAATTACTGTTCCAACGTGCCACAAATTTTCTAGAATTGAAACAACCAAATTCTAACGCTCCTTCAGACGTGCCACGATACAGGTCCATCGTGGCACAATTTTTCCAGTAGCTGAAGCTTTCAAACTCTTCTCCAAATTGTGCAAAACTTGCTCATTTCATAGCCATATGACCTCTTAACACTTCTGACAACTATCAACTTATTTCAACATGTAATTCATGAAAAAGACTCTCTAACTTTCTCAAAAAGGAATAAAAACAAACTAAAAACATGTGTATGACCTAGTGTCATCACAACCCCAAACTTGCATCATTCCTTGTCCTCAAAGAATCTACTTATAAATGAGAAAATAACAGTAATATAACAGCTTACCAACGAATGATATTATGAAAAGTTCACTCCTGGTCGGTGTAATGATGTACCATATGTCATGCTCAATCCTCGTTATCCACAACTCCTCGCACAAATTTGAAAAGGGTTCCCACAGTCGACATGCAGGTCTGCCATATTACCATAGGCTTGAAACATTTATAAACTGTCAATCAAAATCACTGTCAAGTACACACTTTTAAGGACTTTTTGGGTTATAACGGGGCTTAGGTAAAGGTCGGATAGTTTTAGGAAAGTAGTGTTAAACAAACAATGGAATTAAGCTCATTCTACTTTGTTATCAGTGAGAAAAATAATCAAGACCAAATCTCCCCAAATTATCAACAATTAAGTACTAGAGAGCTCTTTTTATTTAACTTTTTTTTTTTCTGAGACAAATAATAACAAGTTAGTCTCATATAATTTTCCTTTTTTTCTGCACAATTTGAGTGCCCTTTTTTTCAAGAGACATTTTTCATCTCTTAGTTCTCTAGTACCCTTAACCCAAACTTAGATTGTTGCTAGTTCCAACAACAACCCCAAACTTAAACATTTCACACAACCTAAAAAGCTTAACTCCAAAACAAATTTGGGTCATTCACACTTAAGGTCTTCTAGGTTTGTAATGTGGTTAGTCACCGAACAATGAGGTCTAATCCCAAATGCTCAATTTGGCTTTACAAAGGATAAAAATAAACATAAAAGATTGTTATTGTTCCAACGTGCCACAATTATTGTTCCAACGTGCCACGATTATTGTTCCAATGTGCCACAATTTTTTCCAGAATTGAAACAACCAAATTCTGACGCTCCTTCAGACATGCCACGATACAGGTCCATCATGGCACAATTTTTCCAGTAGCTGAAGCTTGCTCATTTCATAGCCATATGACCTCTTAACACTTCTAACAACTATCAGCTTATTTCAACATGTAATTCATGAAAAAAACTCTCCAACTTTCTCAAAAAGGAATAAAAACAAACTAAAAACATGCGTATAACCCTAGTGTCATCATATACCTTTCGAAAAATAGTTAATAATATTATAATACTGATAATAAGCACTCCTTTTTAAAAAATACTGATATTAAACATTAAGTGTAAATTGAAGATGAATGTCATCTACAACCATAAAAAAGATGCATATCATCTATAACACCATTTCATTATTAAATAATATGAAAATAAAATAAATATAATACTACTTAAAAGATGCATGGCGGGGTAGGTGGGGGTCGAAGGTTATGTTGGTTGGGGGGATTACAGACGCGGAGGAGGTGAAGGTGGGTGAGGTTGTGGTTCGGCTAGGGGGTGAGAAGGGGAAGGAGGGTTTTGGAGAGGGTGAGGTGGTGATGACGAAGGATGGTGGGTCAGAGGAAGCAAGGAGGACGAAGGGGGATGCACAGGTTAAGGGTCACATGTTGAATCAATCTACTACCAAAAAGTTGGTGAGAATGTATAGATATGACAGGGATGATTTGATTATGATAGGGTGCTGATTGCGAAGTCCACTATGGAGGTTGTTAATACGGTCGATAAGTTATTGATAGATGGTGTGTTGGTGGAGGTAAAAATTATTGAGGAGTGGGGCTTTAATTTGGGGGAGGATGCTTGTCTTTTTGAAGATGATGATGGGTCTCAGTCTTCTCATGCAGACCATGCTGATATCCAATGGGACCCTGAAGCTTGTAATAATGTTGATACCTTGGTTGAAAAGATTATGACTGAGTTGGTGGAAGAGGATATGGATGACTTGCACAATTCTAAGATTGAAAAGAATGTGCAGGTTGCCTCTAATAATGTTGCGCATGGTGACAAGCATGTTACTGTAGCGAAACAGAAAAGGGTTGTGGACAGTACGACGAGTGCATCGCATATGGCCTCCTCTTTACCGTGTGCAGTGCAGTCCAATGTGAATGAGGGCTAAAATCCGAAATTTAATGGTTCGTAGATGATCGGTTCAATCCGATTGTTGGTGAGGTGGAGCGGCCATCAGATGTAGTTATTCAGGTACCTATTTATAAGGATAAAATTGTTATGGATTTAGCTTTGCCACACATAATACGTACGTCAACTTGCCCACTAGGTGTTGCATGTTCTACGGTGTCGGGGCCCTGGAGTATGGAGTGGCTGAATAATCATAACAATGGTGACGCAGAAGTTATTTTCTCTTCTAAAAAAAGATTAAAGAAAGTTGTTAGGTCTAAGGATAGTCAAAACCAGGATGCAGTTCAGGTTCATAAGCGCAAGAAAGCAGGTGGGATGCTTAGACATTCGGTTCATAGTCTCCAAAAATGGTGAGGTTACCTAGTAAAGATCATTCGGAGATTCTGATGATTTTGAAAAAGAAAGTTTGCAAGCGTCATGGTAAAGATAGAGTGAACTAGGCGGTGACAGTTGTAAATCATGGCTCTTCAGATGAAGTTTCTTCCTCAATATCAGTTAATAATGATTGGAAACATTGGGTTGTTATGCATGGAAATGAGCAGGTGGCGGTGGAGGATTTCTGGGGTGTAGGGAAAGCTATTGGAGTGAAGTTCAATGGAGATTCTAAAAACATGTTTAGTGTGTTGTCGATGGAGGGGATAGGAAATAGGGGTTCAAAAATTAGTGTGGAGGGGATAGGAGGGTGTTCGGCTCATTAAGGGTGTTAGTCTTGGTGTTTGGTGTGGTGGGGGTGTGAGTGTGGAGGATGAAGCTTCTATCATGGAATGTTAGGGGGTTGGGCGGGGCAGAGAAGAGAAAGGAGGTCTGTCTGTTGGTGGGGGAGAAGAAACCTTTTATTTTATGTCTTCAAGAAACTAAGTTGCGTGTTTCTGATGATTTTCTTTGTTCTTCGTTGTGGGGCAACTTGCCTTATGACTTCTCCTTTCGTCCTTCAGCAGGGGCATCGGGGAGGGAGTTTGTTGACTATGTGGGATTGCTCTAAGGAGGAGGTGTGGGATTTTGTTAGTAGTGAGCATATTCTGATAATTCATGGAAGGTTCATTTCTTTAAATGAGGAGTTTTACTTGTTTAATGTTTATGCTCCTTGTGATCTTCGAGCGAAGCAGGATTTGTGGTACTCTTTACCGGCCAGGTCAGTTGTTGGGTGGTCAAAAAGTGTGTGTTTGTAGGTTATATGTCATTGGACTACGTCCCTTTTAATCAGTTGATTGATGATAATGTTTTGATTGATTTACCTTTGTATGGCCGCAATTACACTTGGTTTAAGGGTGATGGCATCTCTATGAGTCGACTGGACATGTTTTTGTTATCAGAGGAGTGATGTTTGGACAGGCCAAATTGTTTACAAGTTGCTCATTTAAGGGGTTTATTAGACCATTGTCCTGTGATGTTGTCAGTTGATGAGGAAAATTGGGAACCAGACCATCCCGGATGTTGAAATATTTGCAGGATATTCTTGGTTACAAGAAGTTTGTGAGTAATAAATGGAAATCTTTTTAGGTAGGTGGATGGGGGGCTTTGTGATGAGAGAAAAATTGAAATTAGTCAAATCAGCGTTGAAGGATTGGCACATGTCCCATACTCAATATATTCCAGGAAAGATATACTCTCTAAAAGCTCGTTTATCTGTTTTAGATGGCAAAGGGGAAGATGAGGTGTTGTCAGAAGCAGAGATTGAGGAAATGCATGGTATTACTTCAGACATTCATTCATTGTCACGTGTTAATACTAGCATTTGTTGGCAGCAGTCCCGATTTCTATGGCTTAGAGAAGGTGACACTAATTCAAAATATTTTCATTCTGTTTTGGCTAGCCGACGGAGACGTAATACAATAGGTTCGATTTCGGTGGATGGTACTGTGGTGAAAGACGTGTAACCTATCCGCACTGTGGTTTTCTCACATTTTCATACTCATTTTCAGGCACATAAGGAGGTGGCTTGATCAAACCTTTTTCAAAGGAAGAAGTTCGGGCAGCTGTGTGGGATTGTGAGAGTTTTAAGATCCCGGGTTCTGATGGTATTAATTTTTGGTTCATCAAGGAGTTTTGGCAAGATATGAAATCTGACATTATGTGGTTTATAGCAGAGTTTCATTGGAATGGTAAATTGATGAAAAGTATAAATAATACTTTCATAGCTCTTATTCCTAAGGTGGATAGCCCTCGGAAATTAAATGATTTTTGGCCAATTTCTTTGGTTGGGAGTCTTTAAAAGATTTTGGCAAAGTTAGCAAATCAATTGAGAGTGGTTATTGGATGTATTATTTCAGAGTCTCAGTCAGCGTTTGTTAAAGATAAACAGATTCTTGATGGGATCCTTATAGCTAATGAGGTGGTGGATGAAGCTCGTAAGTCTAAGAAGGAACTAATGTTATTTAAAGTGGACTTTGAAAAGGCATGCAATTTTGTAGATTGGGGGTATTTAGATGCAGTCATGGGCAGAATGTCTTTTCCAACTTTGTGGAGGAAATGGATTAGAGAGTGTGTTTGTACGGCCACAACTTCAGTGTTAGTAAATGGTAGCCCAACAAATGAGTTCCCTTTGAAGCGAGACCTTGGACAAGGTGATCCCATTTTTCCTTTTATTTTTTTGTTAGCAGCAGATCAGGGACTGAACATTTTGATGAAAGCTATGGTTCATTCGAATTTTTCACGGGATATAGCATTGGTGCAACGAATTCAGTTGTTATCTCTCACCTTCAGTTTGCTGATGAAATGTTACTTATGGGGGACATAAGTTGGGCTAACGTCCGTGCATTACATACTTCTCTTGTTATGTTTGAGGCTATGTCACGATTGAAGGTCAATTTTAATAAGAGTTTGTTGGTTGGGGTTAATATTTATGATTCCTGGTTGAGTGAGGTGGCAACTGCCTTGAGTTGTAAAGTGGGGAAGGTGCCTTTCATGTATCTGGACCTTTCTATTGGTGGTGATCCAAGGCATCTGTTGTTTTGGAGCCTGTTTTAAATCACATTAAAACTAGATTGTCTGGTTGGAAAAGCCATTTTCTTTCTTTTGGTGCCTGCTTGATCCTTCTCAAGTCTGTCCTGACCTCTCTGCCTGTCTATGCTCTTTCCTTCTTCAAAACTCTGTCAGGTATAATTTCGTCCATATAATCTCTTTTGAATAATTTTTTTTTTGTTTGGGGGGAGGGGGAGCGAGGATCATAGGAAAACTTCTTGGATTGGTTGGAAATCTGATTGTTTAAGAAAGGAGTATGGAGGGTTGGGGGTAAGGCAGAAGAGGGATTTTAATACGGTTTTGTTAGGAAAATGGTGTTGGAGGATGTTAGTGGATATATGAGGTTTTTGGTATAGGGTGTTGGTTTCTCGTTATTGTGAGCAAGATGGAAGGTTAGAGGTTGGGGGCCGGAGTGGGTCTACTTGGGTGAGGGAGGTGGTGAGAATTCATGATGGTGTAGGGGGCGTTGGAGGAGGGTGGTTTGCAGAGTGTGTGGCGCGCAAAGTGGGTGATGGTGTTGATTCATTATTTTGGTATGATCGGTGGTTAGGAGGTGTTCCTTTTTGTGTGAAGTTTTAACGTTTATTTGATTTGGCGGAGAGCAAATATAGTTTGGTGGCAGTGACAAAATATATCATCAAATTTCCTTAATGCACTTGTATTCTTTTGTTAATTGTTTCACTACTAATTTTGAATCACCCTTAATTTCGACATGTTTTGCCCCCAATTCTAGCAAAATCTCAAGACCTACGATTAAGGCTTCATATTCAACCTCATTAATGGAGGAAGAATCCTTGATTTTAAACTTGAACTTCGTTGGGATCTCTGTAGGAGAAATAATAAGGATCCCAATTCTAGCCTCATTTTTATGTCTAGAACCGTCGAAGTACAATTTCCAAGGTTTTATATCCACATAACATTGCATTGCTTTGACCAAGGCGTGGTCAACAATAAAATCAGCAACGATTTGGCCTTTGATGGCTTTCAAAGGTTGATAAGTTAGTGAAAATTCACTGAGTGCTAAAGCCCATTTTCCAATTCGACTGTGCAATATTGGTTTTGACAACATATGTTTAATTACATCAAAATGCGAGTAAACATAAATATCAACATACTTTATATAATGCTTAAGTTTTGTACAAGAGAAATACAAGCAAAGACACAACTTGTATATTGGACTGTATATAGTTTCAGCATCATTTAAGACTAGACTAAGACAATAAATGGCTCTTTCGACACCATTATCATCCTCTTGGGCTAACATACTGCCTATTGACGAATCAGATGCAGAAATATACAATTTCATCATTTGTTCCTAATAGGAGGCAACCAAATTGGAGGCTTCGTCAAGTATTCCTTGATTTCGTCGAATGCCTTTTGATGTTGTGGCACCCACTTGAAACTTTCTTCCTTCTTCAGTCGAAGTAATGGCGAAAAACTTGTGTTTTTCCACTTAAGTTAGAAATAAACCTTCATAAAAAATTTATCTTTCCCAACAATGACTGTTTCAACTAACGGAAGTGGGCCATCCTATCGGAACATACTCCCAACCAGACAAGGCCTGGTGCTTTTCTGAAGCCACAACTTAACTGATTTTAACATGTTCATGTTTCATATAAATTAGATGTTCCATGGTTAAAAGTTGTCTAGATTTCTAAGCCCGTAGTTAGCATAATATCAAAATAAACCTTCACTCGATGTTAATGCCCATGTCCAAACATGTAAATCCTTGATTTCATTTATTAAAACTTATTTCAAACAGTTAAGAAATTCGTTGGTGCGATACACATGAGATTTTGAGAAAAAGAGTGGAATCTGGACAATTTCGCTTAACCAAGTGAGGCTTCACTTAGCGAAGCCCAAACCAGAACTGGGTTGCAAGGCTTGCTTAGCGGGCTTAAACTTCGCTTAGCGAAGCTTGGTAGTAGCGAATGATCTGCCCCTCGCCAAGCGAGCACAACATAACACCAGCTTCTGCAAAACGCGTTTCTGTTCAAAAAATTTATATCCAAACGTCCAGTTCACATGTGTAACTCACCAACTCACAGTAATTTCATAAAAACGGGTTGGGTCAAGGATTTTACACCAATTGGAGACATGCATTAACAAAAGGGTAAGATTAAGCTATTTTTAAGCACTTATTCTAGTTAACTCACTCAAACCAAAACCCAGGGAAAATCTAATCTAAGAGGAACTCACAATATAAGGTTCGGAATCCTTTCCAAGCTGCTAACTCCAGAATCAATACTCCAAGCTCCAAACTTGATTCTTTTCACCTCCTATTGCTTCTATACATCCAAATAAGTCATTTTTCAGCATCTAAACCAGCATGCATGTACTTCTGAAACCCAACTTGAACCCAGAATTAAAAAGGATGGTGATGAGCTGCGATTTGGGAAGGAATAGGAAAGAATGATGCTTGCTTCTAAAACAATCTGTTATGGGGAGTAGGATTCTTAGCTTGCATGTTTGATTTCTCTTGGTTTGGGGTGGAAATTGTTGATTGTGAGTGAAAGATGAAGAGGGAGCCGTGTAAGAAGGAGAAAAGGGAGAGGATGAGTTCTGATGAGTGAGAAATGAAGGGGAAAAATGAGGAATAAAAGGTTTTTACCCTTATATAGTTTTAAGTGCAACTAGACTTTAACCCGTGCGATGCACGAGTTTTGTATAGCTTCATATATAACTATCAAATTTGCTATATTATTACTTTTATAGTTACATTCAGTATTATGTTATCAAACTATCTCAAAAAGCAACAAAAATAAAAGATGGACTGCAATAAAAATGACAAATCAAAAGAAAAAATATATACAAAAGCTTGCACCAAGAAATTGGTCCTAACCGCAAAAGCTGTTAAATCTATAAAAATGAAAAGGAAAATAAATTGTTATGTGATAATCAAAAGAAAAAAATAATGAAAAGGAATTGCTATTTGGTAACCGAAAGAAAAAAATAAAAAGGAACGTTATGTGGTAATTGAAAGAAAAAATAATAATGAAAATGAACCACTAATAATGAAAAGGAACTGCTATCAAAAAAGGAATTGCAATGGCGTTAGTGACTTTAAAAAAATGACATTTTCATGTGTTATCTGATTCAATTTCTTGCAGATTTTTTTTTCATAAAAATTAATTAGGTCCGTCAAAAAAGATGGTGTTATGGCTATTAGGTTCAATTGCAAGATGGTGAGAGAGATGAAAGTGAGTGAGAAATGATTTAGGGATTGTGAAATTGAAAGAAAGAGGACTCAAGATTTGTGTTGAATACACAACATTGAAACAATCACGTGTCATAAAAAACATCAGTACCTTGTTGGTAAGAGTTGTGAATTGAAAGCATGTGGTATCTGGTTCGATCCCCACCAGAAGTTGAATCGCATAATGTGTGTGAATGACGTTCAATTCGTGTTCAAATGATGTTGGAATTCAAGGTTGTGAGAATGATTTAAAGTGAACTTGCATTTGTGCTAGATAAATAAAATGAAAGCAACTATAAGTCACAAAAAACTTTAGTGATCCGGTGGTAACGGTTGTGATCTGCCACAACTTGGTACATGGTTCAACTCTCAGCAGGAATTGTTTTTCATAAATTTTTTTCAAAACAAAAAATTAGGGTTATGTCAAGACTATCTAACATTTAGTATTACTAGACTTTAACCCGTGCGATGCACGGGTTTTGTATAGCTTCATATAAAACTATTAAATTGACTATGAGATGTGGGTCATCTTCATTGATTTTCCTACAAAAGTGTCGAATTTGGCTTAGTAAAGAAATGCATAACACATAAACAGAGATATCTAATCTAATCTAATCAAATAAATGCGAAATAGCTAAGTATGTTTGTTTCGGTCTGGAATTGACCAGAGATGAATGACCCGAGCCATGACATTAAAATCAGTCTTACCGCACACGATATCAGAGATGGGGGTTGCTTTCACCAATGTCATCCTAAAACAGATGTGATCCACATTAGTTATGATACATAACACAAAAAATGTGAATTATAAATGTGAAGTATATTAATATCACAAACCAAAATATATTAGATTGTGCATAAAAATATTTTAGCAAAACTTGGGGACTAAGAAATCACTTTCTAACATATTCAATATAAAAATAGTATATTAGATTTAATTCAAAAATATCTCAAATTGAGTACCAAAATATATCATATTCAGTATAAAAATATATTATTGAGTATTAAAATATATTTCATATCACAAACCAAAATATATTAGATTGTGCATAAAAATATTTTAGCAAAACTTGGGGACTAAGAAATCACTTTCTAACAGGTTTGCTCTCCACTATTTACACCTCCTTTTATCCTATTTAATTAAAACACTACTTAATTCCTTCATTCAAACCCCCCTTTTTATAATTGCCGTAGATATATATAAAATAAAAGCAATTATAAGTCACAAAAACCATTAGTGATCCAGTGGTTACAGCTGTGACCTATTAGAAGTTGGTCTGTGGTTCAACTCTCAGCAAGGATTTTTTTTCATAAATTTCTTTCAAAAGAAAAGTTAGGGTTAGTCATTAGGGTTGTCAAGACTACCTAACATTTATATATACTAGACTCTAACCCGTGCGATGCATGGGTTTTTGTAGAGTTTCATATATAACTATCAAATTGGTTATATTATTATTTTTATAGTTACATTCAATATTATGTTATCAAACTACTTCAAAAAGCAACAAAAACAAAAGATGGACTGCAATAAAAATGTCAAATCAAAGAAAAAAATATATATATATATATATATATATATATATATATATATATATATATACAAAAGTTAGTTACACTTAATCAATCCAATTAAAAAAATACAATGATTAACTCAAAAATAATAGATTAAATAAATGGGTATTGTACAAACGTATTACAACCGAAATCTAAAACAATCTAACATCACAAAACTGGTCACTTTGGTAATCAAAATTATTAAAGGTGTGCTCCAGCATCCGATATATTGCCATCATAATAAGTTTCACCTTTTCGAGCTTTCATATATACTGTCAATATTAAGAATCTGATTTCCAAAAACAACAAATATGTTAAAAGAAAAAGAGTAAAAAAAAAAGGAATAATCTTACAATATCACACTGAGGCGCCGCTAAAATATTTCATATTCACTTTGAGGCTTTTATAAACACAACCTGCAAGTTCAAACTAAGAAAACAAAAGACACAATGGGATTCACAAAAAAAAAGTATTTTCAAACCATTGAAAATTATGAATTTTATTGATGGAAAAGTGAAAGAGAAATCACAATTGGGTGGAATTTGATATTCCTACGGTAAAATCTCTCTCCAGGTTATTCTCACTTGTCTCCTTGCTTCTTCTCTCCACAACCCTAGTTTTCCTTTGATCTCTAATCTTTTCTTGTTTGTTGTAACCCTAATTCTCTAATGCTCTCCTCTATTTATAACCTTTTAACTGAGCTAGGTTTCTCTCATAACTATTTAACGGGTTTACTCTTCAATTTTAAAATATATTATTAAGTACAAAAATATATTAGATTTAGTACAAAAATATCTCAAATTGAGTACCAAAATATATCATATATATCATATTCAATATAAAAATAGTATATTAGATTTAATTCAAAAATATCTCAAATTGAGTACCAAAATATATCATATTCAGTATAAAAATATATTATTGAGTATTAAAATATATTTCATATCACAAACCAAAATATATTAGATTGTGCATAAAAATATTTTAGCAAAACTTGGGGACTAAGAAATCACTTTCTAACATATTCAATATAAAAATAGTATATTAGATTTAATTCAAAAATATCTCAAATTGAGTACCAAAATATATCATATTCAGTATAAAAATATATTATTGAGTATTAAAATAT
This sequence comes from Medicago ruthenica, assembly GCA_018208015.1. Classification (NCBI taxonomy): domain Eukaryota; kingdom Viridiplantae; phylum Streptophyta; class Magnoliopsida; order Fabales; family Fabaceae; genus Medicago; species Medicago ruthenica. Next base: position 83,667,872 of record CM031377.1, on the reverse strand, counting down.
ATTTCATATCACAAACCAAAATATATTAGATTGTGCATAAAAATATTTTAGATTTAATTAAAACACTACTTAATTTCTTCATTCAAACCCCCTTTTTATAATTGCCGTAGATATATATAAAATAAAAGCAATTATAAGTCACAAAAACCATTAGTGATCCAGTGGTTACAGCTGTGACCTATTAGAAGTTGGTCTGTGGTTCAACTCTCAGCAAGGATTTTTTTTCATAAATTTCTTTCAAAAGAAAAGTTAGGGAGAAATGTGTCATTTTGGGTGTTAGGGTTGCATTAGGGTTAGGGATTCATGTAATCAGACTACTTAACATTTATATGTAAGTGATAAAGATTGACCAATTTACCCCCAATTTACCCCTTTTCATTAAAAGTTCCTCAGACGTTTAAAACTAACACTGATAAAAGTTAAGTTTTAAGAGGGATGTTACAGTTCATAATTTCAAACATTAATGTAATAAAAAGAGCAGAAAGACGGGCTCACGAAGATTCTCAAAAGGTTTCTTTACTGTGGGAAAAATGGTCCATGTATTTTCCTAATCCATTTTTGAGGTTCGTCATTATTCAATCGATCGTAAAATTTCAAAATAGACTAAAAAATAAAAGTAAAAATGAGACCCAAAATATAAGACCTCATAAAATAGGATGTGAGGTTATTATTAAATTCCCTTATTAATTATTACATTCTGAATAAAATTTCCTTGTTTAGAAACCAATATTTTCATCTTCCAATCCACAACGTATCCAACATGAGCACATGTGTGTATGGCCAGTAGAGTCACATCTACAACTCCGAGCTTCAGCTCCTGGATATCGTGAATTGAATTCTTCTTCGCAGGTACTCTTAGCACAACTGTCGAGACAGTCACCACACAATCCCTTTAGAACTCTGGGACAAAAATTCATGTCGGGGTGCTCAACATCTACAACTTAAAAAACAAAAATATCATAAAAATCTTTCAAGTCATTTTAATAATAATCATAAAATAATAAAATAATAATCATTATAATTATACCAGATCCGTAGGTGAGGGTGAAGAGAACAAACAAAGCCACCACAAATAGGATAATGCTTCTTCCTAGCTTCATGATGATATTTGTTCAAACACATGCAATATTTTCAATAGAACTCTGAAAATGTTAGAACTATGTGAAATCAAAGGAATGGAACACATATATATTCATCACTAAAGTTCACTAGATACTTTTAGAGTGTATATTTATTAATGTTTCCTTTTCTTGACTAGGTAGTTATTAATATTTGTTTTATTTGATGGGATAGTTATTCATATTTCAACTCTCCTTTATCCTCTCAAAAAGTTAAAAGCTCTCCTTGTAAAGTTCAATAAAGATTGATAATAAATGTTAAGGACAAAATATATTATTATTTATATGAAAATTCTTCCAGTAAAGTTCAATAAAGTTTGATAATGAATGTTAAGGACAAAATATATTATTATTTATATGAAAATTTATATAAAGAAAGACTCGGATCATGTGAAGACTTCTGAAGCCGTCATTTGATAAAAGAGTCTATTATATCAATATTTGAATAAATTTTCATATAAATAATAATATATTTAGTCCTTGACATTTATTATCAAACTTTATTGAAATTTTCAAGGAGAGTTTTTTACTTTTTGAGAGGATAAAGGAGAGTTGAAATATGAATAACTATCCCATCAAATAAAACAAATATTGTTTATTACTGTTTTTGGTCCTTGTAATATTAGAGAATTCCGATTTTGGTTCTTACAAAAAAAGTTTAGATCAGATTCTTTCCACTTTTGGTCTCTGACTTATCCTTGTCAGCAGAATCTGCACAAGTGTCACGCTGACTGTGTAATTCCATTTTTTTCATTTTTTCTTTATCCAGTCACCTGACTTGGGCTTAATCATGAATTAAAATTAAAATAAATTATGAAAAATTAAAATAATTTTCAAAACACAAATATATTCTTCTTTGTTGAAAATGCACCTACTTCTCCATCATCATTTTGTGACCTTCTTCTTCTTCTTCTTTCATGCGGCCTTTTTCTCCTTTCTTCTCATTTTTGTTTACTTTATCGCCCATGAAATTCCATCAAAACCTTTCCCACCCAATGCATCATAAACTCCCTCACCCCCATTGAACCCATATATTTTTCACGACCCTACCCCTTAAATCTAAACCAAAACATCAAAGTTCAGTAACAAGAATTGCTTCAAATCTTAGATCTGAAGATGGAAGAGGAAGAAGTATTGGGTTGTGGAAGAAGATAAACCAATTTCTTAAATCTATGATTTTTCTTTTGAGATTTTCAGATCTGTTTCTTTCTTCTATATTTTTATTATTGAACTAGGTTTGATTATTGTGTTGTGGTCGAAGATGGAGGAAAGAAGGGAATGAGGGTTTTGAATGGTGATTGATTTTGTTGTTGTTGAATTTGGTTCACATTTTTTGATTTCTGGGATTTGTTTATGGTGTTGGATTGGGAGAAGAGGGAGTTAGATGAGGGAAAGAGAAAGATGTTGTTTTTTGCTGATGAAGGTGAAGGAAGGAGGAGGAGAGAGTAGTGAAATCTGGGTTTAACTTGAAGAACACATAAACACAATTGTGTTTTTTTTTTCTTTTTCAGTTTTTTAATTTAGGTTTTAACATTTTATATAATGTTCTATTTTATTTAAATAATTATTAATAATAAAAAATGCCACATGTAATATATTTAATCACACATAAAATGAAAACAGCCTAGCCAGCTTGCCACGTTGGTAGATTTTGCTGACAAGGTTAAGCGAGAGACCAAAAGTGGAAGAATCTGAAATGACAGAAACAGAATCTAAACTTTTTTTTATAAGGACCAAAACCGGAATTCGCTAATATTACAAGAACCAAGAACAGTATTAACCAATATTTGTTTTATTTGATGGGATAGTTATTCATATTTCAACTCTCCTTTATCCTCTTAAAAAGTAAAAAACTCTCCTTGTAAAGTTCAATAAAGTTTGATAATAAATGTTAAGGACAAAATATATTGTTATTTATATGAAAATTTATTCAAATATTGACCTTTTAGCTTATTAGTCCACCGAAATAAAATTGAAGAATTACGTTACTTGCTTGGTTATGATTCTTGCATTTCTGTAGACCGCACCGGCAGAGGCGGGGGTCTTGCTATTTTCTGGCGCACTTCTTTACTTTGTCAGCTTGTTGATTTTCCTTCTAATCATATTACTGTTGAAATTAATGATTCTGTTCTTGGTTCTTGGAGACTCACCGGTTACTATGGCTATCCAAATCGGGGTTGTAGAACGGCCGCGTGGAATTTTCTCCGACATCTTTCTAATCAGTATGCAGGTCCTTGGTGTATCTTTGGGGATTCTAATGATCTCCTGGATGCTAATGAAAAAAGGGGGCGCACCTCTAGGCCTCAATGGTTGATAAATGGTTTCCGGCAGGCTGTTCTTGACTCCGGTTTGTCTGATGTTCCAAGTGAGGGCTATCCTTTTACTTGGTTTAACAGTCTCGGCACGCAACGTGCGGTGGAAGAAAGGTTAGACTGTGCCCTTGCTAATAATCTTTGGTTTAATTTCTTTCCCGATGCTATTGTTGAAACTCTTGTGGCTCCTGCTTCTGATCACTATCCTATTCTCCTTAGCCGTGCTCCAAGGCCTAGGCCGTATATCTCTAGGCGCTAGTTTCGCTATGAGAATGCGTGGCACTTAGAACCGGTGTTTACAGAGCTTGTTACTAACTCTTGGCAGGTTCATTCCAATAATCCTCTCATTTCTAAACTGGCCTCTTGTGCGGAAGATATGTCTATGTGGAGTAAAACTCATTGTCATGCTTTGAAACACGACATTGAAAAGTGTCGTAAGGAGCTGCATCATACACGACTTCAGTCTTCAGGTGAGGACCAGGTTCGCATGTTTGAGCTGCGGAAGCGTATGCAGCGCCTTTTGTCACAGGATGATGCGTATTGGCGACAACGAGCTAAAACTCATTGGTACAGGGATGGCGACTGTAACACAAAATTTTTTCATGCCTCTGCAACAGCTCGAAAAAGGTAAATCACATTCTTTCTCTTGAGGATGATTCTGGAAATAATGTCACGGATGAGCAAGGATTGCGCAATATTGCAAAAGATTATTTTATGCACATTTTTCAGAAGCAGCATAGTAATTTTCAGCCTGTTATTGATGTTATTAATCACTCTATTTCTGCTGATGATAATGAGAGACTAACAGCCCCTTTCACTAAAGTTGAATTTCGTGATGCTATATTTTCTACGCACCCTGATAAGTGTCCAGGTCCTGACGGTTTTAACCCGGGTTTCTACCAGAAATTTTGGCAAACGTGTAGTGATGACATTTTCAGAGAATGATGTTCTTGGTTAGATACGGGACAATTTCCTCCTGATTTGAACATGACGAACATTGCTCTTATTCCTAAAGGCGCCACACAAAAGTCTATGAAGGATTGGCGCCCCATCACGTTGTGTAATGTTCTTTACAAGTTGATTTCTAAAGTTTTGGATAACAGATTGAAAAGTGTTTTGTCTCAGTGCATCTCAGATAATCAGTCTGCTTGTTCCGGGGCGATCTATCTTTGATATTGTCATGGTGGCTATCGAGGTTATTCATTTCATGAAGACTAAGACGAGAGGAAATGATAGGTATGTTGCTCTGAAACTTGATATTAGCAAAGCTTATGATCGTATGGATTGGGACTATTTACGGGCTGTTATGAGCAAAATGGGGTTTAATACTCGGTGGATTCAATGGATGGGCATGTGTGTGGAATCTGTTGATTATTCTGTTTTGGTTAATAATGAAAAGGTAGGTCCTGTAATTCCTGGTCGCGGACTTCATCAGGGGGACCCCCTGTCCCCGTATTTATTTATCATTTGTGCAGAAGGTTTATCTTCACTTATCAAAACAGCTAAGGAACGGGGCGATATCTCAGGTACAAAAATTTGCAGGAGGGCTCCTCCCGTTTCCCATCTTTTATTTGCAGATGATTGCTTTCTCTTCTTTAAAGCAACTGACGGTGAAGCTACTGTTATGAAGACTATTCTCTCTTTGTATGAGGCGGCATCTGGTCAGGCTATCAGTTTACCGAAGTCTAAGATTTATTATAGTCGAAATGTACCAGAACCCCTTCAACAAACTATCACGCATATTCTTGGCGTTCAAGCCGTTTTGGGCACAGGTAAGTATTTGGGACTACCTTCTATGGTGGGCTGTGATCGCAATGCAATTTTTTCTTATATCAAGGACCGGGTTTGGAAGAAGATTAATTCTTGGAGTGGTAAATGTTTATCTAAAGCTGGGCGTGAGATTATGAGCAAATATGTTTTGCAGGCAATTCCGTCATATGTCATGAGTATTTTCCAATTACCTGCGACTCTCATTAACTCGATTGAAAAAATGATGAATTCCTTCTGGTGGGGTCATGGTAGAAATGCACAAAGAGGTATCAACTGGCTCAGTTGGGAGAAACTAAATGTTCCTAAGCCGTATGGAGGAATGGGTTTCAAGGACCTTTCCGCGTTCAATCTTGCTATGCTGGGCAAACAAGGCTGGAAGTTTCTCACCGATCCTGATTCCTTTGTTACTCGTATTTTTAAGGCTAGATATTTCCCTTCCGGCAATTACCTCACAGCACAGGTGGGTCATAACCTTAGTTATGTGTGGCGTAGTATTCTGCGCGCACGTTTCATTGTGCTTAATGGTGCTCGTTGGAGTATCGGGTCTGGAGCGTCTATTTCTATCATGAACGAGCCTTGGTTACCCAATGGGGAGTGCATTGATGGTGGCATTACCGGTGCTCATTTTGTTCAGAATGCTACAATCAATAGCCTAATGTATATTTAATATATAACTGTTCTTCTAAATAAAGATTTTTTTTTGATATTGTGTAATATAGTTGTTTTTAAGGAGAAAGTTTAAGACTGATTATTTAAAACTGTTTTCTTAAATTAAATCTAATTTTAAAGTCATAGAATAAAAAATTGTTAAATTAACTGTTATTTAAATACTATTAATAAAACTGTTATTTAAATACTGTTTTTTTTATCTAGGAAAAATAATTTAGATTATGGTTAAAAAGCTATTTTTTTTTCAATTTGTAATGTTTTTAAAACTAATTATAATAAAATTTTCAAAAAAGAAAACTAATTGTAATAAATTTTTTATTTAAAAAACAGTATACAATATGTATTAAATTTTTGTCTTTAAAATGATTTTTAAAAACAATTTTGAAAAAGAAAAACTTTTTTCTAAAAAATTTATATTATATTTTCCCAGGGGCAACTCCTCGAAAATCTCCTGGTAAAATTTGCGTCAGACATGTCTGACTGACGTGACAGTGCGTCAGTAACAGTGTGCATCAGAGCAGTAGCCTCATAATTGTAGACATGAGCTTTGACATTGCTTTTGAAAGGAGCTGCGTGAGGGCCTCTGCGAGGGCCTTGCCCCTCACAAGTTTGCCAGGGGTTAAACCCCTGGTTTTTTATTTACGATGACCTGTTTTGCCAGGGATGTCGCACACGGCAAAAACTCTGTCAAATGGTCATTTCACAGGGCTTCTAGCACGTTTGCCAGGGATACCGCACCTGACAAATCGACTGATTTCTTGTAGTGAAAATATGGATGTCGTTTGAGAGATCAAGATTGTTTATGACATCAACCAAGTCATGACTTAATAAAGCCCTTAACCTCTTAAGAAGATGAGAAACTTCTTGCGCTTTTGAATCTCGTTGAAAAGAAAGAGGCAATCATATTGTTCATAGCCCATTTTGTATGAGAAATGGAAATGTGAAGAAGACTATGTGATGAAAGATGAAGTTCAACAAGGAAAAAGGGTATATATACGAAATATGATCTTCTAGGTTCAAAAATGAATCGTCATGCTAGACACGTCGCAAGATAGGATGGACTTTTGAAAACAGTGTGTCATGAAGTCTCTGATACATGCATACACGTAGTTTAGAGCAGTTACAAGGGATAAATGTATTCATGAATCTGTCAAATTGTTTAATATTCCAAAGGAAGTTGATGATAACTTAACAACTCACTCAAAATGATTAAACTTTCCCCCAATTTCTAAAAATTTGTTACATGCAGATTTCAAATTTTATTTTGAGTGAGTTAATGCTTATTTTCTGGAATCAAGTTCATTCAGTTCAGGAGTTTAAGGTACTTTGAAGATTTAAACAAACTTACAAAATCACTAAAAGTAAAATACAACTTTTGAAAACTGTCAAAAGAAGAATGTTCAAGAAGCTTTAAGCTAGCAATTATACTGTTTGTGTGGACCTTGATACAGGGGATGCAAAATGTGGTTGTCAACTTTATGAATTTATGGGGATATTATGCAGGCACATCTTGATGGTTTTTCAATCAAAAAATATTGTTGAAATTCCAAATAAATATATTTTAAAGCGTTGGACAAAGGATGCTAATATCAGCATTATATTTGGTGTTAATGAAGACAATTCAGTATGTGAGAGTACTAAATCAGCAACTCTTCGAAGTATGTATGTGCTTAGTCAAGCAAGTTTATTATCTGACCTTGCAAAATTTGCGAACATATATGTGTTTATATCTCCAAAGCTTGAAAATATCATCCAAAACAAACTAGAGTTTCAGAAACAATGTTTGAAGATGAGAGCATGTGTGATCCAGCAACTGAAGAAGCTGAGTTCAATATTCGAGATCCGATAATGGCACAAACTAAAGGAAGACAAAAGGACAGTGTTCGAGTTTCTCAACCTGGAAGAATCAAAAGCAGTCTGGAGTTATCAATGAATCGTGTCTCAGCAAAAAGAAGAACATGTCAAATATGTGGAGAAGAAGGTCATAATCGACGAAGTTGCAAGCAAAAAATAAGCGACAAAGAAACTAATTTCTCTCGTTAAATTAGAGGTAAGAGTTTAAAAATGTTTTGTGTATATGTTCGATGTTATTTTCTACATGTACTTATTTAGTTTTTTTTTTTTTTGAATTAGAGTTAACATGCTGCTTGGGAGGCATTGGTTGGAGTTCTAGTAGTCAACAATTTACAATTACTCTCTCTTTCCTTTTCTTTTTATATTTATGTTTTGACGTTACTATGAATGTGATTTAAGGAAAGTGTACTTTGCTGATTTTTATTTGAATAATACTTAAGTGAACAATTACCATTTGACTCCAATGATCCATTGAGTTCATAATACATGTTTTTACAAGAAATCAGAGATTATAGCTTATATGTCTGTTATTTTTCTTATTATATACTAGTAATTGATTCTTTCACAATTGATCCAAGATGATAATACCAATACATGTTGTGCTGCTCTCATACCTCTTTCTCTCTTTCTCCGATTGTTATATGGACTTGATTTTGTAGTTATTGGCTTCGTGTAATTCCTTTGTTAAAAACTAAATTGGACTTCAGACGAAGACATGTTTGATTTTGTGAGAGAAGCATACTTTAATTAAATTGGGTGTTGTCTATTTCTATATCAGCTGGTTTTTGTTGCATTATCTTTGTCTTCGGTTTGTCTCGGCCAAACTTTTAATTAACGGTCACAGTCGCCTATAGGATTTTGCAATTTCGGTTGGTACGGATGTTGCGTTACGGATTGCAGCCGTCGCGGTATGAATTACTCACAACATTGCACAAAGAACTTAAATTAGAGAATTAGTCATTATACACTTTGTTCATGTTTTTGGCATCCCTGGCCCCTCTTTAAAACAATTTTCTAAAGGCTTTTCTAAATAAAAGTTAATAGGAATAAACTCAATAAAGAACTAAGGATGATGGTGTTATAGGATCAGCAAAACGGAAATTAAGTTTTGGACAACAACCACATAATTAAGGGTTAATTGGAGTAATGAAATAGGGATGACGATGTGCAAGAGAGCCATAATAATAAGCGATATAGAATCCTTCAAAAAAAAAAAGACATATAGAATCGGAGAATTTTTGGAAAGCAATTAATCAAGAGAAGAAAGAATAAATTATTTCTAAAATAAAAAGATGGGTCATTTGATCAAGCATGTGAGTACTTACTGAATTGATAGGAGCCGTTAGATTAAAACTTTATTAATGACTATGATTTAGTGTCAGATTTAATTTGACACTTTAGTATCATTTGATCTTATCTCATATATATATCCTCTTCACACATTCGTACCTTTATTTCTCTTTATGTCTTCCTTTTAACATTATGAAAAAAAATTCATATGTCTCTTCGATTCATATTTGTGCGCTTGTAACTTTAATTCTATCAATTAAGAATCCTCTTAAGGATCAAATTCGAATCCTAGATTATTCTATTTATCGAGTTCATTTGTTGCGTAGAAACATTCTCATATCAACAATAGCAGATCCATAGGTGAAGAGAGCAAACAAAGTTCACTCAATATGAAATATTTTCGAATCCTTATGTTCCTAAGCTTTATGATATTTGCTCAAACACGTACAATATATCCAAATAGAATGCGGAAAATGATAGAATAAATATGATAGAATAAATAATAATTAATAGGATTAATATATTATTTATTAGAATTAATAGAATAGAATATTTTGTCATAATTGGCTAATAACCAATTATGACAAAATATTCTATTCTATTAATTCTAATAAATAATATATTAATCCTATTAATTATTATTTATTCTATCAGAAAATGTTAAGGACAACGTCAAATAAGAGGAATAATACACAAAAGTTAACTCAATATGAGAACTCTGAAAGGCCTCAATATTTTACACAGTATTTTACTCTTGTTTGATTAAATAAGCAGTGTCCTATCATCACGTAGAATATTTGCCTCACTAAAGTTCACTCAATATAATCAAGCCATGGCAGAGTGTATTTTTTTTTTCTTTAGGGGTGATTTGAATTGGGTCTTCCCTCTCTAATTAAAATGGGATATTTTGAATGAGGTGGAGCAGTTGAAATCATATCATATAATGACAATAAGGGTGAGTTATGGTCTCCGTTCAATCAATAACTTGGTATGCATTTTGTCAGATAGGTCGATTACTTTAATTTTAGACATTATTCAATTTTATGCTATTTACTTTTAACTGTTGTGAATTTGTTTGCAAAATCATACTTTTCAATTTTTAGCATATTTAATCAACAAATATCTTTATAGCTAAAAAACCAACTCCAAAGTTTATCATTATTTAATTAAATCATCAATTGTCAAAACACCTCGTACAAACAAAAAGTGAAAACAAAATATAACACCTCAACCAATAGGATGTTAGATCATTATTCAGTTCCCTTGCTATTACAATATATATTACCCTCCTGAATATTGTCCCTTTTATTGGACTTCATTATTTAAAAATAAAACATTAACAAGGTAGAAACTAGTTGCGAAATCATGAGTCTTTTACTGGTTGTTCAAAAAAACCTCTTATTTGGCCTTTGTGGCGGCGGACAGACTAAACCTTTATCATTGGGTCCACAAGAAGCACAACATGAGCATATGTGCTTATTGTCAAGAGTAGTATCACATCTACAACCGTGAGGCCGGCTGCCTGATCCAAAATGCTGCACGAATTCTTGTTCACACGAGTTTTTAGAACAGTCGCCATTGTTTGTCAGATCTTGGTAACAAAAATTGCCTACAAAATTAATAAGATCAAATCATTTCACATATATGTTAGTTTAGTTTAATAATAATAATAATAGGAAAATGCTAGTTATCACGGTCAATTTGTGAGACGAAAACGAAGAATTAACTGCTCATAATAAAAACAACAATAATAATAAATTTACCAGATCCGTAGGTGAAGAGAGTAAACAAAGCTGCAACGATTAAGAGAGTGCTTCCTAGCTTCATGATGTTATTTGATCAAATAGAACTCTGAAGGTCAAATAGAGTTAAATATTTTCAAATAGAACTGTGAAAATGCTAGGACAATGTCAAAGTAGAGGAATAAAATGCATAGATATATAGGCATCACTAAAGTTCACTAAAACATGAAAATAAGGGGGAAAAATAAATATCGAATATTTGCTTCCTTAATGGACTGATTTAAATCTTTTCAAAAGGTGGCAAATTGATTTTATCAACGTAAGTTTTAATAGAAAATTCGATTCCGTTTATTCTCCCTAATTAAATATTAATTTGTGATTTTTTTAAGGGAAGTATTCCGTTTATTCTCCCTAACAAATCACACATTAATACTTCCCTTCAAAAAAGCAATTCTATTTGTTAATTAAAAATATTTAACCAAAAAGTTTACTCTAAAATAAGGAGTTCATTATTAAGAAAGTAAAACTGAGAGAGGGAAAATTCATTATTTTGCTGACTGAGTTTGTTACAATGGTTAATCACTTATTTATAAGTTATTACAAGACCAGCTTAGCTATCATACACTAACTGCACTCTATCATAACTCTCTCTAACTCCCACAACAGAATCCAAGCTTATGTGGCAAGTTAGTTAAAGCTATGTCAAGTTACTTGCTTCTCAAATAATTTTTCTTCTTCTTCCATTCTTAACAGTCCCCTACAAGGTGTTGAACCATAAAACAAATGTCTAGCCTTGTGTTAGTCAAGTATAACAGTTTGCCTATGAGCCTGCGATATGAATTGATGTCTTCATAAGGTTGTCCCCCATCATGGTGCAGCTTGATAGAAGGATCCATAGGAGTAATGTCAAGCTTTGATCCCAGCAAGCCAGAATCAGTAAGCATATCCAAACAATACTTTCTCTGACAAACAGAAATGCCAAGATTGGAATATGTAACTTCAAGGTCAAGAAAATATTTGAGTTTACCCAAATCCTTTATTTTAAAAGCTGAATCAAGCATGCTTTTGATTCTTGTAATCCCTGTGAATGAGTTACCAGCTAGAATAATGTCATCAACATACAATAGCAAAGCAGTGAATGTATTATTTGAGGTGTTCACAAACAAGGTGTGATCTGCAAATGCTTGGACATAACCTTGCCGAATAAGAAATATAGCCAACTTTTCATCCCATTTTCTACTAGCCTGCATCAAACCATATAAATATTTGATTAGCTTGCAAACTTGGTTTGGTTTTGAAGGATGAATACCATGTGGAACTTCCATGTTGACATCTAGCTGATGAAGAAACCAATTGTTGATTGAAACCAAAACAAGGAGCATTCTAACAGTTGTGATCTTGGCACAGGTGAAAAGGTTTCAAAGTAATCCAAACCTTCAATTTGATTATAGTCTTTAGCCACCAGTCTAGCCTTATATCTTTCTATAGTGTCATTTGAATGATATTTGATCTTAAAGACCCACTTGCTCCCTAACGGTTTGATCTTAGGGGGAAGATCAACCAGTGTCCATGTACCATTCTTTACTAAAGCCAATAGTTCAGTATATATTGCTTGAATCCAATGATCAGATTACATAGCCTCTTCATAAGACTTAGGCTCAATGTGTGTAGTGACAAAAAGAGTGAAATGTGATTGTGAAGAAGAAAGATTAGCAGAAGAAATAAAATTTGACAAAGGAAATAGACTACCTGAAGAAGACGACGTTATTTGTGAAGGTGAGAAAAACACAAGAAGGAGGGGGGTTGAATTGTGTTGGCTTTTTCTGGTTTCTTTTTCTTTGTGTTTAAAGTTGTTCAGAATCTGAGGTATGCAGATTTTGATACAGAGTCTGAGTGCAGCAGATAAGTACATAAACACAAAGATAGAGAGAGAAAGCAAACACGAATCAATTTTATACTGGTTCCTCCTATAACCCAAGAGTAGTCCAGTCCCCTTGCACTTCCAAGGGACACTATAATCACTCAAGATTACAAATTTCTCAAGGACAATTCCAAGAGACTTTCTTATGCTTAAGCATAACTGCTCAAGACTTCCTGCTCTAGGACTCTCCTAAAGACTTCCTTTCTTAAGCATAACTGCTTAAGACTTCCTGCTCTAGGAATCTCCTAAAGACTTCCTTGCTTAAGCACACCTGCTTAATACTTCCTGCTCTAGGACTCTCCCAAAGACTTCCTTGCTCAAGGACAATTCCAAGAGACTTACAAGTGCTCAAGCACACAGGCAAGAGACTTCCAATGCTCTAAGGACACACCTAAGAGACTTCTAATGCTCAAGGTTTAACCAAGAGACTTATACGCTTTAGCTTCACAAGTTAAAGACTTCTAATTTGTTCTACACTTGATTTAACAATGTTTAATGTACATGAACAAATGAATAGACTCTCTACAACTCTATGATTTCAAAGATATAAACTTGAATACAAAAATCCTAAGTGTTTTGCGCTATATGATTTTGACAGAATAATGGCACAATTGAATAGCAGAGACTTGTTGATCTTCTTCATGGTCTTCAGCTCCTTTTATAGGCAGGGATTTGAGAGACATTGGAGAAGAGTGCAAGACTCGGTCAAAATATTCATTTGCTGGAAATATTCAGCATATTATGGCAGAATATTCCTTTGGTCTGAACCTGGCAGGGAGACTCCTGAGAATCTTCTTGACATGATCAGGAACACCATAACTTTTCTTCAAAACTTGAAGACTAGACACAAGAATCTGAAACCTTGAATACATGGTTTCAATATCTTCGTCCTCCTTCATTCTAAAGAGTTCATATTGGTGAACCAATTGGTTTGACTTAGCGTCTTTGACCTATTGGTTTCCTTCATATGTATAGCATAGAGATTCAAAGATGGATTTTGTTGTAGATCTGTCTACTATCTTCAGGTATTCAACATGAGGCAGATCATCCACCAGTATTCCTCGAACCCTGTGATGCTTCTTGTACATCTTCTTTTGAGTGGCTGTCAGACTCCTTCTATCAGCCATCATGCCTTCTTCATCAACCTCAAGCTAATTCCATCTTCACTAATGTCCCAGAGTTCATCATCAACACCTATAATGTTATTGTACATTTTGCTTTTCCACCAAGAAAATTGTGTAGCATCTCCATTAAAAGACGGAGGTTTGACAGAATAATTGTTTTTATCATTGGTGGAGGTGTTGGTGATATCAGGAGTGTATGTCTTAATAGTGGAAGACATGTTTTTCTCTCTGGATCTTTTTATGCGGCACGATTAAGTGGTAGAGCACAAATCGTGCTCTGATACCAACTGAAGGTGAGAAAAACACAAGAAGGGGGTTGAATCGTGTTGGCTTTTTCTGGTTCTTTTTCTTGGTGTTCACAAGCTGTTCAGAATCTGTGGTGTATAGATTCTGATACAGAGTCTGAGTGCAGCGGATAGTACAGAAACACAAAGATAAAGATGATGACAAAGAGAGAGAGAAAGAGAGAGAAAGCAAACACAAAGCACTTTTATATTGGTTCCTCCTACAATCCAGGAGTAGTCCAATCTTCTTGCGCTTCCAAGGGATTTCACTATAATCACACAGGATTACAAATTGCTCAAGGACAACTCCAAGAGACTTTCATATGCTCAAGCACACAGCTTAAGACTTCCTACTCGAGGACTCGCCTAAAGACTTCCTGCTCAAGGACAACTCCAAGAGACTTACAAGTGTTCAAGCACGTAACCAAGAGACTTTCAATGCTCTAAGAACACACCTAAGAGACTTCTATTTGCTCAAGGTTTCACCAAGAGGCTTATACATTTTAGCTTCACAAGCTAAAGACTTCTAATTTGTTCTACACCAGATTTAACAATGTTTAGTATATATGAACAAATGAACATACTCTCTACAACTCTAGGATTTCTAAGATACAAAGTTTTGTAAGAAATATCCAAAGTGTTTTGCGTTATATGATTTGACAGAGTAATGGCACAATTTAATAGCAGAGTCTTGTTAATCTTCTTCATGGTCTTCAGCTCCTTTTATAGGTAGGGATTTGAGAGACGTTGGAGAAGAATGTCAGTGCAAATAGAGTCGTTGAGAAGCTTTGATCAAGAACGTTGGTATAAAACCCTGATTCCTCGAGCCTAATATTCGAATTTAAATCATGCAAGCATCAAAATCAGGATGTTACTATTCAACAAAACTCATGCCAATTTCTCTTAAATAAAATTTCATCGACAATAGCACAGCGGAATAAACATCTCAACATATAATATCTCGGGTCTCATCAAAATAAATATCAGGCATAAGTACATTAATAGCATGATCACATAGATCTCTCAACAATAATACAAAACAAAATATCAAAAAAAATCCTCAAGACTCCTAGATTAGAGCACCTAATCTACACATCCTCAAAAGCAAAATAACAGGAGTAGGCATAACGCCATCCTCAGCAAACACTCATATTCAGCTACTCCTCAACCTGCAAGTCTACACCACGAGGATGCAGGCGACAACAAAGCCACTGGAGGGTAAGATATACGTTCAATAAAAAGGATCAATAAACGCATGGAAGTTTCAGGCAACATCAACAACATATAAGCATTTAACATAATAAGTCTGGTCAACATCTTACCACATTCATAACTCATTCATAAATCATTAACAGCTTAGATTTATCAACTTTTCAAAATAAGGTTCATATTCCATACATAGCACATCCACATCAACGGATTGATATCAACTCGACTATGCACCATCAAGAATACTCAAGAGTCTGGTTTAAGTCATCAACAAATAAATATCAACTCAATTTTACATCGTCCACAATTCCTCATCAATTCAATTATAAGATATTCACAATCTCAATCAACATCATCAATTAGACATTTACCACATAAATGCACAAGTTCACACCAAAACATTACCACGTATGACATCATGTTCATGCAATGCGCCTGTCACGACACTAAATGCATGTGGTACCAAAGTTTGGATATCAGAGGTCTATTACTGAGTGATCCCACGGCATGTTGGATTATCAAATCCCTTGGCATGTTGGCTTGTTAAGAAGTATGTTACTGAACTACCCTCGCCATGTTGGTGACTCTTAAAGTCCCTCGGCATGTTGGTGACTAACAAAGTCCCGACTCGAAAGACCATGTATGCATGGACACCACGTATAGACTCAACAATGCACTCATCATGTTGTTATATAATTCAGTCCATCATATAACATGTCTCTACTATTTGCATTATCAAATCAATACATTCCATACATTACAAGTCATGTTATCATCATATCATCACTCATCATGTTTATTCATCACATCATCATTCATCATGTTTATTCATCACATCGTCATTCATCATGTTTATTCATCACATCATCATTTCATCACAATTATCATGCTTTTATTCAACATCAATCACATAGCTCACAAACCATGATTAATCAAGCAAGGTTTCATTAACCTAATACTATATCACTTTATAAACATGTTTCAGCAACGTTCACACCTCTATAATCAATTAACATGTTCACATACGTCTCACGGCTTAATTAAAGATAATTTCCCAAGTTCATTTCACTTCTTTTCATTCCTAAGTTATCTTTAATCATACATCATGTTAATCAACCTTAATCATCATAATTAAACACCTACTAATAAAATTTATGGGTTTGGGAACCATTCACGTGCATTGGATACCTCAAAAAGTCGAAAAAATTGGAGTTTCCTAATAGCACAGGGGCGCACAGTCGTACTCACAGGGCGCACGGTCTGTGCCACAGGGGGTCGTGCATCCTCACCAGGACAGTATTCTCCGATTTTTTTGCAAACCACCGTTTTTAACATCGTTTCTCGATCTAATTCACACCAAAATCGTTCCAAATCCTTAAACCACTTATATCCTATTATTAAAACCTCAAACTTAACTTAAACAACTTAATCATAATCACTTTTCATCAATAATCACCATGTTTTTCACTTAATTCAAACATCGTCTCAAAAGCTCATTTTCACCAACTTAACAACCAAACATGGTATAACAACAACAACAACAACAACATTTCTTCATGTTATACATAATCAAAATCACTTAACACAATTATCATAACAACAACTTATTCAATTTAACCACAACTTAAACATTTTCCTTCAATTAAGCATTTTCACCAAAACGCAACAACAACAACTTAAGTCACAACTTATTCAACTTAACTTCATGAATTCACAAACTAAACACATACACATGCTCAAAATCAACTTACTAAACCACAAACATCATTCAATTATAATGTTCTTCACCAAAATCATCAAAACTCACAAAGTTATCATTTCACTATAACAAACCATGAATTTTGACATAATCAAAACATGAATTCACCAAATTTTAACATACTCAAATTAACCATAATAATAGAGCACGAATTTCACATAATTAACATCAAACATCATGAAATTAAGCATAAGCTAAAACACCCAATTCTTCCCCCTTATATCATAAAACCCATTTGGTGAAAATAATTTTCCCCCTTACCTCAATTCTTCACAAAAATGGCTTCCTAGCTTGAATCTCTCCCTTCTAGAGCTTTCCCCTCTTCTTTCTCTCCAAGTTTTTTCTATTCTCTCTCTCTTGCCTCTTCTCAAAATGTTGTGGAATGATCTAACCTAGTTCACTAACACACACACTTCTCTTTAAATATAATGGGTTAGGGTCACCCACACTAATGGGCTTAGTCACATCCAACTTTTATAAATATTTCTCTACACTTTTACATCATTTAGACCTCCTATTTTACTTATACACCAATATTCTCTAAAATTCAAATTTCTAATTCTAACATAATTACAAAGATGACATTCATTCTAAAATGACTAAAATACCCTCAATCTCTTAAAAATCCACTAACCCACAAAACACACATCAAATAAACAATAATTAAATAAAACAAACAATTAACAATTATAACGATATCAAATAAATCTAATACTAAAAATTGGGCTGTTACAGTTGGTCCTTTGCCTAATATGGATAATCTCGTTGGATGGTCTTTGAATTTTCCTTTGCTGAAAGAAGAATTATCTGTTGCATTACTTTTTTCTTGATGTCTTTTGTCTGATTGTGCACGTAGACAGAAGAAGACAAAAGAACTGCACCTATCAGAACTTGATAGAGACAACTCACAGAATAGGACAAAACCTATGTGGATTCTGGGCCCCTCATAACTTACTCAAGTCAGAGGGTGATCCAAGTCTGTAGTGTCTGCTTCTGAGTCTGATGACCATCACATAGTCTGTTGAGTTGCCTCTCCAAAATATGTGTGGTATCCGTCTTCTTAGGACGTTGACTTCTGGCTGACCTTCCTTCTGATGCTCTTCATATGTTCATCCTTGATAGATAGATTCTTCCTTGATTCTGCACATATGAACATATGTGTTGGATATTTGGTTGTTGGCTTCATGTTTGCTAAAATCAAATATACAAGCATGTGTGCGTCTTCAGAAGCTGGTCCTCAGTTGTGCGTCTTCAGAAGCTAGAACTTCAGAAACAATACTTCAGAAGATGAAACTTCAGAAGCACTGTTCATCAAAAGCTGAACCTTCAGAAGCTGCATTTCAGAAGCACGTTCAGAAGCTGGTTTTCTGCATTCAGAAGCTGCGTTCTTTCTTGTATCTTGTATCTTTATTTTCTCACATTATCTTTTGAAGATTTAATTGAAGATTTATCCAAGCTGCGTTTCTAGAAGAAAGAAGAATTTCGCAAATATTTTCTAAAGATTGGATTCAATTATTTGTGAATATATTTTCAAAGAAATCTTTGGAAAATATATTTCTGGAAAATAATTGCTTCTATTTGCTTCTAAAGAATTCTGGGAATATATCTTTGAAGGATTTGGTTCAAGAATTATGTTGTTGCTGAAGCTATAAATAGAGGACGCTGTCATTGAAGAAAATCAACTGAACTGAAGTCAGTTTTAATAAAGTGTTCTTAGGTGTTGAGTTTGTAAGCTTTGTGCTTTGTTTTTGTACACCACTCAAGTGTTTAGAGTTGGTTGTTTTTTATTGAGTTGTAATTCACTTGAAGCTTTTAAGCAAAAGTGATGTATTGAGTTTTTAGGAGAGTGTCTCCATCTTGTTTGATTTGTTAGAGTCTGATAATCACTGGGGCACTGATTGACTGAGGGAAGTGAGAGGGGTCTCAGGTCTAGGAGTTCCTAGGTTGAAATCTATACGGGTAGTGATTAAGTGAGAAGGCTGTGAAACAGGGGCTGTTGTCATAGGTCTCTGAATTGATACTATTTAGTGGATTTCCTTCCTGCTTGGTAGCCTCCAGATGTAGGTGTGGTTGTCACCAAACTGGGTTAACAAATCACCTGTGTTCTTTACCTTCTGTCTTTTTAATGCTGCTTCTAAACTGTTGTTTTTACTTACTCTGTTTTACAGCACCAGAAGTTGTACTCTGTTTTATGGTTCAGAACCAGTCCTGCCAGGAATTTCAATTGGCATCAGAGCAGGCACCCTGCCTGTTTTAGGGTGAGCTCCAGGGAAGGTATTTTCTGGCATTATGGAGAAAGAAGGAGGATTTGTGAACATACCACCTCTGTTGGATGGTTCCAACTATGATTATTGGAAATCTCGTATGAGTGCTTTCCTGAAATCTATAGATAGTAAGACCTGGAAAGTAGTTCTGAAAGGTTAGGAACATCCTGTTGTGCTTGACAAAGATGGTAAGAAGACAGCTGAATTAAAATCAGAGGAAGTGTGGACCAAGGAAGAAGATGAATAAGCTCTTGGAAACTCCAAAGCCTTGAATGCTATATTCAATGGAGTGGACAAGAATATGTTCAGACTGATCAAGCAGTGCACTGTAGCTAAGGATGCCTGGGAAATTCTCAAGACTACTCATGAAGGCACTTCCAAGGTAAAACTTTCCAGACTTCAACTTCTCACCACCAAGTTTGAAAATCTCAGAATGTTGGAGGATGAGAACATACAAGATTTTTATATGAATGTTCTGGACATGGCCAACTCGTTTGAGTCTCTTGGAGAAAGAATATCTGATGAGAAACTTGTGAGAAAGATCCTCAGATCCTTACCTAAGAGATTTGATATGAAGGTGACTGCAATTGAGGAAGCACATGACATCTCCAGCATGAAGGTTGAGGAATTGATAGGATCTCTTCAGAATTTTGAAATAGCCAGAACTGATAAGAAGGGGAAAGGTGTTGTTTTTGTAGCACATGTTGAAAGCTTATCAGAGGATCTTGTGATGCTGAGTAAACAATCCAAAGGTGTTCAGTGTCTTGAGTGTGAACAGAATGTGCAACATACCTCAAGAAACAGAAGAGGAGTTTGGCAGCTACTTGGTCTGATGATGACTCAGAAGGAGAAGTGGGGAATGAATCAACCAATCATGTTCTTGCTTTAACTGGTAGATGCAGGTCTGGTGATAAATTTAAGGTTTCAGAAGCACTATCAGGTTCTGAGACATCATCTGATACTGAGTCAAGTGATGGAGAACTATCTTGTGAAGAACTGGCTACCTATTACAAAGAACCTGCTGAGTTTTGCAAGAAGTTGCATGTTAAATTTGAAGAACTGTGCAAGCTGCTAGAAGAACAGAAGAGAACTATCAGTCAACTTCAGTCTGAAAGAAGTGAACACTTAGAGAAAATCTCTGATCTCAAAGATGAGGTAACCCAGCTGAACTCTCAACTTGAAAATATGAAGAAGCAAGTCAGAATGTTAAACACTGGTACTGATGTGTTAGAAGAGATTTTGGAGAGTCGGAACCAAGGGAAACCAAATGGATTGGGTTTAATGATATGACCTTGAACAAACAACAAAATCCAGTTAAAAGGTTCTTTGCAGTTGTTATACCATGTGATCCAATGATGAATAAACCTAAGTTGGAACACCAGAACCAACCTCAGGGATCAAAGAGCAAGAAGACATCTCATCCTTGGGTATGTCATCACTGTGGTAAAAAGGGGCACATAAAGCCATTTTGTTACAAGCTGCATGGATACCCCAAGCACTTTCAACAAAGAAAATCTGAACCTATTGTAGTCAATGTCAAGAAGGAATGGAGACCAAAATGTAAAAGTGTTGACAAGAGGCTGGAAAATAGGAAAGGAAAGGATGTTGCTGCTGCCAGCAGGCCTACTCCTGCTGCTAAGAAGAGTGCAGGTGTTGGATCATCTAAAGTCTGAAGCAAGGTAGTGGTCCCTGTCCCAAACAAGAAGGCACTAAAAGGAAAGGAAGTGGATCCTAGTGAGTCTGAGGATGATGTTGAGCAAGACATCATGCCCTATATTCAGAAGAGGATTGTTGTACTTCAGAAGCAGATTGCTGGGAAGAAGATTCCTTTGAATGTGCCTGAAGCACACATTGACTAAGCAGCATCTGAATGTGTGTCTGATGATGAAACAACATCTATTGCTGAGTCTGAAGACTGTCAAGTTTTTGACTGATGTCCTGGATGCAATTTTGTACTGTACTTTGCAGATTTGTTTTGATCTTCTGAGGAGACTTTGTGTGGGTACTGTTTGTGTGATTCTAATCCTGATAATAGTTTTGATGATGGTTCTGATGTGGTGTCTGTGTGTGGTTCTGTGATATGCTGGTCTGTGATGGATAGTTATATCCTCTGTGGTTATTTTTCCTCTGTTTGAGTGCATCTGGTCTGTATCTAGTGTTTCTTATTTTTTCTGCTCCTGGTGATTCCTGGTTGTTTTGTCAAAATTGTTTGGCTAAAAAGGGGGACAAAAGTATAGTTGTTTCAGAAGCGGTTCAGTTGTTCAGGGGGATTTCCTATGTATCTGTTTCAGAGTGTTGTTCCTGTTTCAGACTTTCAGAGTGTTGTTCATGTGTGTCTGTTTCAGAAGCAATGCAACAGTTTAGGGGGAGTTTCTGTTTGGTCCTGAATGATCTGTTTCAGGGGGAGAATAAGTGGTTCCTGATCTGGAAGTGTTTTCTTATTAAGTTCAGAATTGGAAGATGATCTGTTTCAGTAGTTGTGTGTTTCAGGGGGAGTGTGTGTCCTCAGAAGCTGTTGTTGTATGTGTGAAACGTAGTGTTTTATCCGTTGTTGCTCTGTTGCTACGTTTGTGTTTTGTTCTTCATGGCTGTGCAATTTTAATGTGTGAAGAATTTGCTTGTTGTGTTATCTCTGTGCTCAAATTGATTTTAGCCAAAAATTTGCCAAAGGGGGAGATTGTTGGATATTTGGTTGTTGGCTTCATGTTTGCTAAAATCAAATATACAAGCATGTGTGCGTCTTCAGAAGCTGGTCCTCAGCTGTGCGTCTTTAGAAGCTGGAACTTCAGAAACAGTACTTCAGAAGCTGAACTTCAGAAGCAGAACTTCAGAAACTGAACTTCAGAAGCATTGTTCATCAGAAGCTGAACCTTCAGAAGCTGCATTTTAGAAGCACGTTCAGAAGCTGGTTTTCTGCGTTCAGAAGCTGCGTTCTTTCTTGTATCTTGTATCTTTATTTTCTCACATTATCTTTTGAAGATTTAATTGAAGATTTATCCAAGTTACGTTTCTACAAGAAAGAAGAATTTCGCAAGATATTTTCTAAAGATTGGATTCAATTATTTGTGAGTATATTTTCAAGGAAATCTTTGGAAAATATATTTCTGGAAAATAAATTGCTTCTATTTGCTTCTAAAGAATTCTGGGAATATATCTTTGAAGGATTTGGTTCAAGAATTATGTTGCTGCTGAAGCTATAAATAGAGGACGCTGTCATTGAAGAAAATTAACTGAACTGAAGTCAGCTTTAATAGAGTGTTCTTAGGTGTTGAGTCTGTAAGCTTTGTGCTTTGTTTTTGTACACCACTCAAGTGTTTAGAGTTGGTTGTTTTTTATTGAGTTGTAATTCACTTGAAGCTTTTAAGCAAAAGTGGTGTATTGAGTTTTTAGGAGAG
This sequence comes from Medicago ruthenica, assembly GCA_018208015.1. Classification (NCBI taxonomy): domain Eukaryota; kingdom Viridiplantae; phylum Streptophyta; class Magnoliopsida; order Fabales; family Fabaceae; genus Medicago; species Medicago ruthenica. The sequence continues at coordinate 83,645,161 of CM031377.1, read as the reverse complement.
TGTCTCCATCTTGTTTGATTTGTTAGAGTCTGATAATCACTAGGGCAGTGATTGACTGAGGGAAGTGAGTGGGGTCTCAGGTCTAGGAGTTCGTAGGTTGTAATCTATACGGGTAGTGATTAAGTGAGAAGGTTGTGAAACAGGGGTTGTTGTCATAGGTCTTTGAATTGATACTATTTAGTGGATTTCCTTCCTGGCTTGGTAGCCTCCAGATGTAGGTGTGGTTGTCACCGAACTGGGTTAACAAATCACCTGTGTTCTTTACCTTCTGTCTTTTTAATTCTGCTTCTGAACTGTTGTTTTTACTTACTCTGTTTTACTGCACCAGAAGTTGTACTCTGTTTTATGGTTCAGAACCAGTCCTGCCAGGAATTTCAATATGTTAGTATTCCAATTGTTCTTCAATACTTTTGTTATCATCAAAACCTTAGAGGAATTGTCTAAGACACTTCTTGTTCCAACATGATCAGCATGTGGAACTCGACAGGTGATAGGTAGTAAAACCCCACGAACTCATCACTTAGCTAGATACTGTTAATAGCATGAATAAGACTTAACTGTTAAGTAAACCCAACAATTAAATAAAGGGGATTCGAAGAATCCTAACCGCCTCTAACATCCTGCAATCAAAACAGGTAAACTTTGCTCTGTTGCAAACAGATTAACTTTGCAAAACTCTAAACCCTTATCTCTTATTTTATTTTATTGTTCCCAAATAAGTAACGTGAATTGTTTGGTTGAAACGACAATCCTTGTGGATACGATACTCTACTTATCACTTTATTACTTAATAAACGATTCAGTACACTTGCCTAAATCCGACCATCATTTATCAAAATGAATAAAATGTAGATGAACCGTATATAAATATGGGTCTACACAAAAAATATAAAGTAAAAAAAATATCAAGAGCCAAAAACATCAAAAAATTTTGTCTCTTCAAAAAATTTAGAAAAAAAAAAAGACAAAAAGTTCTACTTGCACCCATTTTGTTTTGGTTTAAGGAATGAAGGTTGGTAATCCTTCAAAGTTTATTAGGAATACGTAGGTTTAAAATCTACCTCCAAGTTGTTTTATTATCCTACTTTCCCAAATATATCTCACCTTAACCTAAGCCACATTACAACCCTGAAAGACCACAAAGTGTATATATAGTTTAATCTTGAATGTCTGTTTAGAATTATTTTAAATTTATAGCAAGGTACATTCATGTGATGACTGGAGTGGGCAAATGTCATGACCAGCTCTACTGGCTTTAGGAGATACATACATGTATCTTGGAAAAGAGTGTGACTGAGTATGAACTGTCTTCTCTAAACCAGTCATGCTTGCATGAAAGTGGTAAGTTAGTCAAGTCTGGAAATGGAACGAAATGATGATCTGAGCAACCTTTTTGGAAAGGTATGTTTTCCTTGAAAAATATGCAAAGTTAAAAATTTATTTTTCTTTGTTACTTGATGACAAGCAACAATTTAAGTTTAGTGTTGCGATCACAGGTCATCTTAAATTATTTTTAGCATATTTTTCAGTCATTTTAGTTATGTTTTGATCAAATTTAGATGAGTTTTTGAAAAATTGCCTATGGTTTACGAGACATTTTGTAATGTTTCATTTTGAGTCATGTAATTATAGTTTTCACGAAACCAAGCAATTTTTAGGTATTTTTGATGTAGTTAAACGCAAAATCATTCAAATCGGCAAAGCAAAACATCTCATGAGGATTTGGGAAGACAATTGATGATGATTCAAGAGGCTTCTGATGAAATTACAAACTAGAGAAATTCTATTCCAAGTCTCAAGACAAGTTTCAAGGAAGAAAACACTCAAAAAGAACAATAAAAAGGCAAAAACACACCAGAGGACAACACTGGTGCGTCGGGTGTGCTCCACACACCCCAGGTGTGCGAACCAGTGCAGGAAATGCATTGGCGCGCGATGCGCGTGTGCCTCTGGGAGAAAACAACTTTTTTGTTGTTTTTCTCTTTGGGTTTTAAGGAAAATCCTAGTTTTCTAGCCCAAGTCCACTTGGAAATCAGCCTAAAAATACAACTCCTCTCATTCACAATTATTCATTTAGAGCGAAGCGGTTCAAGAGGAAGGCAACCACTAGAATCTTCAAGGAAGGAGTATCTCTCATCATCCTTAGTCTCTAGGGTATGTTTTATTCTTTTGTAATTTTGTCTTTAGTTACCATGAGTAACTAAACCCTAATTGGATAGAATTCTAAGATAAACCTCTATTTTATTGTTGGATCTTTTTAATTCAATTATTTTATTCAGTTATGTTATAATTTCTATTTAATTTCCTTACGCAAAAGTCTTAATGTTTTCGCTGAATTAGGGGGTGTGACATACCTAGGTCTTATGACTGAACATAGAAACAGAGGAAACACTCTTTTTCAAATGTTACATATTAATCTTATTCTTTCCCCCCATTGATAAGGTAGACGAGATATGACTACCCGTTTGTAGAACTACTAAGGTAATAGAAAATATGTTATGAACTTCTAAGATTTATAGACGAAGTTGGAGCCTTTAGATGAAAATTTAGGAATATCAATTCTTTTATGTTTCAAGTACCTTTGAGAGAGTAAGACCCCACTCTAATATTATGTACATGTAACTACTGACCCTTTTAGGATTGACGACCCTACACCCTTTAGTGTTGTGTATAACCTTAGAGTGATCAGCAGGTGAAACTTTACAGCTGGAGGGACATATTGTCCCACGAACTCATAACACAAATAGAACTCTTGTCGAATGACTAAATGAAGATCTGTAAGTTAAATCCAACAAGAGAATAAAGGGGATTCGAAGAATTTGAACCACCACTAACATTCTGCAATCATACCAGGTTACTAACTCACTAATGTTTTGCGCAATCAAATCAAACGTGCAAAACCCCCCAAAATTTACTCTCTTTATTTAATTTAATTGTTTTTGTTTTCTGCATCTAATAAGCAACGCTAGTTACTGAGTTGAAACGACAATCCATGTGGAGATGATCTTACTTATCACTTTACTACTTGTGAACAATTTGGTACATTTGCCAAAATTTTCCATCAATCTGCCGGCACTTTGGCGCTCAAGTCAATATAAGAGCAAGGAAAGGGGTTAAAAGTTAAAAAAATTGTCCCTTTCGGGATTGTATAAAGTGACCTTTTATAGAGGCAGGATGTCATGTGTTTTATAGCGTTCATAGGCGTTGCTCGGCGGTTACAGTTGCATGAATTGTAACCGTCGAGCATTACAAAATAGCAATCATGAGGAGCCGTTACTGAATTAGCATTAAATTTATTATTTTATACTTTATATTTTAACTGAATTAGCAATCAAGAGGAGACGTTACTGAATTAGCAATCATGAGGAGCCGTTAATGATATAAAATAATAAATTTAATTCTTGTAATTTTTTTAGCAATGCTTGAGATTTTTTTTAGGTTGGTTGTACAGTTGATACACACTAAGTTTTAGTTCACCATTTATCATGTCATACTTACTCCAATGCAAGTTTTTTTTTATAATTGTCATCGTCTATAAAACAAATTGGGCATAATGAATATCATGCACTAAAGTTGCTCTTATAGATTTGGCGCTCTTGCTAAGAATAAAAATATATAGTTACTTTCTTTAAATAATTGCTTGCAGCTAAATGGAAATAATTAAAACACTTGAATAACAGATCATTATAAATTAAACAAGCTGAAATCTGAAGAATAACTCAACAACATAAAATTGTAACTCATTTCAAATAAGCTGAATCAAATTGGAAGAGCTAACCAACAAAATGATCTACCTCTCATCAAGAAGAACAAAACAACAAATCGGAAACAAGAATAAAAATAGAAACTCAACAAATGTGGTAAATGATAGTTGTTATGAGGCTTCATTGAGGAGGAGAGGATCTGAGGTGAGAAGGAGATTCTACTCACTTGGGCCTGTGTAGAAATGCTTCCTAATTTGTGGTGGGCTAGGCTTTTGTCTAGTCCACAACATAAGCCTCCCAAGTCGTCAGTTCAAAGTGTTTGAATTAATGACTTCAAATGATAACGAGTAAAAAATGGGAATATGTTAGAAGTGACCTGAAGATGATCGTTGTGATATTTTGAGTTCGATCATAATCCGAGGAGGATTTGTATTATAGTTCGAGGATGATTTATTTTTAATTTGATGCTTTTGTCGAAAGCGTGGCGATAAGATAATGTTTTTCCTCTCGAGGAGTGGCGTGCTTTTGCCGAATTAATGAGTGTTGTTCCTGTTGCAAGGCGAACACTCATGAATTTGTAGAGTTGTATCAATGTAGAAATGATACCTTTCATGCCGAATAGGCTTTGTCCAGGGAAATTATTTTGAGTTTTTCCCTTAGTCGAGCGAAGGAGCTCGAAAAGAAGACCAGGTCGACCCCCAACTTATTTTTGTTGGAAGTTGTTTTTTTCAAATGATATTGATTGCGGAGGAGCATTTCCATCGAATAATTTATGAATCTTGGACTGATCTAGTATAGAGTTGCTTCCAAGTCGTCATTTCGTTGTTTGAAGTTATGGCTTTATATGATGTTGACACAAAGGAGGTGTGTCGAGCTAAAGGAATAATTTGTACTAAATCATGTGTTGAACATTCGTTAGGATTTTTTATATTCAATGGTGAGTGTCGAGAATAAAGTATATCTATAAGGATTTTTCGTCGACGAGATGTATGTCTAAGAAAATAGCTTTGAACAACCATGCGAGGAGATGAAATCCTGTTGAGGTCATTTTTTTTATAGTTTTACGTTTGGAGTAGTTTATCCCAACATTTATTTGGAGTTATTTTTTGAGCAGTTTGATGGTTCACTTTTAAGAGTAGGTTAATCTAAACGTGTGTTCGAAGTCGTTATTCGAATGATAACGGTGGAGGAACAAAACATAGTTTAGTTCTCTGCCCCGAGGCGTGAAGATCCCATCATGAGCAGGGGTTCTGCCTAACATACTTGTCGGTGATGAAACAATTGGAAGCTTTCATACCGGAGAGCCAGTTACATGGTTTTGAAGGTATGATTTTTAAAGTTCTATAATTTTTACAATTGTTTTATAGTTTATATATTTATTTTTAACAATCAAATTAATTTATTGAATTAAATGATGACAACAATGGTGATCAAGATAATGAATCTCATAGAAGTGAACAAGCATCAAACAGTGTGGATTTTGTGAACCTTACTGAAGACTAAGTGACTTTGTTGGGAGTGACTTTGTGGGGATCATTTGAAGTTTGAACTTAGTTTATGTTATTTTGGGATCTAACTTGTTTTAAACTTTTTTGGATAAGTTATGTTGGGATCATTCGAACTTCTGTTAGTTATTTTGGATAATTGGTATTTTGAATTTAGCTTGTGTGTTTTTTTGTTCACTGTTTATGTAGTCTGGATAAGCGGTTTGTTTATATTATTTTGTTGGCTTGTGCAAGTTTATGAGGTAGAATTTTGCTTCTGTTATGTTATTTTGTTCACTGTTTATGTTTTTCTGTTAGCTTGTGCAAGTTTTTATGCTGCTGTATTTTTTAAAGAATTTAAAAAAAACGTTAAGGGGGCTGGCCCGTTAGCCCGTATAGGGCCGGGCTCGAGCTCTATTATTCTGGCCCGTATTTAAACAAGGCTTTTCAGCCCGTCCCTAAAAAGCCAGTCACCCGCTCAGGTCGGCCTGAAATGGGTTGGGTAGCCCGTTTTGACAGCTTTAATATGGACCATCAATCTGGAATGTCTAGTCTGGATGCAATGATGTGATTGCCCATAAATCATTACAAGTGTATCTAGAGGACACCTGTCCAAGTGAAGGCCTAACAGCCAAAACCTTACTTATCCCCTATAAATTCTAATGCACAACATTGGATCGGGTATCTCACTCTTTACCTTAATATTTGTCTCACACTCTTTACCACTCACTGATTTGAGCTTCTGAGCACATGTAGGTATACCACCCGCGTTCGGTGGAGAAGGACTCATATTGGATCAACAACAAATTACTCCCTCTTCGTAGCAACAAGCAACCCTCAGACCATCTTCCTTAGGTCTGAAAGGATATTTTACCAAAATAACCCTAGTTGAGGTGCTAGGTTTAGTGGTAAGAGCTTACTTTATAATCAGAAGGTGTTGAATGAAAACCCCCTCAAAGATAATTGCAAAATGACTATTGATGTCACTTTATTAATAAAACATTTACCTTTGCCATTTTTTTAAATCTATTAGTTGCATGTTATTATTATAAGTGTATGGTAAAAAATAATAACTTGTGAGTGATTTCACGTGATATTAATTACATGATATAATTTGAAAAAAAAAGAGTAATTAATGTTACATTAGAAACTGAAAAACAAAAATAATTTTAGTACAACTATTTTTTTTTATGAATGTGACAATATTATGAGAACAATAAACAATTCACATGATTTCATATGTATTGGTCATTTAAATTTTTCAGTAATACGACTTACTAATCTCATACGGTACTCTTGATGCGTTTTCATATCCTTTTCCTCTTTTTTTTTTCTTTTTTTCTTTTTAAAAAATGTATTAAAAAAATTAAAAGTATATAATGAATAATGACGCTGAAACACACATATGAAATCAAAATTTAGGGTTTGTTCACATCATACTTATTGATTTTAGTTATATTTATATATTGTGTATTTATATATCTAATTTAAAATAATTTTTTAATAACGTATCGTGACCATTTTGTATTTTGAATTCTACAAAATTTATGTATCGCCATATGTTATCATATTTGTATCGTGTCTGAACTTCATGGCCCTTATAATTGATAATGAATCGCTTAATTAGAAAATCAATTCGAAGTTGGTTTATGTGGGTTGGTGGACGCGACAACAAGAGAGTGTTAAGATGTTGACATAATGCTTTTACAATGATGACACGCATGAATGAGTCAGAAAATAGGTAGTGGCTATGACTATGAGAACCTGATTTTCTTCATCACTTTAAGAGCAATAATATATTTTCCACTAATAATGTCGGGCTTGGAAAGAAAACCCTGATGATGATAGGATTGTTTATTAGTAACAACTTGGGTACCCATCAATAAAAGGCGGGTACCACAACCTATGCTGAGTTGACATCAATCAAAGTTATTTGTTTATTTTCTATTATTTTTAATGTTATATAAATACATTATTTTGATTGGGGCAACTCAACATGGGTAGTATTACCCACCTTTTATTGATGGGTAAACAAGAATTTCCCTTGTTTATTCCGTGTAACTACGACAAAGAAAAAGGTCAAGAAGGTGTGACAAATTCCTTGTACATACTTCTTCATTTCATTCTAAGCAAACCTAAGACCATTTGCAATGGTTGTGTTGAATGATAGATTCAACACTTAAAGTCTTTCCAATGGTGTGTTGAATGGTGTTGAGAGATGAGTTGGAGGAGAGAGATGTTGAAAGCATTCAACTGAGTTTAATCCCTGCGCAGGAAACACGTGGCAGCGTGCCATTTGCTTATTTCAGGCGCGTGTTGCACACGCGCGGACAGGGCGCGTCAGCGCGCAGAGCCGGAGAGAGAAGGAGGTTGTTTTGGATAAAGGCGGACGCGTGGCTTAATCTGATTGGTTTGCTGTATTTTTATTATCTTAATAATTTCAACTCAATTATTTCATTGTAAATTAATTTAAAAAAAAAATTACCAAAATTCATGATTTTTTTTCCTCTATAAATAGAGACTTGGTTCATTTGATTTGGACACAAAAAAAAAACCAAGTTTTTCAATATCCTAATCTTATTACTATCCTTCTATTACCTATCCTTTTGAAGTTTTAAACTTGTTTTTAGTGAAATGGATCCAAATAATAATAATTTCAACACCCAGAATTCTTCTAGTTACCCATTTAGCTACCAAAATCCCAACAATTATCAACATCCAAAATCCCAGGGATGATCGGGAGTATTGATTGCATGCACTGGGAGTGGAAAAATTGTCCTAAAGCATGGGAAGGTCAATTTGGTAGGGGGGATAAGGGAACCACCACAGTTATTCTTGAAGCAGTTGCATCTCATGATCTATGGATTTGGCATGCCTTTTTTGGATGTCCGGGAACGTTGAACGATATAAACGTTCTAGACCGGTCACCAGTGTTTGATGATGTGGAACAAGGAAAGGCTCCAAGTGTGAATTTTTTTGTGAATCAACGTCCCTATAACATGGCATACTATCTAGCTGATGGTATCTACCCTTCTTATCCAACTTTCGTCAAATCGATCAGACTTCCTCAAAGTGAACCCGATAAGTTATTTGCAAAAGTTCAGGAGGGATGTCGGAAGGACATCGAACGTGCATTTGGAGTGCTTCAAGCTCGATTTAAAATCATCCGTGAACCAGCTCGCTTGTGGGACATAGACGATTTGGGTATCATCATGAGGTCATGCATCATATTACATAATATGATTGTTGAGGATGAACGAGATACATATGCTCAACGTTGGACCGATTTTGAGCAATCTGAGGCAAGTGGATCTAGTACACCGCAACCATACTCAACCGAGGTGTTACCCGCTTTTGCAAATCATGTGCGTGCTAGATCCGAATTGCGTGATCCAAATGTTCATCGCGAATTGCAAGCAGGTCTAGTGAAGCACATATGGGAAAAGTTTGGAATGTTTCATGATTAAAGATGATTTGTATCGTACTAATTAAGTTACTTGTGTCGTGTGCTTAATTTGTTGTATTGCATTTTAAGTTATTTGTGTGCCGCGTGTTTAATGTATTGTATTGCATTTTAATTTAAGAAAATAAAAATTAATTATTTAAATAAATTTTGTTTTTACAAAAACACTAAAAAATAAATTGTTAAGTTTTTATTATTTTAATTTAATTATAATTAAATTGGTTTGTAATTTTATGTAATTATAAAAACAAAATATAAAATTAAATAAGAATATGAAATAAAAAGTGGTGGGGTAGAGTGAGTGGTGGGGTAGAGTGTTGAATGAAAAACCATTGGAAAGGGTATTTGTTGAATGGTGTGTTGAATTATTATGTGGAAGAGAGAGAAAATGATGTGGAGTGTTGGGAATTGAAAAAGTGTGTGTTGAAGGGTGTTGAATGGTTTACACCATTGTAAATGGTAATAGGATCTTCTTCAATAGTAGCTGTTTCAATCTTTATGGCTGAAACTAGCCGTTTTCTGTGGATATATTTGAGGTCATTCCATTGAAAAAATTAATCATGTTGAACTGATTCTCTGGATATATTTTTCTTAAATCTACATCATACTCCCTTAACAACGTACTAGTACCCTAAAAAATATCACAATAATTGCTTTCTCTTTAATGAAATATAAGAAAAAATAATAATAGTTGAAAAATTGACGTATGCGGTTTAAATTTTAGACCACTCTCCTAAATGAAATATAAGAAAAAATAATGGTAGTTGAAAAGTTGATATATGTTGTTTAAATTTTATACTACGTATATAAACTTTTTAACTATCTTTTTTGTTTATATTTCATTTTAGAGTAATTTTAAAGATCTTGAAAACTAATTATATATTATAGTTGAACATTTTTTAGTTACAAATTTACCCTTAACAACATACTACCTGTTTTAAATTTCAAATTTTAAAAACATATAAATAAAATATTGAAAGTGAAAATGAAATCAATTTAGATAACGATATGTTATAAAATAGAACTAAATTTAGACTAAAAACAATAACAATCAAGTAAGAACTAAATTTTTTTTTTACAAATAGAAACTTATTGCATTTCATTTAAAATAATAGTAGAGATACAAAATGGAATCCTAATATGAATATGGAAACTAACATGACGCAAATCCACCCTAGCAAAGTTATGAGCTACTTCGTTGGCTTGTCTCCGAATAAACCTAACATCAGAGGTTACTAAATCAGAAGCTAACAGACGTCTACAGTCATTGATCACTGCGCTAAAATTAGAGACGCCACATTTACTGCCATAAATACTATCCACCACAGTTTTGGAATCAAAGCTCAAAGTCCACAATGTCCAGTTGTAAATCACGAACCCAATACAAAACTGATAATAAACTTAAAGCCTCACTCAAATCCACATCAAGGAGTGGAGTCAGCCATTCAGTTTTGGCTAAAACATAACGACCTTCGTCATCTCGAATGCACACACCAATACCAACCTGATTCAAAGCTTGAGAGAAGGATGCGTCAACATTACATTTGAACCTGCCGGGAACTGGTTTAATCCACTTCAAATCATTCGGTGAAATGGGATGCTGAGGGGTAAGGTGACGAATAATCTGAGCATTCCTCCAACTAGTAAGAAGATAACTTGCACGAGCACAAATATCTTGAGCTATTTCAGTAATATTGTTTCATACCTTGTTGTTTCGATGCTTCCAAATACTCCAGAGAGTCACACCGAATACTTGTTTTTGCTGCTGGTCCAGATGTTGTAAGATAACAAAAACATTCGTTTGAAAACTTGCATTCAAATCAAAAACAACCATCAAATGACTCCATAAACCAATACGCTGCCAGCAGAGCATACTTTTATTACACATAAAGAACAGATGAGTACTACCCTCACCAAAATCATCACACATTGCACACCTATCAGTACATTGAACTCCTTTTGATTGCAAGCGGATTCTTGTGGCAAACAATTACGGCAAGCTCTCCACAAAAAATTCTTAACCTTCGGGGGCAATTTTAAGCTCCAAACACAATTCCAATTATCCGGCGCACGGTGTTGAACAACTGCCACATCATGGTTCAAAATATTCTTGTAAGCACTCTTAACTGTATAGTCATCATCTCTCTCGAACTTCCAGATAGGCACATCATGAGTCACCGAAGGGAGTAAGAACTAAATTTATAAAGTCTACATTTTACAATGATCAAAAACATATTTAACTTTTTACACAGAGAATATCTCTTTCCATCTTTTATATTTTTTTATTAAAAAGATCATATGTTCCATGTTTTAAAGAGTTCCCACTAAATTGCCTCACCAATTAAATGTATCTTAATAACTTGCCACCTTCATAGTTCATTTTAATTAATATTTCATGATATATTAATCTATATGTACGAGAAGAAATTTAAAACATAAACAGTGGAAAAGAAGAATAAGAAATTTAATGGAGGAGAATATTATTCCAAAGAAATAATCGTCCATGTAAAACAGTTTTTTTTAATGAAAATAGAATAGTTGTACACCAAGCTAACTGTGGGACACATCTACAATACACTATCAGAAAAGAAATGGGAATGCTACAATGGGGAAAAAAATTTCCTTTTTCTAAATTTCCTTAATACTTATTTATTTTTTTTATCTCAGATATTTTTCTTCCTTAAAACTAGTACGGGCACCTGAGGGAACCGTTTATTTTAATTTAGAGATTATAAAGCCTTATATAGTTTAAGCCTGACGTTATCTCCAAATATATTCTTCATCAATAAAACACCTGAAGATAAAGCAAATACGGTCAGAAATCCATATCTGTTATTAATATAATGAGTGGATAAAGTATCTTATTCCTGTTTGCATTCATGGAAATACTGAGTTGTTTTTGTTAACAATATATGGCAATATACTGGATTCATTTTAATATTAATTAATTACTTCTGTGTGTAATTGTTTGTACGTACTTTTTATTAAATAATAATAATAATAATTGTAATTGTAATTGTAATTGTTTGTTACAGAAAATATGACCTTCTTTTCCTAAAAAAATAGTGACAGTTTGAACTTTATTAGTTTTTTTTAAGGAAAATATATTGGTTTCTAATCACTATGTTTAGGAAAGGATCACTCACACAAATGGAGCGAAATTGTGCATTATCGGTCAGTTGACGATATATTGTGTCCTATTTTGTTTGGCAAATTAAAGTATCTTTAGTGCAAGGGATGTGGTGAAAACGAGGTGCTAGATGGTGCTTTGTACAGGTACACGTATATCGTTGATGGATCATCTTTCATCTTTGGTTAGTAACACGAGAGAGTATCTCATCAACTCAGAGAGGTAATGCACAATTTCGCTCCATTTGGGTGAGCGAACTGGTTGATCAAACTACCAAGATGTCGATGAAGCATTAGTACTCTCTCAAGCGTTGTAGTGGGTGGCTGATTTGGGTTTCAATAGCATGAATTTCTCTCTTGATTCGAAGGTTGTCGTCGATTCTTTTAATGGTGACGACAACAATAATAATGACGAGTTTGGTAGTATTGTTCATATTACTCACCATTGTAAGTAGTTGTTTAACACATCTTTTAACAACTTTAAAGTTGAGTTTAGCCCGAGACAAGCAAATAGGGTCGTTCATGAATCAGCATAGACAACCCCATTGAAAGGTAGCTTCCAATTGTTTATTAATGGACCACCTTATATTAACGTTTTATAATCGAATGAAATGAGATGAATGTTTTTCCCAAAAAAGAATACATAAAACTAAAATTATTGAGTACCAACTTTTTTAAAAAAAAAGAGTATTAATTTAAAACAATTATATTTGCAATGATAGGAAAAATATTCAAGTCTTATTTTAATTTAAAACATAACATTAAAGTTTATCGCTTTGTTTCGCAATCAAGAATTACAAGGTTCATATGTTTAAAGTCGATAGCAGAGTGAGTTTTTCTGTTATAAATTCAGGGGAGAAACAGAGAGGGTAATAGTTGGACCACCATATCGAAGATATCTCATTGCTTTTACTAAAAAAATCATCACGATTTTGTTTTCGTTATGTTACTATCAAGCATGTTTAAAATATGTTACTGAAATATTGTTTGAGTAGAAAGTTTGATCAATATCTTAATTAAGCCCATAAGTGTTAGTTCATAATAGTTCGATTTTGTAACCTCAAAATGCAGAGTTCAAACTCTCAGAGATGTTCTTAAAATAACCATTAATTTCATTTTAATTAATAATAATATACTCATTTTAGAAAGAAAAAAAAATTAAAGAAATATATATCTCATTTCAATGATATAATGCCCATAAAACATGTTACTGAAAAAGTTTTATTTTTCTTTACTCCTTAGTACTTATACTGATTCTTGGCAATATCTAGAGTTTCTAACTTTCTCATGACTCTTTACCATATTCTGGCTAGAGAAACTTCGCCTTTTCAATTTTCAAACATAAAAAGCAAAAAAATATTGTGCCTACATGTGGTTAGGTAAAAACCAACTCATTCTCATAGTAGCTCCATGTTTTCCCCATGTTTTCATTCTTTTTAATATTTTGATATCATGAAATTAATAAAATAATATTTATTTTGAAAAAGATGGAAGTACTATTCTGGACAAAAAGGATTGGATTCCAGAGGAACACCATTATGGGGCTGCATTGACCATAGATCGTTGTTAATCCTCCTAATCTTGAGTTTTAAGTGTAAATGGTTAAGTCTCACATAGTTTATGAATGGATAAAATGTTTGATATATAAGAGTGGAAATCCATATACTTAATGTCTTAAGATTTTTGGCAGAGATAAGACGTCTTCATCTCTTGTGGTCCTTGAGCATCGGCTCGTTGTTGCTCCAATGCCCCCTGGACACCGCAAGATGAGGCTATCTGAAAACCACGTCAGATTCCTTTCAACAAACTCAACAGGTTTTTACATGTACTCTTCAATCCTACCTTTAAAGGGACATCTACTCTAAAGAAAGGTACATACCGAATCTAAAAACCTCTCGCTGCCAACTTCAATCACAAACTGACTCGAGCATTTACGTCTTTGCAAGTTCAATACCCTCTTTCGGGAGTCAACCACAGTTACTTGCCGCATTCCATCTGTTCTTGTTGTTGATCTAGATCTTCCTCATATCAATTACTATATATTAGACAATATAAAAAAGCTTTACATATACATCCGATAATATTTTGTCTCTTCATTGATAATTGATGTCCCTAATATACAAGTATTACAGCGTGATAATTCATCCGGACCTATTTATAAGAAACAATTGACTTTTTAGATTTATTGAATAATTGATGTATTTGGTCTAGAATATAGACCGAATACATGAACTATTCAATTAATCTAAAAAATCAATAGTTTTTTCTAAAGAGGACCGGAGAGAGTATTAGACTAAGACATGAGGAGACTAATACTACCTAATCAATTCAAATCGTTGACTAATAATAATTCATGAATACATATTTTGTCTCACCTTTGCAGTCGAGGCAGGAGGTTATCAATAAATATTTGCATAAAATTTGTAGAGAATCAAAGTTTTATTCTTCAATTTTTATCAAAGATTAGAAAATAAGATGATCACATGATACAAAAATGAAATATAGTTAGCCATACATAGAAAATGTTTTAGTGACATGATATAGTTATGAAAAACAAAGGGAATCGTATAATACAATTTTTTATACAATAATGGTATTTAGACATTCTTAACTTTTTAACACTCATACATAACTTTATTTTCTTTATATCTCTCTATTTCTATTACATTATCAATTTATCACATTGAACGCATCAGTCTCTTTACCTCTTTCTTTCTTAAAGTGTTGATGAGGTGATTGTAGAGTGTTGGCAAAACATTTTCTTTTTTTTAATCCTTATCTCATATAATCCACTTTTGACATACAATATCACTAATGCATTTGCACTCCTCACATCTACAAGCATCTAGCCAAGCACAAAAAGGAATCTTCCTCAATACCAAAAGGGTACTTTTGTAAACAAATTTTTTGTCATTTTTACTATAAATTCTTGAACCACCACTTCACTTCTTTTCACTTCCATCCATACAGAGAGAGAGAAAGAGTTAGAAATTAAAAGAAAGAGAGAGAAAAATGAGGCCAATCAACAGTTTATCATCATCATCATTAACACAAACCAATGAGATTAAGATATGGAAATCTCCAATTCCTTATCTATTTGGAGGCTTAGCTGTAATGCTAATTTTAATTTCAGTTGCATTGGTGATCCTTGTATGCTCCTACAAAAAACGTGGTTCTTCTCAATCATCAAATTCAGATGAAGAAATGAAACAGGTAATGTCCAAGAACATAGAGAATATTAATTCAGAGCCAGAGGTACTTGTGATAATGGCTGGAGAAGATAAACCAACTTACATAGCCAAACCAATTATTATCACTTCTTCTTTACCTTACTGCACTTGTGGAGCTGAATCAAGTTCAAGTTCAACAACATCTTCATCAACCTTAACCAATGAGCAAACATTAACTAATTAAGTTGTTCTAAGCAACAAAATTTTGATATAGTATAGAGAGCGCTTCCTTTAACATATTCTAGTGGTTTTGTGAGCACTGAATATGATCACTTAAGATGACTTTTTTTTTTCTCTCTTTCTATTTTGCTTTTTTATTATTTCTTTTGCATGAAGTTTTGCTTTTGATAATGAAGGGATGGCGACTTTGCTACTAACTATGTTTGTTTTTGCTTAAAGAAGTTTGAGGATGTTGTTAATATACTTAGTTATGCAAATTAATCACCATAGTAACTAATATCTAAGTGATTCAACTTATGTGGTTAATGAACTATAGCTAAAGACATATTATTTGAAAGACCTCGAGTTTGAATTGTGGTTGTGACTTCGCTTGCTTGTTGGTTGACTAGGATTATGAGGGTCACATTCTTCTGAAAATCGAGTAAGTCAAAAGAAAAAAAAACACTTAGTATTTTAAACTAATTATGAATTCAACCTTATATCAATGCGTGAGAAAGAATATTCGTTGCGAGATATTAGTTCTTTAAATAAATCTAACGGATTTTGAGAGTAATATTTAAAAATCATAACGAACCAGCCGGTTCAACCCGAAATCAATTAACTCGGTAGTTAATTTAATACTTTTTTTACGTATTTATCATTCGATTGTGATTGAACTAATTGACTATTACTTGGAGATCTTGCATGTCTGATCTTCAATTCAGTTTTTGAAAGGTTGTTTGAGAAAATAGTTTATGGCCCTCAATCCGAGATTCAGTGGTTCAACAAAAAAATTTAATCACCATATATAGTCTAAGGCTCTAAGCATAGAATTGAAGACAATTAAAAACAACAAATTACACAAGAACAAGAAATCTCCTGAACTAATTTTTAATATATAAACATATTCTCTTAATTTTTCTATCTTAAATCATGGTTTGGAATTACATTCTCTTGAACATAGTCCGTGAGTTTTTTAAAAAAAGAGTATAAATTGGCATGTCACATAAAAACATCATTTTCTTTTTGTTTCGATTTAGCATATGATTCCATTTGTTTTGTGAGTTAAAATTTCTGAGCGTAAGGGATGACACGACGAAACGCATAAGTGTGTACTACTCCGTCCTAAAATATAAGCAAAAATGAGTCAACATAAGTTGATGTATTTGGTACAAATTTTGAACCAAATACATTAACTTTTGTTGACCAAATTTTGCTTATATTTTGGAACAGAGGGAGTACTTCAGAAGCAAAATCAATTATTATTTTAATGTGCGGCTTCACCACTAACCAAATACAAACAACCTTTAGTGCTCTTTCATAAAAATAATTGTTATAGTTTAGTCTTAACTCTTCGTCTTTTAAAAGAAAAGTCTTACTAATACAGAATCTAGATGTGAAATAAATAAAGTTCGATCGATGATTGTTTTAGTCAGTATTCGAACTCTAATTCTTTATAGTTTATAACCATATGAGTTCAATCAATTGTTATAAAATAAAACATTTCAAATATATATTTAGAGAGATTAAAATAGAGAAAAGAGAGAGAATCATATTTTGGTGGGTTGATGATAAAATAATCACTGGCTAGCATTGAAGTCCTTAAACCCATCAAAATCACATAGGAAAATGGTACTCCTATATTGGATAACACAGCATCTAGGCATGTGAAAGTGGAACCCTTTTGTTTTATAGCAACAATGTGGTTTTCTTTTATCACTTTGTAGGAGCAATATTAAAGATTTGGCATTAGTCTACAAATTGGTGCAGCGGCGAAACGCACTTGTTTTTCTTTTCTTCTCTCTTTACTTTTCTACTTTATTTGATCAATTTTGGGTTTTCTTCTTTGCTTTACAAAGTGGTTTATTCAGATTAAATTGATATGCATTTTTTTTTGACAAAACCAAAACAATATTTATTTATTTAAATTGATAGATTACATCATTCAACATCCTTAAAAAAAGTAAAAAATGAATCTACAAACAAACTCACAATATTCAATTTAATAGCATGCAACGACAAAATAGTATATAAAACAAATATCATGTTTTAATTGATGGATAGTGTAAAAAATTACACAAATGCAACATTTTGTTCGTGGTACAGGTATTTTGCTTTTGTGAGACGCGGCGGCCTGGAATTGCAAAATTTGGTCAGTGGAAGTCCACAAGTTGAAACTTGAAACCTTTTTTTTGACAAAAGTTGAAACATGAAAACAGCTAATTAAATGTGAGTAAGTGAGGATTAAAATATGCAAATTAGGCCAGCACCAAATTGACTTGACATAATATGATGTCAGTTTTTGTCTACCTAAATAACACAAATGTTTATAATAATACTTCAAACATGTCAAAATTTGATGCAAACTATTGTATGTATAATACTTCAACCATGTCAAAATTTGATGCAAACTATTGTATGTTTAAATCTATGATATAACATAAATGAAAAATTCGAATATAATAATAGTAATAATTTTTTTTATTTACATTAGTAGATCACTGTGGTAAGCTTAAAATATTTTTAAGTGGTCTAGAGTTCTAGAGTTTAAGCTATTTAGTTGATCCGGTAGTTGGACCCGTGCGATGCACGAGAAGTTGATTATATCATTAATTAATAAATGTGGTAGTTTAACATGAAATGTTATAATAATTGTTGTTTTGCATGAGTTATTGCTTTCAAAAGACAACAACACAAAATCAACAATAACAACCAAGCATTATTCCACTAAGTGGGTCGACTACATGGATCGAAATACGTCATATTGTTCTATCATAAACCATATTTAGATCCAACTCATTAATATTTAAATCTTTCCTAATAGTTTATCTTATAGTTTTTTCAGGTCTTCCTATACCTCTTGTAATCTTTTTATCCTCTATTTGATCTACTCTTCTTACTACAGAATCTAAAGGTCTTCTCTCTACATCTCCAAACCACCTAAGCCTGTTTTCCATAATATTTTATACTATAGGTGCTACCCCAACTATCTCTATAATGTTGTCATTTCTAATCTTATCTCATTTAGTCTTACCACACTTCCGATGCCGCCAACACTCTGTTCCATAAAACATGGTTGGTCTGACAACTGTATGATATTTTTCCCTTCAACTTGAATGGTACTTTTGTATCACATAAACCACTTGAGGCTCTTCTCAATTTCAACCATCCAACTTGAATACGATGATTTACATTTGCTTTTATTTCTTCGTCATTTTGTATTATGGACCCAAGATATTTAAACCGTGTAACTTGTATGATATGATATCCAACTTTCATGTCTAAGATAGAACTATTTCGCCTTTTGCTGAAATTACATTGCATATATTATGTCTTGCTTCTACTCATTCGAAAGCCATACGCTTCTAAGGCTTGTCTCCAAGTCTCCGACATCCCATTCAATTCCTCATTCGATGCTTCTAAGACTTATCACATTAGAGAGATTGTTGATAAGAATTATTTAAAATCTCTTGTTGACTCTATTACAATATAATAGATCCAAAAATACATATAAATAAAAAAAATAAATAAATCCGCAAATGTAGTTACATCTTAAAGAACAATTTTCAAATTTATGCATGATAGTGAATTTAGGTTCAATTAGGTAAAATAGATATAAAATTACAATATTAACCCTACTTATAGTTCCAAAAGATTGGTTAAGAGACTTCAGAACTTTTATATATAAGATAAGATGGGTAAAATTATTCTTTCAAAAAAGAATAAAAGGCAAAGTATTAGGAAATTTGTAACAACTATTTGCAAAAAATTAGGAAATTAAGAAATAGCAAAAAATCATGAAGGATATTTGCAACAACTTTTTTAGCTCCAAAAAGTTGTCTAAGAGATAAGATATGTGATCATTTTCTAAAAAAATAAATAAAGAAAGAGCAAAAAATTAGGAAGAAAATTTGTAACAAATTTTTTGACTCTAAAAAATTGTCCAAGAGACTTAAGAACTTTTATGTAGAATTACTTTTCTGTTTGAATGTTGCATGTTAAATATTGAATATTTGTTTGAGGTTTTAGTAGAAGTAATTTTAATCTCATTTTCAACAAATGGATAATAGAGTATTTTCTTTGTAATTTTGGTCACTACAACTGTTTTTAGTTTAACTTCTTATTAAATTTAGTATTATTTAGTTATATGACAAAAAAAAATAGCCCCATTGATATTGTCTATCCAGATTCGCCCTTGTGCTACCCCAACTACTCTACAATGTTATCATTTCTAATATTGTTTCATCTAGTCTTACCTTACATCCAACGCAACATCTCCATCTTCGCACACTTACTTTATTCTCGTGTTGGTCTTTAACTGTCCAACACTCTGTTCCATAAAACATCGCTAGTCTGAAAAATGTCTGATATTTTTTCATTTCAACTTAAACTGTACGTTTGTATCACATAAAACAACTGAGGCTCTTCTCCATTTCAACCATCAAACTTAAATACGATGATTTACATCTTGCTTTTATTTCTCTGTCATTTTGTACTATGAACCAAAGATATTAAATTGTGTAACTTGTATGCTATGAACTCCAACTTTCACCTCTAAGGTAGAACTACTTCACCTTTTGCTGAAATTACATTAAATATACTATTTTTTGTTTCTACTCAGACGAAAGGTCATACACTTCTAAGACTTGTTTCTATGTATCTGACATCCTATTCAATTTCTCCTTCAACTCTCAAATTAAGACTACATCATCTGCAAAACACATACTTCTCGGTGCTAGTTGTTAGATGTGTTTCCTACGTACATCCAAACTAATGTAAAAAAGATAAGAGATTAGGGTTGACCCTTGGTCCAATCCTTGTTATGAAAAAATCATTGATAATTTTTCAAAAGACAAATAATAAATCCTCTCGAAGTAATTTAGACTTCATATTATCACATCAGAGAGATTGTTGATAAGAATTATTTAAAATCTCTTTCTGACTCCATTACAATATAATAGATCCAAAAATATAGATAAATACAAAAATAAATACATCAACGAATGTAATTACCTCTCAACGAATATATGTGATCATTTTTGAAATTCCTGGCAACCTGACTGAAATATGCTGTGCACAATGATGGCACAACTGTCCGAGCGCGTGTCTACTCAGAACAACAATTAAAATAGCGCAACGTAACAAGGCACAAATTAAAAGGAACACAGCGGAAATATAAAGTACACAGTGAGTTTGTTAACCCAGTTCGGAGCAACTCTCCTACTCTGGGGGATACCAATCCAGGAATGATTCCACTATTATAGTTCTAGTGAAAAGACCAACGCAGACACACTACTTGACTTTGCACCTAGACCCTACCAGTGGCAACTCTATCTAGGAACTCCTAGATATGAGACCCGTCTCAATTCCTACGAACAACACACACAGTATTGTTATCAAACACACAAAACATAAAACACAACCAAGAGAAACACACGCTAATAACACATACTCACTCCGTACTTAAAAGCTTAGGAGTAGCTTACAAATTACAACTCAAAACAAACTCAGTCCTTAGCTTGAATTAGGGTGATACAAGCAAGGCTCACAATTAACAAACAAAACCCTAAAAACCTTAAAACACACGCTTTGCTAACACACACGTTTTTAGTTACCCAACAAGGGTTTGCCTTCATGAATATATAGTACTCAGATACCACGGGTCTGGGCTTCAAAATAGAGCATGGACATTGACCGGTCCAGCTGAAAACGATCTTCTAGAAATAATAAAAAGCTTCCAAATATAGAACAATATCTTGTGGAACAAATGGCAAGGCAAATAAAACTTCAAACAAATCTTCAATCAGATACACGCGCCTTGATCAGCAAGCTAGAGGAAAATAAATCTTCAAGCAAATCTTTGGAAGATTGCGTACACAAATATAAAGCGCTAGCTGCGCGAAAACACAAGTTACGTAAAGCTGTTCCATATGCTACCGCATCTGTCCCAGCATCTGGCTAGTAGATGTTTTTGCAAAATGTAGCCAATCTACAAAAACCCAACAATCTCCCCCTTTGGCAAAATTTTGGCTAAAACACTCTAGAGCCAGTTCTTTGGGAAATACACAGATAAGATTCCTTCACGTCAACATAGACACACAACAAGGAAAGAAAATATCGTAGCATATAATAAGTTTACTTCCACGCGAGAAATAGACAAAGATGGCTTGCAAGTAGAATCAGAGGCATGCACCAGATAACACAAACATCTAGCCTCACAGGAACAACTAGAGAGAAATAAACTCTCAAATAGTGGAATCACATAGATAAGGAAAAAATAAATTTCCACACACCAAGAAAACTTAAGATCTCCACACACCAGAAAAAAAACTTAAGGCTCAGCTTTCAGCTCCCCCTCAAAACATGCATGTACCAGTACTCCCCCTCAACATACTACACTCGCTTTCAGCTCCCCCTCAAAACATGCATGTACCAGTACTCCCCCTCAACATACTACACTCCCCCTCAACTCATGTAACCATACATAATATAAGCTTCAAAGCATGCACACAAGCAACAAATAGGACATAAATCAATTCTATTCTACTCCCCCTTTTTAGCCAAAAATTCTGACAACCAACAGATAGGGCATACTCATAGAAAGTGCATAGAAGCATAAAGAGTGCATAGAAACCACAAAGTGTGCAGAGAAACCACATAGAGTGCATATTACAGACCAGAGGCACACAAGGTGCATAAGAATTCAGGGCATAGCCCAGTTACCAAAAAAACATCAAAAGGGGTCAGAACTAAAACATGAAAATCAGAAATCCTCAGAATCTTCAAAATCATCTTCAGAGTCACCAGCAGAAGCAACATCCTTATCTCCTCCTTCTTCCTCATCCTGCTCACCCTCAGCAACTGCTTCAGCCTTCAAGGCTGCAATGATCCTGTCAATCTTCACCTTCCTAGCTCCAAGAGCTGCACTTGTCTCAGTAAGATCAGCAATCATCTGCTTTCTGGAGAGCACACCAGATGTCCGGACAGAAGTACCAGCTACATCAGCATCAAGTGTCTCAGACAGCAGACTGCATAAATGTAGGCTCCAAAACTTGGCATGTTTCAAAACTTGATAATAGATGTAGGCTCCATAATCAAAGGGTGACTTGGTCCCCACAGCATAAATGAACTTGGCCAACCCAGATGCAACAGAATTTGAGTGAGTGGTTGGAGTCCAATTTTGAGCACAAATCCTATTCAAAGCAGCATACAAAGGAGACAGTTGAGCAGAAGACAAATGCTTTGGCCAATGTCTAACCTTGTTATCAGTGATTGTCTTGCAGATTGTGTCCTCAGTGACCTCAAGCTCAGGGGTTTCCTCAGCAGACCTCTCAAGGTATGCATTGACCACCATAGGAGAAAAATTCACACACTTACCACGAACAAAAACCTTCCTATACTCAGGGTTTCTTGTGTCATCACACTCATCAGAAACATTTACCAAAAACTCCCTGACCAGCTTATCATAACAAGGACCCAAATTTCTCACAGTCTTCAACAGACCAGCAAACTCCAACAAATCAACCAGCTTTTGACACTTGAAAACATCTTCTTTAAGATTTCTTTCAAGACCCAGTCTTCTGTGGTATATGAACTTCCACCTAGAGGAACCATTTTCCAAATGAAAGGAAACATTATCAAGAGGGGCAGGAGGGATAGTTAGAGGTATCTTCATACCCTTCATTGTTTTCCTGGAAGCCCCACCAGATGTAGCAGCTTCATGCTCAGCAACCTCAAACTCAGAGTCACTGGAGGGAGGGTCTTTTCTTTTTAAGCTCTTCTTCTTGTGACCACTTTGAGCCACCTTCTTGCTTCCAGCTTTGGGGGGACCATACACAGGTCTCTTCCCAGCCTTTACAGTTTTCTTCTTTCTATCCTTTTCTCCTTCACTGACCACTGCAGCAGTCTTGTCAGATTTGCTCCTTGTCCTGCGAGCAACACCAGTAGCACCAGTTTCTGCCTGAGGTCTTTCTTCAGGCACAGCTTCCTCAACAACAATAGTGTCAGCACAGTCTAAAATAGCAGTCTCAGTATCATCTACAACATCTTGAGTCTCAGTCCCTTCATCTTCAGACTCTGAGGACTCACCCTCAGGTACACTCACAGAACCAGAAATATTAGGAACCACCACATCAGGCTCCTCTCGAGCTTGTGACAAAGATGCGGGAGCATCTGTCACAGCATTCTTTGTTGTGGCAGGGGAATCAGCAGGTGTCTCAGACACGGCCGTATCAACATCATTCTTTGCACCAGAATCAGTAGTAACATCTTTCTCGATAGGAGAATTCGAAGAATCACCAACTAATTTTTCATCTACCTTAGGATTATCAGAACCTAGGGTTTCGGGCATGGCTACAGTACTCTCAACAGCGACATTTTCAGATTCAGTGACAGAAGGTTCAGCATGTGGTTCAACAACAGTCGAAACAAAAGGGTTGTCCTTAAGGTACAGATCATCCATACTAAGGCCTACTCTTGGAGCAGCAGGAGTGGTAGAAGATTTACCTTTTGATTTTGATCTGGTGTTCACAGCGGTGGAGGAGGCAGCTTTGCTAGATTTGGCAGGTGTCTTCCTTCGTGGTGCAGATGCCCTAGTTCGACGCTTCTTTGTAGGAGCGCTAGGGATAGTGGTGAGGGGTTGCGCATCAGTGATGACGGCTTCAGCAGCTTGATCTTGTGTAGTTTGATGCGAAGACAAATCAGCCATGGTGATGATTTTGAATGTGAAAGTATGAGAAGTGGACGATTTTTGAATGAAGATGTGCGCGGTAAGAGAGGCAATGAGAGGTTGAGAGAAGTTAAGACAGAAATAATGATGATAGCGTGCAAGAGTTTTGAAAAAGGCAAGTTTGCAATAACCTCCTTGAGTGACGTGCAATAAGCGGTTGAGGAGGGAAAAAATAATAGCTGCACGCCCCTTGCACATTAATTGCTACAATTCTTCAACTAAGCATATCCCTAACTTCCGTCGTAATTTTTCAAATTGATTAGCATCAAGGGCTTTGGTAAAAATATCTGCTAATTGCTCTTCAGTTGGAACATGTTCAAGAGTAACAATTTTGTCTTCAACAAGATCCCTTATAAAATGATGTCTAATGTCAATGTGTTTGGTCCTGCTATGTTGAATAGGATTTTTGGAGATATTAATTGCACTCAGATTGTCACAATATAATGTCATAGCATCTGTCTTGACATTGTATTCACTCAGCATCTGTCTCATCCACAACAATTGAGAACAACTACTACCAGCTGCTATGTACTCAGCTTCAGCTGTAGACAAAGAAATGCAATTTTGCTTCTTACTGAACCAGGATATAAGGTTGTTGCCTAGAAAGAAACATCCACCAGAGGTACTCTTTCTATCATCTGCACTTCCAGCCCAGTCAGCATCACAATATCCAAACAACACAGTGCTTTCCCCATGAGAATACAACATACCATAATCACTAGTACCATTCACATACTTCAGAATTCTCTTTACCTGAGTCAGATGACTTATTTTTGGTTCAGCTTGGTACCTGGCACACACTCCAACTGCAAATGTAATATCTGGCCTACTTGCTGTAAGATATAGAAGACTTCCTATCATACTCCTATACATGCTTTGGTCAACATCCACACCTTTCTCATCCTTTGATAATTTTACATGTGTGGGGGCAGGAGTTCTTTTATGAGCAGCATTTTCCATCCCAAATTTCTTGACTATATTTTTAGCATACTTACTTTGAGAGATAAATATAGTATCTTCCATTTGTTTCACCTGAAGACCAAGAAAGAACTTTAGCTCACCTACAAGACTCATCTCAAATTCAGATTGCATTTGCTGAACAAAATGCTCTATCATCTGGTCAGACATCCCTCCAAAGACTATGTCATCTACATATATTTGAGCAATCATCAACTGTCCATTTTCATCTTTCACAAACAGAGTCTTGTCATTTCCTCCCTTCCTATAGCCATGGTTGATTAGAAACTCAGCAAGTCTCTCATACCAAGCTCTAGGAGCTTGCTTCAGGCCATATAGAGCTTTCTTCAATTTGTACACATGGTTTGGAAAACTAGGATCAATGAAGCCCTTAGGCTGTTCCACATAAACCTCTTCATTTAAGTACCCATTGAGAAAGGCACTCTTGACATCCATCTGATACAACTTGAATTTTAGTATGCATGCAATCCCAAGTAACAATCTAATAGATTCCAACCTAGCTACAGGAGCAAAAGTCTCATCAAAGTCTACACCTTCAATTTGAGAATATCCTTGTGCAACCAGTCTGGCTTTGTTTCTAGTGATAGTACCATTTTCATCAGACTTGTTTTTATAAACCCACTTGGTACCTATAACATTCACATTATCTGGTCTAGGAACTAGGTCCCACACATTACTTCTCTTGAACTGAGTTAATTCTTCTTGCATAGCATTTATCCAGAACTCATCAGTTAGAGCTTCCTTAACATTCTTTGGTTCAAGTTTAGATATAAAGCAAGAATTAGATACCTCATCATAGTTCCTTCTAGTTGTGATCCCTTGGTTAGGATCGCCAATGACTTGATCTATGGGATGATTTTTCTGAACTCTGATAGATGGTCCTTTGTTGGGAGCAGTCTTCTCTGGGCCAGTTACTTCAGAATCTTGCTTATCACTTGCTTCATCTACTTTCTTCGCTTCCTGTAGGTCAGATGCTGCGTCAAATGTAGCATCATCTAGCATAGCATTATTTCCTTCCTGAATTTGGAGTTTTGGTAAACCTCTGATGGCTCCTTCAGCAATAGCTTTCTTCATGCTTCTGAGATTCAGATGTCCAAGCTTTTGGTGCCATAGCTTAACTTCATCTTCTTTGGTTATTAGACAAGTAGATAACTTTGCTTTATCTTGAGAGACCCACAAGTAGCAATTGTCCTTTGATCTAACACCTTTCATCAGGATTTCCCCTTCACTGTTAGCCACTAAGCATTCACTCTTAGTAAAGTTGACCTTCATTCCTTGATCGCACAGTTGACTAATACTGCAGTTAATCCTTTCACAAGAAGCACCTTATCAAGTTTGGGTAGACCCTCTTCCACAAGATTTCCTACACCCTTTATTTCTCCTTTGGCTCCATCCCCAAAAGTCACAAAGCTTGTAGCATAAGGCTTAACATCAGTCAAGTAATTTTTATCACCAGTCATATGTCTGGAACATCCACTGTCAAAGTACCAATCATTTCTGGATGACACTCTCAGAGAAGTATGAGCAATTTGAGCAATCTCATCAGCTTCTGGTTCTATTTTTCTAGGATCCATAGTGTTGCTTGTGAAATTATCAATTTTCTGCTTCCACTGCTTCTTGGTGATCTTTACTATGGGATCAGGTCTTGGTGAATAGGTCCTGTCTGGGTAACCATGTAATTTGAAACAGAAAGGTCTGATATGTCCTTTTCTTCCACAGTAGTGACATACCCAACCATAATTCCTTCCTTTTGATCTGGGCCTATATCCTGATGCCTGTTGTCTCACCTGATGCTGGGGCATCTGTCTTGACATAGTATGATCATGAGTATTAACAGGTGGCACAAACTGTCTTACTGGTAATTGTTTCTGCTGAGGCATGGAACTGTAGTCAAACCCAATACCTTTAGAATCTCCAGGTTTCTGTCCTATTTCCAAAATTTCGTCTAAAGCATCAGTACCTTTGTTCATCATCCGCAGTTGCTTGTTCATATTGCCAATCTTGGAAGTAAGTAAGATAACCTCATCATTGAGGTCTGAGTTTATTTTCAGAAGTTTGTCTTTCTCAGCTTGCAAGAGAGTAATGGTCCTCTTTTGTTTTTCTAAAGTTCTACAAACTTCCTCACTTTTGAGATATAGCTCCTTGTAAGAATCAGCCAATTCATCATATGTTACCTCTTCATCACTAGATTCATTGTCAGATGTGCACACTCCAGTCAAGGCATTCACATGTTTTGCAGTTTCAGGTTCTTCTTCTGATTCATCCTCATCGGTCCAAGACACAGTCATCACCTTCTTTTGTTTCTTCAAATAAGTTGCACACTCAGTTCTGATGTGACCAAAACCTTCGCATTCATGGCATTGCACCCCTTTGCTTTGATTGATTTTGTCATCAGTTCTAGGTTTCCTCTGATTGTTGACATTTTTATAGATGCTGCGACTGTTGTCCGGAGCATTTGTCCTAGGGCGTCTGTCCATCCTCTTCACAACTTTATTAAATTGTTTGCCCAACAACACAATATCTTCAGAGATGCTCTCATCAGTATCTAAATTACTCTCCACATCATCTTCATCAGTGTTGGACATGAAAGCAATGTTCTTGTCTTTCTTTTCAGATCTTTCATTAACCTTTAATTCAAAAGTTTGAAGAGATCCAATCAACTCATCAACTTTCATATTTCCAATATCTTGGGCCTCCTCAATAGCACATACTTTCATATCAAATTTCTTAGGCAGGGACCTGAGAATTTTGCTTACCAGTTTTTCATCGGATATCTTTTCCCCCAAGGATTCAAATGTGTTGGCATATTCTAACACATTCATGTGAAAGTCATGAACACTCTCTCCTTCCTTCATTCTCAAATTCTCAAACTGTGTTGTTAGCAGTTGTAGCCTTGACTTCTTGACCTTTTGAGTACCTTCATGAGCTGTTCTTAGGATATCCCAAGCTTCCTTAGCAATAGTACATTGTTTAATCAACCTGAACATGTTCTTGTCTACACCATTAAACAAAGCATTCAGGGCTTTAGAGTTTCCAATAGCTGCAGTGTCTTCTGCTGTAGACCACTCCTCTTCTGGTTTCAACTCATCAGTATCAACATTATTCGCATCTTTTATTTTAGGAGGGACCCATGCCTTGATCACAGCCTTCCAAGCTCTGCTGTCTAGAGATTTCAAGAATGCTGTCATGCGTGATTTCCAAATGTCATAGTTCGACCCATCCAACAAGGGTGGTCTGTTCACCAGTCCTCCTTCTTTATCCATTGAGCCAGAAACTTCTTTCCCTGGAGCTCACCCACACAGAACAGGGTGCCTGCTCTGATGCCAATTGAAATTCCTGGCAACCTGACTGAAATATGCTGTGCACAATGATGGCACAACTGTCCGAGCGCGTGTCTACTCAGAACAACAATTAAAATAGCGCAACGTAACAAGGCACAAATTAAAAGGAACACAGCGGAAATATAAAGTACACAGTGAGTTTGTTAACCCAGTTCGGAGCAACTCTCCTACTCTGGGGGATACCAATCCAGGAATGATTCCACTATTATAGTTCTAGTGAAAAGACCAACGCAGACACACTACTTGACTTTGCACCTAGACCCTACCAGTGGCAACTCTATCTAGGAACTCCTAGATATGAGACCCCGTCTCAATTCCTACGAACAACACACACAGTATTGTTATCAAACACACAAAACATAAAACACAACCAAGAGAAACACACGCTAATAACACATACTCACTCCGTACTTAAAAGCTTAGGAGTAGCTTACAAATTACAACTCAAAACAAACTCAGTCCTTAGCTTGAATCAGGGTGATACAAGCAAGGCTCACAATTAACAAACAAAACCCTAAAAACCTTAAAACACACGCTTTGCTAACACACACGGTTTTTAGTTACCCAACAAGGGTTTGCCTTCATGAATATATAGTACTCAGATACCACGGGTCTGGGCTTCAAAATAGAGCATGGACATTGACCGGTCCAGCTGAAAACGATCTTCTAGAAATAATAAAAAGCTTCCAAATATAGAACAATATCTTGTGGAACAAATGGCAAGGCAAATAAAACTTCAAACAAATCTTCAATCAGATACACGCGCCTTGATCAGCAAGCTAGAGGAAAATAAATCTTCAAGCAAATCTTTGGAAGATTGCGTACACAAATATAAAGCGCTAGCTGCGCGAAAACACAAGTTACGTAAAGCTGTTCCATATGCTACCGCATCTGTCCCAGCATCTGGCTAGTAGATGTTTTTGCAAAATGTAGCCAATCTACAAAAACCCAACAATTTTCTTAAAAAAATAAAGAAAAAGAAAAAAATTAGGAAGGATATTTGCAACATCATTTTTGGCTCCAAATTTTTTTTTTTAAAAAAAAGATTGTTTACCTTTAAAAAATTGTCTAAAAGACTTAAGAAATTTTGTACATAAGATTGACTCTTGTAAAAACTAAAAAAAAAAAAAAAAAAAGAACCTTTGCCTTTTGTATTAATTAAAATTGACTTACCTTGGACCTGATGAAGGTTAGGTCCTCAATAGTTCTATGTCTCAACTATTTTATGAAGAATTTGATGATAGTTTAGTTTTTCAAGGGTACGCACAACACAATGTTTTGAGGAAGCTGTTGGCGTTGGGGGAATAGATAAAAGATTCCATATGTTGCATGTAGATGCACACACTTGGATGCCAATGCCAATGTGGCTTAGACTCTTAGACACCGCTGGGGTCTTGTCAAATATCACAATGATGGTGTTTGTATGAAGAATATGGTTCCCAGTTCTTCTTTACTGCTTTTATTTTTAGGTCATGCTTCAGATGATTTTTTTTTTAAAATTATGAGTTTGATGTAGAAAAGTTAATTTATACAATTTTAATGCGTTGAACGGATCATTTCCCACCTTAAAGAAATTTGTTAACATTTTTCTTTTTTTTTTCTAGAAGTTTCGTACTATATTTTGAATGTATCAAGAAGGTTAGGACAACAATATAAGAAAAATTAATTTTGGACTTTTTATTATAAATTGTATTTGGTCTTTCAATTTAATAATCAAATATATTCTTTTTTAATTGCTCATGTTGTTTCCTCTATTTGAATATTTTAATATCTTGTTTTATTTATTAAATATATTTTACATGATATTTTACTTTATATTAATGCATGTTCGATTAAAAAAAAGTCAATTGGCGATAAGAGATTGCTATATTTTATATTTAGTTACTTTTTCTTTATAATAGTAGAGTATCACTCATCTAAGAATGCTTAGAAGAGATGACACAGAACTCTTCTAATTTAACCAAGGTTCTGGGTTCGAACAATCCCTTGAGTATGAAGCAGCGTTAAAACTCTTAGGACGAGTATGCCGCTCATTTGAGTTCGAACCTTCCCTTGAGTGAGGGATTTAATCTACACAGTTGTGTGCGCGAATGATACCCGATTTGCCAAAAAAAAAAGAGTCCCAGACGAAATTTGTTTAGGGGAGAAAGTTTCGGTTCGACATCTAAGTAGATAAAGTTTGTGAAGCTGAAAGAAATGACCAAGACAAACATGGATGAGGGGCCAAAGTAGAGGTGGAACTATGATAACGTGCACCCATGATGTAAGGGTGAGGCATAGGTAGGTTAGGGAGTTGTTAGCTAGGGAGAAAGTTAAAGTTATGGCGTTTCAAAAGAGAAGGATAACCAAGAGATTTGTTTGGATATTTTGGCAAGTAACTATTTGATTTTTTTTAAAATGAAAAAACTAGTACTCAAATTGGTATAAAGAAGAATCAAACTTGAAATATTGAGAAAGATCACATCTTAAGTTCCCAAGTCAATACCACCAACAAATAATTTTTTATGAAGTTTTTGTATGTTGTTACAAATTTTACTGGAGTAAAACTTCATTGTTTTGTTTATAGGCAACTTATGTTTGCATTGAAATATAATTGTCTAAACAAATTACTATTTTTTTAAGATTTTAGGGGGTCTTAGTTTTCTCTGATTCATAAAATATATATTGATTTTTAGTTATGGGCATACAATTAAAGTTCAGCAAGTATGCCAGATGTAGAATTGATGAGAACAAAGTAAAAACTACTTTCAACAATTGATTACTTTTATTGATTTTTACCACACAAAGAGTGTTTACCATAGTGACCTGGAGACCAAAAACTTGTTCTCAAATGTGAATAGAGTTCTCAAAGTAAACAATTTTTTGTGACAAGAATCATGTTTGTGGATAAATTTACTGAGTATCATGGTCCTAACTGATGACATTCTTGTCAACTTTATCCAAAGAAGAAGGTTTGGACGCTGCTAGGAGGTTTGTTAAATTACAATTTTAAAAAATAATCGCTCTTTGTTTAGCCATTATTGAGCCAGGTAAAGTTAAAGCCTTTAATTTTAATAAAAGAAAAAATTTATTTTATTGAGCAAAAATAGTTGTGTTATTTGAACAACTATTTTAATGACAACTTATGAGACAACCATAATTTACAAAGAAAATGAGGTATTAACACAAAAACCGAAGCAATAGAGAGAGAAAATAAAAACATAATGTACAAATATCATTTCTCTTGAGCAAAATCATAAAATATGATTTTATTGAGCTTCGGCAAAGTGTGATATGAATTTATGGTCATGGATAATGTAGCACTTTAATTTTGTCTGAGCAAATAAAAATCTTCAAAAAAAATGAGATATTGTTAATTTTATTATTAAAATTTAGTATTGTTAATTTCATTCAAACATCTTAAAAAATGATCATAATTAAGATACTTTCATTTGGCCATTAGTTTGAGCTCATTCACAAGTGTCCAATTACATCTATAAATTTAGAGATTTTCTTTTTCCACCCTCCCTTCTGCTCATGTGCCCACCATATTTTACCACGTTCAGATTATATAATCTGAACCGTGTCCAAAACACTAAAAAAATTAAAAATTGCCATTAAGTTAAATTCTATAACAACATATATTAAACATAACAATTTCAACAACACAATTTCAACAAAATAATTTCAAAAAAATAATTTAACAACGTAAAACAACATAAAAAACACAAACAAGATCATGGTTCAACGAACCTAAATTCTTCATGTGGTATATCCATACAAGCTCTGATTTCTACGTAGAATATGGGTCGAATCAAACTTTCCCTAATATCATTAAAGGATCTGACCAATGAAACGTCTAACTTGATCGATCCCTTTGAATTGTGCTGACCAAATATGAAGCTTCATCTAGGTGAACTTGACAATTCCATCTGAATCAATCGACGAACACGATACTCAACATTATCCACCCTTCTTGTGTCTCAGTGGTTGAGATGACCGTTAATTTTCTCTAGTAGATCCTTCAAGCAAGACAATGTGACATCAATGTGAACCCTAAACATATTATCCCCCTCCCCAAATTATAGTAAACTACAACTAGCTTGATGTTTATATATAGTGGATAAGTGTTCATGGTTTTGTGGTTTAGTTTGCAAATGAACAAAACACGCCAATTTATAGAAGGTTATGTGCATCGTTGATCACAAAAATTGTCGATGCAATGTGGACCACAAGCACTTGAAGGAAGAAAACACGCAACATGTGGCAAGTTTGCGGTATATCTTGGATTAGCACAATGTATTAACATATTATAATTGGATATACAACAAACATAAACACAAAATAAATTACTACCTTAAGCAGGGTCATGTATATGCCTAGGGAGCTCGTCACATCATCACATTAACTCAGTGTCATCCCATGACCACTCATGTATCCTGGTAAGATCCTGCATAACATCAAGCCATATAAGGCGAATGTGCCTTTTGGTCTTGTCAGAGAATATGGTACATCCGACCAAAAAGAGCAAGAAAGATCTCACGCACCAATTCCGCCTGTTATCTTTCTCATCCTCCTCCTCCTCCCTGGCTGCATCTTCCAACGGAGTTTCCTGACTGAGTTGATCCTCATGTAATCGCTTCAGAAAGGGAATACCTACAAAACCACCCTAATGTTTATCGGTATCTTCAATCTGACGAACCTCATCAACACCCAACAACCCCGTCATAACTTCCACACCAAACATACGAGAGATATACTCCACGTGCCTCATCATCTCCCCTATGATGAGGATGTGTAGAAGACACACGTCATCATTTAGTTTGACTGTCATCTCCCCAATAGGCAGATGGGAGTTGTTCATCTCCTCATTCCACCTCTTTGAAAATGCAGTAAGCATGATACTACCAATGGTCTTGAACCCAGTATGAAGAAGTTGGTAAATTCCAGATGCCTGGACTAGATTCCAAAACAAGTCGGAATGATCTGGTGGAAATGTAAGTGTAGCAATCTTCCTCCCATGTGTGGTTGCCTTTACCACACGCTCATGAGTCTGAAATACAAAAGCAAAACAAAAAACAAACCGTTAAAAAATATATTAATCAAAATAAGCATCTGAGCGATAAAGATTTGATAATTATATGTACTCCAACGTCACTCCAAATCCTGCAAGCGACATGGTTACCGAATGATGGTAGCAGTGATAGATCAGAAGGCTGTTGGTGAGCCATGCTGCTCATGGTGCTCAGGCTCCTCATAATGGTAGTGCTCCTCCGTGGAATAGTAGTAATGCTCCTTAACATAGTTATGGTCATGATGAGGGTCCACAACCTGAGAGGCACCCGTCTATGAGGTCCCCTCCATACTATGCCTACGACCGCGTACCCTTTTATTAATATGGTTCACATCTACTCTCTCCATGCATGTGTTAGAGGTCATGGTTTCCTTGCCCAATCAGTGCATATGTGGGTTTGGTTTGTCAGACATATCCACAGAACAAAAAACAATGAAAAATCAATGAAAAACCCATTCAGGAATTTCATCAAATACTTTGAAACCAAAATACAAAACATTGGAACTTAAACCTAGTCTAAAAAACATTCATATTGCAAACAGTAAATCATTTGATCATTTACTACAAAAAATCAACAATTACATAAATCTTAAACACTAACATTTTATCAATTTAAATAAAGAAGTCTAACATAGAAAAAAAAACTCAATGCAAAGTAACTGCAGCGGGTTGATAAGTGCCTAAAATGAGTTCAAAATCATATTTAATTTAAGCACTTAAATAGCTTGTTTTGCAAGTTATCATGGGAAAAGCTCATAATAATCATTGATTAAATGCCTATATAGCTTTTACTTCTTTCCCCATCTATTTATGCAGGGAATGCAAGCCAGGACATCAACTGAGCAAAGAAACATGAAGTTTTGATCAAGTCATCGCTACAAGCGCAAGCCTCCTCGCTACAAGCGAGCATAGGCAGGGAATTTCAGAGCTTCATCGCTACAAGCGATGGACCAGGCGCTTCAAGCGAGGATAGGCAGGGAAATTTCTGAAATCATCGCTACAAGCGATGGACCGGTCGCTTCAAGCGACCAAGGGCGGTTTAAGGCTCCATGCTGACGTGGAGCATTCCCATTGGCCAGAAGACTTCATCGCTACAAGCGACAGGCTGGTCGCTTGTAGCGCGCGAACATTAACTCAGCTTTATAAAAGCCATTCAGCACAGTTTTGTACAGGAGTTCTGAGAGTAGTTCCAGAGTTCTTTTTTAGAATATTTTAGGTTAGCTTTTTAGACATAAAGCAAGGGCTAAGAGCTTTGATCTTCAAGGAGCAAAGGTGATTGGATTGTGAAATCAACCAAAGGACTTTGGGAAATCAAGACTTGGGTTTGTATTTTCATCTTTTCTCTTCTCTTTTGTAAAGCTATCATGAAAATGAACAGCTAACTTCCCCTAGTTGGGATTGGATGCACTCTTTCTAGCTTAGATGTAATAGTTTGATTATGCAATATATATGGTTTTAGCTATTTATGTGAATTTGAGTTTTTCTTGCCATTCATTGTCATGTTTTGATTTAAAATGATATTGACGAATACTTTTAAATCTTTGGTGAGAATAACTTCTATCAAAATAAGAAAATCTAGAAATGGATTTGGGTTTTGATAATCGCACAAAGTTTCGGAACTTAAAGCTTTCGGATCGTTTGATTGATTGGGAAATCGTCGATTAAACGATACGATCGATCTCGCGATGTCATTTGGGAAATCAATGACGTTGTCGAGCGATACGTGGTAATTTCGCTAAAACGCTAAAACTCATATGCATGATCTTTAGATTACATTCGACGTTAGATTGAGGAAATCCTATCTCAACGCTTTTATTCCTTAGTTTTTGTCGTCTTTATTTTCCGCATTTTTTCATTACCATAGTTTATGTACAAACAATTTACAAGACCCTTTTAGCTTAAAACGAATGCGATTGTTGAACGGTTCAGAGTAGCGCACCAATCCCTGTGGAGACGATACAAAAATACTTACCTCGTTTGATGTTAAAATACTACTTCATCACGGGTTGGCCATGTCTCACTTGAGGCACATTAGCAGTCAAAGAGACTCTGAATCTGAAGCATCCAAACAGTGGAATTCAAAGTTGTTAGGGAGAATAGCGGTTATTGTGTTCAATGTACCTTCCCCCTATATTTACCATTTTCCAAACTTTGTGAGATCCGTGGAGCCACGCCATTGGCGGGCCACCACTCTGTTAAATAGATTTGAGCCTGTGCCTTTTATTTGGAACTCCCGTTTATTCTGTTAATAAAATTTCTTCTATTTTTGATGGTAGTACCTGAAGCAAAACTTTTTTCAAAATCATAAATCTTTTTATATTTTTGGAAAGCATAAACAACAAACACTTTCTCTCTGAACTCATGAATAAGTGAAGTGTGCGTCAACATCCGTCCCAAGAACGGGTAGACTCTGCAGGTTAAACATGGTCAATTGCTTAAAAAAAAGAGAAAAGAAAAAGCTCGGTAAGTCGAAAACCTGAAAAGGCGGCTTAAGCAAAAATGAGCGTCCCAATGGACCGAAAACCCGAAAGGGCGGTCCAAGCAAAAATTAGGGGCATACAAAAGAACACATTCTCGGTGGATCGAAAACCCAAAAGGGCGGTCCAGGTAAAAGTTAGGGATTCAAAAAAAGAAAAACAAAAGATAAGCATGACCACAGAAACACTAGTTCTTCTGCCAGGTTTTTGGATTAACATGTCTCCCCCAGGAAGTGTTTGCTCCCCACCAGTTGTTGCATACATCGGGCCTTACCCCATAAATGATTTGATATGTCCCCAATGACATCATTCCCAATGAAGATTGCAAAGTGTTTGTACTGCGCCGTCGGTCCACTTTCCGTCTTACCTGTCCAGTCTTGTCTCATCAAGTTCATCGGTCATATAATCATACAAGTCAATCCTCCATACAGTCATACAAGTCATATAGTCATACATACATTCATACATACATTCATACATATACACATTCATGCATATACAACATACAAACAACATCATTCAATACATGGTTGCATTGACCACCCTGAGTCCTGCTTTTCATATCCATCAATCACGAACAATTTGTAACTCTTTTTCCCCAAGTGTCATCCCCAGTGTGTCTGGTCCAAAGATGTCACCCCCTTTACGCCAAGTGGGAGTTCTTTAACGAACAACTTGTGCATATCATTTACCTTTTACCTTCTTGTCGTCAGTGGCTAGTTCGGTTACATCCCGAACAGCTGACATTTACCTTTGTTTCTTGTCGTCAGTGGCTAGTTCGGCAACATCCCGAACAGCTGACATTTACCTTTGTTTCTTGTCGTCAGTGGCTAGTTCGACAACATCCCGAACAGCTGACATTTGCCTTTATTTCTTGTCGTCAGTGGCTAGTTCGGCAACATCCCGAACAGCTAACATTTACCTTTTTTTCTTGTCGTCACTGGCTAGTTCGGTAACATCCCGAACAGCTAACATTTACCTTTGTTTCTTGTCGTCAGTGGCAGGTTACTTTTATTTCCGTCTTTACCTCAAGTGGCAAGCTCTGCAAGCGGGCAGCTTGTGGTCGGTGTCTTTTCCCATATCATACTTCCTTTTTCAGCTGTCAACGCGATAGTTGATTCCTTCCCCAGTGAAACTATATTATCCCCAGTGGAGTCGGATCCCTTTCTTTAACGAACCCGGGTATCCTTTGGTTTTGTTTTATCCCCAGTCAGGTCATCTTCGCCGTCTTGCATTCGTATTTGCATCACGAGCATTTCATTTTTTTTAGGTCCAAAATTGGCGTACTCTGTATTTAAGTCTCTTTGACCCACCGAATCAAAGATTTTATCTTCAAATCTCCGGACGAGGAGACTTAAATAGGGGCATCTGTCATACCCCAATTTTTGACCTAAAATTTCTTTTTTACTCGTCTTTTTAGTTCGGAATTTTTCGTCGTCTCAGACGAAATTTCGACAGAGAGGTATTTTAAAATACCTCATTTTTTTTTGTTTTTTTGTTTCGTTCGGGTCCGTCTTTTTTATTTTATTATTTTTATCTTTATTCTTTTAATTATTTTTATTGTTATTTTATTTAGCATTTTTTGTTATTTTTTTTAGTTACCTTTTTTAGATTTTTGCAACCTCTGACCTTTGAGGAGGAGACTTTTGTTAGTGAGTTAATTTGTTTAATTTGGCATTTAAACTGCCATTCATTGACCTTTATGGTCAGTGATGGCTGTTTAGTGTATTTAGTACACTAGCAGAGAGGCAGCAAAGGATCCAAAAAAAACACGGTCAAACAATCCATTGCAATAACATTACAAAAACCACAAAACACTGTCCAAACAGTACCGAATTTCCAAACCAGAACCATCATCCACCTAACCCACGGCCATTCCCCCTAATCCGAACCACAACATCAGCGACTACTATCACCCACTACCCAACCTAACACTAAAATCAAACCGCCACTCTAACATCCTACACAGCCGCGCCACCCTCCCAACAACCCAAAGCCGCGGCCCTCTCCCCCAAAACCACGGCCCCTTCTTCCCTAAGAACCACAAAACCTCCCTTCTCCTCCTCCACATCCCAAACACGCGTTAGTCACCACCACAACATCAAACCGAATCACCCAAACCATAACCAATCCGAACCATACTCACCCTCAAAAACCAAAAATCATACGGCAGTAATCCACCCCAACCTCACTCAACCCAAAACTGAAGCCAAAACAAACCCTAAAGCCGAACCAAAAGCATAAGAAAAACAGGACCGAACCAAAAGGAAAGAGAGGTAAAGGTTTCGTTTTTTTTTGTAGATCTAGGGTCTTTGATTTTGTTTTGAAAAAAAATAAGTTTAGAAGTGTAAAGAGGAGAGGGAGAGCTTTAAGAAACACTAAAACTTTTTAAAAAAAGGCGGAGTTTTTCAACTCCGGCGCGGTGGCGCCGCCGGCGGCCGCCACGCTGGAGGAGTTCTTGGCCGGAGAATTTTCAGAGAGAAGAGAGAGAGGTGCGGTTGGGAAGAAGAGAAGAGAGAGAAAGACTTTGAACAAATGAAAAAAACCGGCCACTTCCTTTTTATAAACACCGAACCGGTTCGGTTCGCTTAAACCGGACCGGTCTGGTTTCCTCTTCTTCAGCCCATTTGCTTTGGGCTCAACTCGGCCCATCTCCTTTCTTTCCCTCTTCCCTTCTGGGTTCTTTCTGCACCCCCATCTCCCTGCTTCTGCACCCCTTTTCTCTATTTTTGTTTATTTTCCCCTTTTATTTCTTTTCTTGCATTTTTATTTTTAGTCCTTTTTTATTTCCATGCATTTTATTTCACTGCCTTTATTTTTAGCACATCATGCATTTTCATTCTTTTTTTTCCTTTTATTTCATGTATTTTCATTTCTTTTGGTTATTATTAACATATTTATTTATTGCATTTGCAATTTTATCTTTATTTATTATTTTGTTTTTATTCTATTAGAATGTATTTAGGACCAATGTAAATATAAATGAGAATATGCACTGACACCCACACTTTATTTATTCCGCTTTATGTCTTTTATTTTTTATTTATTTCACTTTACAAAAGAAAAAATACAAAAATATTAAGTTAGTTTATCCTTCAAAAGGATTTCATGGTTATCCAACGTCACCGCGGAAATTCCTCGTATTTAACTTTTTGTTACATTTTAGTCTTAGTTAGTGATTATTAAAAAAAACAAAAACATAATAATAATAATCAAATCACAAATATCTTTTCCTAAATAAACCTTGATTTTTAATCAAGTGCCCTTTTTATTCTTTCACTTTCTTAAAAAAATCATTAATCCATTTTAATAACATTTAAACTATTTTCAAAAAATAAAAGATACAAACCAATCTCATCTTTTGCCAATTGGCTTTATTTTTATCTTTAAAACCTTTTCAAAAACTAAAAAGTACAAAAACAAATCAATCGGCATTTTACCCCGAACTACGAGGTTTTGATCCCTCACGGGTACGTAGGCAAAGGACCCTGTCCTTCCAAATCATAAAAAAATAAAAAACAATTTTTTTCCCTCACTACTCTAATTCATTCTTTTCTTTTAAAAAAAATAAGCAAGTTATAGCCAAAATAAATGAATAAAATCAAGAGGTTCTCGTAGAGTACTACGAACGTTTAGGGTGCTAACACCTTCCCTAAACGTAACTAACCCCCGAACCCTAAATCTTTTAAAATGTGGTAATTTAGAACTTTTTCCCATTTTCTTTTGAAAAATTAAAAGTTCGGTCGTGAAATAAAATTAGTGAGTCAACGCTAATCAATAGCTTGATCTCCGAAAATCACCGCGACAACTAGCATATTTTAAATGTGGATAGAACCCTTCTTTTCAATCCAAACTTCCAAAGTCCTTTTGGTCATATGTTGTTCTTCATGTTTAGTTTCTCATTAATAGAGTTTCTACTCCACTGCTTGATCATAAAACACCTTTTCACCTTTTATATGAATCTTTTCAAAGTGTTTGGCTCCTTATGTTATGCATCAACCCTTCAATCTAATAGATTAAAGCTTGATTCTAGAGCAATAAAATGTGTTTTTTTGGGTTACAAGTCAGGTTTTAAAGGTTATATTCTTTTCATGAACATAACTTTAGAGAAATTTTTATCTCTAGACATGTAACTTTTCATGAACATACCCTATTTGAATTCTTCTTCTGTGATACACGATTGGGAATATTTATCTTCCACATTGTTCCCACTTCTCAGTCACCGTTACCCTTAATGACTTCATCTCTTGTGCATCCTTCTTTTATTGACCTATCTCCACATAACAATATTGATTCATATTTTAGGAAATCATCTAGAACTAAGCATCCACTACCTCACCTCAAAGATTATGTCTATCAATTTTCTCACCAGCAATCAAATAATAATTCTACAAATGTTAGTTATCCTATTTTTTATTTTTATTTTCATTTTTATAGTTACTTGTTTATCATTCATCTTCATTTTTCTTTGTCTCTCACAAGTCACACTAATCCCCAATCATATGTTGAGGCTAGTAAATATGATTTTTGGATTAAGGCCATGCAAATTGAACTTGCTTCACTTGAACAAACTAGGACTTGGAAACTTGTTGATTTACCTCTAAACATCACACCAATAGGTTGCAGATGGGTATATAAGATCAAACACCATATAGATGGATCCACAGAGAGATTCAAGGCAAGACTAGTTGTTAAGGGATATAACCAAATTGAGGGTTTAAATTACTTTGATGCATACTCTCATGTGGCCAAATTAACAACTTTCAGATTGATCATAACTTTAACTTCTATGAATCAGTCATTCATTCATCAGCTTGATGTTAATAATGATTTTTTTTCATGGAGGCCTGCAAGGGGATGTCTATTTGATGCTTCCCCTGGATTTACCACTTCTAAACCATATCAGGTTTTCAAACTTATTAAATCTCTCTACGGGCTCAAAAAAGTCAGCTGAAAATGGTATTAGAAACTTACATCCTTGCTTGTTTCTCATGGTTTTAAACAAACTAATCCAGTCACTCTTTGTTTAGTAAAGCCACTTCTTTTTCATTCACTATCATACTTGTATAGTGGATGATATCATCATTGCAGGTACCTCTCTATCTGAATTCCAACATATCAAATCCATTTTTCATGATTCTTTTAGAATCAAAGATTTAGGACAACTTAAATATTTTCTTGGACTTGAAGTTTCTCACTCTACAACTGGTATCTTTTTATGCCAAAGGAAATATTGTCTAGATTTTCTATCATATCCTTCTGCAAAATTGTATAATGACATAAGCACACCATATGTAGACATTTCTTCTTATAGAAGAGTAGTTGGTAGATTATTATATCTCAACACCACCAGACCTGATATCACCTTTATTACACAGCAACTGAGTCAATTATTTACAAAACCTACACATTTTCACTACAATGTTGTTATGAGAGTTTTGAGGTATCTCAAAGGTTTCCCATGTCCTGGCCTTTTCTTTCCAGAGATTCTCAGCTTCATATCATAGGCTTCTCTGATCCTAATTGGGATGCTTCCTTAGATTCTATAAGATCAGTATCAGGTTAATGCTTCTTCTTAGGAAAGACTTTGATTTTATGGCGCACAAGGAAACAACTCAAAGTCTATAGATCATCTTTAGAAGCTGAACACATGTCACTAACAGCTGTTACTTGTGAACTTCAATGGCTTCTTTATCTGCTTAAAGATTTACAAGTCTCCTTCCTAAGTTACCTGTCATTTATCGTGACAATCAAAGTGCTTTACATATTGCAGCTAACCCTGTGTTACATGAAAGAACAAAGCATTTAGAGATAGATTGTCACTTGGTTAGAGAAAAGCTTCAAGTTGGGATCATGAAACTTTTACCAATTACATCTCAAGCAGAGATTGTTGATTTTACACAAAATCATTGCTACCTCAGCCTTCTAATACTCTTTTATCCAAGTTAGTTAGTACTCATTATATAGATAACTTGTGTATCAATTTATCTAGTTAGTTGATCATAAATAACTATTATAGCCAATATACTATATAGAGCATCAAACATATGTTGTCATACACACTCTTGTACCTATATAAATTGTAACAAACTCTGTTATCAAGTAATGAGAATCATTTCTTCATTCATTTCTTAGATTCATAACAATTTGTACAACTATTTTATAACAACTTTTAGGACAACTCTTTATCATACTCTCATTGTGTTCTCCCTATATCTCTTTCTCACCCTCTATTGTTTTTGAGAAAAGATAATTGTACAATAATTTTTTGGATAACTTTTAAGACAACATTTTTTTAGTCTTCTTTTGAGACAAGCACACACACACACACAGAGAGAGAGAGAGTAGAGAGGAGAGAGAAGAGAGAGCGAGAGAGCGAGAGACCCGGAGAGAGAGAGAGAGAGAGAGAGAGAGAGAGAGAGAGAGGAGAGCGAGAGCGAGAGCGAGAGATAGGATGAGAGAGAGCGAGAGAGAGAGAGAGAGAGAGAGAGAGAGAGAGAGAGAGAGAGAGAGAGAGAGAGAGAGAGAGAGAGAGAGAGAGAGAGAGAGAGAGAGAGAGAGAGAGTTGTCATAAAAGTTGTCCCAATATATTTTGTACAAATATTATTTTTCATTATTTTTATCCCAAAAGAAGAGAGAAAAGGAAGATTGTTCCAAAAATTATCACTAAATAGTTGTACAAATATCATTACTCCTACATTTAATCGACATTTTCCCTCTCTACACCGTACCTTAGACATTTGGTGGGACGTAAGTTAAGACTTAATTTGGGAAAAATTAATATTTTTTGTATCAACGAAAAAAACCTAAAAAATAGTAACTAATTAATAATATAAAATAGAAATATATAATTGATAAATTAGTCGTTAAATTAGTTTATTGAACTTACCGTGTGTGATCCAATTAGTAGTTAAAGTGACTTGTTGATAAAAATGACAATAAATTTTTAATTAATATTTTAATTATTTTCAATTAAGATAACAAAGATGAA
The DNA here is from genome assembly GCA_018208015.1 of Medicago ruthenica. Lineage (NCBI taxonomy): Eukaryota > Viridiplantae > Streptophyta > Magnoliopsida > Fabales > Fabaceae > Medicago > Medicago ruthenica. The sequence goes on along the minus strand of CM031377.1, from coordinate 83,602,424 downwards.
AATGATACGATATAAGATTTACACGCAAACGATATTTAAAATAGCATCTGTAACAACTTCTACCTTGATTAAATGATTTCATATCTTATAAGCTAACAGTTGGACCTAACCAAGCAGAATTATGTAAAAAAAAAAAAACGTATACGTTTAGCATAATAAACCATACTATTGCATATTAACTATTCTCTTGATAAGTGAAGTTTATTTAAGATATTGATCTCTCCGACATATGTTTTTTCAAACATTCAACCGACTGAAGATGTAACAAAAAAAACATTCAACTGATTATTAAAAAATCTAAGACCTCATTTGGTGCGCATGATATGATAGAAACAATATATGATAAGAAACTGGATAAAGATAGGATATGATAATGACATGATAAACATTTATTATATCATGTGTTTGGTGCACACTTGATAAAAAAGATGATATCATTATTTCATCATATCCTACGTTTGGTGCACACTTGAGTATCCTAATCAAATCCAACGCTCTTGATTACACCTTGAAAACTATAACTATCATCAAATACCCTAGGCACTTCATCACCTCCCTAAACGTGTGTGTGGCACGTGTCTACAATCAACAAAAAAAATGTTGATTCAATTCTGATGCATTTAATGATAACACAACTGCTCAAAACGCACCATCTCTAGAAACATGCAGATTCACTTTTCTCAACTATTCTCTGCTCGAATTCACATGCCATCATTAAGCTTTTCTCCTCCATAAGCTCCTAAAGATAATAAGGGTTGGGGAGGAGGGGGGCAAACTTGATAATTGCTTTATACACATCAAGCAAAGGTAAAACACACCAGAAAATTACATCTTTATCTCGGCGGTAGTTAACTGCCGCCGGATCATGCCATTGGCAGTTAACTGTCGCAGCGTTTGAATTCATCGGATCATGCCATCGGCAGTTAACTGCTGCCGCGTTTGAATCCATCGGCACTTAACTGTCGTTGCGTTCTTGATTTAACTTATTACAGCAACCTACTCCTATACTGTTCCATCAACCCATCCTTTCCTATTTCCTTTTCAATCTATACACCTAAATCCAATTATTTTCTACCCAAATCTTGTCCAAAATCATTGTAGCTGTAATACTAGAAGGTTTCAACACACTTTTGTTATTGTTTATAATGTTTCCGCATTTGATATATATATATATTGGTTATTACGTTTAATTTAATATTATTCTGATGTTTGATATTTCATAAACTTTTGTGAAGTTAAACATGTCTGAGGTTGCACAAATTGAAGCTCATGTCTGGTACTCTGCTTTCAAAAAGACAATTAAGGTTTTTCTAACTCCGACCGACACTATGGATGAGTTGAAGGCACAACATAATAGTTATTTTCTCCATGTTGGTGAAAATCATCATACATGTCATGTATTTGCTCATATGCCAATTTATGACCTGGGGGCAAATAAAGATGAAGACATGTGGAAAACGGTCTATTGGCCTCGGCTTATTCGTGACGATAGTGACGTTGGATTTATGTTTAGGCATATGGTTGAAAATAATGTATTATATCTTTGTGTTCGTTCCAACTGTATGTGCAACGAATGTCGGTAGAGATTTCATGTAATATTATGTAATGTGTTGTTGAATGTCAAACATTATTTATGTTTTTGGTGAATTTCAAACATTCGTGTAATTTTAACGAAATGTCGAATTGATTTTATTTTGGTCAATTGTGAAAGATTATGTAATGTTCTTGCTTATGAATGATTATAATTGATGTATGATTTGTACTGCCTTTGGAATTGTTGTTTTGGATTACAGGTAATAAATCGGCCGAAAAATGGCTTGCTTGCAAAAATAGCAGGTTCTGTTCTGCATAATTGCTCGCAGCGGCAGTTAACTGCCGATGGTAGCCGGCGGCAGTTAACTGCCGATGGCACCATCCCAGCGGCAGTTAACTGCCGCCGGGGTAAAAATGTCATTTACAGGTGTGTTTCAGCTTTGTTTAATGTGGGAAAAGCAATTTTCGCACACGTTTAGGAGTGGGCCTCAGCTTACATTGTCCGCCCAATACATGACAGCCCATTAACCCATAATCCTCAACGTTCAAGGCAGCGTATAGGACTTTCTATGTGCTTCACCGCTCATCAGCGCATCTCATCTAATCTAGACCGTACATATGATCTCTAACAACCTCTCACATATTTCGTCAGTTTTCACTGAGTTAGTTACAGTTTTGCTCCTCTATATAAGTGTGGATCCGCACCACACTCAAGGTATGATGACATTTCATTGCTTATCACACAATTTCCTTCCTCATTTTTCTCATTGACTTGAGAATTGAAGTGCTAATTTGTTTTGCAGGTTCCTTTCCCATGACCAGAGAGTCTCGTCCGCCGCACCGGAGGACCACTTCCAATGTATCAAAGATCACCTCGTACGAGCACTTCCACCGGTTACTCATCGTTATGGTCCACTCTAGATAATTTATGAATCTTTTGCTCTCGCAAATTATTTAGTCACTCTTTCTCGTCTCTTCTTTGATTGGTTAGTGTCCGTTGTGTTATTTTCGTGCTAGAAAGTTTTCTTAATTTTTATGGGATTTAATTGCTCCACTTTTCAATATATGTTTAGATCAAGAGGGGTGTTAGGATCTCTCTCTCTCTCTCTCTCTCTCTCTCTATATATATATATATATATATATATATACACACACACACACACAACATTCACTATTTTATTTGGTGAAATTCATGTGGGTATCACCACTTAATGTGAGATTTATTTTCAAAGTGTGGGACCTATATTGATTTCATTCTAATAAGAGAAAGAGTGTTATAGAGAGTGTTAGAAAGAGAGTGTGTTTAGCACTTTTCTCGGATCAAATCTCATTCACTTTGAGACTCTTAACACACCACCCTGAAACCCAAGACTTTAAAGGTGTTCCAAGGGTTTTTAAATAGGTTCAATTGTATGGAGAAAGAGAGCAATGAAGCTCAAACACCATTCATTTGCAATCATTAATAAGAAGTCTTTGAACTCCATTGCTCTCTTTCTTTGTACAATTCTTGCTTACGTTGATAAGTTTGGTGCTATATCGTACTTCACTACTATAGCACTTGTTTTCATTTTGTTACCACGTTATAGATACGAAGTTTTCACTACAATTCAGCGGTGGCTAATCTCTATCGAAAAATTTGTTGGGCACACATGGTGGATTCCCCTCTCCCAAGCAAAATTTCGTCATATTAAAAGTAAGAAATCGAGTCCTTAATCACTTATTTTAGGGATCCAATTTTCTCACCACTTGGATCAATACATTGTTGGTATTAATATACCACTTTATGTACGTGCAAAACCAATGAACTTATAAATGTGACCCAATTTATAATTATTTAAGTATTTGTGCGATTATCAAGATTTGAAAATAAAATGATGCCTCGAAATTATTCTCTCCAACGGTCCAAAAGTCGAACTTTTCATGGTAGATTATACTCCCTCCGGTCCTTATTATAAGAAAATTTTCAAAAAAAAAATTTGGTCATATTTATAAGAAAATATCACAATTTTTAAGGTGTAGTAATTGCTTAAAAGACTTTTCTATCCGTCATTTAATGATTCTCTTTTTAATATTAGTGAGTGTATTTAATGTTTTACAATTTTTTATGAGTGTATTTGTAAATATATTCAAAAAGTTTCATTAATCAATGATTGTATTGGTTTTGATGTTTTTTGATTTTGTTTCTTATAATAATGACCGGAGGAAGTACTATACCTTATGTCGAATGTGGTTTCACTACACATACATGTGTTTAGTTTCTTTTTTCTTTGGGTACAAACATGTGTTTAGTTTCTATTAGGCAAAATTAATTCTATATAAATCACATTTATGAAACATTAATAAATGTTAGCCTAAACATGCTATTAGTAAGGTTTCTACAATGGTCTAACATTGTGGTTAGCATGATCACATCCCACCTAAACAAAGTTTAGCCAACAAACCTCACCAACAACGACCTACCATCACTTATTTTAAAAGTTGAATGCGCACTTTGAAGACCAACAAATACTTATTGAAAAAGATTAGCCAGCTTTACACAAAAAACATACCATGAATTTAAATTTGATTATGCACCTTCTCATCAATTTACTTAACAGTTTATACACAACATTGACATATGTCCAATTCCTTCAAAAAAAATTAACATATGTCTAATGTGATAATGTTTTTTTTTAGGGATAATGTGATAATGTTATTTACTTATAAATGCTGATCACTATAAACCGTAAATCATAACCAACGTAGATTTCTGGACATATTTTTCCTCGTGTGTTAGTTCTCAATACTAGTAAAAAAACCACATACAGATAAACAAATGTTTGAGATTTGGATTAGGGTGTTTTTTCTCAATTCAGATTTCCTGCGGTCACGATTTGCACACGATCACGCAGTCAGTGCACTAGTGATCATTTGGTCAGAATTGAACAGTCCAAATTTCAATGTAGATTATTATTTTATAAAAGAAAATATAAAGTGAAGTGTTATATGGCACGACTCTCATAAACACACGAAGGAGCACGACACGTAAAAGCATTTAACATACTATACATAGGGGGGAGAGGGAGAGAATAAAACGTGCTATATGTGTTAGATCCAAGGGCTGTAAAGTATTCATCGGATTGTCGTGCACATATGGTGTCGATCGTGCCAACAATCATATCTCAAATATAAAATATTGAACTTAAAATTTGAACTGTTCGATTTCGATTCAACAATCACTAATGTACTAACTGCGTAAATGTGTGCATATCTCGATGTTTTCTACAAATTCATGTTTTCTACAAGCAAGACAAAAAAAAAATTATGAAACTGACAGATACATACAAAGTGAAAAAGGAACTTGAAAAAAAAAACATATTCAAGGACCAAAGATATTATTACATTCTTTCCAGTTGTGCACCTTATGCTAATTGGGACATCTGTATTATGCAATAAAAGTCAGATTTCAATTTCAATGACAACGGCATAGGTTAAAAAAATATTATTTATAGATACATCTTATGACTCAAGATGGTAGCCCCAACATTCCTTTTGTTTAATTGGTTCTAACAAATTATTTTAATGAAGAGTTTTATAATATAAGGAACCTTCCTAGTTCTTACATCAAATTTAAGCCTTTTTGCACATAATGCAACTACCATTTCACTACCTTTTGGTTCTTTAACCAAATTATGTTTTTGCAGCTCAACAAGATAAAAGAGTGTGATAGCTATCTAGCTATACTAATGTAAGTTCAATATATAGTTTTTTTAATTCATCATCTATATAGTTTTTCTCTCATTCTTTTCTTCCCTTGCATAAAAAAAAAAAAAGATGGATTCTTTTAAACAAATCTGGGGTGCAGCAGAAGGATGTAGCAGTAGTGAATCTGGTTGGACTATGTATATTGATTCTCCTATGCAAGACGATGATGCTAGATGCAGCAATGAAAATGATGGATATCATCGTCATGAAATCTATGGTGAGAAAAACAGGAGAAAGAAGAAGGTTGATGAAGAAGAAAGCGATGATTCGATGGCCTCGGATGCTTCGTCCGGTCCAATGAATTATCAACATCAAACAAATTATGGTCGCGGACAAGGAAAGTCGGTGTCGAAGAAAGATAAACAAGATCATGGAAGCAAGAGTTGTTCGAAGAAGAATGGAAACAAACAAGAGAAGAAACGTGTTGATAGTAGAAGTAAAAAATAAAGGAAAATGTTCATTCATTCTATTGTATATGATGCTTGGGATTTTTGTAACCATGCATCTTCAAAATTTGAATTTGTTGATTTGTACTCATACCTCTCAACCCAAAAGAAATTTCTCCAAACATTCTTTCAAATATTGGAATCATAAGTCTTAAAGTTTCATCTTTCACATTCAACTCTTTGTTGAATGTTGTGATCATTCTTTTATTGTGATCCTATCAGAACTTCTGGCAGATAAGCGTGCTTGAATTCAAACATTATCTATGATATTCAAATCAAATGAAACAAGTTTCTAAGGAAAACAATAGATGGTTTTCTTGAGGGAGGGGTCATAGAGAAGAAGGTAAAATCACATAAAGCTATACATTCATTGATTTTAGGCGTGTCGGTCCGACATGTGTGAGTGTCCTATATTTTACACATTAGCAATGTCTACGTGTCTGTGTCTATGTCAGACGATTTTGTTGAATCTTTTATCATGTAACCTCAAAATCATATTATCTTTTTAACCAAAGTCTAAAAATAGAAAATCATGACAACTGCGAAGAGAATGTCAGGTGATCCATTAAGGCATATTCATAGGTAGAAACACTAAATTAAGGTAAAACAAAAACATTATAGTAAAAACATGCTGCAAATCATAAAGTGTGAAATTCCAAAATTAGAATATCTAGAAGTCTAAAAGTAAATTAAGAAAAAGTTAACTGCTGCAATAACAAACAATGCTGAGTTCAATCATTATACTCCTATAATTTATCATGATTGGATTTGCAGTGAGATTGATCGAATCAAAATGAACTGCCGCGATTTTGACAAAAGTTGCATTTTAAAGCTTCAACAAAATCACAGTCTCACCGATATTTGACCACTTCGTATTCAAGTTACTTTCAACTAAAATCAACCAACTTTTATTACGGCAAAACCGAACGAACACTAAATATACAAAAATTGCATCAAAATGGTTGACATAAAAAACAAGAAACATGACAAAAGAAAAGTGGCCAAAAAGATTCTAGATAGTATAGCACAAGAAAGAAAGTGATTTTTGTTTGAAGAACATGGTAATAATGATTTTGTGGATGCACGTGTTTGCTGCCAAAATAGCTATGAAGCACGAATGGGGTATGCTTTGCTGGAAAGAAGGTAAGGTTTCACACAAATGACAACTAGAAGCAATAAAAGCATTGAGGTTGCAGTGACAACTTTGTAAATATGGGACACAAATGTAAACAGCAAAGCAATAGCAAGTTTTAGGCTGTATAAGTGACATAAAAACATGAGGGTACACATGACCTAAAAGGAATCAATGAAATCATAAATTAAATGGTCACACACATTCATATAAAAACAATAGAAAGTGAGTCTTTTTTTTTTTTATATTTTGTGTAAAATACAAAGATAGAAAAGAGTGTTTCTCTTTTGTCCACGTTTTACCAGAGAAGGAGCTTTGCTTTTTGTTGTCATTATTAACTGAATCATGACATGACAAGTCATCGTAACCTGCTAATAAGCAGTACAAATATATAGAACTTGTAATCCTGTTTGATTTGTGAATTATGTATCATTGACACTTCAAATAAGAATGTGTTCGTTCAATATCCAGCACGTATTAGTGTTTGACATCAATGCGACACTGATTGCTTATTCTACTTTATCAAATTTATCGGAGCCAACATGTTTGTGTCATTCTAGTGTCCATGTATATGTCGGTGCTTCACAACTTCTAACACTAAAAAAAGGGAATTTTAATAGCAATTTTTATATCATTAGGATTTATGACCGAGTGTGAGCAATGTTTATTTCTTATTTCTAAATAAACTCATGTAATGAATTATATAGTATGCATGAGATTTTACATATATTAGAAAGAAATTATGCTGACACATATCAATGACACTAAATTTTGTTAGGTTTTATTGTGATCCATTAACACTTAGTTTTATGAAACTCATGGGTACCATATTATCAAATAAAATCTTATTTAAAACCTACAAAATAACAAGGGTGAGTTCACTCCGGTGTCATTGATTGTGGATTGCAAACCACGACAGAAAGCCAAAAATCTACCATTTTAAGTCACCATATCGGCCACAAAACGCCATGGCGCACCATCCTTAAAAAAATCGGCCATTGCAATTGTAAAAAATGCGCCCCATAATCCACTATTGCGCCACCATAAGTTATTTAACAACCATGGATCTCTTCAAAGGATTTTTTTCAATCAAAAGATTTTTTTTTCAAACTAGGAAAATCTGACTAAGGAATATTCATGCACACATTCTCATCACATACAAACCTAGTATGCTACTATTAAAAATAGTTTGTCATAAAACTTTTTTATATACTCAATTTGTTAGTCACCACTTGAAGAGTGGTTTAAGATTTGAATAGATTCTTGCATATCAGTTAACAGCAAACGAAGTATGGAAAGATAATTACTGAGTAACATGAAAGAATATATCAATTGTATATGATCCATATTCTTAATTTTTGTTTACAAAGAAGTGGTTCTCAACAAGTGTAACAATTATTTAAATTTTCAATAATTTAATGTTTTTCTTGAATTTAAAAGAGATATTAAAACCCTCTTGAGATTTTGTGGAAAGATATTATTTTCTAAAAATAGTTTATCATGAATCTGTGCCCACACCTATTTCAGCCAAACACCATTACAAACTTCTCAATCATTATTCTCATTATTGACAAAAACCATTGAAGACTTTTCAATCATTGAGTCCATTATTGTCATAAAGACTTCAAAACAAAATGTAATTAAACAAGAACCTCAACACCAACAGAAGAGAAAAGAGAAAGTAGATGGATTGACAGAAGTTACTTCTAACAGCTAGCTAAGATATAAGTTGGAAGTAGATGAAACTAAAAATATAAGGAAAAAGCAAAGCATAAACTAAATAAAAGAAATTTCAGACATTCTTATGGTGACTTAGACCTTGTTTGGAAAAACAACATAATTAAACTCTCATCGTATAAGTGTTTCTATATAAGCTATTTTTGTAATGAAAGATAAAATAAAGTCAAACAATTTTCTTATAACTATAAGCTAAAAACACAAATAAACATGTCACGGGCCATTTCTATAAGTTTTTCCGAACAGTCTCACAACACATGTATAGATAAACGAAACGAATATAAGGAGTTACTTAATATACAACACATGTACAGCTAGGATTAGGAAGGTTCTTACACAATAGTTTTATAACCAAAGTAGAATTAAAAACCAAACATAACCCCCACAAAAGAAGAAACAGGAGGGGGGAAAAAAAGGGTGCATGTTTTCAAGGGTCATAAAAAGGCATGAATAATGCAGAAGTTACTTTCATCTATATAAATATATCATCCACACTTCTAAAAGGCAGATTCTTATTTGTCTTTGTCTGTGGGACAAGCTACAAATAATCAAAATTCGTCAACCTAAACAGGTATGAAATTCCAAAAGTGTGCAACGATTAATAAAGTATGAAATAAAGTGACAACAACAACCAATATTTATCCAATTAGGTGTGCCTAATTAGATTAATTAATCAAATTCATTGCCCAATTGTCTCTACTAAAAACCAAAAACTGAATTGGCAATTCATAAATATAAAATGGACATTTTTTTTTGCTGGCTCATGATAGAATTGATTTCTTTTATTTGAAAAAAATTAGACATAAACCCTAATTACAAAGATTAGACATAAACACTATGCTCAAAGGCCTCAATTCTCTTGGAATGACTAGCTAGGTTTCACTATAAATTCATGAAGCGCAGACACAATACTGACACATAGATGCCAGTAATAATTTGAGAAAATAGAATTGATTGAATGTAATCTCATATGTCGGTGTCGGACGTCTACATGTATTGAAAATCAGACGTGGATACCAGTAACATTTTAAGAAATATAAATGATTGAATGCAATCGCATTCGTTGGTATCAGACATCGATGTATCGAACATCAGTCACACCTTCGATTTGAAGTAATGGTGCTACATAGCTCTCAATCCGTCTTAGTTATAGACAATGTCTTATTTCTCTAGAGTCTATATGGATTGACGTATTTAAGCTTATTTACGGGCATAAGCACTTGTGAGACTGTTTGGGAGAGTTTATAAAAACAATCAATGGCATGTCCATGAGTTATTATAGAAATAGTTTATGCATAAACACTTATACAATATGCACTTTGACTAAGCTATTTATCCAAACAGGGCCTAATTATCCAAGTCCCCAATCAGTAATTAACAAACTAACCAACGGTGTTACCTATTAATACTTTCCCACTAAATATTCACACTTTCATCAAGGTGAAAGTTTGGTTATAAAAAAATAACAGAACAATACATTGGCCTTCTGCAATTCTAGTAGAAAATAGCAACAGAAACGAAGACAAAGTGTTTCAGTAGCCAACAAAAGTCCAGATGATTCTTCCAATTTGAGCACCAAAGAAAACTGGACCAGAAACGATGTGCCTAACAAACTCCCTTTCTCCCTCTCGTGTGTAGTGCAACTATTATGAGGACTAGGATTGTTCACGGTTCGGTTCAGGAAGGAAAACGGAAATGAACCGTTAAAACAGCTCGGTTGAACTGAACGGAGTGTTAATGGTTCATCCAGAACTGCATCGAACCAGTATAAAGGTTTGATGTACCGGTTCTATGTTTTTTAAGCAAACTGAACATTTTTTAACTGAAAACCAAACTGAACCATTAAAACTGTGTGAACCAGACTGCAGACAGTGATATGGTATTTCTACCTTCGTGGTAGTGGTTTCTTTGGTCTTTCCACAACGAACTGCGTCTAGCGGTTCTGGTTGTGGATGATGACTCAGCTTGTATATGAGCAAGAGCTCTGTCAATGTCTATGATCTGTCCCAACCACAAAAGCAGTCAAGTTTGGCAGATTCTGGGGTGGTGGTGAGTCATACTCGGCCAGCCTGCACGAGACCCACCCTTTCATCTGGCTCTTCGACATTGATGGCACCACTTGTGTAGTGCCTAATGATGCTTCCATTCCACCGCAGAGAATGACACATCTCTACTTTATTCTCACATCTCTTCACTAGCATAATGATGAGACCCATGGCGACACTTTTTGCATGTATCTCTATCATTGGCTGATCAACTTATTTATATCTCTTACAGGCCCATAGTAATGTTTCTCCTATTCCTAGGCACCTCCTTTGCTGTTCTGTCCAATCTCTTCCTCCATTTTCATGATCTCCTTGCAATGTTCTTTGTTGATTCTTCTCACCAATTCATCATTCTTTGGAATTTTCTTTGTTCTTTCTACATGAGGTTGCTCCTATTCTCTGAAGCTAAAGGCTCTAGTTTTGCCATTGTGCTTGCTTCCAAAGATTGCAAGTCCTCCGAAATTTGAATATCCCGACTAAATTCCCGATGGAACCACTTGAGCAATACCTTTTCACATTGTGGTTGCTCCCTTCACATGAAAACCGCCGTTTTAGAATTGAGAGCACCACTTCTCAATGCCATTGTGGCGCAAAATACAGATCAACATTAATCAGCCAGCAATAAGTTTCCTTTCCACCAAGAATTTGGATCATGAGTTTCCCTTTCCATAAATGATAGTCATGTTCATGAAACTGAATCTCCAAGTTGGAGCTCTTATATCACTTGATAGGAATTGGTAATTTCACCAGAAAGAATTAGAGATAAATTCCTGTGACAGAGATAGAACACTGCAGAACTTTGAGGGTAAGCAAACCTCGCTATGAGGATTGACTTTCAACTTCCAACGTCTATTCACTTTTATATGGGGTTGGTACTAGCTATGTATAGTCTGACTTCAAGATAGAAAGAGTTTAATATAAGGATATAATTCTGATCCATTGTTTTACACTATCATCTAAACATATATAGCTCTATCATAAAAATTGTTTATTTCCCTTTGAATCTTAATGATGCAACAATATATGATAATACATAGCATGCGTTCAGAAGGATTGAGATTTTAATGGTCTGTCATTAGACCATATTCATGATAGGATATGTCAACTAGCGGATTCCAGCAGGTGGGAAAATACTGAGAAAATACTTTGGCTCTTATTTTTGTGTTGTATGTTAAGAATTATGACTTCAGGATTAGGAAACAGAAAGAAGGCTCAAATTTTTTCTTGTTTCCTTTTCATTTCTACTCCGCGTGCGAGGGTTGTGGCCGGAAAATTAAAAAAATTGGCCGAAAAGTCTTCTTCCTAATGGAAACACGGCCATGAAAGGGCTATTTAGATGTGGTTTTGCAGCGCTTCATGGCCTTCAACACCGCAAGTGCTGAAAGCGGATAGCCTGCAAAAAGCATTGTACCAGAGGTCGTTTCCGCTCCACAATTCCGCGATTACATCACTATTAACAACATTGCTTTATAAGATAATAATATTGAGATAACATTGTACAATACTTTTATCTAACACTTCATGATTATACTAATAGTTAGGTAAATCACTAGTACTACTAGTACAACCCAGGCCTACAGACATGAAGACTAAATCTACAGACATTATTAATATTCTCTATCAATGAATATTTTTCATCAACATTAAACTTCAAATAATAATTTTGACAATGGAATAAACTTCAGACATAACAATCGTCAACACAACACTAGCATCAGAATCATTAACACAACACAAATCCATGGTGCTAAAGGAAATCTAACCAAAATATGAAAACTAAGAAGACATTGTGAATTTGGACAATTTTATATCAAGTTCAAAGCAAGATCAGCAGAGATACAACATAATTGTTGGAAAATCAAAAGCCAAGTAATTAAGTAGTACAGAATGGTATAAATAAACTTCACCGCATTGCAGCTATGTAAGCTCAACTCAGCATACAGTCTTGAGTAAAAAACATTACATTTATTAGGAATCTTGAAGAGTTCAAATACAGTAATCTAAATCCTCGACTGCTTGGCAAGCTTGAACCATTCAGTATGGTAAGACCCCTCGATATCAACCCTTTCATATGTATGAGCACCAAAGTAGTCTCGTTGAGCTTGCACCAAATTAGCTGGCAACCTTTCCCTTCTATAAGTGTCAAAATATGCAAGACTAGCAGACATACCTGGGATGCTGATACCTGAATTGACAGCAAGGCAAACAACTCTCCTCCATGCGGTTTGGCGTTCAATTATTTCCTTTGCGAACTCTGGATCCACAAGAAGGTTTGCGAGATTAGGGTTTCTGTCGTACGCCTGCTTGATTCTGTCCAAGAATATAGCTCTAATGATGCAACCTCCTTTCCAAATACGGGCAAGTTCACCCAATGCCAAATCCCAACCCTTTTCAGCACTCTTTGCACGGATCAGATTCATCCCTTGTGCGTAACTACAGATCTTGGCTGCGTAAAGAGCCTTCCTAACATCATCAATCAACTGCTTCTTGTCTACCTGTTGGTCAGTCAAGATATCCCCAAAGCCACCTGACTTAAAGACCTTTGCAGCTTCAACTCTTTCATCCTTCAACCCACTAAGGAACCTAGCATCCAATGAAGCTTCAATGGTGGGAGCAGCAACTGATAATTCAGCTGCTTGCTGAACAGTCCACTTACCGGTACCCTTCATGCCAGTTTTGTCAAGAACCTTGTCAACAAGATATCCATCACCCTTATCATCCTTAATTCCGAATATATCTGCGGTGATTTCAATAAGGAAACTCAAAAGTTCTCCCTTGTTCCATTCGGTAAATGCACTTTGTAGCTCCTCGTTTGTCAACTTTCCAACTGACTTCAACACATCGTAAGCCTCAGCAATCAGCTGCATGTCACCGTATTCAATTCCATTATGGATCATCTTCACAAAATTACCAGATCCACCTTTACCGATATATGTCACACAAGGGCCACTGTCAGGAACTTGAGCAGCCACCTTGAGAAGAATATCTTCTATGTATTTGTAAGCTTCAAACGAACCACCAGGCATCATAGAAGGACCACGTCGAGCACCCTCCTCGCCACCTGAAACTCCCATCCCAAGGTAGAGAAGACCCAATTCAGCTACCTCTTTCTCTCGCCTCTCGGTGTTCTCGTACCATTCATTACCACCATCAATTATACAATCACCTTTTTCCAGGTACGCAGATAGGGTTTTGATGGTCTGGTCAACAGGTGCACCAGCCTTAACAAGCATTATAATCACCCTTGGTTTTTGAATGGAATTAACAAAGGCTTCAGGATCATGGAAGCCATAAAGTGGAAGATTTCCTTCCTGTTTTGCTCGTTCCACAGTTTCATCAACCTTTGATGTTGTTCGGTTATAAACAGAAATTGGGAATCCTTTGTCGGCAATATTGAGTGCGAGATTTTGGCCCATAACAGCCAGTCCGGCAAGGCCTATTCTTGTAAGTGGTTGAGCCATAGTTGATTTCCTGTTCAATGATTGATATGCTTATAAGAAAAAAGGAACTCTGATTCAAGCGAAAAAATGCGATGAATTAAAACAACAAAAGACAACTAGAACATAATCCAATAATAAAGAATGCAATATACTTGAGCAATAGTTATACCTGAACATATTCCAATAATAAAATGCAAGGGAGAAAAGTGTCTTTTAATTCCAACATACATATTCATAAAAAGTACTAAGATTCCCCAAATTTAGCATAAAAAGGAGTGATTAACAAAATGATCCCATGATCATCATAGTACAGAAACATTAGAGCACCTTAATTTGCCTCACTTAACAAAACCAGAACAAGATAAATAGGTCTTCATTAGTCCAAAAAGATTGGAATTAACTATTAAACCCACACAAATATCAAACAAGTAGCATGCTTTCCAAAATTTTCACATATGAAGCAAGGGTTATGGCCTCAACAAAAGCACACAAAATGCATAAATACAAAAATACAATATTAGAACTACTCGATTACAATCCAAATGATCATTTAGTCACCTAACAATACAGTAACACAGCCAAATTTTACCAGAATTTGAACATATTACTTTTGATCCGCGATATGTTATTTAGTACAAAGTGTTGCCAAACAGAGGTTACAATGGTGCTATAGTGTTGTAGCCTAGTGGAATTTGAATAAGCCTCTATTTTCCGCAACCCACATTGACAACACTTATATCAAGCAAAGGATATAGTTTCAACAAATGCTCAAAAATAGAACAGTATAATATTCTAATTACAATCAAAATCATCATTTAGTCACCTAAAAATACAGTAAGACAGTCAAGTTTAACAAGATCTTACAATCCTTTTTTTCATATAAGAATAAAAAAGATATTAATTAGTATATACCATCAGTGTAAATAAGTTTTACACATACATCAAATCGCATTTCAACAAATAAATAAGAGTTTAATTTCCATGCACTGTCAGTGTAAAATCTTTACACTGTCACCTCATCACATCGAATCATGTGTGACTTTAGAAGTAATTAAAATAAAAATCAAATATTTCTGATGATGTGACGGTTGTGATTGATTGACGGTGTAAAAACAATACAGTGGACACAGAAATTAAATCCAAATAAAATTACACAGAACAGTTTATCAACAGAATTCAAATCAGAATCATGTTAACCCAAGCTCATCAAAGTAAAAATTAAGGGTTTACTTTAATCCAAACAGTAAAATATTAATGGAGAAAAACCCAGATCAGAAATCACTAAGAAGATCAAAATACACAGTAATAATAACAAGAATAACTCATCATATGAAAGTGGATCGAAAAAGAAAGGAAAATGAAAAGACAAACCTGAAAATTGAAGAGATTAGGTGAAAAATGAGGAGAGTGAGTGAATGAAATAGAAAAGTGGGTGTATATATAAAATTATAGAGTGTGATTAAAAAAAGTGAGAAAGTTTACCAATTTGTATGAAAAATGAATATTAAATTTGAAGTTGAAATGAAACTTGAAATTCAATGGTCGACGATGGCTAATGACACCACCAACCACCAACCTTTTCAGACACAGAAAAATTAATCAATTTTGGTATCTATTAATATTCTCTGATTCTGTCATAATAGTTTTTAATTTTTTTTGAAAAAATTAATTTAAATAACAATAATAATATTTTTTTTATATTTTATTATATATTTATTTTGTTTGGCATTTTGACAAAAAAAGTCATTTTTCTTCAATTAAATTATTCACATTTTGAGAAATAAATAAATAAATAATTTCCGTTTATAAGATCTTTTATTTTTCCAATGACATTAACTATTTATTTTTTTTGTAAAAAAAAAACTAACTATTTATTTTTCAACATACATTTATTTATTTTATGGTTCATGCAAACTTTTGTTCTTAGAATACATGTTAAGGATTTTGCAAATAACATGTATTTGTTGAGAAACATAAATTTTTAACTTTTTAAAAAATAAATTGACATAATTCTCAATATAATTTTTTTATTTTTGATATATTAATATGTGTCCATATGAACACCCTTTGCATTTTCTTTATCTTATATCTCAAAAGATAAATTTGTTCAACCAAAAGTACTTACAAAGAAATTTAATTTAATGTTACTTTTAACTTTTTTAATTTTGGATTTAGCTAAAAAATCTTATAATAAGAACGTATTATTTTTTGTACCAAAAAAAGAATTTTAAAAAAAAAACGTATTATTGTTGTTGTAGGCGTATCATGTGTTGCTGCTGTTTGGAGACTTGTTGCATGTGGGTCAAAATTTTCCAACTTCCGTGAGTGGGTTAGGTGGAACAACTCCGAGGAATCGTAACCGTTGATTCTACTATCACAATCTCAACTGCATTCCTTGAAATTTGGGTCAAAGTCATGCCCAATAAATATTAGGTTATCATTTTTTCCATCCTATGTGTTTCTTGTGCGCTATATTTTTTTTCCAAAAATATATTTTGTCTGGATTTTAAAATCTGAACCAGATTGTTAGGGTATTTCAGGTTTTATATTCCGAAATAAGTTTTTCCCATAATTTTAAAGATTGTGTTTATATTATTTTAATGACATAAATATAAATGACAAAAATATAAAATAAATGCAAATATAAACAAAATTAAGAGGACAAAATGATACAAATGAAATCTCATTTTATTAATATATCAATACATTTACAATAAAATAAAGCTTAAGCTTAAAGCTTATTACATAAAATATTCAAACCTAATGATAAACTATTAAAAACTTAAAGTTAAACCAGTGGTGCAAGCTGATGGGGGGGAGGAGAAAGAGATGGGGGGTGGCTGGGGTAAGGTTTGTTTCCTCTCTAGGGTGAAAGAGACATTGATGGTCAACCTTGCACCCAGACAGACCAACCTCACACCCAGACTAAGCGTGTTTCTTTGCAACTCGTCACCATCTCTATTGACCGTTCATACAATCCCTGCATTTCCAAAGTAGCCTCTTTTTATGAAAGGCCAACGATGAAAACACATTGTTGTAGAAGGAATAGGAGGATAAAGTGTGAGAAATGGTGAAGGTTTGAAGGGTATTTATATGGAGAATTTGTGAAGAAATTGTGCATATAGTGTAACGACTCTTAATTATGAGTCAAAAAACGTGTTCAAAGGGTTTTATCAACCATTAAAGCTGGTAAAAACCTTTGAAACATGTGTTTCATGAGTTACTGAACACCGTCCAGAACTCTGACTTGGTTCGGATTATATAATTTGTAATGTATCAGAGCTTTCCGGGTTATATAATCTGAAATGCTTCAATACTGGGTGAAAAATGAGAAAAACTTCGTACTTTGTAGGGTGAGGGATGTTTCGGGCTATATAATCCGAAAATTGTATGTACAAAATTTTTTTAGTAGTCCAATTGCACCGACAATTTCTGTGGTCCACGACGCACAGAAACTTCTATAAATAGGTGTCCCTGTTTTCATAACCAGTAAACCACACAAAAAAAAAAAAAAAACCATGGAAATTTTTGTCATTGATCCAAACACCAAGCTAGCTGCAGTTTACTACAATGGGGGAAAATCACTCCATCTGTTCAAGATTCACACTGATGTCACACTCTCCGGGTTGAAGGATTAGCGGGATCAAATCAACCGTCAACTCAACCACAAAGACACAAGAAGGGTGGATGGGGTTGAGTATCGACGTCCATCGATCGACTCAGCCGGAACTGTACGGTTCAGCCAGATGAAGCTCATGAACGACGACGTGAGAACTATGTTCTCCATCTTGGTCAGTACAATACTAAAGGACCGATCGAGTTCGACGCTTCGTTGGTCAGATATGTTGAAGAGATCATGGCTCTGCTGGATGGACCAGACAAATACATTAGTTTAGCTGATCCGTGATCTGTTATGTTTTATTTTATTACGTGATTTATGTTGTTAAAATAATATATATATATATATATATATATATATATATATATGTGGTGTGTTTTATGTTGTTGAATTATGTTGTTAAAATAAATATATCTAGATATATTATGAGGATTCTCATCATGCTGTCAAATATAGATA
Source organism: Medicago ruthenica (assembly GCA_018208015.1). Lineage (NCBI taxonomy): Eukaryota > Viridiplantae > Streptophyta > Magnoliopsida > Fabales > Fabaceae > Medicago > Medicago ruthenica. Next base: position 83,584,269 of record CM031377.1, on the reverse strand, counting down.
GATAGATAGATAGATAAATTATGAAGATCTTCATCATGTTGTCAATTCTTTGTACCTTTTTTAATTTTTTTTTCCTATGTCATTGGCCATGAAAACCTATCAAAAATGAAACTTAAACACAGTCTAGTGCTGTTCGGATTATAAAATACGAAAATATTTAGACAAGTTTCAATTTTATAATCTGAACCCACTCATACTAGTTGGACGGTGGCATTTCACTTAAGGTTTGGATAGTTTGTGGTATGTTTAATGCATTTTTGGTCGGTTGGACCATGGAAAATGTTTCATTTGATTGTAGTTATGGTCTAGGACTGGTTTAAGGCTATAAATAGGCTTGCATCTTCAATAATTTCATTCAATCTTTTCTTACTTTTTCTGTTTTTTTGTAGTGTTTATGGTGTCATCGTCATTGCTGACCGTTCATAGAATCTATGCAATTGTTTTGTAGTTTATGCTGGGATTCTACGACGGTCAGCAGAGACCTTTGACATCAAATACAACACAAAAAATGCAGCTCGTTATTTCTCGAAAATATAACCCGAAATCCATATCAATCTAGTTCGGATTTTAAAATAGGGCGCGCGAGTATAGCATAGAGTGAGTAAAGTAAAAGCCTAAATATTATTTTGAAAGGCCCATTTTAGTTTAGTATTTTAGAAAATTGCTCTTTTCGCGGCTAGGTTTATTCTGCAACACCTTAAATTAACGAAAATACCTTTACTGAAAGTTAACTATCGTTCTTTATTTAATGTAGTTAACTTCCATTACTGCAACGTAGTTACATGTCATTGACACCTATGGCATGTAACTATCAGTTCCAAATAGAAAACACATTTCAAGCACTTAATTCATTTGTACATAACATAAGCAAAATGGTATTCAAAGATGAGACAATGCTTTTAATCATAATTGGACGAGATCACTCAATCCATGCAAGATGACAACAAGAATATACATTAAACATAATTTAACAACGTAAAACATAAAATAAAACACAACATAATAAATCACGGATCAACTAGCTTCTTCATCTGATTCATCCATGCAAGCTCTGATTTCTTCGTAGGTCATGGTCTGAATCAAACTATCCCGAATATCTTTGAAAGATCTGATCAAGGAAGAGTCAAACTCAATCGACCAAATATTGAGAACATTGTTCTCATGTGATCGTCATTTTTGAGCTTCATCTGGGCGAACTAGGTGGTTCCTTATGAAGCGATCAATGAATGGAAATACTTAACACTCTCCACCCTCTGTGGTGCATTTGTGGTTGAGTCAAGGATTGATTTGATCCAATTGATCCTTCAACCTAGATAGTGTGACATCAATTCGGACCCTAAACAGATTGGGTTTTCCCCTATTGTAGTAAATTGTGATTAACTTGGTGTTCATATCTTTTGGATAAGTGTGCATGGTTCTTTGTTGTGTTTTACAATAAATGAACCAAACACACTAATTTATAGAAGTTTTTGTGCGTCTAGACCACATAAATTGTCGGTGCAACCTGATTCAAACAAAAAAAACTCTGCAATGGTAGTTAACTACCGCTCTTGGCTACGACAGTAAAGTGCCACTCCAGGAAAGAAAGTTAACAATTAGTTGCAGAGGCAAAAATGCATAGTGTGAAAAGAATAGGTGCAGTTCTAGGAGCGAAAGTGTTGCTCTAGGAATGGACAGTCGTTTAATTGTGATAAAAGATTAACGGACTTTAAAAACCATCATAGGGTATTAGATCACTTAAGGAATTGAAGATCTGTAACCATTGAAAAGAGCTCTGGGTCAAGGAATTGATCAAAGATAACATTGTTAATCATCGTAAAACTAGAAGAACATTATTAAGGATGGATGCAGTTTACCACACAGTGATAACAAGAGGATTCGACAGACCTGATCCGGTTTTTCATATTATTTTCACAATACTTTTACAAGCTTTATTATTATTTTATGCAAATCAACCAACTATCTAGGGCAACCCCCCAATTTTACACATCTTAATTCATAACAAATATTAACGAATTGAAGTTAACGCAGTCCACGTGGATACAAACATTTTATTACTTTGATAGTTTTTAGTACACTTGATAAAAGTTTATCATTGAGCGTGAAGAGGTGTTATGGAAAAAACTCAAGTCTCACATCAGATATATATAACTCTTCATCAGTTACACCCAATTTTAAGAGGGTAAAGAATTTCTTTTTGCGTCTTAAGATGGGGTAGTGAAAGCTAAAATTATGCAACATGTGAATTGTTTTCTAGAATAAATTAAGAAAAAAAAATTGTGCCCTAAAAATACAAAATAATTGTCAATTTGATTATATTTTTCACCTTTTTAAAGTGAAAATCAATTGCCTAAAAACATAAGAAAGTGAAAATCAATTAGAAATGAAGGCAATATATATGCAATTGACTTTTTTATGAGAGTCGTATAGTTAACAGAATCCAAAGGCTGTAATGTTCACACTTACTTTACCATGTGAAACTGAAGAAGGATGAGTTATACATGTTGACTTTCATTAGGGGCATTATCCTATAGTTTCTTTGGTTTTGTATATTTTTTTCTTTTGACTTATGCATGTATTTCAAAAACAGGGATTCAAAGCAGCAATTATGCTTGTGCAATAGATGTAGAGAAGGAACATGCATTGCTAATCAATTAAAAAAGATAAATATTTATAATATTTTAAATGGTTTATACTAAGGTAAATTGTTTAGTCAAATCAATTGTTTTATTGGGAAGCAATAGGCATGCATATAGTGAGATAGGACATGCCATTTGATGCCCAGCGGAGATTATGTGAAGCATTTTGGTTGAAAAATGCAGAGGTGATGTTATCCAAATCTAAATGAAAAGTAAATTAGCTACAGGACTAGTTTTTTTATTCGAATATTATTAGTCAAGTTGGTTCTAAAAATAAACATGAAAGGTGTAGTAAAGAATATTGCTTTCCTTCTTTTGGTAAAGAATTTTCTTTATATCCATCTTTATATCAAAATTGTTTTTCCCAATTCAAACAAATTTAAGAAACACCTGCAAAATATCATTTTAACCCCGTCGGTAGGTAACTGCCGCCGGATTGGTGCATCGGTAGTTAACTACTGCTGGTTCCATCGGCAGTTAACTACCACCGTTTCCATCGGTAGTTAACTGTTGCGATCAGAACTTATACAGAACAGCAAAACAGAACTGCCCAGTTTTAGAAAACCATCCAAATTCTACAAATTTGCACCAATCCTCTCCAATTCCATTTTCACAAAAAAGTAAGTCATCTCCACAAAACCACTATCCTAAACACTTCCTACTTCTTATTTCATTATTTTTTTTTTTGTTTTGAATATAGAGGCGTAAGCAGTTAACAAGATGCGTGGTGATGTTGGAGAAGGTGTTCAAACATACAATGTTATGACAACCTCTCCAACCTCACTACTCCTCTTAAAAACTAAAAAAAATCCATAAATAAGTTATGTGTCAAATCTAATTACTTTTTTTTTTAGTTTTTTCACTTTAATCACATATAATTTTATCGTTTTTGTTCACTCATTTATTGATTTTGGATCACATTAAGATGAAAAAATGTGAAGTTATGGAAAATATATGCACAAAATGGCTACGACAGCTAACTGCCCATGTGATTGTGTCCGGCGGTAGTTAACTACCGTTGAAAAACATCCAGCGGCGGTTAACTATCGATGAGGTTAAAAACGTATTTTCCTGGTGTTTCTTAGCGTTGTCGTATGTGTCAAGAGCAATTTTCTCTTTATATACTGTTCTGGACCGGTCAGAAGGTCATATCCACTTAGCAAGATCCAATTACATGGTAAGGCCCGATAAAGCTCCAAGCTCATTACACTCCCTTATGCCTATATAAAGAGAACTCCACTACAATATCAGGTAAGTTCATTCTATCCCAAAAGCTCTCTCAACCTCCTTGTTTCCCACCTGACTTGGGCGTCGAAGCGCGTGTGCAGGTACCACCCTCTTCCGTCTCATTGGCAACACGGTCTCTTCCATGGATTCCGGTGAAATCTTCGACAATGGAAATGTGAGTATTATTATCTCTCTCGAGATAATTCTTTATCGGACAGATAATATATTATCGTGAACTAAAGTACTCGTTTGTCCATTTTTTCTTGATAGAAATAATATAAGTTACAAAATTTTATGTAATTTTTTTAAAAAAAAAAGCAATTAACGACACTAGAAAAATAAAAAAAACAATTATTTGATTTGATGAAAAAATAAAATTTAAACTAATATAAATGAAGAGTAAAATTGGAGAAAAAATAGATGCATCAAAACATCTTTATATAATTATATAAATTTGTAGCCGATCTAAAAGACCTCATAGAACACATTTTTGTGAAGGTACGAAGAATTTTAAGTTGTAACCTAAACACACTAGTGGAGATTAATTCCATAGCAGGTCCATAGGTCCGAAGTTATGCATACTCTATAGAACTATTTAGATGTCAAAGATCTTAATTACGGTGGTTTCCTAGAAAAATATATCTTATGAAGGTATACATCATTTACTTTTTCTCGTTATCTATTCTGATTTCTTTAGTTATTGGGATACAATAAAGTCATGAATCAAGTCTTTTTTAATAGTTCTCTAGATGGAAATCATGATAGTGTTTTTAAATATTCAGAGTGTGATCAACAACTAATTAACCAGAAGGTTTATGGATTATTTATGAATTATACCTATGAGCCATTTTAAATGTTATAGTTTAGAAGAAATCATTAGAACTTTAAAAACTACACCATTTATAGACAAATAGGAAGCAGCATAGTTTTTTTATTGTTGTTACAAAGAGGAAGTAGTAAAGTTAATGAGCTTAAACTTAAAATAAAGATACTCAAAACAAAACATGTTATTGCCTTTCATGGTTTCACCTCATAGAACTCAAAAAACAGAAGAACTAAAAGATGAAAAATTGAAGAGTTATTAAAACTTGCTCTTGTGACTCTTTCTTCAAATTTACCCTAACAAATCAACAGAACTTGTGATTTATTGGTTTGAAGAATCAGATTTAACATTTGGTGAAGTGATGCTAGGAACATCTTCAAGAGGATCCAAAGGAAGACAAGTACTATGTAACTGCATATCACACACCATTTGTCGAAGTTCTGAAGCTTGTTCTTTCAATTGAACATTCTCTTGGACAACTCTATCATGAGTATCACAGAAATTGTTGAGCTTATCTAGTAATTGATGATTCTCATTCCTTAGCCAAACAACCTGTGACCAAAGCTCATCAAGCTGTTTTTGTTTCCTCATTCGTGACCGGCGTGCTGACTCTCGGTTCGATACCATTCTTCGATGTTTTCTTTCGTTGATTAGACCTAGGTTTTGTTCGTCCGCTTCGTCCGAAGTTGAGTTGCTGCTTATGCATGAGGATGGAGGACTGAAATTTTGGAGAATTTGAATAGGGTTTTGGTTGAAACCATAGAATTGGTTGGAGAGTTTTGGATGTTGAGGTGTTTGGATGGTGTTTTGGATCATGTTATAGTTACATGATGGATAGGGAGATGGGTCTGAATATGGGAGTAAATAATTGAGTCCTGTATTAATCTCTCTGGTTTGCATGGTGGAATAATGAATATAAGATTATGAGGATTTGAAGCAAAAATTGTTGGAGTTTAGAATTTGATTAGATTTAGAGATGGATGGAATATGAGTGGGACTAGTTGGTATATATAGGGAGGGAAAATGGTGAAATGGCCCTATGGAAAGTAACAAGATGTCAATGTAGGGTAGATCATTGCACTCATGTCATCTTTCTATACGTGCAATTAATATTATGTTAGATCTATCTAGCACTTACACATCACATGTGATTACATTTAATTACTTCTATATTTTCATAAGTTATTGTTGATGTGTGGGTATCTTTGTCCACTATTCGTCCCCTATTCGTGTAAGTGTAGAATTACTTTGTTTATGAGCGTATGTGTGTCATATGAATTTAGACTCTTCCGACAATTTCAATATGTCATTAATGCCATATGTTTAGTAGATCAATATCATCTTCATTTTTCGAAAGAAATAGAGGACTCTAATTTGAAGAGAAAAAAAAACAAAAATGAATTCAATGATAAAAATTACTCCCTCCGTCCCTATTTGTAGGAGTAGTTTACAAAAAAGTTTTAACACTAAATATAAGATCATATACAAATTCCTAGATGCATTAATTCCTTCTTTTCCAAATATACCCCTAATTAATACTATCAATTTGTCTTGGTATATGAAAAGTTAACATTAAATATATATTTAATTAAGGGTAATTTAGTAATAGTCACACATATTTGAGACAACTTTATTACTTTAACAACTTTTCTTAATACACGTGATTTTTGTAAATTACTCCTATAAAAGGGACGGAGGGAGTATTTAATACATTTTCTACATTGTGTCTTTTACTCTCTAAATGAGTCCATCCAAACTATCATTTTGGTATTTTAAAAATGATGGATTACTTTATTTTTCTTAAAAGATAGCTTTTAAGCTCAAAACTCTCTTTTGATCCTTTCTCAAAAAGTTTTTGAAAAGCTAAATAGGCTAATAGAATCAAGCAAATTAAACATAGCTTCTTTATTCATGTACATATATAATAACATGCATTATGTGGGGTCTTAGGTTCATTGAACAAGCTATATGGATGAATAACATGCTACACATAAATGGATAAACACATCCACAACACAAGTGACACAAACGTGTGGGGGAGGCAACTTGGTTTAATGGATAATCATTTTTGGACAAAAAATATGCTTACATCAGATAAACTTAGACAAAAGTAGTTCATATAATGGGGTGTATAATAATTCAATTGGAAGACTGTTTAGGCTAAAGTAGGTGCAGGAGAAAAAAAATGGTGTTCAATAGAAGTCAATTTATTTTATATGAACGTGCGTAGTGTGCTATTTCTAAGCTGATTCTCTTTTAGATAATGGACCTGTTTACTTAAATGACATAAGCAAAATGGATGAAAAAAGAGATTGAAAAAGGCATGCTATTAGCTCTGTTTCTAATTACAAATATATTTTCGTACAAATAACATTTTTGCATAGACATTTTAGTAAAAATAAGGTGTGTCCCTAAATGTAACTGATATTTCAAATTATTATATATAGTTGTTATTATTTTTTAAATATATCCCTTATTATTGTTAATACAGTTAATTTGTATTGGAAGATGAAAAATCATAATTGGACGCATCTATAAACACTGCAACTTTTCTTAATATATTTGAAAATTACCAATATTATATTAGTCTAATTAGTGGAACTAGACTCACATATTTTAAGTAAGGTTTCAGATTCATTACTAGAAACTATCGATTTAACTGCGGAATTAATCCGCAGGAATACTTGCGTATTTTTCTACTGTTTTTGTTTCACTGAGGATATTTCATGCGGATATTGTAACCGCAAGGATACTGTAACCGCAAGAATATCCGCAGGTAACTCTAACTTTTGCCGAGGCTTTTCCTGCGGAATGTTTTGGTCACGTTTCCTGCGGATTTTCCTGCAGATTTGTTTAATTTTAAATTTTTTAATTTCTTCATGAAATTTGAAAAAATGAAAGATTTTTGAGTATCTTATTTTTTTCCTGAGGATTTACCTACGGAAACAGCTTTGCTGCGAAATTACCTGTGGCATTTACTGCATAATTACCTGCGAAATGTTCGCAGGAAACATTCACGGGCAGGGGAACTTCTCCCATTTTGACCAAAATATTTCCTGCGGATATTGTTCACTTTTCCTGAGGAAATTTCCGTAGGAAAGTTTCCTGCGATTTCTAAAATCCTCAGGAAACAATTATCCACGAAGGTATTACCTGCGAGTGCAAATCCTTGGTAAAATCCGTAGGTCCTGTTTCTTGCAGATTTTGCACCAGATTCCGCATGAAAATCCGCAGGAAAATCGAGAGTTTTTAGTAGTGATTCGAGTTTTGTGAATGGAAAAATGTGGTTGGAAGGGAGACCCTAGTAAAGATGGCTAGTCAAATTCTCCAACCGAAGTTATTGGCAATAGTCGGTGGTTATTTCGCAACAATAACATATTTATAAAAAAATACATGTGAAAATTAAGGAAGGGACTTATGAATAGGCAACAACGTTAAAATTATTCAGAGAAAATTTCGCTCTCTATCATGATCTGATCCAATTTGAACGATTAATCTCTGCAATTGTAAGCGAAGATATACCTGATATACACTAAAGTGGGGGATGGAAGTAGTAGTTTCCAAGAGCAAGAAAGAATGAAAAGCTTATGAATTTGGTGACTCAAAAACCACTCAAGTATATAAATGCAGGGACCTCCAAAAACAATATATAAAATATGGAACTAGAAGCCAAATCTTGATTTGATCAGCAGCCACTTATGTTAATTTTTAAATATGGTTAGGTAGTAATCATTTATTTTAGTAATGACAGTTTCAATAGTAATCTCAAGGTTTCCTTCAAAAAAATAGTAATCTCAATATAAAAATAGGTAAATCATTAGCAAGTTACTTCCACGCCTATTATGTGAAACAGATGGTTAATGCATGTGTATGCTGTGTTCATTGTACACGGCTGTTAAAAAGTAAAAAATAGTTGTGTACTTGCCCAAATCTAGCTAGGTGACTTATACGTGAATAGTGTAAGCCATTCAAGAAAAGTTATATCATCACAACTTGCATTAACCTCTAAAAAAAAACTTCCATAAGCAACTGCTATATGTCATGAAGCACGGTCACCTCAAGCATTAGGGGTGTCGTGGTAACCGGTACAAGTCAGTATTCGACACTTGCACAATACGTGTCAGAAATCTCAGACCAGTGTCCTAAAATAATTTACTTTGTTTTTACTTTGACACTCCTTGGATTAGTGTTTGACACCCGTATGACACTCACATAACACGTGTTGGATAAACTAAAACAAATGTCCCAAAAAAAGTTTTTCCATTGCTTCAACACATCTTATATTGTCTTTGAACACATCTCAAAAACATCTATAGAGTTAAGGGTGTGTTGAAGATATGCTGGTCAATGAGAGTTAAATACATTAAGTGTGATTACAGTCTAATTAACTTTTTCGATAGTAGATGAATAAATAAATGTTATAATTATTGTATTGTATTTGTTTTTTTAATAAAATAAATTGCTCAATTTATATGCACTTGTGCATAATTTGATTCTCAATTTAGATATTTTATAAATAATATTAATATTTTATGTAATTATAATAAATATATTAATATATGTCTAGCGGTGTTGGTGTTCTATGTTTTTTACATTAGCAATGTTGACGTGTCTGTGTCCGTATTGTATCAGGTGCTTGTGTCGGAGTCTGTGTTTTATAACTTATGTGTGTGATCTATTTGAATTTGGATTCCTTGTAGCCATTAGACAACACACATATGCAATCACTGGATCTCTGACCATCCAATTTTGATCGGACAGTCCAAAAGATAAACAAATTTTGATTTTCTTTAAAACTAAATTTACTAATCTTGAGATTTGGATCTCTGATCTCAATTAAACAGTCACAAATCTTCTGATTGCACAAATTAAAGCAGTCATTGAGTGTAGGAAAACTGGATTCCAAAGGACATTAGGATGGTTGTTTCTAGGGGTGTACGTGGGTCGGTTTGGGTTGTGTTTGGTTAAACCCAAGACCCGCACCATATAGGGTACTCCGATTTAGGCGAGGTAAAATGCTCACCCGTTATATTAATGGGTGGGTTTGGGCAAACCCACTAATTTCCGGTTTGGTTTGGGTTGGATAGTGGGTTACCCAAATTATTTTTCTATTTTTTTAATATTAAATGACTAAATGACGAGTCCTCATATTTTTTCATAAAAATTGCTTAACTTTTTATTTTCTTAAAAAAATTGTGTAACCTATTTTCACTATATTTTAGCGTCATAAAATAATAAATTTTAATATTAAATAACAAATTTCATAATAAAATACTTGCAACAAACTAAAGTTGGATGACGTAAAATTGCTTTAGCATCAAAATAACTATAAAATACAACATCATAATTTGTAACTCTAACAATATAGAGGATGTGTTGTGTCAATTGTAGAAATTGGACTTGATTTATGATCAAAACCTTTGTATTCTCCTTCCTCCCTATGAAAATTAAAATAAAAATATGGATATTATTGGGTAAGTGAGTTTATTGGATGTGCGTCTGGTTTTACCAAAAACCTATTATTTTTTATGGATTTTTCATTTTTTTTAAAATCATATCCACCCAATCCAACCCACATTTTTGGATGGATTTGACGGGGTTTTGGGTTGACCCAACTAATGTACATCCCTAGTTGTTTCACTCAAGACGTCTTATTTCTTTTTGTTCATCTTAAAACTATTTGCAACATTATATTTGAACCATAATGATATACATGAAGGATCTTTCAAAACAAAAAAAGATATACATGAAAGTGAAAAGACCTTACAGACCCTAATGGACAATAAAAAGATTAGCAAATAATTTTAGTGGTGTTGACAACTCGTTCAATATTGAACTAGAAAGAGGCACACAATGGTGGCTAACGTTTGTTTAATAAGAACTTAAATTTGGTTCGTAAATTAGCACACTCTCTCTCCTAATTTCATCATTATAGTTTTTTTCTTTTTTTTTCCTCAAAAAAATCATTATAGTTTTTTTTTTCTCTACAAAACGTTAAATTATAGCACACTCTCTCCTTCCAAGTGACCAAAGATGGACCATTTTTAATCACTCAAGAGCTGCAATCTTTGCCAATTGATTAACAAATTCGACAAGTGTACCAAATCGTTTACAAGTAATAAATAGTAAGTAGGATCGTCTCCACATGAATTGTCGTTTCAACTCGGCAACTAGCGTTACTTATTAAATACATAAAATAAAAACAATTAAATAAAAGAAAATGGGTAAATAAGGGGTTTTTGTAAGTTTGATTTGATTGCGCAAAGCGGAAGTGAGTTAGTAACCTGTTTTGATTGCAGAACGTTAACGGCGGTTAAGATTCTTCGAATCCCCTCTATTTCCTTTAGTAGTTCTACAAACGGGCAACCATATCTCGTCTACCTTACTAGGGGGAAATAATAAGATTAATATGCAACATCCAGAAGAGAGTGTTTGGTTTGTTTCTATGTTCAGTCATCGGTGCCAGGTATGTCACACTCCCTAGTCCTAGTGAAAACATAGCTGAATACAAGAATTGAATTAAAAAGATCCAACAACAAAATAGAGGTTCCTCTCAGAATCCTACCCAATTAGGGTTTAGTTACTCATGATAACTAAAGACAAAATTACAAAAGAATAAAACATACCCTAGAGACTAAGGATGAGGAGAGAGGCCCCTTCCTTAAAGCTCATAGTGATTGCCTTCCTCTTGAATCGCTTTGTTCTACATGAGAATTTGTGAATGAGATGAGTTGTATTTATAGGCTGGTTTTCAAGTGAGTTTGGGCTGAAAAACAGGGCTTTTTTCTCAAACCTGCAGGATAAAAACAACAAAGAGTTGTTTTTCACCAGAGGTGCACGCCCCTCGCACGTGGTATGGCGTGCCTCCCGCGCTAGTACAATTTTTGCACACCTTCGACATCGCGTTTTTTCCCTTTTCTTGGTCTTCCTGAGTGTTTTCTTCCTTGAAACTTGTCTTAGGACTTGTAATAGAATTTCTCCTTTTTATAATATCTTCAGAGGCCTCTTGAATCATCATCAATTGTCTTTCCAAATCTTCTTGAGATTCTTTACTTTGCCGATTTGCATGATTTTGCATTGCGTTACATCACAAACACCTAAGAACTGCTTGGTTTCGGGAAAACTACAATTACATGACTCAAATCGAAAACATTACAAAATGTCCTGAAAACCATAGTCAATCGTTCAAACACCTATAAATTGGATCAAAACTTAAATAAAACGAATGAAAAATATGTTGAAAATAATGTAAGATGACTTGTCATCACCAATTTTATGGAGAATTGCAACCTGCTCAACCTCAGTACAACCGGCAATCTCTTTACTTGGAACCAAAAACCATAATGGTCTTCACATTCTCTTTAAGAAGCTTTGTAGGGGCCTAGCTAACGTAAATTGGTGCCTTGCTTTTCCAAAAGCATTTGTTGAAGTTCTCTAAAGAACCCATTCTAATCATAACCCTCTCTTCCTCCGCTTTGGTGGCCTTCCTTTAGCTAGAAGGCCTAAAAATTTCTGTTTCGAAGCAACTTGGATTGATCATGAAGATTACTCAGACTTGGTAGATCAAGCTTGGATGTCTTTGATGATGGAGCATCATATGATATTTTAGACTATGTTTTTAGTTATTTTTGCATTTGAAGACAAATAAGAGGTCATTTAGAGGAGTTGTTAATGGTTTGAGGAACATTTTGTATTGTTTTCATTTGAGTCGTTGTAATTCACTTTCATCCCTAATCATGCAACTCTATAAGTGTTTTGATTCTTTTTGTTGCTAAATCATGTAATTCGGAAAGTCAAGACACCATATGAAGGACCAAGGGATTTGAAGAATGAAGATCAATGATTATTAGAACGTGAAGACAATATAAGTAAGAGAAAATTCATCTCAAGTTCCAAGGCATTTGAAGACGTAAGAACACTGAAAAAGGACAAAAAAATGAAATAATTCGTCCCTAATTATCGTTAAACATCTGAATCAAAACCCTAATCTTCCATTGTACAATTCACCATGATCCTTGTTAGTGAACTGATTGATCAGGCAACCAAGACTTGGGAAGCTTATCTTGTGGCTTACCTTTTTGATATGCATATCACTCAACACACCCCTTTTTCCCTGAGTTACAACCGACACCTTGGTATGGAAAGGAGAAAAGAATGGCCAGTATTCTGTATACAATGCTTATCGAATTTGTGCATAGACCATTAGAGACACTTCTCACCTTCGAAGGTCGGGACATTGAAATTCTATTTGGAAGATCAAAGCTCCACCAAAGGTGAAACATTTGATTTTGAGGGTATGTGGTGAGTGTTTCCCTACTCGTGTGTGCCTTATCAGTAGAGGAGTTGCTTGCCCCACTAAATGTGTTATTTGTAACGAGAGTATTGAAGATACCATACATGATCTTTTTATTTGTCCCTAAGATATTCAAGTATGTCATACAACGAACTTATGGGTTGATGTTGAACAAACTTTAAGGGAATATGATAATACATAGGCGATTGTGCTTAACTTACTACATCACCTTCACTCGTCACAATGTGCTCTCTTTGAAACCATTATTTGGAGTTTATGGAAGCGTCGAAATTTGAAATTATGGCAACATATTGATGAAACAACATCCCACGTCGTTGAGCGTGCTAAACATATGTTAGAAGACTCGAAGCTTGCACAAGAACTAACAAGGAATGCAACAACAATTGATGTCGCTTCTGCACCAGGTAGACTTAAATGTAATGTTCATGCATCTTTATCTCCTTCTCATAATAAAGTTGGTGTTGATATGTGTATTAGTGATGTCGAAGGCTGTTTTGTTATTGCGAAAACCACTTGGTTCTCCCCTCTATGTTCAATGGATATAGGTGAAGTATTGGGGTTGTTTAATGCTCTACAGTGGGTAGTTGATTTGGGCTTTGACAATATGGATTATTCATTGGATTCAAAGGTTGTGGTCGACTATTAATAGTAACAATAATAACAACAATGAGCACGTCATCATTATTTAGCAAAGCATACAATTGTTTGGTTTGTCATTTAACAGCTCTACGGTTGAGTTTAACCGGAGACAAACAATTCAGGTCGCTCGTGAGTTAGTGCAGACAATCCCATTAAAAGTCAGCTCTCAATTGTTTATTGATGTACCACCTTATATCTTTGACTTATTATCTAATGAAATAATTTGATTTTCTTCCCCTAAAAAATAATTGACATGTAATCTATCAAATGATTAGTCACTCAATTACTTTCATAAAATAGAGTGATAGGACAAAGATAACCTGATAGATTTGGAATAATTTAGCTACTATTTTATGGTCCAAAGAAAAAGTTTAGGTACTATTAATCTAGTTCATGGGGCCCAATAAGAGATAAATAAAAGTTTACTCATGAGATAATGATACATGTCTGCCTACCTTAATAATAGCATAAAATTATTAATTCCTCAATTAATTGTTAATCATCAACGTTAATGAAATAAAAGAAAAATAGTGATTCTATTAATGTATATGCTTCCTTCTCTTCCAAAGTAGCTACTTCCATGATATGTAATGCAATTTATTGAGTTTTGATTATATCTCCTATGAAATGAATACAATTTCACTCACTCAGGGAGAAAATTGATAGAACCATACACGGTGGAAATTATAATCAATAAAAATGGTCATCCAATTGCATATTTCACTTGTTTACCGGTGTTTTTGGTAACAATCACTAGTTTTGAATTAATTACTTGCATGATCAAACTAAAAATCTTAGGACATATTTGTGCAATTATTTCTTAGAAAAGTTTGAATGTTCATCATGTTCATAAGTTTGAATGTTAGAAAGATGAAGATAATTCGACCGAAAGGAAGTATGTTTAAAGGTAAAGGAAAACTTAAAGTAATGCAAACAACTTTAAAAGAAAAAGTATTTGATTGATTAAATAAATTAGAAAAAACTAGTACACAGAATGATACATGTTCTTCATACTCGTTTCTCGCTGTAACTTGGATAGCTTGAGTGTTTAAAGTTTCTATGAATGATATGTGACCACTATTTTCTATACATAACCACTATACATACACAATACAAAATAACTGAAAATAACAATCACATACTAAAAGCCTTTGACATGTGTCTTTGATACATTCTCAAATTCTTTAACAAGCTCTCACGTGTCTTTGACCTTTTGATCTTGCCTCTTGATAAGAAATTTGAAATTCTTATGTCGAAGCTGAATGACTTTGTAATCTATAAATATTCTAAGTACTGACACAATTTGTCGAACTCACAACTTTATGGAATGTGAACAAAGGCTCCATCTCTGGTACATGGCCACCACGGGTCATGTACCATACGTGACACACTTTTTTTTTTTTTTTGAAAAATCAATTTTAGCCATTTGATTAGTTTGGAAGGCAATGAATGGTTGAGATTTAAAAGTTTCTTCACCTACTAAAATATATTTGAGAACATGCAATTGTATCCATTTTAATTTTAATACTAATTTTTAAACATGCAATTGAACTTGGAATTGAATGTAGTAAAGGGTGTTTTGGGAATTCTATTGAAAATCTAGAAATGTTTTTCAGGACCGTTTTTTTTTTGCCCAGTTTAATTTTTGGAAATTATTTTTTCTTCGTTTATTTTAATTTTAATACTAATTTTTAAAAATGCAATTGAACTTGGAATTAAATATCGTAAATGGTATTTTGGGAATTCTCTTGAAAATTTAGAAATGTTTTTCAGGACCGTTTTTTTCCCCAGTTTAATTTTTGGAAATTTGTTTTGTTCGTTACAATGTTTAATACTTAAACCACCGTCAAATTAAATTTTCTTTTTTTTTTGTTCCTTACAATGTTTAAAACATTAAACCACTGTCAGATTGACTTATACCGAAGATTCTGATTGCCGAAATTTCAGTTCCTAATTTGTTCTTATTCCAATAAGGTCATATTCAACGGCCGGATTGATTGTACTTGATACAGTTAGTCGGTTGAATATGACCTTATTGGAATAAGAACGAAGTAGGAACTGGAATTTCGGCAATCGAAATCTTTGATATAAGTCAATCTGACAAATTATCCCATTAGAAACCTAGTCAACATGGAAGGACATTACTCCAACGAACAAAACGGACCCAACCGACTAACGGTATAAAATATATTCAATCCGACTGTTGAATATGACCTTATTGCAATATGAACAAAGTAGGAACTGGAATTTCGGAAATCAGAATCTTCGGTATAAGTCAATCTGACAATCTATTCCATTATAAACCTAGTCAACATGGAATGATATTACTCCAACGATCAAAACGGACCCAACCAACTAACTGTATCAAATATAATCAATCTGACTGTTAAATATTACCTTATTGGATTAAGAACGAGGGATGAACTGAAATTTTGGCAATCAAAATCTTCGGTATAAGTTAATCTGGCAAACAATCCCATTAGAAACCTAGTCAACATGGAAGGACATTACTCTGACGATCAAAACATACTTAACCGACTAACGGTATCAAATATAATCAATATGACCGTTGAATATGACCTTATTGGATACATTTATGTATGTAGACTGATGACCACATCTCATGGGTCATGAATATGAGATATTAAGTCTATACATAGGTATAAGTATTAGGAGTAATATTTATACTGGATTGACCCATCGTGAGAATACTACATAGTATGTTATGAAATCGTCATAAGTTATTCTCACAATGATAATAGTGTATATCACTCTTAGACCTGAAACCACTATGATCCCTAGATGTGGACTCAAGTGTTTTATTGCCATTCAAACGTTGTCTGTAACAAGATGACTATAACGTTGGTTAATGGGCACTCGATGAATCATGCTGAGGGACATGAGTGTCCTAGATGGGATTTGTCCCTCCTCATAACAGGAGATATATCTTTAGGCCTCTTGATGGAATATGACTGGAAAAATGCATGGCCATGCCGAATTAAGTCAATATGAGATATTGGACTTATTCGTTGTTCAGTATATTTCGGGATCAAGAAATATAGATATTGAACTAAACAAGGGTGACGTAATCTATGCCTTGTGTTCAATAAAGATATTAGGACAAAGGAGTAATCGTACACATAGATATTATCATGAAAAGGTTTCGTCAGATCACTTGACATTCTTGTCACTTGGGTAGCAGTGATGTGTTGCTAGATACCGCTCACTGTTTATAATATTAATGGGATTTAATATTATTGCCAACGTTACAAGAACCTATAGGGTCACACACAATAGAACGGTAAAAAGGAGAAATATAAGTAGTACTTATATGATGGGGTACGTTTAGCAATAAGCGCTAATTAGTTAGCGGATGCTGATGGGCTAATGGGCTTTTGAAGCTCAAGCTGATTTTGTGCAGCAAGGAGTTCTATAAATAGAAGCTCTAATGCTGAAATCAGCTAATGCTTTTCGTGTAACCCTAAAGGCGAAACGAATCCCCACTTCTCTCCCTAACCTCTGATCGCTTGGCTAGCACCGGGAATCAAAGGAAGCCGTTCGTGTGGACGAGTAGAGGCTTTGCTTACTTGCTCAGCTGTGATCAAAGAAACAGTTTCTGCATTAAGAGGTAACAACTCTATCACTGATTCATGTGATATTCGTAATGATCCAAGGAAAGGAAATCAAAAATTTTAAACTTCCGCTGCACTATGAATGTCGATTTCCCTTCAGTGAACAAAGTAGGAACTGGAATTTTGGCAATCAGAATCTTTGGTATAGGTCAATCTGACAAACTATTCCATTAGAAACCTAGTCAACATGGAAGGACATTACTCCGACGATCAAAACGGACCCAACCGACTAACGGTATAAAATATATTCAATCCGGCCGTTGAATATGACATTATTGGAATGAGAACAAAGTAGGAACTGGAATTTCGGCAATCAGAATCTTTGGTATAGGTCAATCTGACAATCTATTCCATTAGAAACCTAGTCAACATGGAATGACATTACTCCAACAATCAAAATGGCCCAACCGACTAACGGTATCAAATATAATCGATCCGACCATTGAATATTACCTTATTGGAATAAGATTGAAGTAGGAATTGGAATTTCTGCAATCAGAATCTTCGGTATAAGTCAATCTGACAACAATCCCATTAGAAACCTAGTCAACATGGAAGGACATTACTCTGACGATCAAAACATACTCAACCGACTAACGGTATCAAATATAATCAATATGACAGTTGAATATGACCTTATTGGAATAAGAACGAAGTAGGAACTTGAATTTTGGCCATCAGAATCTTCTGTATAGGTCAATTTGACAAATTATCCAATTAGAAACCTAGTCAACATGGAAGGACATTACTCCGACGATCAAAACGGACCCAACCGACTAACGGTATAAAATATATTCAATCCGACCGTTGAATATGACCTTATTGGAATAAGAACAAAGTAGGAACTGGAATTTCAGCAATCATAATCTTCGGTATAGGTCAATATGACAATCTATTCCTTTAGAAACTTAGTCAACATGGAAGGACATTACTCCGACGATCAAAACGGACCCAACCGACTAACGGTATCTAATATAATCAATCTGACCGTTGAATATTACCTTATTGGAATAAGAATGAAGTAGGAACTGGAATTTCAGCAATCAGAATATTCGGTATAAGTCAATCTGACAAACAATCCCATTAGAAACCTAGTCAACATAGAAGGACATTACTCCAACGATCAAAACTGACTCAATAGACTAACGATATCAAATATATTCAATCTGACCGTTGACTATGACCTTATTGGAATAAGAACGAAGTTGGAACTGGGATTTCGGCAATCAGGATCTTCAGTATAGGTGAATCTGACAAACTATCCCATTAGAAACCTAGTCAACATGAAATGTCATTACTCTGACGATCAAAATAGACTCAACTGACTAACGGTATCAAATATAATCAATCGAACCGTTGAATATTACCTTATTGGAATAAGAACGAAGTAGGAACTAAAATTTTGGCAATCGGAATCTTCGGTATAAGTCAATCTGACAAACTATCCAATTAGAAACCTAGTCAACATGGAGTGACATTACTCTGACGATCAAAACAGACTCAACTGACTAACTGTATCAAGTACAATCAATCCGGCCGTTGAATATGACCTTATTGGAATAAGAACAAATTAGGAACTGGAATTTCGGCAATCATAATCTTCGGTATAAGTCAATCTGACAGTGGTTTAATGTTTTAAACATTGTAAGGAACAAGAAAAAAATTAATTTGACGGTGGTTTAATGTTTTAAACATTGTAACGAACAAAAAAAATTTCCAAAAATTAAACTAGGAAAAAAAAACGGTCCAGAAAAACATTTCTAAATTTTCAAGAGAATTCTCAAAATACAATTTACGACATTTAATTATAAGTTCAATTGCATATTTAAAAATTAGTATTAAAATTAAATAAACGAAGAAAAAAAATTGCAAAAATTAAACTGGGCAAAAAAAACGGTCCTGAAAAACATTTCTAGATTTTCAATAGAATTCTCAAAACACCCTTTACTACATTCAATTCCAAGTTCAATTCCATGTTTAAAAATTAGTATTAAAATTAAAATTGCTACAATTGCATGTTCCCAAATACATTTTAGTAGGTGAAGAAACTTTTAAATCTCAACCATTCATTGCCTTCTAAACCAATCCAATGACTAAAATTGATTTTTCAAAAAACAAAAATGTGTCACGTACGGTACATGACCCATGATGGCCATGTACTGGAGATGGAGGCATGAACAAACACCAACTCCAGTTTGGCACATCTTTTCTTGTCGAATTGAATGTGTCGAAAAATATAGTCTAATACCACTATATTAAAATCTTCAATAAAATTAAGAATTGGAACCAAAAATATAGTTTAGTGAAATGTTTTATCCCTGTATTGCCCGTGTGG
This sequence comes from Medicago ruthenica, assembly GCA_018208015.1. Classification (NCBI taxonomy): domain Eukaryota; kingdom Viridiplantae; phylum Streptophyta; class Magnoliopsida; order Fabales; family Fabaceae; genus Medicago; species Medicago ruthenica. The sequence continues at coordinate 83,564,660 of CM031377.1, read as the reverse complement.
GCGAGGTTGATTAAGTGGATGATTGGTCAAAAATATCATTAGACAGATTTCAACCCCTCTTTCTTTTCGTGTCTTTTCATTGTTTTTAGCTCTCTCCCTCACTTCTTCTAACGTGCTGGAATGAGACTTATCTTGATGTATATGTGTATCATTGACCGTTTTGTCCTTGTGTGCTCATACATAAGGTGACAACTTGGGTACCCATCAATAAAAGGTGGGTAACACAACCCATGCTGAGTTGACACCAATCAAAGTTATTTGTTTGTTTTCTATTATTTTTAATGTTATATAAATACATTGTTTTGATTGGGCCAACTCAACATGAGTAGTATTATCCACCTTTTATTGATGGGTAAACAAGAATTTCCCTGGTTGTTTCTAATTGTACCACACATTTATTTGGTGACTATAGTCAAAATGATAATTAATCACTTGAACAACCAAAGTTTATAATCATATGGAATTTAGAACATATTTGCAATGTCAAAACATCAATAGGGATATGTACATGGATGTAGATCAATAGTGGAGTTTAAAGAAGAAAAGAATGTGAGAGAAACTATTATCCTCTTTTTGGTGAAAGCCGTGGCTATTGGAGTATACAGACTTAACGGAAAATCACTTATATTTACCGGATGAAGATATGAATCTCTCAGCATGGTAACTAAAAAATAAATGAACCTAATCACGAGTCATTCACCAGTGATAAATCACAGAGATTGATAATGCAGTTCGGTCAAGTCTGTCTCAGGCTGCTCGAGACTTTTTTATAAAAAGGAAATTGACACAAAGATTTTACAAATATTCACAATCTTTTACTATGCAAAACCCAATTACACCCAAGAATATTTCTTTATAGAATTACCTCTCTAGTACTTGAAATCCTTATTTCTTCAATAAATGTTTCTCTCAATGTTGGAATGATTTTAACTATTCATCATCACTTCCTAGATAATGGTGACTAAGTAACTTCATGCCCAATGCCCAAGTTTGTTGATGGCCAAGCAACTTGTGTCCAAGTAAGTTATCTTGCTATCTAAGCTTTCTTCACAAAAAGACTTTGTAATATTGCTTCTTGGATCTTAGTGGCTAAGTAGTTTTGAGAGTCTTGACTAACACTTGTAAGCTGGTTTTCAAAGTGACTTAAGATCTATCGTCATATCATTTGCTGATGGAGAAAAATTTTACTCAAGGTTCGAGTGATGTCCTCAACTCTGAATCCCATTTATTCAAGCGATCAATCTGGAGGAGGAATTATGTTCCTCAGTTGTGGTTTTCCTTAACTGCTCCACTAGAGCATTAAGTACGATTGTCTTTTGGTTTTGAACTATTATGATGTGAAACACGTAAAAAAGATAGATAAAGGCAAATTGATTTTATTTTTTGAAAGAAAGATAAAGACAAATTGATAAAGAGATAAAAATAGCAAAAAATAACTGTGTTTGATTCAGTATGTCAACAACAATTTACAAAGTGAGCATTTATGGGCAAAAACTAAACATACTACCTAAACATCATGGCCTACAGCTGTCTAGCCTCTCCTCGGTTAATTTTCCGGGCAGTGCGTCAGTTTGCCTTGTTGAGGGGTCTTAGCGCCCCACGTTCAGATCTTAGCTTCCTCCTTCCACGACATGATCATTGACTATGTCCTTGGTGCGCAACTCCACCATGAACGTGATTCCTCTCTCATTTCCCTTTGTAGTTAGTGGTACTATAAACATGGAACGTGGATTTTTTAAGCTTCATTATTCAACCCTACTAAGCTTTGACCTATTCTGAGATCCTCAAGACACACATACATAGTCAGTAGACTTGAGAAAGAATCAATTTTCCCTCACTTGGTTGTTTTGCCTTCACCTGACCTTTCATTGACTGGGAGGTTTCGTCACCTAAACCTTAATCACCTATTTGTCGTTGTCGGCTAACAAGATAATTATGTTTATGTGTAAACAGTATGTGAAATGATTTAAAACGATTTTTAAACCGGCTTAGAATAACAAGTTTTAATCATGTTACATGAAATACCTATCTTAAACGTTTATTATAAGACAGTCTCGTGCAACATTCATTTACGAAGGCTTTCAATAGTAATTGGCTTCAAATGTTTTATATATATTTGAATAAACAACTTAATAAATAATAATCAAAATAACATGTAAACATACCTTGAAATAATATACCTTGAAATATTATTCAGCTTTTGCAATCCATCAACGAGGATGGTGTTATATCATATGACACTTCTGCAAGAGCTCTATAGCTCTGCCTTTGTGATGATTTCCGATAAAAAAAAATGATTGATTATGCCATTTGTTTTGAATCCTAAATATTTTTGGTTTAGCTCCATATTTGAAGTCCATATGAAAACCAAACAAAAAAAAGTTAAAAATTTGAAAAATGAACAGATTTATATGTACCAACTGATTTACACAGACCAAGTGAGAAGAGACAAAAATGAGATCTTCACATACAAAGTAATTTGAGGTGATAGAGGAGAGACGACGACGAGGAGTTATGCATATAACAAGGGTTTGACCGGCTCTTTGTGTTGAAAGTCTTTCTCACTAAGGGTGTTCAGGCGGAGGACTCACACTTGAGAGAGAGATTGTTGGTGTATCAAGTCTAACTAATATGTCTCATATCAGATGGAAAAGTGACTCATAAATGCCTGAAGTTACATATCACGAATAATTTGTATGTGTTTATTTTTACATGAATTGGCATACTAAACAACAATATCTTCTTTCATGCTTTGTGAGATCATGGTCATCGAAATATAATAATCAATATTAAATTTTTGTCACTTAACAAAATTATTTTCTTAAATTTTTGTGTATATGGTCTTTGTTTCCCCCTTTTTTTTTTCTCTTTTTAGTTTTTTTTTCTCTTTTTAGTTAAGGTTGGATGGTAAGGAATGTGGCAAGAAAGTGGTGTCACATAAAATCAAGCGTGTGCACCCCACTATGACAACCCACATTTTTTCGTTTGTCATTATGCTTCAAATATATATATATATATATATATATATATATATATATATATATATTGAAGGATGCTTCAAATATATAGCTAGCTAGGAATTTACGTTTTCAATTATCATCAATCCATTCAATAATTTCTTTTGTTGCGTCAACCAAAAATAGCCAAGCATCATAATATGAACAAACGAATTTGCACATTGGTAGGAAGAAGATCCAAGACACAAATCTTTGAAATTGGATAACTTATTTTTTCACTAGCTTTTGACATGTATGTTTTAACGTTGTTTAACAAAGCTTATGAAAAAGAAAATCTTATTGTATGTTATATATCTTTTACACATGCATGTGGAATAAATTTTTGAGTTGGATCTGACCCAAAAAGCAAGTCGATATTTATATAATACCCACAGACAAAGTCCTCGCATCGGTATATATTGAGAGTTAAATTTACATTCTTACGAAGTGTAATCAACTTATTATCAAATGGACCAACATCTGTTGGTAGCCTTTGATCTCATTAATATATCTTTCATTTGCAAAAGGCATTTGTATAAAGATATTTGCTTGGTGCAGCAATTTCCTTGCACGAAAATATATAAATAAATAAATAAATTTATTAGCTTACGTACTTCCTTCTTGCAGTTTTTGGGCCACTTACCATAGATATTTGTGAATAAGAAAGTAAGTGATGCCTTCTTTTTATTGAAAATTGGCTATAGTATCCCCACTTTTTAGTGGGGGATGTGGATAACATTCGATGTACCTCGTCATCAAAGGGAAGTTAATTAGTGCATAAATCATAGTTAATTGATAAAAATGTCGAAATTATCATGTCAGACGTTGTGATCACACTACAAGAATTCCTCATATTATTAACAAATTCAAAATTACATTACTGAGGGATTTAGACCCTCAGTAATTATTGGCGGAATAAACCTTTAGTAACATAAAATAAACCCTCAATAAAGTTACTGACGGAAAAAACCCTCAATAATTCAGTGATTTGCATTACTGACGGAAAAATCCGTTAGTAATATTAATAACAAACTTGTCTTTGCATTACTGACGAAATTAAATCTGTCTGTAATGTTAAAGTTCTTTCCTTTGCGATACTGGCGGAATTTTTCGCCACTAATGGTAATGTGGACAGCAATTCTGCCTTTGAATTACTGACGGAACAAATCTGTCAGTAATGTAACCAATCCGCCAGTAATTGTGGAAATCCGCAAGTAATAATGTGATTGAAATATCCGTCAGAAATGCAAAAAAATCCGCCTGTAATGTTTTCAACTAAATCCGTCAGTAAAACCAGAAAATCCGCCAGTAATGGTCGGTGCTGGCAATAAACAAATCCGACAGTAATGAAACGAAATCCGCCAGTAAGCTCTTTCAGTCTGAAATTTTTTTGCCGTATGTAATCATTCTCATCTTCTATCCCTCATTCACAACAACCATTTATCTCTCTAAAACAATTATCTAACATCTTTCTATTACATTTCTTCAACTTTCCTCTAAACAATTTTTTTTCCCGTCAAGGTAAAGACTTATTTTTTTTAAAATAATGTTAGATGTATTGAATTTATTTTTGTGATTATTTTAATATTGATAACTTTTAAATTTTTATATAGTTGATATTCTATGCATTAAGCAGCATATTAGTGGTGTCGGTGGGAGCATTTCTTACCGTGAGACTCTAATTGGCACAAGGTTAGTAGTCAAATTAAAATTGTAGAATTTTTTTTGTTTAATAATTGTAATTTTTTTAGTGTGTATATATTAAATTTAGGAAAAAAATTTGTGTTAGTACCGTAATTTTTTCTTAAGAAGTAGTATTACAGTAAATTCTTGACTCTAAAAATAAAAATCTTTAAAATTTTATTTATAATATATTGACTCCTTCAATTTGTATGTATTTGAATTTATTGTATAAATTAAAACTTTTAGTAATTAATTTTTTTTTAAAATAAATTAAAACTTTTTAGTGATCTTTATTTTATATTGACCATGTTATATGCATTTTGTTTTTTACAAATTTAAATTACAGGTATGAGTGATCGTAGTTGGATGTATGATAGAAATTATCATGAAAAAAGAGGGTAAATTAAGGAGCTTTTTAAGTTAGGTGTTGAACTTTTTATCAATACCGTGAAATTTAGCCCTGATGTCGTAAATGAAGGGGGATTAGATGTCTGTGTGTTGTTTGTGATTGTAGACGCATTCGCAGTGAAGACGAAATTAGGTTGCATTTATATAGTAAAGGTTTCAGACCTAACTATTGGATTTGGACAAGTCATGGTGAATCGTCATTTGTGGCACCTCCGACAGTTAATGTAGGTATTGAAGAGAGTCGTGCAGTAGATTCTTCAAGTAGTACCCGACATCTTCAATTTGAAATGATGGATAGTATGATAGTGGATGCTCTTGGAGTTAATGCTGGATTAGATGATGAATATGATGAGTTGCAGGATGATGTCGAAGTTGATGAACCCCCAAACGAAGAAGCCCATAAATTTTATAATCTTTTGAAAGAAACAAATAAACTGTTGTTCCCAGGGTCTCCTCATTCAAAGTTATCGATGTGTGTAAGACTTATAGCCCAAAATCTCAATTTCATGTTCTTGAACAAGCCTTAGAATTAACGACCAAAATGATGTTGGATTCAACACCCATAACTGATGGTTTGCCAAAAAGTTTTTATGAAGCGAAACAGCTAGTGTCGAAGTTAGGACTTGGTGTGAAGAGAATTGATTGTTGTATTAACAGTTGCATGTTGTTTTACGACAACAAATTTGGTGTAAAAGATGGACGTCTAGTTGAATGTAAATTTTGTCAGGAACCAAGGTATAAAGGAAGCAAACACTCTAGATCAAGTAGGGGAAAACCCGTTCCAAGAAAGGCAATGTTTTACTTACCTATTATACCAAGACTACAAAGGATGTATGCATCAAGATTGGAAAGCATAAATGTACGTATAATATTGTCATTTCTATTTAAGTTGTTGGTGTTTTCACTGTTGCGTTTTTATGGCTTATGTTTTAGAGCAGTTCAGATGATTAGTTTGTTAGACAGGATAACTTATATTTAATTTTGAATATATGTGCAGAAGACCATGAAAGAATTTATTGAAACTTTTAAAAGGCAGCAAGATAGTCTTCCCTCTTCTGAGCGAGCTGATACTATCACTGCTTATGAAATTATAAATAACAAATTTATAGAGATTGCTGGTGGGAAGAACAAGGGTCGAATTGTTGGTGCTGGTAGTAACTCTTCATTATATCAGATGGGTCCATCGGGCACATTTATAGATACTAGCCGCAACTCTTACAGTAGCATAGGTCGGTCAGCTCGTAGACATGACGATCCTATTTATACTGAGGTTGAGCAATTGAGGGCTGAGAATGCAAGATTGAAGGCACAACAAGAAGAACTTGTAAAATCACAACAAGATATGGAGAGATCAATTGAGAGCCGAGTTGTTGAGTTGGTGCAAAGAACTATGCAAGAGCAACAACGACGATCTCGTGGGGATACATCACAACATGATCCACATGATTAAGAGACAACGCCGCAATACGATGATTTCGGGGTATGATCTTATAACTGATTCACTTTTTTTTAGTTTTATTACTTTTTTTTGTTACGTTTTATTACCAATTTAGTACTAATCTTTCTATATATAAATATGAATTCAATATTTCGTTGGAATTCTTTTATTTCCAAAATAATCATTTTTTTCCTATTATCACAACAGATGTCGATGGTCAGGTACATAATGCCGCAACCAAACAAACTCCCTCGCCTACAACCCCAATCTGTGCGTAGTGATCATGATGAGCATCAAAGACCACATATTCCTGTAAGTGATCGCCAACCGTCTTCATCGACGAAAACCGTTTTCAATGGTGCTGATTTCAACATACCAGAAGGTGAAAGTTTTTGGAGAAACTTTAATAGTTATATGGATAATGCTTTACAAGAAAATCCCCAAAATATGGGGAGAGGAGGAAATAGATCATCGGGTGGGAGATCAGGATCAAATTTGCCCCAATATTATGATAATTAGTTTGGAGGATTGTCTCTGTGATGTGGTGGCCTAAGGCACTAGGCATTTTTTTTTATGTTTTATAGACTGCTTGGTTAGTTGTTTTTTTGCTGATGTGCTTTTAGCTTTAGCTTCCTATGTTTTCAATTTTTTGGTCTCGACAATGGAGAATCATGGAGCACTAAGGACTGTTTGTGTGCTTAAACGGTTTTTTAGTTTATTGTTATATGATAACTTATATTTATGGTGACAATTTGTGTATCCATCAAGAATTTGCCTATATTTAATCGAATGGGTTCAAGGTGTTTCGTCTTTATAGGTGCCTTTGTATTTTTTCTTTGCGAGAGTTGGTAAAAGTTTGCAGATCCAAAAAAAAATTAATTCTTTAATTTATTTCTGTATTATTAATTTTATTTTAATGATTTAAATAAAACAGTGGAAGTATTTTTTTTAAAAAAAGAAAGAAAGCGTATTACTGGCGGATATTTCCGTCAGTAATGTTTATTTGCACTGTGATTACTGACGGATTTATCAGCCAGTATTAAATGTCGAATAATTACTGAGGGATTAAATCCGTCAGTATTAACCGGATGAATCTCATGTTACACATTACTGACGGATTTTTCTGTCAGTAATTACCGGCGGATTTTTCCGTCAGTAATTACTGAGGGAAAAATCCCTCAATAACGCTTCATCAGATCACCCATACGATTACTGAGGGAAAATTCCGTCAGTAACATTACTGACGCCAGTATTACTGAAGGAAAATTTTTGTCACCAATCCGCCAGTAATGTGTATTACTGAGGGATTTTTTTCATTACTGAGGGATTAATTCAGCCAGTAATAATCGAATTTCTTATAGTGTCAACTTTAAATTTTGACTTTTAAACTTGTATGAATTTACAATAACTATTATCATTTCGTCTATATATAGAAAAAAAAAATTAATTAATATGTAGTCGTGTCAGGTGTTCTAGATTATCTAACTCTTAAGTTATATCTCAGTTGGTTTTTTTTATGAATAGTCGAGTGATTTTTTTTAGTCCAACCTTAGGCCTCAAGTGATTTATTAAAATAATTATATGTCAATATTAATTATTAATGTTATAAAAGTTATATAAGTGGATCAATATAATTAGAAGTACTGTTCTACCTACATAAAAAAACAATGTTCGAGCACTTCTTGTCATTTAATTAATAGCTTTTTTTAAAAAATGCTTACTGAAAAGTACAAGCATGCGAAAATTAGCTTCACGTATGGATAAAGAAGAAACCTACTACCATATCTATAATATTTGCAATGGTCTTGTTGAACGAGACTTTCAACACATAAAACATTTGTATGTGGAAGAGAGAGATGTTGAAGACATTCAACACTTGTTTAAAGCCTGCACCGTGACACGTGTTGCGTGCTGATTGGCTGACTGGATTTTTCTCATCTTAATAATTTGAACTCAATTATTTCATTGCAAATTAATTTTCTTTTTACCAAAATTCATGATTTTTTTAGCTCTATAAATAGAGATTTGGTTCATTTGATTTGGACACAGAAAAAAACCAAGTTTTTCACTATCTTAATCTTATTATCCTTCTATTAGCTTCCATTTTGAAGTTTTTCACTAAAAATAAATTGTTAAGTGTTTATTATTTTAATTTAATTATAATTGATAATTGTAATTTTATGTAATTATAAAAACAAAAATATAAAATTAAATAAGAATATAAAATAAAAAGTGGTGAGGTAGAGTGTTGAATGAAAAATCATTGAAGAGTGTATTTGTTGAATGAGTGTTGAATTATTATGTGGAAAAGAGAAAAAATGATGTGGAGTGTTGGAAATTGAAAAAGTGGATGTTGAATGAGTATTGAATGGTAAAACCATCGTAAATGGTCTAATGCGAAAGCTTAAAGGTCAAATTGATTATACGGAACCAATTAAAAGTAAAAAACTGTAGCCATTAGATTAGATGCATGCCAAAAATTGATTCCAAGAAACTAGAGCAAGCTGCACTAAAATAATGAGAAGGAGGAATTTTTATAGAAGGATCTTGTTCTCTTGAAACATGAGATGACATCCCATTTTTCAAATTCCAAAATAAAGGCATCCAATGCTATTATATAATACATAACTATTATTATAATACTATATGATATGATATGACATGCTGCTATAATGCAGCCTTCTTGGTTTTAATTTTATCATCTTTTTATATATAAGAAAAAATTGAATGAGTTGGATTTTGGAATACATAAAAAAAAACTTCGAAACCTAGAGAGTACTTCGAGAGAAATACTTACATATTACATACCAACGAGGTCATTATATCGGCAGTTGGATTCTAACTCTAATTTTAGTAGTATTTAAGCTGAATCCTTAAAAACAAGACCAATCTATGCTGGTTATTGTTTTTGTTTTTATTTTTATAGGAAGGTTGTTTTTTCTTTGGTGTCATTGCAATCAGCTCACCAAATTATTCAAAATCTAGTGCCCCCTTGACCATAATTTCTTGTCACTTTTGCCTAATGGCTAATAATGGATAAACTTATATAAAGTTCTGACCAATATTTTATTTTTATTATTTTATATCCAAAAAAATCATGGCATCAATTATTATGCAAATTGGTTATTGGTGGGCTACACAACTAGTGCAAATTTTCCTGCGAATAAAGATTCCTGTTCTATATGTTGGAAATTTATACAGATGCTACGAGTATGTTTTTCCTTAAGCCTCCTATGTGGAGGCTCACACGCTTAAACTGGCCTATGTAAAGAAGAGTTAAAATAGTGGTAGGAGCAAATGCAACATAAAGGTTAATCAGAACAAGTTAATGAAATTCCTCACTAATCGGTACGAAAAGTTAATTAAGTTCTAGAGGATTTCTATTTTGCCCAAAAATTTTGTCAAAAAAATGTTAATTTTCTAATAGTGTTTGAAATCTTTTCGCAATTTTAGTAGTTAAATGGTCGTCGAATCTGAGTGCAACTTGCACAATTCAACTGCATTACTTGAATTTAGATTCAACGACTCGGAAGTGTAATAATTTAAACCTATAAAGAAAGGTAAACAAAGGTTAATAGTTTGAGAGACCCTCTTGATTTCATTTTCAAAAAAAGAATGATTGAAGTAATAATGATTCTTAGTCCCCACTTACCCCCTTAAAATATAAACCCTTTGGAATGGAAGGGGCGTACTTGGTAGAAATGTTGAACCAAAGCCACTCTCAAGGGCCACACAATGGAAGGTTTTTCTAGAGGCAATATGAGTGCTCTCTTTGATTGACAATGTGGACACTATGGGATTAGAGAATTGATGAAATTGTGAAAGTGACAGAAACTAAAATGTTTTGTTTTCATTCGTTAATGTAATCCAATTCTTATAGCTAAAAAAACAAACCTGAAAAGTGGATAGGTAAAGTAAATCCACCGGAAGATCTTACACGGAATTTTGTGGCCTTGTGAGTATTTTATGGATCGATATCCTCTATATTTTTCAAGGAAATTAAAATTCATTTACGAGAGAAAGACATGTTAAGGAGTTTGAGCGTTTGAATCACTTCATGTACTTGAAGGTTAATTTTATGGATGGAGGGAGATGGAGAGGGAGCGAGAAATATTTATATATGATATGTTCGGTGAAGATCATAGAAGTGTAGTGGTGGTTCTTCGTTAAGGATGGTTGTTGTTGTTGTGGTGCACGGTGCTCCGTTGTGGAGGAAAGCATCTTCTGGCATGGAGGAGAATGGCGCCTACAAACATGTTAGCACTACAACGCTCAAGTCAGTGTGTCAAAGATGTGGATCACTACAAGAAAACTGAATTTTAGCGTCGGCTAAAAACCCACGCTAACAGGGCTAAAACGAACGCTAACATTGATTTAGCGTTGGATTAGCGTCGGTGTCGGGGAGAGCCTAAAAAAGTTGAAGCTGGCGGGTAACGAAAAATGGGTGAATGAGAGTGTACCTTGACCGTGACGCCGAGTCACGCTTATATAACCGAGGAGATTGATAACTACCTCCGATTTTTGCGTCGTGGATGACGGAAGCCATTAGAGCTTCTTGTGCGCCTTCACGGTGTTCTTCTCTTAGTGTAATGGACCTTAGCTTTGTTTTGTCTTTCAGATTGGGCCATTAATTGGGGAATATATGACGTAATGGACTTGTTATAGGGATCGTTCTCGACGGCATAGCATTTGCATTGTAAGCTTATGACCTTGAAGATGTTTTCGTATTTGTGATGTGCACAAGAGGTCTGTGCCCTCGTGGTCTTCTATCGTTTTGTTTTGTGCTCGCTGGATTCGTGCAACACTTCTAGGCAAAATTTGTATCGTGAGGGGAGGTAGTTGGCATTTATGATGATGTGACTTGAAGGAATCTGACGAGACGAGACCTCATTGTTTTAGTGGCAGCCCCCTTGACCCGGTCTGGCCTTGTTAAGAGGTCAAAGAAAGAAGGCAAACATATATGTTTAATGTGCATAATAGGCATGATTATTACAATGATTTTCTGTGTTATTGTAAACAAAAAAATGCATAGCAAAATAAATGGGGAATATATTTGTGATTAATACCACTTAATTGTATAACTTAAATTAACATTTTAGATATAGTTTATTAAATTTTGTGTTGTTATTAATTAGATACTTATCTATTTTTCCTTATTTTATATAGATGAGAAAGTAGAGAAGAGAATTGGAAAAAGATAAGTTTATTTACAAGTTTTTAATCCACTTATGATCATGATGATCCATGTCAAGGTATCTGGGCTCTCTTCTCTAGCGGTCACGTTCACAAAGATAAATTAAAGACACACACGCTAGAGAGAGAGAGAGCAAAATTGGAATGAAGAGATGAAGAGCTTTGGAGAGAGAAATTCAAGAACTTTGGAGTAGAGATTCAAGATTGAAGTCTTGGAGCAAGAATTTTTCTTCCTTTAGGGATATTTCTTACTCTTAATTTCATGAATTCTATCCCTATTTTAGTGTTCTTCTTGATTATGAATAACTAAATATTTTCTAAGATTCAGATAGATCTTGCAAGTTAAGAGACTTTGTAATGTTCTAGTTTATTAATTTGAATTTCAGTTTTTATTCCAATCAAGTTTGTTCTATTGATTTTATCACATTATTAGAAATGATCAAACTTTTGCATGTCAATAATCAACTTAATTGATCAGCGATCGTACTACAATTAGTTGGTGGACCTATAGGACAATTGAGACTAGAATTCTTGCATGATCAAACCTTAATTTTAGTCTTCCAATCATTCAACCTTTTTTGTGCTTTATGCTTTTCATGGTTTCAACTCTTTGAATGACCAAAGAAATTGTTAATTTAGGAAAAAGAATATTAATCACGAATGACCAAATGGATTAATAGTTTTAGTAAAGAGATTGGTGATTGAATAAAAATAAAGGAATTTAATTAGAACTAGCCATAAGGGAATCGAAACTTGCAAGTGAAACCGCGACCCTAGACCTCTATCTCTTGACTTACAACTCCACGTTTTTATTCTTCTTCGTCATTACTTTTTATTTAGTTACCGAAACCATTCCACTACTTGTTCATCTAAATAATAAATAATCTTAATTAGTTGGGTACTTGTTAATTAATCCATGTGGATACGATAATCTTTTATACTACTTCTACAATAGAGTACACTTGCTCTAAATGTGTTTTTAGCGCAACATATGGTACAACAAGAATAAAGTCTTGATTAAAGAATATATATTTGGGATTCAAATTGACTAAAATCTTAATTGAAGAGTAAAAACTTGCTTAAATAGAGGGTTGGGTGTGTAAATACAAAGGAGGGAGAGTAATTATTTTCTGATTCTCTTAGTCAACTGCAGTAATTCTTTTTTTTTATCAAGTAGTCTAATGACTAGGGTTCAAACAATTTAAATGTGGAGAAAGTGAGAGTTCAGAGTTTGAACCCCGACCCTTACATATTATTGTACTTTGAGATATCAACTGAGTTGTGCTTACATGACGCTTTGTAGTAATTCTATTAGTAATTATAGGAAAATTAAGATAGATAACATTTATTGAAATATAATAAAATAAAATATAATTCTAAATAGTTAATTAAAAATAGAATCTCATAGGTTACATTTCATAAAATAAATAAATATTATATTATAATGATGTAATTAAAAGAAGTGTGCTATAATTCTTAAATTATTTACACATAAATAATTTATTTTGATAAATCAAAAAAATTATTGAAAGGACATATATAATGTATATAAAATAATGGGGAGTTAAAAGTTCAGATTATAAAACCTGAGATTGATGAGTTGCTTTTAGTGGCATAAAATATAAGTATTACAAGTTATCATATCCTAAGGAACTCATGTGATACCAAATGCGTTCAACACTTAAAATTGTTTTGAGTACTGAAAATGAGTTGTTTTAAACATGTGTTTTTTTCTGTGCAGTGTAAGTGATGAAACAAGAATAGAGATATCGTATTGTCAGGATTAAGATTTGTTAACTAATCGTCTAATTTCGTTCCTTAATCGGTTATATACTCCTCCTATTTCAATTATAACTCCACATATCCCTCATCGTATGTTGCTATGTATGGCTAACGATGAGAAATCCATTGTATTGATCGACTTCTGATGCTAAGCAAAATTGTCAATTAATTCAATGGCATATGACCGGTCGTATGTGAATGAAAACCTAACCTTATGTATAGGAATTAGTATCTACACATAATTTAATTCATATCTTTTAGATAACCTCTTGAGACATAATATCGATGTCATGCATATTGAGAAAAATATATTTGATAAAATATTGAACACAATTGAAGTTGAACCTTTTATTCACCTTTGTGATGACTTGTCAAACACTTGGGAAAAATTCGATGAAGATGAAATTGAAATTGAAGAAATAGTGGCCGATATGAGCGATGATTCAACATACGATGATTTTTGTGCTGAATAATTTATTGTTTTTTTGTTTTAGTTAACGATGATATACTAAGACGTAATGTTTAAATAACAATTTGATGTTAATTTATGTGTTAGTGACAATTTGATGTTAATTTATTTTGTCCTTATATATAGACATGGAAGATCCATGAGAAGGATCAGGTGACGCATCCCTACCACCTAGCGGGGGCCCATGATCCAACAATCGTCGTCGTAAAGTAAAATTGCTTGTGCATTGGTTTTTTCCAACAATCATCACATTTTTATTTGTAATTTTACTATTTAGGGACATCTACTCATTTTTATTTGATGAATTTATATTTTAATTATTATATCTACTTTATTTTTGTTTTATTATTTATTGTTTTACTATTTTTTTAATTTTTTTTCATTAATCTTACTTTCTTTTAAATTATATATTCTTTTAAAAAAATCGAATGCAGGCGGCCCATTTCCGCCAATAATGTTTTTTTGAAAAATATTTTGACGATTGCGGCGTCCTATTTCTACTGCTATTTCATTTTTTAAAAATTCATTTGTCTTTTGCGGCGGCCAAATTCTGCCGCTGTTGTTGCGTGACATTTGCAACGGAATGCATTCCGTCGAAAAAGAATAAAAATTCAGTTTTGTATTTGCGGCGGGTTTCCATCCACTAATAATGTTAGTTTACGTTGTATTTGCATGGGCTACTTGTGCATTTGCATCGGATTTCGGCACACACTAATTTCATACATTCTTGTAGTGTTTTTATTTTTTTTGGACAAAACATTCTTGTAGTGTTATGTTGGTCAAATCTTGTAGTTTACAAATGTTTGTTAAATATGCATATATACATGCATTTTCAATTGTTTGATGGAGTATGAGTGTTTTTAGATTATATAATGCAAAAATACCAAAACTTGATTCAAATTATTTTATTCGAACGGATTAAACGAGGGATTTAGAGGATGCGCGAGAAAGACATAAAGTGAAAAAAAGTTCAAATTCACATTTTTCCAAAACAAAAATAAATACCAATATTAAACAAACAAATAAATGACATTTATGCCTTACAATAATCTTAAAAGAAATAATGCACCCGTTGTAAATGCTAAACAAATCAGTCACCGTGAATCATGGCCAAAAATGAAAGCATCAAATAAATGAGTTTCTCCACAAAATCAATATACATGTGATGTTTCAATTAAAGAATTCGATCCATCATAAATGAATTGTTTACTTTTTTTTTGACAAAAAATGAATTGTTTGGTTAGAAATTGAATTTTTCATTAAAGAATTAAAAACTTTATAACAAACGATAAAATACTTTTAGGATCCGGTAGGGGTGTTCGCGGTGCTGTTTGGTTCGGTTTTGAGGCTAAAAGTCATCCGAACCGCAAGATAAAAAAGCATGCGGTTTGGTTTGGTTCGGTTGACTTCTAAAATAAAATCTGAACCAAACCAAACCAATGCGGTTTGAGTTGGATCGGTTTGTGCGGTTTTTATTCGAGCCAATACATTTTTTTTATTTTCAACATTAAAATCAAGTTAAATAGCTAAAACACAACAAATTTCCAGCAATATTCTTAACAACATAAACCAAATTAAAAACGTGTGCATAAATAATCTTATTAGGTAAGAAATGCAAATACTAAGATTTTATCATTCTCTAAGAGTTCAAGTAACACATAAACATATTTTTGAAATAAAAAGTTAAGAAACTTAACAAGAGAAAAAATATGTCATTTTATAAAAGTTTTCATTGAGTTTTTATGAATATTGGTCTAGGTGACATATGTTTAATTAGTGTTTTCGTATGTTGCGGTTTGGTTTGGTTTGGTTCGGTTGATAAAACAAAAACCGCAAACCGAACCAAACCATGCGGTTGAGTAAGAAAACGATCCGAATATATCCGAACCAAATGCGGTTTTTTGCGGTTTCGGTTTAGATTGGTTCGGTTTGCGGTTTTTCTATTAGACTGGTTCGGTTTTGAACACCCCTAGGATCCGGAGTTTGTTCGATCAAAATTTTAAACATGAAATATGAACTCAAGAACGTTTAGATGAAATAATATAAGTCTCTTTTAACTCAAATATGATCTAAGGCTTGATCTCGAGTTTAGGTATCAACACCTTTAAAACTCCTAGAGAGCAACTTTAAAACTCTTAAAGAGGGTTTACCGTCTATTTGAGTCATACAAGACTAGAGATATTATATCTTCACAGTTACGTACAGATGATATCAAATTTAGACAAAAATAAGTAAATAATATTAAAATGCACTTAAAAATTTAAAATCAAAATAGAGATCCAAAATATAACTCAAACATTGCTACTCTCAAAAAATCTCATATTGAGATGTGGTGGAATTATTAAATTCAATTAATTTTTAGACTCTATTACATTTTCTTTACTCACTAATGACATTTTGGTACATAATCACCAGAATGTCTTGAAGGAATAGCTGTTTTCTCATCTATGCCAATTGTACATCTAACACAACATGTGCAACGATGCATATTTTTTGCAACATCCTTGCAAGCACACTCTTGAACCATGGCGCCTGCTCCTAATGCACTATTGACGTCTGCACCGCAGACTCGAGAATTTTGACATTGGCCCGGAAAATCCATATGTCGCGGACAAGAGGCGGTGAAATCATTTATGTGCGCTACTCCTAAAACATTATTGACAACAAAAATATGATGAAATAGTTTCACAAATGAATTTAATTTAGAAATTAGCATACTATACTCTCTTTTTGAAATATATGTATGTATATGAATGATATCTAAATTTGCAATAGTTCTAAGAATTATGGTATTAAGTTATGATTGGTGTACCTGATCCATTGGTGATGCTGAAGCTGAAGAGAGCAAACAAAGCACCCACCAAGAGGATAATACTTCCTAGCTTCATGATGATATTTGCTGCACACACAAATATTTTGAAATTGAAAAACTTAAAATTGTTGGGATAATTTCAACGAAGAGGACACACGTATATATGGATACATTGATTTGCTAAATTTACGCTGTTAAAAAAAAAACTGGATTGCTGAATTGACGGTTCTTGAATTACACATGGAGAATTATATTTTATTCCATATAAATTACTTGCTTAAGTTAAAAAAATTAATCCTGTCAAAAAAGGAAAGATAAAAATTAATTAGAGTCAAAATTGATTCCACACAATCAAAACTGATTCTGAAGGGGTCAAAATTGATTCTCGAGGTGTAGAATTAATTATGATATGTTTTATTGATTTCTAGTAGAATTGATTTTGTCAAATAAATTTTACCTTAAGTTTGAATGTGTAGCTTCTGATTAATTGATTTTTACACCTTCAACACACTTTTACATGAATAATATTCAAATGCAAATCATTTATTTTATTTTTTTTGAAGGAAAATGCAAATCATTTTATGTTCAATCACTTTTAATCATAATCAATTTTACATAATCATTTCACCTAAAATCAATTCACCCAAGTTTTTTTCTTCTTTAGATGGAGTGGCAAATATCACTAACACACGTATATGGGATATGTCAGGTACACCACATATATCTAGCCTAGCAATTTCGGCTTTGATAATTTTTTCGTTTTAAGCAAAGAAATATATGTTAAATAAAAAACAACAACAACAAGCTAGGGGCCATAGACCTTACCTAGCAACCACTTAACCAACCCCTAAAAGAGTATTACAACAAACAAACGACATCCAAAGTGGTAAATGATAAAACAGGCTAGATAATAATCTAGTTAAAGAAACAAAATGCCTAAGGATTAATACACATCCACAATTCACTGAACCCAACGTGGGGCGCGAAACTGAATTACAAAAAAAAGATATGCATAACTGTCCCCAAACATCACCAAAAAAACCAGAGACAAGGTTGCACTCATCTCATTGAGGAACGACGTTGAAATTAACCGCCAACACGGTAACAATTAATTTCGGCTTTGATAGTTGAGTTATAACCTGGAGAAATTATGGTTTGATCCTTATGCTAGTTTCTTACCCAAAATTCAAAATAGTAATAATAATACATATAAAAATTTATCTTTCAAAAAATACATATAAGATTTTAGTCAAAAATTAATAATACATATAAAATACTTTTTTTTAAGGAATACATATAAAATACTTTTAGTTTTCAAATAAAAATATAGTATTTTTTTTATTATATAGTAGTATATTTTTTATTACAATTAATATTTCTTAGCGTATAATAAAACTGACCAATATAGAAAATATTTCTTAGTGTAGATTTTTTTTTTTGAGGAAAATTTCTTAGCATAGATTATTGCATCACATAGACAAAGAAGGGAACAATCACAATAATAGCAATAGCTTGCATAGCAAGTAACTAAGAAAGTTAGTTACTAGACAATAATCCTGTGCATATAAGCCTATGTTAGTTAGCATAAGGATTAGTTTGTGTATATATACTTGCTGTACAAGTCAATTAGAATAAATGAGAATCACTTTTCTTTATTCTTTTCTCAATTCATAATATGGTATCAGTTTCATTCTCTCTCTCTCTCTCTCTCTCTCTCCTCTCTCTCTCTCTCTCTCTCTCTCTCTCTCTCCTCTCTCTCTCTCTCTCTCTCTCTCTCTCTCTCTCTCTCTCTCTTTGAGAGAGTTTGTTAGAGTTTGTTACAATTCTGTTACGATTCAGTTACACTCTTCCGCCATTGATGCTTGATTTTCAAGCTTTTGCATCTCTGTTTCTTCCTTTTGCGTCACTCTGTTTTCTCATTCTGATTCACCATGCCTCCTCGTTTGACTCAAGCTGTTCCGATTCAACAAGCTAATCAAGATTCAGTGTACTATGTTCATCCTAGTGAAGGTCCAGATTCGGTTCTTGTTACTCCGCCTCTCAACGGCTCAAATTATCTTGCTTGGAGTCGTTCTATGAGACGTGCTTTGGGAGCTAAGAACAAACTTTCTTTCATTGATGGATCTCTTCCTGTCCCTGACCTGCTTGATCTGAATCGCAGCGCTTGGGAACGGTGTAATCATCTCATACACTCTTGGATCATCAATTCAGTTTCTGAACCAATTGCACAAACTTTGGTTTTTCATGAGTATGTTTTTTATGTTTGGGAGGATTTGAAAGAACGCTTTTCCAAAGCGATCGTATCCGAATTGCTGCTTTACGTTCCTCAATTCACTCTCTCAAACAAGGATCTAGAAGTGTTCTTGAATATTTCACTGAATTGAAGTCACTTTGGGAGGAATTGAATTCTCACTGTCCTCTTCCTATGTGTTCTTGCATTCCACAATGTAGATGTGACGCCATGCGTGCTGCTAGAAATCACCGTGACGAGGATCAAGTTATTCAGTTTCTTCAAGGTTTGAATGATAGTTTCTCTGTTGTTAAGAGCCAAGTGCTTCTTCTGGATCCTCTTCCCTCCTTGAACAAAGTTTATTCTTTGGTTATTCAAGAAGAAAGTCACAATGGTGTAGCTACTCCTCTGGTTTCAGATGCTTCTGATGTTCTTATCAATGCGTCTGAGTCACGTAAGTCGTTTGGACGTGGCAAGAATTCATCTGCCAACAAGCACTCATCACGTTTTTGTACCTTTTGTAACAGAACTAATCACACTGTTGAGTTTTGTTATCAGAAACATGGGCATCGATCCTATCTTTAACAAGCACAGTTCATCTGTTAATGCTTCTACTGGTGAGAATTTTGAGGTTGCTAAAGGTGATAATGCAGTAGTGCCTTCTTCTGGTTTGAATCAAGATCAGTTACATCAACTTGTTTCCTTGCTTCAATAGTCAAATTTGCTCTCTTCTGCATCTTCCCCATCTGTTTCCAATTCTCTTCAGCCTACCTCAGATCCTTCTCTCTCCATAAACACTATTTCAGGCATATATTCTGTTTCTTCTTCTTTTCCTTCTGACTTTTGGATTATTGATTCAGGTGCCAATGATCATATCTGTTCCTCTTTACAGCTTTTTAGTTCCTTCTATAAAATTAAGCCTATTAGAGTTAGCTTACCTAATGGTCAATTTGTTTCAGTTGAATATGTTGGAAATGTCATGTTTTCTTCCACCTTGCATCTTTCTCATGCCTTGTATTCACCTCTGTTCAAACTCAATTTGATATTTGTTTCCAAATTATGTGCATCTCTTTCTTGTCATGTGCATTTTTCTGATTCTACTTGTGTTATTCAGGACATGAAATGTCATCAGATGATTGGTTTGAGGGAGTTGGTGAATGGGCTTTACAGACTGAAAGTACACTCTCCAGCTTCTCCTGTCCATCAACTCTGTTTCTTCTTTGAATCTTGTTTCCAGTTTTTGTAATAATGTAGTTTCTAATACTTACATTCCTATGTCAGCCTTGTGGCACTTCAGACTGGGTCATTTGTCCAATCAAAGATTATCTTCTATGACCAATTTGTAACCCTTTATTTCGTGTGATAATAAATCAGTTTGTGATATTTGTCACTTTGCTAAGCAAAGAAAATTACCTTTTACTCGTAGCTTTTCTCATGCATCTTCAAAATTTGAACTTATTCATTTTGATATATGGGGTCCTCTCTCTATATCATCTGTTCATGGGCATAAATATTTTCTTACCATTGTTGATGATTTTAGCAGATTTGTTTGGATCATTTTGCTCAAAGCTAAGTCAGAAGTTTCCCAACATGTTCAAAATTTCATCACTATGATTGAAACTCAATTTCATATTACACCCAAAACTGTCAGATCAGATAATGGTCCTGAGTTTTCACTTCCTTTTTTTTATGCTTCCAAAGGTATTTTGCATCATCTGTCTTGTGTTGAAACCCCTGAGCAAAATGGTAGAGTTGAAAGAAAGCACCAACATATTTTGAATGTTGGCAGAGCTCTTCTTTATCAGTCAAAGTTACCAAAAACCTTTTGGGCATATGCTGTCAGTCATGTTGTTTTCCTTATCAATAGAGTCACCACTCCTTTACTCCAACATAAATCCCCTTATCAATTGCTTTATTATACTATCCCTGATGTGTCTGTTTTCAAAGTGTTTGGATCTTTGTGTTATGCTTCTACTCTTCAAGCACATAGAACTAAGCTTGATTCCAAGGCTAGAAAGTCTCTTTTCTTGGGATACAAATCTGTGTCAAAGGTTATGTTCTCTTTGATTTAACCTCCAAAGAGATTTTTGTTTCTAGAAATGTTTCTTTTCATGAACATATCCTACCTTATAAGAGTTCTTCTATGTCAATTGCTTCTGATTGGGAGTATTTTCCATCAGAAGCTGCACCTCAGACTCTGGGTTCAGAAGCAAAACCTCAGACTCTTGGTTCAAACGCAAGCATATCAGACTCTGGGTTCAGAAGCTGCCCTTCAAACTCTGGGTTCAGAAGCTGCCCTTCAGACTCTGGGTTCAGAAGCTGAACCTCAGACTCTGGGTTCAGAAGCTGAACTTCAGACTCTGGTTCAGACCCAGAATCTTTTGTCGTCTGTCTCTCCTCCTTTAACCTCTTCGCCTTCTGTTCTTTCTCCATCTCTTCCTGCACATCCTCCTAGAAAATCGTTGCGAACCAAACGTTCACCTGCATATTTGTCAGATTTTCTATGTGATTCCACTACTAATTGTTTACAGTCTTCTTCTTCCACTTTATACCTTGTTTCCAATTATTTGTCCTTTAAAAATTTATCTCCCTCTCATTGTCATTTTGCTTTGTCTCTTTCCACTCACATTGAGCCCAAAACTTATGCTGAGGCTAGCCAATTTGACTGTTGGAAACAAGCAATGCAGGTTGAGTTAACTGCTCTTAAGAAGACTGGAACTCGGCAGGTTGTTGATCTACCACCAAATGTCACTCCTATTGGCTTTAGGTGGGTTTATAAGATCAAATATCATGTTGATGGATCCATTGAAAGATTCAAAGCTAGACTGGTTGCCAAGGGCTACAATCAAGTGGAGGGTCTGGATTATTTTGACACATATTCTCCTGTGGCAAAATTAACAACAGTTAGACTGGTTTTAGCTCTTGCTTCTATCCATCATTGGCATCTACATCAATTAGATGTCAACAATGATTTCCTTCATGGAGATTTAAAGGAGGATGTTTATATGATGTTACCTCCTGGCATCACTTCTGATAAGCCCAATCAGGTTTGCAAGCTTGTTAAATCTCTCTATGGGCTTAAACAAGCTAGCAGACAATGGTATGAAAAGCTGACTTCACTTCTCCTTCACAATGGTTATACACAGGCTTCTTCAGATCATTCTCTGTTCACTAAACACTCTGCTTCTGACTTCACAACCCTTTTGGTTTATGTTGATGATGTGATTCTAGCTGGTAGTTCTTTAACTGAATTTCAATCAATCAAGAAAATCCTTCATGGTTCATTTCAGATTAAAGATTTGGGTCAGCTAAAATACTTTCTTGGCCTTGAGATAGCTCATTTAGACTCTGGTATTTCTGTTTGTCAAAGGAAGTATTGTTTGGACTTACTCTCTGATTCTAGTATACTAGATTCTAAACCTGCTTCTACCCCTTCTGATCCTTCTTCCAAGTTACATCACGATACTAGTCCACCATTTGAGGACATTGCATCATATAGAAGATTAGTGGGAAGGTTGCTATATTTGAATACAACCAGACCAGACATCACATTCATCACTCAACAACTTAGTCAGTTTCTAACCAAACCTACTACTGCTCATCATTCTGCTGCTTTAAGAGTACTCAGATACCTTAAGAGTTGTCCTGGTCGTGGTTTATTTTTTCCTAGAGATTCTAAACTTCAAATCTTAGGGTTTTCTGATGCTGATTGGGCTGGATGCATAGACTCCAGGAGATCTGTTTCTGGATAATGTTTTTTTCTAGAAAAATCCTTGATATCATGGAGAACCAAGAAGCAATTGACTGTTTCTAGGTCCTCTTCAGAAGCTGATACAGAGCTCTTGCAGCAGCTACATGTGAATTACAATGGCTTTTATACTTGATGAAGGACTTTCAGATTACTTGTGACAAGCTGTCTGTTATCTATTGTGATAATCAAAGTGCACTCCACATAGCAGCCAATCCTGTATTCCATGAGAGAACAAAACACTTAGAAATAGATTGTCACATTGTTAGAGAGAAATTGCAAGCTAAAGTGTTAAAACTCCTTCCAGCTTCTTCAAATGATCAGTTAGCAGATTTCTTCACAAAGCCCCTCTTGCCTCAGCCATTTAATCTCTTACTATCCAAGTTGGGGTTAATCAACATATATCAACCGTCAACTTGTGGGAGGATATTGCATCACGTAGACAAAGAAGGGAACAATCACAATAATAGCAATAGCTTGCATAGCAAGTAACTAAGAAAGTTAGTTACTAGACAATAATCATGTGCATATAAGCCTATGTTAGTTAGCATAAGGATTAGTTTGTGTATATATACTTGTTGTACAAGTCAATTAGAATCAATGAGAATCACTTTTCTTTATTCTTTTCTCAATACATACTATAGATGAAATATGAATTGATTGATACAAGAAAAATAACTGATATAAGAAAAGTAATTGATATTTTTTTTTGAAATCATTTCTTTTTTTTTTAGCAACTTGAAATTCTTTCTTGCCAATGATGATAATTAATTACCATATATTGGTAAAGGACAATAATGGGTTTGACCAAAAAAAAAAAGGACAATAATGGTAACACAGTGAATGTTGATCAACAAATCATGTGAGTAACGGCCAGGAGAATCATTCAAGTGATTTGTCGATCATAGACTTTAACACATCATTTAGTCACACACAAAATATAAAATATAGAGAGAAAAAATAATTAAATAATAATTAATTTTTAAGTGATTATATCTTTTTTTTTTTTTGTGATCAAGTGGAGTGTTAAAAATTATGTGTCCACCCAATAATTATTTTGTGGTCATGATACAACAATTGAAGGGAATTTTATTTGTTTTCGCATTAACAATTTTTCTGTTTTCACTCTACCAATCTATCTGATTTTACATAATCATTTTTGTTGCTTTCGCATTAACAATTTATATGGTTTTGCATTAGCAATTTATTTGCTTTCGCATTATACGGTTTAAGGTAAATGATGACAACAACTATCTTCAAAGTCGGGAAACCTGCTTGCGATTTGTAATCCTCTATTTTCATGTGAGAACTAAATATATTCATCAACTCAAAGTTTAATCCTCTTTTTTTTTTTTTTCTAACGGTAAATTTTAGTAGTTAATTAGTTTGTTAGATTAATATTTATTCATTCCTCTGAATTGAAATTCAAGACCGTCAACTTATTTTTCCTTAACTCAAACTAGTTGACTCGACCCCCACCCACACATTTGTCTATGTTGGAGTCTATCATGTGCACATGCAATTGCTACACCGAGTTTTTATTGCATCAGTGTTGTTTAATTTACATTTAACTTAACTAATAAATAAATAATATATTAACCAAACAAATGATTCTAGAAGTGCAAGGTTAGAATCAAAGAGTCCACTGTTAAGAGTCTCACATCAGATAGAAGATGACCTGACAATGTGTTTATAAGTGGGGGCAATCCTCACCTAACAAGCCGGTTTTGTGGGGTTGTGTTATGAACAACCACGATTTCTAAGATGGTATCAGAGCCTCTTCAAAATCTATTGGACCACCTGCTAAACACAAAATATGATTAAGTAGAGGTGTCAATATTATTAGGCCTCTAAGTTTAAGCCCCAGCCCTCATGACAAGGGGTCCAAAAAGTCCAAAAAATTAAAAGGCCCTCGCTCATTTAGGTCCACGAGTCAAAAGAATTCTAAAGGATTTTGCTCATCTCACTTATGAAATTGTTCAAAAACATGTCTCATCGGCAGTTAATTGTTGTCCAACGGCAGTTAGCTGTCGCTGGAAAGCCGAACAACAATTAATTGTCCTTGGGGTATGCTTTTTGAGTAATTTCATAATGTGATGAACAATTTTCAATTCTAAAATCCCTAAATTCAAGCTGGCTCACAAATCCCAAATTTTTCAATACAATTTTTTTCTCCCTTATTTTTTTAACAATTTAATTTTTTTTTTCCAAAATAAAAAATGGCAGGTGGTCAACGACGGAGCACCCAGGTCCAACGACGGGGCTCCGACGACTTGTGGTGGTGTTTTGATGGTTCTTTGTGACTCACGTCAGTGTTCCGATGGCTCTCCTACGGCAGAGCACGACGACAGTCTGATAGGTGAGGGTGGCGACTTGTGGTTATTCGGCAATGGTGGTGGTTGTGATTTTTATTTAAAAAAATGTTTTTAATTATTATTTTTTTGCAAAAAAAATACTTAAGATTAGTGGACTTTGTACCTTTCACATTGGGCCCACAACTAAGTAGAAATATAAGCAGATTGTTGTTTATGTTGAGGCAAAATCCCTAATTGATTTTAAAGATAACAAACCCCAAATGATTAAAGGATTAATGGACTTTGATTAGTTCCTTGGTATTTAATTTGTGTTCTTGAGTGTTTAATTAAGATAGGAACAAAGTATGAACCATACCAAGTTACAAGGAATCAAAGACCATTTAAAAGAAAGAACTCTGTCAGAATTCAGAAGCTGGAACGTAGTTCAGAAGCTGGGACGTAGTTCAGAAGCTGAAACATATTTTAGAAGCTGGGACGTAGTTCAGAAGCTGAGACGGAGTTCAGACGCTGGGACATAGTTCAGACTCTGGAACACTATTCAGACTCTGGAACACCATTCAGACTCTAAAACACTATTCAGACGCTGGGACATAGTTCAGACTCTGGAACACTATTCAGACACTGGGACATAGTTCAGACTCTGGAACACTATTCAGACACTGGAACATTGTTCAGAAGCTGGAACACAGTTCAGAAGCTTGGTCATGAGGTTGTTCTTATGAATATAAACAAGCCCAGAAATTCATGAACATTCAAGGCTCACGTAACATAAATAAGATGCCCATACAAGTAAAATAACTTGGATCAATCAAGAAGTTATAGGCATCTATTTGGAATAAAGGCAAAAAGCATATTCATTGTTCATTGAAGACTTATGAACAATTGAAGTACAAAACATTAGGAATATTCCTCTTGGAATATCATCCTAGATGTTGTATATACTGCACTTCATTGATGTTTTACTATTAGGATTTGATTACATCAAATGGAAGTCTTACAAATCATCCTAAGTAAAACAAAAGAACATTCTGAAGTTCAGAAAGTTCAATACAGCACATGCTTTAATTCTGACAGTACTGCAAAGTGGTTGGTAAAGTAAAGCAAAAGCAAGATAACAATCTCAAAGTCAGAATCCATGAGATTTCGAACACCTAAGGGATCTGGTACTGTACCAGACCAGCAAAATCCCCTAAAGCATGGGCATGAAGCGACAGTTCCACTTTCCTCTCTCCTGCACACAATCCAAGACAGATCTGCAAAGCTTTTGGCTCAGGAACATTCTGAAATATGCACGCATAACAAAAGCTCATCAACAACCCATATCTTCATGTGACATTCATAGGAATTACCTAGAAATTCATCTGGCATTCATCCATATGAACCTAGAAACATTCTGAAGTTCATAACTGATGAATGTATGAACATTCTAAAATATATTGATGAACCCAGGAACATTCTGAAGTACAAGACTCTCAACCAAAAGTTGCTAAGTCACTAAGACACGTGGCACAAGACCATTGGTCACCCTCCAACGTCTACAAGAGACCAATAACTCTATAAATAGAAGTGAAAGGCTCAGCATTACACACCCCATTGCAAAGCATACAAGAAAACATTTGAAAAGTGTTTGAAGCTTTAGCATCTCAAATTGATCATCACTGAGATTTCAAATTATCTCTTAAAGTGTAAATCAATTCTCTCTTATCTTGTTAAAGATAAATTCTCCCTCCTTTCTTCTCTTACTGATTGTCTTCATCTTGACAACATTTCTTCAAATATCCAATCAATTGTAAAGAGCAAATCTCATCTAGTTTTAAGGGTATTAAAGTCTAGGTTGAGTAACACAGTACAAAGTCT
This sequence comes from Medicago ruthenica, assembly GCA_018208015.1. Lineage (NCBI taxonomy): Eukaryota > Viridiplantae > Streptophyta > Magnoliopsida > Fabales > Fabaceae > Medicago > Medicago ruthenica. The sequence goes on along the minus strand of CM031377.1, from coordinate 83,537,729 downwards.
GGTGTGACTTAGTACAAAAAGTTGAGAGCCTGCTGAGGCTTAGAGAATACAGTTTATAACCGTTCCAAGTGAACAAGATTGTAAGGTGCAGGATTTCAGAGGGTATCTCAAGCATCATAGTGGAAAACTCTCACTAGATTGTGAGGAGTGGACTAACCCACATTGGGTGAACCACTATAAAAGTATGTGTGTCCTTCTTCTCTCTCTATACTCGTTACATTACTGCATACACAACACACACACAATACTTAACTTAAATATTTCATCTTGCAACTAATACTTCAGAACGTTCTGAAGTCTGTTTAACTTTATCCTTCCAAGTATTAACTTTAGAAGCAATTTTCAAGTACATGATTGAATTTTAAAAAGGGTCACAATTCAAACCCCCCTTTCTTGTGACTATATTATCAACTTCAGTTTAGACTTCAAAGAATGCTGAAAAACACCACGAAATGACCTTTTTAACTCCATCAGTAGTTAACTACCGTCGATTCCTTCCCATCGGCAATTAATTGTCGCTGCGATCAGAAGTTTAATAGAACAACATATGCAGTTAACTTCAGAAGTTGAAAACACACAAAACCTCTCCAAATTTCCTCAAATCTCCTCCAATTCCATTTTGATGAAAATCAAGCAAATCATCTCCAGAAAACCCGAAAGGGTCTGGTTCGTTTAACCTGAAAGGGTCTGGTTACTGTCACTTTCGTATTGGACTCATTGCTCGAAAGAGCTAGGGCGTGTAGATGCTTCGTGTTGACGGAGTAGTCGTTTGTCATACCTTAAAGACTGTTCTATTAACCCGAAAGGGTTGTTTCGTTTAACCCGAAAGGGTCTGCTTATTGACGTATTGGACTCATCCCTCGATCCGAAGTTCTTACGCGTTGCTTGCTCGAAAGAGCTTTTTATGCTTGTTGTTGATCAGGGAGCTGTTGGCACTTGGATTTTGATGTCGTGTTGACGATCGATCCATTCGCCATATTTAAACTCTAACCGTTCTCTGCAAAGGTTCACTTTCATGCTTTTTTGTAACCTGGTTTCGTGCCCGTACACGGGTTCGCTGGGTTGCGCCTGTGATTAGTGAATTTTTGTTAGGATAGATTAAAGTATTTCTACTTAGACAGATGTATCACGATGTATTCCCGTTTGGGTTTTTCCTGGGTCAGGTCTAATGTCCCCCCAATCTTTGTATCTTTTTCATTTTATTTAATATATTTTCTATTTTGCATAAAAAAAATCTCCAGAAAACCACAAGTAAGTAGTACTAATCATTTTTAATGATAATGTTAGTTCATGTAGGTTTATTTTTGTTAATTTTGGTAGATTGCATGTGATTAAGGTTGATGTAGAAATTGAAATTTTGGTAGATTGCATGTGTAGTTTATGATGTTATAGATGAATGTAGTTGTTGTGAATGTTGTTTAGATTATGTTTAAGTTCAATGTTGTTGTGAATGTTGTCCAATTAACACAATGAGAATATGTTTCATACTTTGCACTCAAAGTGTTTGATAAAGTGTCTAAATGAGAATTACATTGATTTTTTGTTTAGTTTATGATGTTATAGATGAATGTAGTTGATGTGAATGTAGTTTAGATTATGTTTAAGTTCATCATCACTCCTCTTAAAAACTAAAAAAAACCTATAAATAAGTTAGCCAAACTTGCTAAAAAAAAAGTTATGTGTCAAATCTAATTGATTTCTTTGTTGTTTTTAGCTCTTTCCCTTTTATCACATTTCATTTTATGTTTTCGTTCACTCATTTATGGTTTTTCTACATGCATTGGTTGATCGTTTGATTTTGCAGCACATTAAGATGAAAAATGTGGTGTTTTGGGAAACGAAATGGCCACGACAGTTAACTACCGTTGAAAACTAAACTGGTGGTAGCTAACTGCCGCTGAAAAGCTGTCGGCGGTAGTTAATTGTAGATGGGGTTAAAATGGTCATTTTGTGGTGTTTCTTAGCATTTTCTTAAGTGGGAACAACAATTTTTGAAATATAATGGGTTGGGGCCAAAATATTCTAACTCAACAAAGGGGCCTAAAATATAGTGGGCTTGGTGGGGGTTCATTAGGTGGGGATTTGTGATTTAAGGCTTTATTGACACCTCTAGGATTAAGCACCCAATAATGAAGATCAAAATCTAAATTTGAGTTTTTAGCTTTCAACCACGAAAAATATAATAGTTCCACTTTATCGAACAAAGGAGATATCCGTTCTTCCTTTTGTTGGAAAAGACAGTCATTCCTTTCCTTTCAAATAACTCATACACATGCTAGTCAAATCATTTGTAAAGCATACCAATTTATTATTATTATTATTATTATTATTATTATTATTAGAAGCCTCCTAGATTACCAAAATGCATAAGATGATCAGTAAGATGTAACGGATTCGCAGAATGAATACCTAGTCATTGCCTCGCTAAGAACCAAATGTACCCAAAAAAGTTGACCCCAGAAACAAATGATTAATGTTTTCCGTCGTCCCGCAGCCACTCACACACGTATTTGAATTTTGTTGAATAATCCATTTTCGTACCAGACTCTCGTTTGTATAAATCTAATTACGTAATAAACGCCAAGCAAAAAGATACAGTTTTAATAAAACTGTTTTGTTCCAAATAATATCATTAGTTTCAGTCTGAACACCACTGACAGTTTAACTTTTTTTTTTTTGCGCTAGATGCCAACTCCATCTATTATCCTCACCAGCCTGCAAAAACATGTTATTTAAAAGATCACTACACTCCTCTTCCCATGGTAATAATCGACACTGTCATATCCAAGCATCTTCCAACCCATAGTCTAATGAACACATCTCAGTAACAGACAACAACCGAGTCTCCGCTAGATCAAAGAGACGTCTAAACATATTACACAACGGACCCCCCCCCCCCGGTACATCCAAGCATCCAACTAATAGAACATTTTTGACCTATCGCACATCCCACACTAAGTTTTCATCAAACCAACTACCCAAATCCAACCTTTCTACTTGACGAATAGCCATCATTTGCTTCCCCCACAGTGATCCTTAGGGGTGAGCAAAATATCCGGTTAAATGGAGAAAATCATATCCAAATCCAAAACCACATTCAAATAACCGGATATTTGCATTCAAATATTGACCGGTCTATTTCAAAATGGTTGGTCATCCGCTTTTATAAATCCGGTTTTTTTATTGGTTGTCCAGATTCATAACCATATTCTATATTATTTTATTTTATATTTTTGTCTACAACCTATCCTCTCCGCATTTCATTCTTCTCTCCGCATTGCATTCTTCGTGTGTGTTTCACTGTGTCCATCTTACTCTACTCTATTGCACATGCTTGTTATTCAGAGATATTGCAAAATGGGATTAGATTTTTATTCTTTATTTTAATCTTATGGCTTCAGTAGTGAAATTTTATAATTGATACTCTTCTAGTTGTTCTGGTGATGGATAGAACGTGGCCTTCAAATTTAGATTAACTTCATAACAATTACTTTTCAAAAGAGCAAAATGAAAATGAATTTTACAGTAGGTACGAGCTTCTTAGAGAATTGCTTTACATATAGGTTGAAATTAACTTGGCATTTCAGTCAAAAGTTTTTCATTGATTATGTAGCTTGTATTTTTTTTAAAAATTTGTTGGTGCATTTTTTTTACGACATGTCGATGCATGCTTCTTATTTTAACAAAATTTGGATTTTTTTTTATATAAAATTTGGTCTTAAAAACCAGTTTTGACAAAAAAAATTACCAGGTTTAAAACTGGTTTTTAAACCAATAAATAACCATTTTTAATCCGGATTAAGAAAAAAACCGGATATTTTTTTAAACCAAACTATATCCATTTATAAACCGGTTTTGTAAAAATAACCGGTTATATATCCATAACCATATTCATAACCGGTTACATAACCAGTTTACAATAAAATATGGTCATGGTTAGGAATCCAAAACCATATAAGTGGTTTATATATGGATATGGTTTGGTCGGTCAAAATATCCGACCATGCACAATCCTAACCTACCACCTACCTAATATAACAACCTTTTTGCCATACCTAGCTACTAACACCTTATACCACAAACTTCCCTGATCCAGAAACATCCTCTAACACCATTTACCTATCAATGACAAATTAAATTCCCGAATTCTATAAACTCTCATTCCTCTGTTCTCCTTTTCCAAACATTTTGTATCCCCCTTAACCCATGTGATTTTTCTAACATCCTCACAACAAAAAAAAAACATTTAAAAATAGATTCAATAGAGGATATGATACTTCTGAGAGCCTTGAAGAAGGAAAATAAATAAATCGACATAGAAGACATGACAAATTTCAGAAGAACTAAACGACCTCCCAACGATAGGTTTATACTTTTCCATCCCGAAAGCCTCTTTTTAAACGATCAATCAAAGAATACCAAAAACATAGCCGTCAAGACTCACCCACAATCGGCAAGCTGAGATATGTAAATGGTGTCTTTCCATTTTCACAGGTCAACACCAAAGAAGCTTCATTAATCCACAATTCAGGGCGTTCACCCCGCATACATAATCTAATGAAAATTTACATCCAGATCTGAAATTACTTCAAATAAAATAAGAACAATTTTCAATGCTCAAACATTTGCCCAAATTTTTCTCTCAATAACAACGTATCATAACCAAATTGTAAATGTGAAATATAAACAGTCGTTGTACAACCCACTTCATAGCCTTTAAATAACCTCGCCTCTACAGTAGCATTCATCAACAAATTTAACCCTTCTACAACGATTATAAAAGAAAAGGAGAGAAAGGATCGCCTTGCATCGGTCCCCTCTCCAAATTAAACTCATATGTTGGACACCCATTGAGAAGGACCAAAGTCGTAGCAGTAGATACACACTCCATAATCCAGTTCCACAACAAAACTGGAAACTTCATTTTTTTCATTACCGCATCTAAATACTTCCAATCAACTTAATCATACGCCTTCTCAAATTCGAATTTAAAAAGCAATAATTCTTTCTTTTTCTTGCCTCATCAACGACCTCATTTGTAATAAGGATATTATCAAAAAACTTCCCAACTTTAATAAAAGATGACAGAGAATGAGAAATAACACTCTCAATGACCTTTCTTAGGTGATTAGCCAACACCTTATACATGCACTCAACAAGAGAAATGGGTCCAAAATCATTCAAATGTTGCGGACTATCAATTTTTGGAATTAAAACTATAAAAGTACAATTCAGTTCTCTTGCCAGTTTAGCATTCCCATGAAACTCCGATTAAAAAAAAATGCATCACTTCACCTTTAATCTCAACCCAAAAGCCATTGATAAACCCAAAATTAATACCATGTGGTTCCGTACTTTTAAATTTGTCACAACCGCCAAACAACCTGTCTAACCTCCTCCTCACTAAACAATTTAATCAAACCTCTCTTCTCTAAAGCACTGGGAGTCTTCAAATCAAACTCATCTACCCCAGGTCTAACCACATCATATGCTTCAAAGTGATTAGAAAAATGGTCGTACACTGTCGCTCGAACATTAGACACTCCCTCAACCCGAGCACCGTTAACATTGATTGAAATTAAAGAATTGGTCCTCCTCAGCTGGACATAATCTCGTGAAAGAATTTTGAATTCGCATCCCCCTATTAAGCCAGTGAAGTCTAGACTTTTGCCACTGTAAAATAAAACAAGCTAGCTAAAAGAGAATGTAACTCTTTCACCACTGCTTCCCCTAATTCTCCCTCCGCCTTTGAGAATCAAGAGAGTAAATATGATCTTTCATTTTAGCTTACAGATTCTGAGAATGGTTCTGATGCCAAATTTTCATACTTTCTTTGATTAATTTTAACTTCTCCTTGAGGAGAAATCCTCCCCAACCATCCACTTGAAAAGAACACCATTGGCCAGTAACAAATTTTTTATACTCAAGGAATTCAGCCAAATATTTTCTCATACGCAACAGTTTAGGGCCCTAATTTTCCACCAAGCCGATGCAGTCTGGGTCGGCCCACGCCATTTGACAACTCTAATAGTGGTATTGATATAACAACAACGCCGATGATTCAAAAATTCGATTACCTTGTTACATGATAGTCTATAACTCTAAAAGTTAATAGAGATACTATTTTGATCAACACTTTATAATTTGATAGTTCGTAAAAATGAAGGACTCTTTTATTGGATATTTAAATTTAAGTACTAATTGCCTATTCACTCCTTATTTGATACAAGACATGGAGACTAATGGATGAAATGACCATTCAAAAATATTTGTTGGTTTGGTCAAAAAGTTTAACAGTGTTATAAAAATGATTTAGATTCTCTAAAAATAATATTTGATATTAATAACTTAGATTATTCTTGAGAGCCTTTCAAAGAAAGATATAAATGGTTGAAAAACATTAAGTTGAAAATTATGCATGCCAAAAGAAATTTCATTAGTATTGTTAAAAAAACATACATCGTAAATTATGTTTTTTTTATCTTTTTTCTATTAATTTTTTTTTTTTTGAAAATAGCCTACACATAAACAGAACTAGAACATTAAAAATTGCTTTTAAAAAATCTAAAACAAATGCAAAAAAAATAATAATTAAGCTCTTGTAATAATAATTTGTGATCAACAACACATTATCTCAAAATTTCAAAGCCCAAAATTTTGAGTTTTTGATGTTTCATTTCGCAAAAAAAAATTATATTTGTAAACAACTTCAGCTCCAACAACACTTTCTTTTTATTAATCCTATTTTTTAAGATTATAGAGTTTTTTAAAGTGTTTAACATGTTGTTGCAAAGAAAAATAGGGTTTAGGGTTTAAAGCTTTCTAGGATTTAGTTAGGCTATAGAACCGGAATTAGTCTTTGCAGTTCCGCACACAAAATTAGGTTTAAACCAAAGAAAATATTGTGTTTTTTCTAAACAAGATTATGAGAAGAACCATTGTTTTGTTTTGAAGTGTCAAAATCCCGCCAAACCAAACCAATCAATGCTACATCGTACCTTGTCTCGTGTTCTTCATCTTCCATTTCTCAACTCTAAAACAACATCTCCTTATGCAATTCATTCCATTTCCTCAAACCAAATGAACCCAACAAAGAAACTAACATTTTCCCACATTTTCCAAAAATGTGCAAACCTTAAAGCTATAAATCCTGGGAAACAAGCTCATGCCCAGATGACAGTAACTGGTTTTGTTCCCACTGTTTTTGTTTCAAACTGTTTGCTTCAGTTTTACTGTAAATGTTCGAATTTGAATTACGTGTTCAACGTGTTTGATAAAATGCCTCAAAGGGATGTTATTTCATGGAACACTATGATATTTGGTTATGCTGGTGTTGGAAACATGGATTTTGCTCAGTTTTTGTTTGACTCGATGCCGGAGAGAGATGTTGTTTCGTGGAATTCGATGATGTCGTGTTATTTGCAAAACGGGTTTCATCGAAAGTCGATTGAAATATTCGCTAAGATGAGATTATTGGATATTCAGCATGATTATGCTACTTTTGCGGTTGTTTTGAAAGCATGTACTGGTATTGAAGACTATGGTTTAGGACTTCAGGTTCATTGCCTTGCGATTCAGATGGGTTTTGATAGTGATGTGGTAACGGGTACTGCTCTGGTAGATATGTATTCGACGTGTAAGAAACTAGATCATGCTTTTAAGGTTTTTTGTGAAATGCCGGAAAGGAATTCGGTGTGTTGGAGTGCTGTAATTGCAGGCTATGTTCGAAATGATCGGTTTACTGAGGGATTAAAATTGTATAAGGTTATGTTAAAAGAAGGTATGGGGGTGAGTCAATCAACATTTGCTAGTGCGTTTAGGTCGTGTGCCGGATTATCAGCGTTTGAATTAGGTACGCAGTTGCATGCTTATGCTCTAAAGACTAATTTTGGATACGATAATATAGTAGGAACTGCTACATTGGACATGTATGCTAAGTGTGACAGAATGGTTGATGCTCGAAAGGTATTTAACACATTCCCCAACCCTACTCGGCAATCGCATAATGCCCTTATTGTTGGATATGCACGGCAAGATCAAGGTCTTGAAGCTTTAGAGATTTTTCGGTCTTTACAGAAGTCTTATCTTGACTTCGATGAAATTAGTTTGTCTGGTGCTTTGACTGCATGTTCAGCGATCAAAGGCCATTTGGAAGGGATACAACTGCATGGATTAGCAGTCAAATGTGGTTTAGAGCTTAATATCTGTGTTGCAAATACCATTTTAGACATGTATGCAAAATGCGGAGCATTGATGGAAGCTTGTTTTATATTCGATGAGATGGAAAGAAAGGATGCTGTGTCTTGGAATGCGATCATTGCCGCTCATGAGCAAAACGAACAAGTAGAAGAAACACTTTCACTTTTTGTTTCAATGCTTCGGTCAACTATGGAACCTGATGATTATACTTTCGGCAGTGTTGTAAAGGCGTGTGCGGGAAAGAAAGCTTTGAACTATGGTATGGAGGTCCATGGAAGAGTTATTAAGTCTGGTATGGGGTTAGACTGGTTTGTTGGAAGCTGCCATTATTGATATGTATTGCAAGTGTGGAATGCTAGTGGAGGCAGAAAAGATCCACGAGAGATTGGAAGAGCGAACAACTGTTTCTTGGAATTCAATCATTTCAGGATTCTCGTCGGAGAAGCAAGGTGAAAATGCTCTGAGTTATTTTTCTAAGATGCTACAAGTCGGTGTAATACCTGACAACTTCACATATGCCACAGTTCTCGACATTTGTGCTAATTTGGCTACTGTCGAACTCGGAAAGCAGATTCATGGACAAATTTTAAAGCTACAGTTGCATTCAGATGTGTATATAGCTAGTACTATAGTAGATATGTATTCAAAGTGTGGACATATGCAGGATTCTCGTGTAATGTTTGAGAAGGCGCCTAAGCGGGATTATGTGACTTGGAGTGCCATGATTTGTGCATATGCATACCATGGACTTGGAGAAGATGCAATTAAATTATTTGAGGAGATGCAGCTTCAGAATGTGAAACCAAATCATACGATTTTTATTTCGGTCCTCAGAGCTTGTGCGCATATGGGTTTTGTAGACAAAGGGCTACATTACTTCCGGGAAATGCGAAGTCACTACGGTTTAGATCCCCAAATGGAACATTATTCTTGCATGGTAGATCTACTTGGTAGGTCAGGCCAAGTAAATGAAGCTTTGGAGCTTATTGAAAGCATGCCTTTTAAAGCTGATGATGTAATATGGAGAACTTTACTAGGTGTTTGCAAGTTGCAAGGGAATGTCGAAGTTGCAGAAAAAGCAGCCAATTCTTTATTGCAGTTGGACCCTCAAGATTCTTCTGCTTATGTTCTTTTGTCGATTGTATATGCTATCGCAGGAATGTGGGGCGAGGTTGCAAAAATAAGAAGTTTTATGAAGAATTATAAATTAAAGAAGGAGCCAGGATGTAGCTGGATTGAGGTAATAGGCGAGGTGCATGCGTTTCTTGTTGGAGACAAGGCACATCCGAGATCTGAGGAGATATATCAACAAACTCATTTGCTTGTGGATGAGATGAAGTGGGACGGATATGTTCCCGAAATCGATGGTTTCCTTCTTGATGAGGAAGTGGAAGAACAAGATTCTTACGAGGGACATAAATCACTGCGTGTACTGTGAGATAACGTAAAAAAGAATTCAAACGCTGCCTACAATGGCATAATGGAGAATTTCTAGCAGGAGACGCTGAAGTGAAATCCAGATTGCCTTGTACTGAATAGTGGCTTGAGTTGTGCTGTTTCAAATACTGAGAATGAGGTCTAGATTCTTGGTTAATCAGAATCTCTACATAGCAATCTGAGTCCTGCTCAATATGACGGTATTTTAGGGTGTACCGATGGGTTTGGATGGTTTATCCAGCTGTCTAGTCGCTTTCAAGATATTCATCATCATCCCTGCAGATTGGTTTAGAGCAATGAACTTGATAATTTATTAAGTTGAACATGTGAATGTAGATGTGAGAATCCAAGCATGTGAGTGTGTGATAACTGATAATGTATCTCTAGAAAGGAAAAACAAGTGATTTTCAAATTAGATTCTCTATAAAAGAAATGTTCTTTTTTATTCATATATAAAGCCATAGACTCATTTCATACCATGGGATTGATATGAACAGATTCATACAGCCATCAAAGGGAACTGATCCTAGCCACACTCTTTTTAAGTTGAGGGAACTTTTTGCTCTAATTCTGCTTCAAATGGAACTGATCCTAGCCACACTCTTTTTAAGTTGAGGGAACTTTTTGCTCTAATTCTGACTGAACTTGTAGCTTGACAAACCATGCAGCATGTTCTCTAGAACAGAAATTCAATGACTTGCAAATGGATTAATAAAGCGACGATTTTGGTGTCAGTGTTTTTTCTTTTCATATATTTAGAACTCAAATCTCCATTCTGCTTATTGTCATCCTGATTTGGCTTATAACAATTTTCATCTATAATTTGGTTGAACTCAATTTATTTTAAGCAGTTCAAATACTGAGTTTGCATTTGCATATCATCCTAAGCTAAAATGGTAAACCAAGGAATGCCATCAACTTGTTCTTAACAAAAAATAAAATAGAACAATTATTTGGATGCTAAATTAATTTGACAAAGATTTTATACTCAATTTTGTTTGCCTAAGTATGATCATATTGTTCAACTGTGATTCTGTAACTTCATGTCATCTTTGGTAGCCAATGTTCTGGTGCTTAAGATTAACTACTCCTTTTGGAAGACTCTGAGTCAAAATAGAAGCATTATCAAAGTGAAACTTCTCACAAGGGCTACAATTTTTTATTTTGAGCCGCAAATTATCGCCTTGTTAATCCGGTCTAGATTAACAATTGAGATTGTTCCACGCAGTGAAACTGCCTTTGTGATATGGACTGTCTGGTCTAAAATCAATGGTCATGATTTGCCACCGGTGTGTAACTACGTCAATACGCATAGCAGGCAATCTCGATCCCATTGAAATCGTCTGTTTACATTAAGTTTATATGCATCAAACATTATGAATGTATCATACATCAACTGCCGATTTTAGCTGAGATCATTTGGTATACCTTTTAAAGTGAATTGCTTATTTCAAAGGGGTCAGATCTCCTCTTGATATTGCAACACACGCCTAACTAACATACATACTCTTGGAAATTTCACCAATAATAACAAGGATCAAAGATCTGTTACCAAAAAATCTAGCAGGTTGATTCATTTGTTTGTTACATATCAATTCCTTTTTATAACTCTATGGTGTGGTAGTTGAAATAAAATCTCAACTGAATTATTTGTTTTTGAAATGTGGGTTGGTAGTAATATGCATCAAGCCCACAACATACCAGCATGGAAATAGATTAAGAAATTTGCTCTTCTCCCAACAAAATTTGTTCACTCTAATATAAACATACGAAAATACCCCCAGAGCTGAGTAGTTACAAAAAAAAAAAAATATAAATTACAAAACAGAAATATTATAACACAATAGATTTATTATTACATTACATTGCAATTCATTACATTGAACAAAAATTTATTATTACATTACATTGCAATTCATTACATAAATTAAAGGAATTTATTTTAAAAAAATCGATTAATCATAATGACCAATCTTCTTGGGGTAGGGGGGCTGTTAGACGAACCCGCCATAACCACCCCTACCGCTAACAGTAAAATCGATTAATCATAATGATCCCCGCCATAACCACCTCTACCGCTAACAGTAAAATCGATTAATCATAATGATCCCCGCCATAACCACCTCTACCGCTAACAGTAAAATCGATTAATCATAATGATCCTAACAAGACTAAAAAATTCCCTCGTCGATTAATATAATGATCTCAATCGCCGTCATAAAAAAAACTAGCATAAGATCATTATGATTAATCGACGAAGGAATTTGAGGCCGTTTACGCCTATAGTAACAAAACTTAAAAAAAATATTTTAGAGAAGAGATGGGAGAATAATTGAGACGAAATGAGAATGAGAAAAAAATGAAAGAAAAGTTTCAATTTATAGAATTTTCGCTTGAATTCTATTGGTCGAAGAAAGTAACTATTCCTCCTCGATTGACCACCGTCCAACCTACGTGAGTTAACTCACGCTGGACTTACACCTGCGTGAGTTAACTCACGCTCGGCCACCGGCCAAAATAGCGAGCGTGACTTGAGTCACGCCAATTACAGGTCCGCGTGAGTTAACTCACGCTGCCTTTTGGTGTAGCAGGAAACAACATTCAATACAGTCAAAGAAGCCATTAATGACCCCAAACCAATACACACTCATAATTGATCCAAATTACACAATTTCAACGACATAATAACACATAACCACATAATCACACATTATCGATCCAAATTACACAAATTTGTCGTTAATCACACAATAACACAATCAATCCAAATTACAAACAATCGATCCAAATTACACATAATCGATCCAAATACACATAATTGATCCAAATTACACAAATTCGTCGTTAATCACACAAAAACGATCCAAATTCGTCGTCAACGAGCCAAACTACACATAATCACTAAATCACACATTATCGATCCAAATTACACAAATTCGTCGTTAATCACACATAATCACTTAATCACACATAATTGATCCAAATTACACATAAACGATCCAAATTCGTCGTTAACGATCCAAATTACACATAAACGATCCAAATCACACATAAACGACACAAATTCGTCGTTAAATACACAAATTCATTAAAATGCAACATTACATACACAAATTCGAACACATTACACTATTACATGTTAATAAATATTACACTTCAATGGATCGGACACAAAGAAGTAAAATGTTATTTTGAACCAATAACCTAAACATGTAATCTACATCGAAATCATTACGGATAATATCTGGATAATAAACTGTCTCAAAAGTCTTCCTCCTTATCCTCTCCTAAGTCCACGCATGGCACTTGTACAAATACATTTGATGTTCTTTGATTTTCACCTATATGGACAAAGTATGTGTCAAGTTGTGCCTTCAAATCATCCAACTTGTCGGTGGGGGTTAAATAGACCCTAACCGTCTTGTTCACGTAGGAGTATCGAACATGAGCTTCAACTTTGTCTTGAGACATGTTTCACTTCACAAAATAAATAACTAGAGACATATAATTTTATAAAATGCGAGCAATAAGAATAACGAATAAAGTTGTTGATGTTTTGTCCATCACAAAAAATGTCATATATTTATATAATTTTATTTACATATTGGCCACAAAAATTGGACATTACATAATCGACCACAAAAAATATGTCGGTGTAATATCGACAAAAAAAAGACGAAAACCGACTAAAAAGTGTAGTAGCCTATCTAACTAGCTAGTGATAGTGCCACATCTTCATCTTCTTCAATTTCTTCAAATTCAAGCTTTGGTTTTTCCGGAGTGGGAGTGTCACAATTTATTGGATTGAGTTGATTTGTTGGTTTTTTCGGCGGCTTCGGCTCCTTAGACATGAGGTCTTTGAACAAAGCTTGTCTATCCATAAATGTAAACTCACATTGCTCCGCCACACCAATGTTGTGAATCTTCCACTCCGTACAAGGCGGTGGTAATGGACAACTATCTTTCAAATGAATATGAAGAAAGTGGCCGGGAATTAAGCCAAGACACAAGATGTGGGAATGTGGGTTAAGTGGAGGAGCACCTCAGATTCCGGGTCATAGCTAGACACATGGGCATGAATGAGGAAAATCACATATTGGTTCGTAGTGCACTTATTCATGAGTTGAAAACCAATTAGCGAGACTATTTGCCGATATTTGGTTCGGAGGAGCGTTTCTAATATACATGATTGGTTTACACCCTCCAACAAATAGTGGTGGAATTGCATACGAAGATAAGTGGTTGACATTACCGGATATGGGTCACATTGTTGCAACTTGCTATAATAGAGCCGTTGTTCATATATGTCTCACATATATGTCTTCAAGATTTGTTTCCTCATTATTTGCTCTTGTGAAATAGACGTATTTATGCTCCTCCAACTTCGATATCAAGAATTGCATCTCCGTCTTGTCACCTCTTATCCCCTTTCGCCATCTTGTAAGCGCATTGTACACTTGTTTTATAACCGTCACACTTTCTTGGTTTTTTGCCTTTAAATCCGTTAAAATATGTCTAAGCAACGCCAAGCTCTTTGTCATGTCGATTACCCTCTTCTTCTCATCCTCTTTAAGTCTTCCCGCAAGAAGGTGACCGCCTAATTTTGGCTCTAACTCATGGTTGTGAATTCCACAAAGCATGGCCAACCACCAATCACTTGATTTTTTGTCAAAGTAACTGCGCAATTTAAACGGGCAATCACATTTCCTTGAGTCCCGTGCCTTCAAGCTTCAACTTCTTATTCGTCTTCGGTGGTTTGTATACACCACTCCTTTCACATTGCAAAGTCACCATTGGATTCTTTAGACTAGATTTATCTATAGATATAGTAAATCCAGCCCTTGCCGCTTGTCGACGAACCCAACCAAGCAACTCATCTCGCTCTCGCCATCTTTCCTTTGTTAAAAAAATTGAGGCGGTGTTTACTTCATAACCGCGAGGCTTGGCAACACCGGTAGGTACCGGTATAGGTTTTTCTTCAATGTGAGCTTGAAATGGAATTTTGACTTTAAGCTTCACATCAACGGTTGGTTTGACATCAACGGAAGCTTCACCTAAAGCTTCAAGAATGACCGGTTTCGGCTCAACGCCATCATCCACCATATTATCAACCATCACTATGTCTATTGAATAGAAAAATAACAAAGAAAAAAATATAAATAACTTGCGCAACAAGCTAAGAAAGAAAAAAAAAAATTGGCGCAAAATTTCAAATATTGGGCACCACGCTTTGGTACTTTGCTTATAGCTTTTTTAGGTTATGCAATAGACGGGAGGCTTAGCTCAGGATCCCCCCTGCTTACAGAAATGAATGGATCTGAAGGGGGGCTGGGTTCTATTTCCGGGCCGGGCGGGAGGTGAAGGCCATAAGAGAAGATTGCCCTCCCGGTAAGGAAGAGAGGTGCCAGGGTGCTGTCATCTATCTCGACCAGTTTCCCGAGGCGTTGAAAATCCAGACCGGCTCAGAGAATCACTGGCGCTATTTAGCCCTTCGTTTCGCCATTCGAAGTACTACCTCTGCCTTCCCTTTTTGTAACATACCCAGGCGCCCTCCTTTCCAATCACTAAGAGGGCGCCTGGGTATGTTACAAAAAGGGAAGCTAACACCTGCGTGAGTTAACTCACGCAGAGCTCCAGCGTGAGTTAAGTTATGCCCATGTCGTGTTCCAGACTGCTAAATATACCACAAAAACCAGCAAAATCAAGAGAGGTTAGATGGTACATTACCTGATCTTTGACGTTTGATGAGCGTAGAAACTTGTTTCCTGACGATTTGCAATGATTTTAGCTCAAGATTTTTCACCAAAAATTCGCACTTTTGGGTTTTTTGTAGGTGAAGAGGGAAAGAAAACTTGGTTTGAAGTTGAAACTGTTGGGTTTTGTCCCAAAACAGTAATGCATTGCAGCGTGAGTTAACTCACGCTGGAAAGCAACGTGAGTTAACTCACGCAGAAGCTTCCGAGCGTGAGTTAAGTCACGTAGGGGTATTTTCGTCTTTTTCTTTGGGAGGAAGCAAATTTGTTTGTGGGAAGAGCAATTTCCATAGATTAAAGCAATGGGTCTTTGTTTTAATTCCCTAGGAAATAGATTAGTGCAGTCACACATTCACAATATTGTGAATCAGAATCATGAACAATTGAGGGAAACAAGCTCACTCACTAAAACGATTCATAGCTGCTTAGCACACCATCCTACTAAAGAGGAAAAAGATTACACCAAAAGAAAATACATACTATTGAAACAAAATTTGATTACTACACATACACAATGCTTTGCATCAAAACCTACAATGTCATTGTCCTTGTAACCTAGTACCATCTATCTTTCGAACCTGTGAGATCCTCCAGTGCTGCAACACCATACTGCAATTGTAAGATTCAAAGAATCGTGGTTTTTAAGGGAATATACCGCAACAGAAAATACGTGCCATTGAAACAAAATTTGATTACTACACTATGGTTTGCATTAAAACCTACAGTGTCGTGTCCTTGTAACCTAGTACAATCTATCTCCTGAACCTGGGATCCTCTACATTTGCATCACCATACTGCACTTGTAAGGATTCAACGAATCGTCGTTTTTAAGGGAATTTGTCCTTTCATATGATGTCATTTCCCATTCCACAAGTCCCTGCCAAGATCCCAACAGTAGTCTCTTGCCTTTCCAAAAATAAAGAAAGTTCAATCCCTTCACAGACTGACATCAACATTCAAGTCCTTGAAATACAGAAAGGTCACAGCTGAAAGGAGTAAGACAAACAATGATATCAATAAGTGCTTAAAAGTAAGAACTCCTGCATCTATTCTCCTCACAGTCCCAACATCTGGTATTGAATCTGACTTTACTTCATTATCATTTGCAGATGAATTTTTCGATGTCTTGTTCCCCTGGAAAAGAAAAATAGGAGCAACAATTAGAACTTTTCTCTGTCCATAATTCTCTTCTATTTTTACATTTATACATCAGATATGATAAAATGTTATTACATTTACTCTTTCAGTATATATCATAATACAACAATATTTATTTCAAAATAAATAAAGAACAATATCAGGAAGGGAAAAAAAAGACAATTTGGAAGGAATGTAACAACTAGATCTAAATAAAACATTTCAGTGTCAAGTAGTGCTCTATGGATCAGAACTCTCCTATGATTCAGTTCAGGTGCCAACAGAAGATAATACCATAATACTTACTCCCTCCGGTTCGGTCTCTGTTATAAGAGAAATTAACAAACTTCATACTTATAAAAAAATTCAGTTGAAAGCAACTACTCTTCTTGATCTTATAGAAGAAATAAGCACATTCACAAAAATACCCTTTTATGAGATTTATTGCTGACTCTTCTCATTTTAATTGTTTTCCAGCATTAATGAAGTGTATTATGGAAATAATAGCATTAAATACAATGAAGGTAGTTAAAATTTGCTTATATTTGAGACCAAAAAAATGAATGTTTCATGTTTTTTGCTTACAATCGAGACCGGAGGAAAGTAATTGTGTTTACTATCTATCCGCATTGTACAGTGAGGAGGGAGTCAAAATAGTAATTATGCAGTCCAAAATCGGAGCCAACGATTTAATAGAAATAGTAATTTAAACAATCCACATAGCATGCTTTATGCACATGTTTCTAACCAAGAAACCATGCATTCTATGCCAAGTACTGTTTTACATTTATTAAAAAACTACACCTAACTAACATGTAACACTTTACCAGCGAAGAAAAAGTTGATACCACATAAAAGGCACTTGTAATGATAATAAAACGATTTAACATTACTCACCAGCAAGACTACCATAAAAAGAAAAATATTTAACTAAGTTAGGAGCCTAGAAGCATGCCATGAATGTTAGTACATTCAAACAAAATATACTGCCAATAGGATGTTTGGACATGAGTGGAGCAGATATTTTGAAACAATGGTAAGGAGGATTGATAAGAAGGATAATCCAATAGTTAGAGAGAACCAATAAAACTATAGATCAAACAATTAAGGATTTAGTGGTAATCATCTATCTTCAAACCTAATACAAAACAATGTTTTACAGCATCACCAATCCATGAACTAGTGGAAAAAAAAGAAGGTTTTTTAGTCATCTAGCTACTACCAGACAAAAACGTAAGTAAAATTAAAACAGGCAAAAGTTTGTCCAACAGAAACCATATCCAAAGCCATACAATAGCAGCAGCAATGCAGACGTAACAGTGTAATTCAGAAACAACTGAATTCACCACTGACTTCCAAAGATAACTTTGTCTTAAAACTATCACCACTACTTGTGTATCAGTTGCATATACAAATAAAAACATGTTAATAATGTCTGAAGTACTAACCTCATGCTCAGAAGACAAAGTCGCACTAACTTCTTTAGAAGAACGCTTATATGTTTGCTTCAGCTTCACTACCAAAATTTTGTTCTCGCTTGCTAAGGAGGATAGCTGCAAATAAAGGACAACAATTTCAACTAAGGATGAACTGGTATATAAAATCTCATACTATAGTCAGGCAGACATGACATAAATGTTTAAAACAAATGGGAAACCCCCATACATCCCATCATCAGCCAAGCAAACCACTGCTAAATTTTCATCCTATGAATCTTCAATCAAGTTGATTTATAGGATACTTCAATTAAAAGTAAAATGTAATAAACTCCATAGATAACTACAGTAGTTAAACTCAAGGCTGAAAGTGGAAAAATCAAAGAGGAGAAAAAAAGGTTGTGCTTGATCAATTGTTATTCACTGAAATATAGAGGTGGGAATCGGTAGGCTAGTCTCGGGCCTTGCAAGACCTGAGCATGACTACTTCGAGAATGTTAGGCTCGAGTCTGGCCTATTACCTGTTATAGGTCTATTTTTAAGGACTGCCTGGCATTTTGAAAGTTTGTTTAAAAGTCTACTTCCCTGTTTTTAGTGAAAGCCTACACCACTCAAGTGGTGAGTGGTGTGGCTTTCGTAAAAAGACTAACAAGCTGATAGGTCAGATGTACGTCAGTATGTTTAAGATACATAAAAGGTTGGAAAATTTATGATTCAACACAACTTACAAAACCTTATATAGTAATAATAGTAAAAAAATTATTTATATTTACTTAATTTGATTCAAAAAAAGTTTTGGACTTGACTATTTATACAAAAAGAAAATAAAAAGCATAGTCTGGCTTGGGCCTGACGTTGCCGAGACCATAGGCCCCTGTCGGTCTGCCTATTCCCATCCTGTTGACACATAAATTATCAAACCATGCAGATCAATTGATACCCTAGTTGTTTATGTTGATTGATGAGCAAGAAATATTCAAGTTAAACATTATGTATTCAAGAGATATATTTGCAGGTCCGTATGGCAGTATAATGTAGTGGACTGAAACAAGATTTCAAAAGCTTGGTCTTTACCTTCTTATTAAGACGCTCTCTCTCCAAAGCCAGCTGTGTCGCCAAACTTTTGAAAACTTTGGTTCGCTTTCCAATATCCTTTGCAGTTGTCATTTTCGCTTCCTCCGCTTTGTGCAGTGATCCCTCCAAGCATTCCAATCTACTCCTCAAGAAACTTACTTCCTCGTTTAAATCAGCATTAGATTCAGATAATATGATACACTTGTCCTCTGCACTGTCAGCTAGACTCTCAGCTTTAGAAACCTTTGACTTAAGATCCTTTATCACATGTTCCATATCTTCAATTGTGTAACACAACATCTTTTGCTTCTCTTCACTAGCTCCAGCAGACGCTACTGCCTGCTGCAGCTGTAAATCAGTCTCCTTTAGCTGCCTTTCAAGTAACTCTACACTCTCGGATGTGATACCACAGTCTTTTAAAAGAGTCAGCTCCTTGTTGAGTTCTTCATTAGTTACCGTCAATTTTTTACACTGAACTTCTGCAGCATTAGCTCGATTTTCCACATTTTTTGCATTTTCTTTCAATTCTACGATAAGGTTATCCATGTCTCTAACTTGAGAACACACAACATTATACTGTTGCTGATATTCATCGGCAGAGACTTTCACATTCACTAACTGGCATTCAGTTTCTTGTAGCTGCTTCTCAAGTGAACACACTTTGTCACCTAAATTGACTGCTTCAGAATCTTCAGCTGTGCTGCTTTCGATCTTTTCCAAATTAACATCTCTACTTTTCAATTGCTCTATAGAAGTTTCCAGCTTAGCTCTAAGCTCGGATTCACTTTTTCTTAAACCGACCAAATTGAACTGAGAAAGCTTGAGTTTAGCCAACACTTCATTTGAAATTCCCTTCAGGATCTCACGCGCATTGTCTGCCTCAAACAATCTTTCCCAAACTTCAATTGCTTCTTCCTCTGTTTGAATTAACTCGTCTTCTAAAGAAAGGATCCTCAGATTTAGCTTTTCTTCAATTTTCTTCGAGTCGTTGAAATTCTTCTCGAGATCTATTTCATTTGCCAAAGATTTCTCAAGCATCCTCAAAATGTTTCTATGTTGCTCAGTCGTTTGCATGTTCATCATGTTGTTTACATTCGAAGTTTGATCATCCTCTTGAACATTTCCACCGTCTTCAACATTCCCTGTTGTCATTGAAAATCCAACACATAAAAAAGGACAGCAAATATTTATTAGATATGGAAAACTAGGATTTAATTCAAATACACCATCAGTGGAAAGATTTTTTTACACTGTCAATCCATCATAATCGTCAGATCATTAAAATTGTTTGAATTTAATCATAACCACTTATGAAGTCACACATATGATTGGTTGTGATTTACCTAGAGTCTAAACTTTTCACACTGGCAATGTATCAAAATTAAACTTGCAAAATATTCAGAAATAATCTCATCGGTCAAACTCAATCAAGAAGCAACCATTTTGAGCCACTCAGTTCAAATGTTTAATGTTCTTCACAACTCTTTCTTCCTTTTCCTTATTTTTTTTTTTTTAAAAAAAAAAAGAAAAAAAAGAGTTCCATTAATGCACAATAGGCGTTTGCAATTTCATATTGCATAAACTTTATACACACAATATCACATGAAAATTAAGGTGGATCCCACATAAAAGAATATACACTTTTCTAACAACTGTAAATGAAAAGACAAGAACATGTAACAGATAAAAACAACAAGCAATCAATGTGCAAACAACAACAAAAACAACATATATAAATATGAATCATTAAGATCTTCTACTTACCATTCTCTTCCTTCTTATAAGAAGACAAAGTCCTTTCAAAACTAAAAGATTGTTTCTTAATCTCGTAAAACTGTTCCTCGGATTCAACCAACCTCTCTTCCCAATTGTTCAAAGAAGAATCTCTTTCTCTAGCACCAGAAATCTCAGCATGAAGTGTATCCAAAAACAAACCCAAATCTCTAACCTCAGAATCCAACACCCCACATAACAAATCAAACTCAAAACCTTTTAAAACACAATCCATATCAATGTTTTCTTCATCACAAACTAAACCCTCTAATTCACCTTCCAAAGTTTCCAAATTCATCATAAAAATACTCAAATTTGAAACTTTCTCAGAGAAATATACCACACTCATTTCAAAATCCACAATAACTTCACCATTATCTGAAACACCTCCAACATCAACATCACCGGTATTATCTTCAATACTTTGAGTTTCCATTGTTCTAATCATAAAAAACTTCAACTATTGATGTTCCAGAACCTGAAAGAAAACTCAAAAAATTAAAACAAAAATGCTTCATCAACAACCAGTTTTTCATACACCCGTGACACCTGGTTAATCAAGTGCAAAAATGTAGTTAATTCAGCTAAGTGCAGAAAGTTGTGGTTAGTTCATGTAGTTGAATTAACCACAATTTTAGCCGTGTATTGAAATAACAATCTAGTCAACTAAATTAACCACACTTTTTAACGTGATTAACCAGGTGTTGCCCGAGTGTACACATGTATCGGTGTCTATGTATAATCACATGTATCGGTGTCGTGTTCGTGTCGGACACCGGACACACCAATGCTACAGTGCTATAAAAATAATTACTGAAATTAAAATGCAAAAAAATGAAAGTTTAACTAGTTGCGCCATGAAGTTAAGTAACAATCTAGTCAACTAAATCAACCATACTTTTTAACGTGATTAACCATGTGTCGCGTGAGTGAGTGTTTATGTTTGATAATCTATGAAGCACTAACATAGACATGAACACCAGACACCAACACCGATAAAAATTTGAAAAAAAAAAATTAATTAATTAATTGAATGTAGTCACAATCACAAGTGTCAGACACCAGACACGTCTTCCATCAGAAGTGGCGGTGATATAGAGAGACATAACTAAACTTAAAATGCAACAAAATGAAAGTTTAACTATTTGATCCATAAAGTGAATACAATACAATATACTGGAAACAACTAAAAATAATAATTGAAAAATTTAAAAAAAAAATATATTAAAGGAGATTGCAAAGTTAGAATTGAAATACCAAAAAATGAAGGGCATGGAACAATACCAATTGAAAATTAAGGAAATTGAAGAACGATGAATTGGATTGATTTTGGATCCGTTGAACGGAAACGGTTGCGGACTAACTGAAAATTGAATCGGAGATCCACAACACTTGAAGCTCACTGTGAAACGCAGCGTTTTGCTTTGTAGTGGTTTTTTTTTTATGTTTGTGACACGTGGGATGAAAGAAAGGGTACGCCTCTTCTTTGTTCTGTTTGGTATAAAGTGTTTGTTTTTTTTTTTATTGAAAATTAATAATTGTGAAAATTTCTTTTGGCAACAAATGTCCAATTTTATGAAGCTTTGTTTTTATTTTGTATAAGTGTTCAAATTTCAAGTTTATGTTTATGTGTTTTTTCTTAACCCTTCAATGAGATCCTAATAATTTAAAACTCGGTTAAAAGATAAATTAAAATTATGTTGAAAATTGTTTCAATTAGAATTTAAATTCTCGTTAATTGTAACTTATTATAATTTGAGTTCAATCACAACATTGAGTTTATGTTTATGGATATCTCTTTTTTCACTAATGTTTTTATATTAAGGGTTAAATACTTTTTTAGTTCTTATAATATCAAGAGTTTTTAAGTTTAATCCGTATTTAATTTTAATAAAAATTTTAGTCCTTCATAATATTGAAGTTTGTAAGAATAGTCTCTATTTTGAAAATATTTACTATGTATCCTCTAACCATCTTATTTGTCACTTACACTTTTTAATGTAGAATTATTATTTTACTTTCAATTGTATCATTTAATTAATTGAGTGTATTCGACTTTCAAAATATTACATCAATAGTAAATAAGGTTAGTTTGGTAAAATTGTCATGTTTTTTGACATCATCGAGGAAATAGGTCACTATATGTAGGGTAATTTTCTGATTATCTTTGAAACTAGTCCGGGTTTGAAGGGTTGAATTGTTTGAAAAAAAAAAGGGCTTAAATGCACTTTTGGCCCCCTATGTTTTAAAAAGTTGCGATTTTGGCCCCCTATTAAAAAAAATGGATTATTAGACCCCTAACTTTTGCCCCTTTTGCGAAAGGCTGATTTTGACCAAGTCAACGCATATGTGGCAAGTCACTTAACTGATTTGGCAGACATGTGTGTAATTATGAATTAAATAATAAAAGAAAAAGCCAGGCGTGTAATTATCAAATTAAAAAAAATCAAAAATTGGATTATGGAAAGGAAACATCACGTGATGTTTTCCAACGGTAGGATTTTAGGGTTAAAAAACCCCAAATCCACCCAATCTCCATGCTCCATGCTCCATGCTCCATGCCTGCTTCATCTTCTTCAGAAACCTGCTTCTTCTCGAGCTCTGCTTCTTCCTCTTCTTGACCATATTCGCAACCTCATCTTCGTGTTGTTATATTCTTAGCTTCTTTCGCAGCTTCATCTTCTTCATCAATTCTCCACCATTTTCGCGAGCTAATATTCTTCAGAGATTGAAATGGGTGATTATTCTTCTTCATCTTTTTCTGGGTCAACATTGAAACAAAGACCAAACATGGTGTGTTACTGTGGTGTAGATTCACCGTTGGTCACTGCCTGGACAGATGAAAACCCAGGGAGGAGATTTTATGGGTGTGGGAGATATTTTCAGAGAAGAAAATGTAAGTTTTTTAGGTGGTTTGATCCTGAGGTTCCAGATCGACAGAAGAAAATCATCAAAGGATTGCTGAAGAAAAATGATTCAATGAGAAAAAAGGAGAAAACTCATGTGACTGTCATTGTAGTTTTAGGGGTATTGTTGTTGCTAAGTTTATGTGTAATCTGCATTAAGCTTGTTTAGCTGATGTCATGTTAGAGTATGTTAAGGAAATGTAAGCTGCATTAAGTAAGTTTATGTAGTGTGTTTAAGTATGTTAACTATGTATAACCTTTGTAATGGTTTGAAAACTATGTGTAACTTATGAATTGAGAATGAAGAAGATTTAGAAATCAGTGTGTTTTAATGATTTGTGTGAAATTGGACTGCTTATGATTTGGGTTAACTTATGATTTGTGCAAATAAATTGGTGAAAATGTAGTGAACAAGAGGCAAATAATACACTGCCAAGAGTGGTTGTCATAATAGGTGATAATTCAAAATAGTACTTAACATTACATGCCAATAGGATCATGTTCAAGATGTTCTAAATGATAATTCAAAGAGTACTTAACATTACAATCCAAAAAAGTAATTCAAAGAGTACTTAACATTACAATCCAAAAGGTAATTCAAAGAGTACTTAACATTACAATCCACAAGGTAATTCAAAGATTACAATCCAAAAAAGTGGAGCTAATAAAGTAAGTCAAGTCTCATGTTCAAGATAATTCAAAAAGTCTAAGTCTTGTTAACTGATTGTTGAGTCCCAAGTTGACCAACTTCTTCAATTTTCCTCTTCACACCAGTAGTTCTTATCTTCCTTGGCACAAAAAGTTGTTCTGTCCCCACTACATGTTTCCCACCTTTGACGGCATTTTCTGCAGTGCAGCTGGGACAGTTGGTGTTAAATTATTGTTAGCAGGTGCAGTTGGTGTTGTATTCTTGCTAGTAGGTGTAGTTGTCATAGTTTGGGTAGCAACTGTGTTAGCAGGTGCAGTTGTCTTGCTAGCAGGTGCTGCATTATTGCTAGCAGACGTCCCAGTCTTACTAGCAGGTGCTGCATTTTTGCTAGCAGACGTCCCAGTCTTACTAGCAGGTGCTGCATTCTTGCTAGCACTACCTGCTACTTCCTTTCCCTTAACAGTTCCTGGTTGTGCAACACTTGTATTGGTCTTGAAAACACACAAACAGAAATCAACACACAACTTAATCAGCACATAATCATCAATAGTTTTACACATAACTTAATCAATCTGATTGTGATACATTACCTTATTTCCTCCCACTGGAATTATCCTATCAGCAGCACTTTTACCTTTACAAGTTCTGGTATTATGTCCAAGAACCTTGCACCTCTTACACCTCACAGTCTCCTGATTTCTTTTTGGATTACCAGAAGTTCTTGGTTCATCATTTGCCTTTCTCCTGAGCATCTTTGGTCTATCAGGTGCCCTTCTCACATATGGTGGTAAAATAGGATCAGCATTAACTTCTGGCCACAACTTTGGTCCATTTGAAGGGAGAATCAAATTTTCATATGTCTCTAAGAAAGTAGATTTTCTGTTGAATTATCAACATACTAATTAGAAGAACATATTGCACAACAAAGTCAATACAAATCAGATTTAATAAAGAACTAAAACTAACCTGTACCAATGAGCAACATAGTCATCTGGGTTATGGTTGTTCCACCACATACAAGTAATTGAATGAGGGCAAGGGATACCAGTGAGATCCCATTTTCTACATGAGCATGTCTTATTTTTAAGATCAACCACATAAGTATCAGAACCATCAGACACTGAAAAATTGGAATATTCCCTATCCCCACACCAGTTTGGACTCCACTTATCAGCTTGCTTCTTACACTTTTCTAATATTTTGACTATAACTGGACATATGTCACCCTCATACCTTAACATATAGTCTCTAAGTCTTACAATTCTATTGGTCAAGTAGAATTTTAAACCCTCCACAAGTGAAATAATTGGATACTCCCTATACTCAATAATAGCACTATTAAATGCCTCACACATATTATTAACTTGTAAGTCACAACATGTGTGGGTACTATACCCAGCCCTTGACAACATACCAGTTGCTATCTCATTCATGTCATTCCAAGCAGGCTCACTCAATTTCTTAAGATTATCCATAGCTTTCTTGAACTCAGGCATGGTGTTGGCCCTAGCAGCTATCCACAAAGCCTCCATCAAATGCTCACCAGAATGTTTCTTTCTCCAATTCCCATACAAGTGTTTAACACACGGCCTATGTTCAACATGTTCAGATATACCAGCAATGACATTCACCAAACCCTTAAATAAAAAAAAACAAAAAACATACAAATTAAATATTTCAATATCATCTACAGTGAAATGACATCAATTATAGTGAAATTACATAAAGATATAACTAAACTTTTGCTGGTCTGAAATGAAAGACGATCTTTTGTATTGAATTTCATTCAAATCTGACAGTAATAGTTCCATAAACCAATCCCATGAATCTTTGGTTTCAGCCTCCACAACAGCAAAAGCAATAGGAATCATCTGGTTGTTACCATCTTTTCCAACTGCTGTTAGTAGTTGTCCACCATATCTTCCCTTCAAAAAACAACCATCCAGACCTATTAAGGGTCTGCAAGTTGTCACAAATGCCTTTTTGCATGCAAAGAAGCAAACATACATCCTTTCAAATACTGACCCCCCAACTCCAGGAGTTGTTTTTATCTTCACAGTACTATTAGGGTTGCTCCTAATCAATTCATGAGCATAACTTCTGAGGTGAGTGTATTGGTCATCAATAGCACCATGAATCATCTCCAAAGCCCTATTTTTAGCCCTATAAATCTGGTAACTACTCAGATGAACCCCCCACCTGGTCTTACACTCTTCTTTCAACCCCTTCAGTTTCATATTGGGTGTGTGTTTCAGAATTGGTACAAGTTTCTGAGCCAGCAAGGTAGTTTTGCACAACCTTACCTTTGCAGTCTTATGGCACTTATGAGCAGAGTTATAACTAGAAAGCACAAAAAATGTATTGGGTTCATCCCTACTAAATCTCATATGATATGGACAACCAACCATACACTTGACCACAATCCTCTTCGTTTCATTTTTCTTAATGTAAACATTTTTACTACTCTGCAAAGCATATTCTTTAACAGATGACCTAACTAATTCAGCACTAGCAAAAACCTGACCTCTCTCATATTTCACTTCACCATTTTCTCCAAAAGTAAATTTATTGAGTTTCTTTTTCTTACCAGTTTCACAATCTGAACCTACTAGACTCTCTAGCTCTTCTGAGTCACCATTCTCATCCTCAAAGTCAGACAAACTGGTTGGAGCAGCATTTCTTGATGATTCCACAGCAGCCTTTGACCCACCAGGAATAAATGGAACTGGGTTCAGAGTGTGGTCAGGCAACACAGAAGTCCACTGGAAGTCCTCCTCATACTCACTGTCATCAAGTTCAATCCCATCCAAGCTTCCATCTAAGCTTCCATCTTCAGCATCATCTTCTTCATCACCTTGGTATTCTGGATCTGTTTCAGATGCATCATCCTTTCCTTCTCCATTGGCTTCACCTACCACTTCAACATCACTATCATACCTAGAATCTAGTCCATCAACTGCTGGGGTTTCTACATAAAAGTCAGCACTTGCCTCACCCTTGAACTCATTTATGAACCTTATTGTATCTCTATCATTTTCTAGCAACTTCAGACCATTCCTAATCTCTTTTCCTGGTTTAACATACCACAACTTGTACTCCCCTTTCACACCTATTTCTCTGACCAGATTACCCAAGTCAATGAGATTAATCTCATCTATGTCCCACTCCCCACCAACTTCGTACACCTCACCCCTTTTGTAAGCTATCTCAGGGTCAGAAATAAAATAACCTTTGTGGTGGAAACGAATTTTCAATGTGTGGTTCAATGTGTGGTCAGCAACATCCCTATTAGGGTTACAAGTTAACTTGTATTAAAAAATTGCCAAATCAGTAGTTCCATAATAGTATTCAATAGTTCCACCAACCATTTTTTAATCATAAATATGGCATAAAGTTCCAAAAATAGTATACAAACAAGACACTAAAATACAAAAAAGCACTGACCTTGAATCATTCTTGTCGGGAATATTCTCAGGGACCATGTCATTGCTGCTTCCTGAAAGACCATGCTTCTTCTTCGTAACCACGCCAGCATCATGCTTCTTCTTCGACGAACTATCATCAGCCCACTTCATCTTCTTGCTATTTCTCGAAAACGAACTATGATGTAGATTTTCGAGCAAGCAGATGCAAAAAATCGGGGTAACAGATTGAAAGAATGCGGAATTAGAAGGTTGCGATTGGGATTGAATTGGTTTTCGATTGGAAGAGATGGGATTGGAAGAGGTACGATTGGATTGAAATTGGGGAAGATAGGGGGTTTGAAACCCTAGTTTCTGAAATTGGGGGAAAATAACATCACGTGACTTCCTTTCCATAATCCAATTTTTGATTTTTTTTAATTTGATAATTACACGCCTGGCTTTTTCTTTTATTTTTTAATTCATAATTACACACATATCTGCCAAATCAGTTAAGTGACTTGCCACATATGCGTTGACTTGGTCAAAATCAGCCTTTTGCAAAAGGGGCAAAAGTTAGGGGTCTAATAATCCATTTTTTTTAATAGGGGGCCAAAATCGCAACTTTTTAAAACATAGGGGGCCAAAAGTGCATTTAAGCCAAAAAAAAGTTGACCAATTGACTTAAATGCAAAACACAATTGAAGTTAAACACTTGAATGCAAAAGACAATTTGACTTAAAAGATTTGAAAGGTACTCCCTCTGGTTCAAAATGAGTGTGGTTTAAAGTTTTTACGCACAAATTAAAAAATGTAATAATTGTGTTAAAAGACATGACAAGGGACTTATTTTAAAACGGAGGGAGTACCTTTCATGGCTAAAAACGTAAAGAATATATCTGCGAACAAACTTACAGCATCCAAGTTAATAGCATAAAAGACAAAATACCTACAAATAATATGATAAAATTAAAGTGATCGGGATATCCATGATTGCAGATCTACAACTTTGACGCTCAAATCATTGATTCAATAATCGGTCTTTCAATAGAAACCAAATGAACATCGCAACAAGACGAGAAATCAAACAACGTCGCACAAAACGACGAACAACACAATGTCGCACTCAGACGATGGAATCACGAAGAAAATAAAAACTAAATCTATATGAAAATCACTTATTTAAATTAAAATAGAGATAAAAATATGAAGATGGATAATTTCGGGTCAAAAATTGATCAAAAACCACCTGCTCAATGAAGATGATGAGAAAATCTAGAGAGAGAAAACTATGGCAAACTTAATGGAAAGGGCAGAGCTACATTGATGACATGCTTCAAATTATGAAAACTTGAATATGTTTCTATTTCAGGAGAAAGCTTAAGAAAATAACAACAATGATATTTGTACACATCATATTTATGAATATGTATTCAAGATATCATTTTATTGTTTTTCCTCTCTTTCTATCACATCACAACAACAAAAAATGTTGGTGTTAATCTTTCGGTTCACAAGAGAATGAGTCTCTGGTAATTTGGAGTTAGGACATGAGAATGTACAACTTGACCAAGAATTATCTTACACATGAATCGAACTCAAGTTCTTGCAAACGATTCGTCATTTGGGTGGAGCTCATTAACCATTTAAGTTTAATTAATTGGTTTATCATATCATAAATGCATTACATCGTTTTATATATCTCTTTTTCTCTCAAGATGAATGCACTTTATATACACGCCATATATGGTATCCACAAAATATTTTTTTTAAATACCACACATGTTCCTTTTTAAGTGTCATTGTTGATCATTTTACAGATCAACTTTGACAACTAATGTCTTTGATTATTCATTGCAAAAAATTATAAAAATTTGATATTTTTAATCTTGCTTTTGACTACCATTCCTGTAATGATTCTTTTTATTTTCATTCAGGTGTCCCTTACATGTTTCTGATGCAACTTGAATTTTCTCTTTGCTTCTCTTCAGCACACCTTGTGCTGGGAAAGTAAAGAGGTTTGTTTAATGAAATTCCATTTTAGCTTCTTCAAAAAAAAAATTGATATTTTGAAAATATTCAATGAACAATTTATACACTAATACTTTTATTTATATATTAATAAAATAGTATGGTCAAAGTAGATTATGTAAATAGTGCATATGGTCAAAAGACGACACTTAAAAAAAACGGATGGAGTAATAACATAAAATATTCCACTTTTGTATAACTCAGTTGATAGTAACATTGAATAATATATATATATATATATATATATATATATATATATATATATATATATATATATATGGGACAGTGTTCGAACCTCAAATTTTTCAAATAGTTAAATAATACAATTTTTAATGTCTGGAATACACATATTTCCATAAACGTTTACTACTTTAGATCCTTAGAGAGTGTCTTAAGAACATTTGTTATCATTTCCTTAAAGTTAAACTCTTTATTTATTTATTTTGTCCCGCATATTATTTTAGGATTTTCTGGGAAGAAAAATAGAGAGGGTAAGTTCCCTAATTCATACCGGGAATAGGATCCAAGTTTTCCAGTTTTATCATGTTTATTGGGAATCTACATACTTCAGTCTTTTCTATCAAGCCAAAATCTTTAACATCTGAGCAAGAGACGTCAAGGTTGTTCTAGGAAAATTTGTTATTTTAATTTACCGGAAAAGCTAGTAAACCAGAAATGTTTTTAAT
Source organism: Medicago ruthenica (assembly GCA_018208015.1). Classification (NCBI taxonomy): domain Eukaryota; kingdom Viridiplantae; phylum Streptophyta; class Magnoliopsida; order Fabales; family Fabaceae; genus Medicago; species Medicago ruthenica. The sequence goes on along the minus strand of CM031377.1, from coordinate 83,507,247 downwards.
AGTTTTATGGTTTTGATTTCAGAAACGTTTAATGAGTTTTGCGTGAAATTTGACCAAACCGAAAATACTTTTTTTTTAGTTTTCGAAAATAAATTGTAAACTTGAAATGTTATATATAGTTTTCCGGAAAAAAAATATTTTGATCATTATGTAGGGGTGAATTCATGTTGGACTTTAAAGATTGAAAATAAGGGTGAAAAATTGAGATGTAAAAATTAAATGGCAAAAAGGGCAAAGCTGGAATTTGAAATGGTTTGTAGGGGTGAAAGTACATATGTAAGAAAATTGCTCTTTAGGCTTCTATTTTTTCTCGAAACCACCATGAAAATATCAAAATACCACGGCGATAGTTAACTACAGTTCAAGCGAATGAACCGCTCTCAAAAGTGTCGAACGACACGTAACTATCGTTAGAGAACCGAGCAACACATAGGTATCATTCGAAAAAGCTTATGAGAAATTTGAGAAGCCTAAAGAGAAATTTCACATATGTAAAAGTATAGTTTATTACTTTTTCCACCCTATGTGTTTCTCACGCGCCCTATTTTTTTCCAAAAATACCTTTGGTTCGGATTATATATTCCGAAATATGTTTTGTCCAGATTTTTAAAGATTGTGTTTATATTATTTCAATTACATAAATATAAATGACAAAAATATAAAATAAATGCAAATATAAACAAAATTAAAAGGACAACATAATACAAAAAAATCTAATTTTATTAATATATCAATACATTTACAATAAAATAAAGCTTAAGCTTAAAACTTATTACATAAAATATTCAAACATAATGCTAATGTTAAACTATTCATAACCTAAAGCTAAAACATGTAGTGCAACAAACTGATGGAGGTGTGTGTGTGTGTGTGGGGGTGGGTTGGGGGGGGGGGGGGTGGGTTAAAGCTAAACCAGTGTGCAAGCTGATGGAGGGGGGAGGAGAAAGAGATGGTGGGGGGGAGGTGGCTGGAGTAAGGTTTGTTTCCTCTCTAGCAGTAAACCACACAGAAAAAACAACCATGGTAATTTTTGTCATTGATTCAAACACCAAGCTAGTTGCAGTTTACTACAACGGGAGAAAACCACCCCATTTGTTCAGGATTTGCACTGATGTCAATCTCTCCGGGTTGAAGGATCAGGCGGATCAAATCAACTGTCAACTCAACCACAAAGACACAAGGAGGGTGGATGGTGTTGAGTATCGACGTCCATCGACCGACTCAGCCGGGAGTGTGCGTTTCAGCCGGACAAAGCTCATGAACAACAACGACGTGAGAACCATGTTCTCGATCTTTGGTCAGTGCAATACTAAAGGACTGATCGAGTTGGACGCTTCGTTGGTCAAATCTGTTGAACAAATTCAGAAAAGTTTGATCCGGTCCATGAACTACATAGATATCAGGGCTCTGCTGGACGACCAGATGAAGACATTAGTTTAGCTGATCCGTGATTTGTTATGTTTTATTTTATTACGTGTTTTATGTTGTTGAAATATGTTGTTAAAATAAATATATCTATGGTCAGTTTTATGTTCGTGAATTATGTTGTTTTTTTCTCTTCTTCGCACAAATTTATTTCTATCTGTACCGAAGGAACACTTGGAAGAAATACGAAGAGAAATGTTTTATGAAGATCTTCATCATGCTGTCAAATATATCTCCGCTGAACTTTACACTAAAGATGTTCATTTAAAAAGATAAATAGATAGATTCTGAAGATCTTCATCATGCTGTCAAATATCTATTTGTTGAACTTTACGCTAAAGATGTTCATTTAAAAAGATAGATAGATAGATTCTGAAGATCTTCATCATGTTGTCACTGAACTTTACGCTAAAGATGTTCATTTAAAAAGATAGATAGATAGATGCTGAAGATCTTCATCATGTTGTCAAATATCTCTCCGCTGAACTTTACGCTAAAAATGTTCATTTAAAAAGATAGATAGATAGTTTCTGAAGATCTTCATCATGCTGTCAAATATCCATCACTTATGTTATTGTGTTGTTTTAAGCTGTTTAATTATTTTTGTACCTTTTTTAAATTTTTTCCTATGTCGTTGACCATGAAAACCTACCAAAAATGAAACTTAAACACAGTCTGGTGCTATTCGGATTATACAATCTGAGAATATTTAGACAGGTTCGGATTGTATAATTCGAACCCTCTCTGACTAGTTGGACGGTGGCGTTTCACCAAAGGTTTGGACGATTTGTGGTGTGTTTAATGCATTTTTGGTCGGTTGGACCATGAGAAACGTTTCCTTTGACTGTAGTTATGGTCTAGGACTGGTTTAAGGCTATAAATAGGCTTGCATCTTCAATAATTTCATTCAATCTTCACTTCCCATCTTTTCTTACTTTTTCTTAAACATTTTTTAGTTTTTTAGGAGTGTTTATGGTGTCATGGTCATTGGCATTGCTGACCGTTCATAGAATCCCTGCAATTGTTTTGCAGTTCATGTGGGGATTCCACGACGGTCAGCAGAGACCTTTGACATCAAATACAAGACAAAAAATACAGTTCGTAAAGTTTCGGATTTTAGAATCCGAAAAATCCTAACAATCTGGTTCGAATTATATAATCTGAACCAAGGTTATTTTTGGAAAATATATAGGGTGCGCGAGTATAGCATAGAATGGGAAAAGTAAAAGCCAAAAACATAAGGTAAATTTTTCCAAATTCATCTAGCCATTTTGGGTTTTTCCATACGTTTATCCCAATTGTCTGATGAAAATTGCCCTTCTCCTAATCAAAATTGCTCACTCCCATACAAACTGACGAAAATACCCCCAGTGTGACTTAAGTCATGCTGTGTACAAAGCCAACGTGACTTAAGTCACGCTTGTTTTAGGTAAGTTATGTTTTCACCAATTTTGCACAAAGATAATATTTTTTTAAGACCCCAAACATACAATATGTTATGTTCATTTTTTTTAAAAGCATGTCATGTATTAGAAACATCAATAACAACAATTCATTCATGACTCAAAATAAATCATAACTAAAAATACACAAGTACGCGTAATAAATGTCATAATTAATAGAATACGACAAATTTATTTAGTTATAATTTCATCTCCGTTCAAATAAACGAAGTGTTACGTTACATTACATTATCCCTAAGGATGTTGTATCATCATGATGTTGGATAAAAATTAAATTCATGAAAATTTGCCGAAAATGTTGGCATTGAAGTGTCTTATACTTAGTGTAAAAATTTGCAAGTCTCTTTCAAAACTCAAAAGAATGAAGAGAACACAACACATGTATTCTACCGAATCAACTATATAGGTTATCACATTGAATCCCTTCATATAGGATGAGTTGTCACAAAAAGGAATGCATCCCAATATATTCTTTTCAACTTAATCCTACTGCCCTGCCAGCTGAAAAGTTTCAATTGACAGAGGAGCATGATCAAGCGCAAAACAACATCTTAGAACTGCATTCTCTTTTGCGGCATTCATCCTATACGAATTCCCTCATATAAGATGAGTCATGACAAAAAGGAATGCATTCCAATATATTCTTTTGAACTTAATCCTACTGCCCGGCTGTCATACCCCAATTTTTGACCTAAAATTTATTTCTTTACTCGTCTTTTTAGTTCGGAATTTTTCGTCGTCTCAGACGAAATTTCGGCAGAGAGGTATTTTAAAATACCTCATTTTTTTTTTGTTTCGTTCGGGTCCGTTTTTTTTTGTCTTTTACTCTTTTGTTTTTTTTATCTTTATTTCCCATTTAAATGTTTTTATTTTTATTTTATTTAACATTTTTTTTTGTTGTTTTTTGTTTTCCTTTTTTAAATCTTTTTGTCTTTGACTTTTGGTAGAGGAGACTTTTGCTCAGATTTAATTTGTTTTGAATTTGACTTTTAAATTGTCATTTAATTGTCATTTACTGATTGTTATGGTCAGTAATGACAAATTGGTGTATAAGGTACTGGGCAGTAATCAGTCATAGGGGGAGCCAATTTCAGTGAGTCCAAATCAAAACCACAATTAACAATTCATCAGTAACCAACCAAAAAACACGACAGCCATCAAAACACACGGCCATTTTCCAAACCACGATTCAGACAGAAACACAAAAACACAATCACCTCCACACGCCTAATCACCATCCCACCACCACCACAACAATCGCACATCACCACTACCACAACACCCTCCTCCCCACGACACGAACAGTCACTCCTACCCATCACCCAACCACTCACACGTCCTCCCCCACGTCCCAACACAATACAGCCGCGCCCATCACCACTCCCACACCAAAACCCAGCAGCAACCCACACGCCCCTCAAGCCCACACGCCCATCAAACTCACACAACCACCTCAACCATGCACATAAACCCAAATCCGCACAACACAAAGCCGCAACCAAGAAGCCACAAGACCTAACCCGTGTCAAAAAATAAAACGAGGTGATTTTTGGTGAAAAAATTCAAGCTTAGATCTAGCTTTTTTTAAAAAGTTTTAGAAAAATCTAAGTTGGTTTTTGAGAAGAGGGGAAAAAAGGATATTTGAAAAGCGATTTTTTGTAAAAAAAATATAAGTTTTCTGTTTCCGGCACGGTGGCGCCGCCGTCTAGGCCGGCTGCCACCGCGCCGGAAAACTGTTTCGGCCAGGCGTTTTTTTTTAGAGAGAGTTTTGAGAGAAGAAGGGGAAGAGAGAGGGAGAAGGGAGGAAATGGAGTAGAAAATCAGAAAAAACCATTTTATACCAGCCATGGCCCTTGGGCCTTGCTCGGCCCAATTTCATCTCTTCCTCTTCTCTTTTCTGTTTTCCTCCTACACCCCCATTTTGCTCGCTGCACCCCCCTTCCTTTTCTTATTTATTTTTTATTTCTTTTTTACCATTTCTTGCATTTATTTTTAGTTTTTATTTATTGTCATGCATTTTATTGCCTTTAATTTTTAACACATCATGCATTTTTATTTTTTTTATTTTCCTTTTATTTCATGCATCTTCCATTTTATTTTTATTCTTAGCATATTTACTTATTCTTAGTGCATTTGCATTTTTTATTTATTTATTATTTTGCCATTTTTTAGAATGTATTTAGGAGCCGATGTAAATATAAATGAGAATATGCACTGACACCCACACTCTATTTATTTTGCTTTATGTCTTTTATTTTATTTTTTTTATTTTATTTCGCTTTACAAAAGAAAAAATACAAAAATATTAGGATAGTTTATTTTCAAAAGGATTTCGTGGTGATCCAACGTCACCACGGAAATTCCTCGCATTTAACTTTTATTACGTTTTAGTCTTAGTTAGTTATTATAATAAAAACAAAAACATGCAAATAATCAAAAATTCAAAAAAATCTTTTCTTAAATAAACCTTGATTTTCAATCAAGTGTCCCTTTTCCTCTTTTATTTTCTTTAAATAACCATTAATCCACTTTAATAACATTTAAATCATTTTCAAAAATTAAAAAACACAAACCAATCTCATTTTGCCACTTGGCTTTTATCTTATCTTTAAAACTTTTTTTAAAACCAATAAAAAACACAAAACAAATCAACCGTCATTTTTACCCCGAACTACGAGGTTTTGATCCCTCACGGGTACGTAGGCAAAGGACCTTGTCCTTCCAAATCATAAAAAATACAAAAAAACATTTTTATTTTTTCTCACTATTCTAATTCATTTTTTTTCTTTTAAAAATAATAAGCAAATTATAGCCTAAATAAATAAATAAAATCAAGAGGTTCTCGTAGAGTACTACGAACGTTTAGGGTGCTAACACCTTCCCTAAACGTAACTAACCCCCGAACCCTAATCTTTAAAAATGTGGTAATTTAGAACTTTTTTCCACCTTTCTTTTAAAAAATTAAAAGTTCAGTCGTGAAATAAAATTAGTGAGTCAACGCTAATCAATAGCTTGATCTCCGAAAATCATCGCGACAGAAATGGCGACTTCACTGGGGATTCCCTAAGAGGGTTGAGCCTAACTTGAATTTATTTAATTATTTTGTGCTATAACTTGCTTAAAACAAAAAAATATGTAAATATGTGCATATGTGTTTTTTCCTTTTACGTGAGTGGTGAGATAAGTCCTACACCCGGGCTTGAGGGAAACATAAGATAGGATGGTGGTATAATCAAAGTGTCTTTCCGAGGGTAAATTTCGGATGTGGCACATGTGATAACCCCGCTCAATGGAGGAATCTTGGAAGTATTACTATGTCGGCGTGAGTAGTCATGTCCGGCATTTTTATTTTCAAGTGACCTATGAAGTTGAGGACCTTTAGTTACACTTAACCCATCTTGGCCTTTTAGGACGTAGTGCGGTGGCTAACCAAGAGTAATCTTGAATTAGTTGATACGCGATACTACACTCAAACGAGACTTTCTTACAAATGTTGTTGGACCGGGAGTCAATCTCGTAACCCGATGATATTTGGAAGGGGTTGAGGACTTTGGGAATTTGGTAGAACCCGTGATACAGGTACTTATGAAACCATAGTTCTTACCAAATGGCGTATTTACCCTCGACTCCAATCTTATGGACTTAACCTCACCATGTTTTCTCCGTTCTTTAGCATAACCATGCATGCATGCACTCATTCATAAACATTTTTTCATCCAATTATCGAAGGACTTAAACAAGTTTTTTTTAAACATCATGGAGGAGCACTAGGAAGTACATCTTCAAGAGCCCTGATTTGTTGAATTTAAGGAAGCTAGGAGTCTTTAAATTTTTTCTATTAAAATCTAGCTTCCACTAAAGGACTTTTGAATTGGTCCCTTGGCTTGGTTTCTAAAAAAGAACTATTTTGTAATGCCTTGATGCTCAAACGAAATGTTCAAACCATGATGTTTACAATAACTTCGATAAAGTCATTCGATAACAAACTCTTCTTTTTGCATAAGCATAAATCACGCATCATACTGCATTCATAGTTTCCAAATCGAGTCTCATCCTTTGTTTCGTCACAAAAGGTCAATCTGCCGCAGTCAAAGAAAGTGGTCCGACGCATACCTTACAAACCTACTCGCACCTACAACACTCGTGCAGACAAAAAAGAGAAAATGGGTCTGGTCATGCAAACACAAGGAAGGATTTGCCGCAATTGGGTCGCTGTTGACATTCCCTCAGTTACTCATGGGTCCAAGTTATGTGTTTTCGTTGTCTTGCCTTTTCAAAAAAATCCTTTCGTTTCGCCCAATACGAAAGTGAAATCATGTAGGGCTCTACTTTTGTCTTCAAGTTACCACTATCAATGAAAAATTGTCGTTTTTTTCTCGACTTTTATTTTTATTTTACTGCTTTTTCTGGAAGATGGTAACACAAAAAACCCAAAAAAAAATAAATATTTTTTTTTATTTTCAATCAATTTCAAAAGGTCTGCATTTTTCACTCATTTTCTAAAATCAATCATCAATCATATGTAGACTGAACATCAATAAACCCGTTGAACACTGTAACCCTATGCTCTCTCCCGACTTTGAGTTCCCTGTTAAGAAGTTGAAGAGGAGGAGGATGAAGGGATTCCCGTAAAGATCTATCGGTTGTTAGTATGACATGAAAGCCATCCAGCCTCATGAAGAAGCATTTTAAATGATTAACTTGGGTTCAGAGGAGCTGCCACTACAGTATCCCTGATAAAATTCCAGATGAATGGTGCCATTGAAGCTGCAAAAAAACAACAACAACAAAAGAAACAAAATGGAAAAAGGAAAATACATCAAGAAAACAGTGCAGAAGATGGTAGCCACTTACAGGATTGGCATGTTACCGTATGCTTTGAATGGGTACTGTACCTCAGTGCGCACTTCAACAGGGGCAACCCCTTTCTCTTTAGCTTACGACATGGAAGCAGTGCTCCCGTGGAAGTCGAGATCTCATCAATGAGAGTTCCGATGGAAGCCAAGTTGTCTCAGGCTGAATGGCGTCAAAGTATGTATGATCAGCTGAACTTGATTGAAGAAAAACGCATGGCCGCCTGGTGTCATGGTCAACAATATCAGAGGAGGATGAAATAAGCCTTTGACAAGAAGGTTCGTCCCCGTGAATTTCGAGGAGGAGATCTCGTGCTCAAAAAGATTTTATCCTTTCAACCCGATTCCAGGGGCAAATGGACGCCTAACTATGAAGGCCCATATGTCGTCAAGAGAGCTTTCTCCGGTGGTGCAATGACTCTTACGACTATGGATGGTGATGAGCTTCCCCGTCCTGTGAATGCCGATGCAGTCAAGAAATATTTTGACTAAAAAACAAAAGAAAAAGCTTGGTAAGTCGAAAACCCGAAAGGGCGGCTTAGACAAAAATGAGATTCTCGGTGGACTGAAAACCCGAAAGGGCGGTCCAGTCAAAAATTAGAGACATGAAACAGAAAATAATCATCCTGATAGATCGAAAACCCGAAAGGGCGATCTATGCAAAAATTAAGGATCAAAAGACAAAGTAACTGCATCAGGTTAGCCATGACTCACTTGGGGCACATTAGCGGTCAAAGAGACTCTGAATCTGAAGCATCTAAAAGGTGGAATCCAAAGTTGTTAGGGAGAATAGCGGTTATTGTGTTCAATGTACCTTCCCCTTATGTTTACCATTTTCCAAACTTTGTGAAATCCGTGGAGCCACGCCATTGGCGGGCCACCACTCTGTTAAATGAATTTGAGCATGTGCCCTTTATTTGGAGTTCCCATTTATTCTATTTATAAAATTTCTTCTATTTTTGATGGTAGTACCTGAAGCAACATATTTTTTTTTTAAAAAAAAATCATAAATCTTTTTATATTTTTGGAAAGCATAGACAATAAACACATTCTCTCTGAACTCATGAATAAGTGAAGTGTGCGTCAACATCTATCCTGAGAACGGATAAACTTTGCAGGCTGAACATGGTCAATTGCTTGAAAAAAGAAAGAAAAAGAAAAGAGCTCGGTAAGTCGAAAACCCGAGAGGGCGGCTTAGGCAAAAATGAGCGTCCCGATGGATCGAAAACCTGAAAAGGCGGTCCAGACAAAAATTAGGGGCATACAAAAAGAATATATTCCCGGTGGACTGAAAACCCGAAAGGGCGGTCCAGGCAAAAGTTAGGGATTCAAAAAAGAAAAAACAAAAAGCATGACCACAGAAACACTAGTTCTTCTGCCAGGTTTTTGGATTAACACGTCTCCCCCAGGAAGTGTTTGCTCCCCACCGGTTGTTGCATACATTGGGCTTTACCCCGTCAATGTTTTGATATGTTCCCAATGACATCATTCCCAATGAAGATTGCAGAGTGTTTGTACTGCGCCGTCGGTCCACTTTCCATCTTACCTGTCCAGTCTTGTCTCATCAAGTCCATCAGTTATACTATCTCACAAGTCAATCCTCCATACAGTCATACAAGTCGTATTGTCTTACATACATTCATACATTCATGCATATACACATTCATGCATACACAACATGCACATAACATCATTCAATACATGGTTGCATTAACCACCCTGAGTCTTGCTTTTCATGTCAATCAATCATGAATAATTTGTAACTTTCCTTTTCCCCAAGTGTCATCCCCAGTGTGTCTGGTCCAAAGATGTCACTCTCTTTTCGCCAAGTGCCAGTTTCTTTAACGAACAGCTTGTGCATTTTCCTATCCAGTCTTTTGTCATCAATTGACTAGTTCGGCAATAACCCGAACAGCTGACGTTTATCCTTTTTGTTTCCTGGCGTCAGTTGACTAGTTCGGCAATAATCCGAACAGCTGACATTTATCCTTTTTGTTTCCTGTCGTCAGTTGACTAGTTCGGCAATAACCCGAACAGCTGACATTTACCTTTTTTTCTTGTCGTCAGTTGACTAGTTCGACAATAACCCGAACATCTGACATTTATCCTTTTTGTTTCCTGTCGTTAGTTAACTAGTTCGGCAATAACCCGAACAGCTGACATTTATCCTTTTTGTTTCATGTCGTCAGTTGACTAGTTCGGCAATAACCCGAACAGCTGACATTTATCCTTTTTGTTTCTTGTCATCAGTTGACTAGTTCGGCAATAACCCGAACAGCTGACATTTATCCTTTTGTTTCCTGTCGTCAGTTGACTAGTTCGGCAATAACCCGAACAACTGACATTTACCTTTTTATCCTGTCGTCAGTGGCAAGTTCGGCTACATCCCGAGCCGCTGACATTTACCTTTTTATCCTGTCGTCAGTGGCAAGTTCGGCTACATCCCGAGCAGCTGACATTTATCCTTTTATCATGTCGTCAGTGGCAAGTTCGGCTACATCCCGAACAGCTGACATTTACATTTTACCTTCTTTAAGCTACCCCACAATGGTAGTAGGTAAAATATTTTGTCTGCCTTTTTTAAGCTATCCGCACACCGATAGTAGGCAATGTCTTCTCTTTTTATATTACCTTTTTTAAGCTATCAATACACGATAGTAGGTAATATATGTCATCTGTCTTTTTTAAGCTATCATCTTTGTTGATAGTAGACGGTGTCTCCTTCTATTACCTTTTTTAAGCTATCAATACACGATAGTAGGTAATACAAGTCATCTGTCTTCTTTAAGCTATCATCTTTGTTGATAGTAGACAGTGTCTCCTTCTATTACCTTTTTTAAGCTATCAATACACGATAGTAGGTAATACATGTCATCTGTCTTCTTTAAGCTATCATCTTTGTTGATAGTAAACAGTGTCTCCTTCTATTACCTTTTTTAAGCTATCAATACACGATAATAGGTAATACATGTCATCTGTCTTCTTTAAGCTATCATCTTTGTTGATAGTAGACAGTGTCTCCTTCTGTTACCTTTTTTAAGCTATCAATACACGATAGTAGGTAATACATGTCATCTGTCTTTTTTAAGCTATCATCTTTGTTGATAGTAGACAACTCATTCCCCAGTGAAATCATGTTATTCTCCAGTGGAGTCGGATCCCTTGCTTTAACAAACTCGGGTATCCTTTGGTTTTGTTTTACCCCCGGTCAGGTCATCTTCGCCGTCTTGCATTTGCATTTGCATCACGAGCATCTCACATTTTTTTTAGGTCCAAAATTGGCGTACTCTGTATTTAAGTCCCTTCGACCTGCCGAATCGAAGATTTTATCTTCAAATCTCCGGACGAAGAGACTTAAATAGGGGCATCTGTCATACCCCAATTTTTGACCTAAAATTTATTTTTTTACTCGTCTTTTTAGTTCGGAATTTTTCGTCGTCTCAGACGAAATTTCGGCAGAGAGGTATTTTAAAATACCTCTTTTTTTTTTTGGTTTCGTTCGGGTCCGTTTTTTTTTTGTCTTTTACTCTTTTGTTTTTTTTTATCTTTATTTCCCTTTTAAATGTTTTTATTTTTATTTTATTTAACATTTTTTTTGTTGTTTTTTGTTTTCCTTTTTTAAATCTTTTTGTCTTTGACTTTTGGTAGAGGAGACTTTTGCTCAGATTTAATTTGTTTTGAATTTGACTTTTAAATTGTCATTTAATTGTCATTTACTGATTGTTATGGTCAGTAATGACAAATTGGTGTATAAGGTACTGGGCAGTAATCAGTCATAGGGGGAGCCAATTTCAGTGAGTCCAAATCAAAACCACAATTAACAATTCATCAGTAACAAACCAAAAAACACGACAACCATCAAAACACACGGCCATTTTCCAAACCACGATTCAGACAGAAAGACAAAAACACAATCACCTCCACACGCGTAATCACCATCCCACCACCACCACAACAATCGCACATCACCACTACCACAACACCCTCCTCCCCACGACACGAACAGTCACTCCTACCCATCACCCAACCACTCACACGTCCTCCCCCACGTCCCAACACAATACAGCCGCGCCCATCACCACTCCCACACCAAAACCCAGCAGCAACCCACACGCCCCTCAAGCCCACACGCCCATCAAACTCACACAACCACCTCAACCACGCACATAAACCCAAATCCGCACAACACAAAGCCGCAACCAAGAAGCCACAAGACCTAACCCGTGTCAAAAAATAAAACGAGGTGATTTTTGGTGAAAAAATTCAAGCTTAGATCTAGCTTTTTTTAAAAAGTTTTAGAAAAATCTAAGTTGGTTTTTGAGAAGAGGGGAAAAAAGGATATTTGAAAAGCGATTTTTTTTTAAAAAAAATATAAGTTTTCTGTTTCCGGCACGGTGGCGCCGCCGTCTAGGCCGGCTGCCACCGCGCCGGAAAACTGTTCCGGCCAGGCTTTTTTTTTAGAGAGAGTTTTGAGAGAAGAAGGGGAAGAGAGAGGGAGAAGGGAGGAAATGGAGTAGAAAATCAGAAAAAAAAAAACCATTTTATACCAGTCATGGCCCTTGGGCCTTGCTCGGCCCAATTTCATCTCTTCCTCTTCTCTTTTCTGTTTTCCTCCTACACCCCCATTTTGCTCGCTGCACCCCCCTTCCTTTTCTTATTTATTTTTTATTTCTTTTTTACCATTTCTTGCATTTATTTTTAGTTTTTATTTATTGTCATGCATTTTATTGCCTTTAATTTTTAACACATCATGCATTTTTATTTTTTTTATTTTCCTTTTATTTCATGCATCTTCCATTTTATTTTTATTCTTAGCATATTTACTTATTCTTAGTGCATTTGCATTTTTTTTATTTTTATTTATTATTTTGCCATTTTTTAGAATGTATTTAGGAGCCGATGTAAATATAAATGAGAATATGCACTGACACCCACACTCTATTTATTTTGCTTTATGTCTTTTATTTTATTTTTTTTATTTTATTTCGCTTTACAAAAGAAAAAATACAAAAATATTAGGATAGTTTATTTTCAAAAGGATTTCGTGGTGATCCAACTTCACCACGGAAATTCCTCGCATTTAACTTTTATTACGTTTTAGTCTTAGTTAGTTATTATAAAAAAACAAAAACATGCAAATAATCAAAAATTCAAAAAAAATCTTTTCTTAAATAAACCTTGATTTTCAATCTAATGTCCCTTTTTCTCTTTTATTTTCTTTAAATAACCATTAATCCACTTTAATAACATTTAAATCATTTTCAAAAATTAAAAAACACAAACCAATCTCATTTTGTCACTTGGCTTTTATCTTATCTTTAAAACTTTTTTTAAAACCAATAAAAAACACAAAACAAATCAACCGTCATTTTTACCCCGAACTACGAGGTTTTGATCCCTCACGGGTACGTAGGCAAAGGACCTTGTCCTTCCAAATCATAAAAAATACAAAAAAACATTTTTATTTTTTCTCACTATTCTAATTCATTTTTTTTCTTTTAAAAATAATAAGCAAATTATAGCCTAAATAAATAAATAAAATCAAGAGGTTCTCGTAGAGTACTACGAACGTTTAGGGTGCTAACACCTTCCCTAAACGTAACTAACCCCCGAACCCTAATCTTTAAAAATGTGGTAATTTAGAACTTTTTTCCACCTTTCTTTTAAAAAATTAAAAGTTCAGTCGTGAAATAAAATTAGTGAGTCAACGCTAATCAATAGCTTGATCTCCGAAAATCATCGCGACACTGGCCAACTGACAAGTTTCAATTGACAAAGGAGCATGATCAAGCTCAAAATAACATCTTAAAAATGCATTCCCGTTTGTCGCACTCATCTTATACGAAAGAATTCGATGTGAGAATCTATATAGCTAATTCTGCAGAATACATGTTGTGTTCTCTTCATTTTTGCGAGTTTTCAAAGAGACTACCAAACCTTTACGCGTAAAAGACACTTCAATGCCAACATCTTCAACAAACTAACAAAAATTAAACTAAAATCCAACAAAATAATGACACAACATAATAATACTACATAAACATCTTCATCCGGCCGATCAAACTCTTGAGAATATCTTAAGACGACCCCAGCAACGTAGCATCCATCTCAATCCACAGGAACATGCTGTGCTGAGCAAATATCAGGAACATGTTCCTTATGTCGTCGTCGTTTGCTAACTCCGACCGATTGAACGTCAATCTCCCCTCTGAGTCGAACGATGGACGTTTATACCAAACGTATTCCACCCTCTTTGTGTCTGTGTGGTTGAGTCATTGGTTGATTTCATCAAGTTGATCCTTCAGTTCTTTTAACGTGACATCGTCCCAAACCTTGAAAAAAATTAGGGTTTCCTCCGTTGAAGCATACTTGAGCGTTGAACGAATTGTCCATTGTTTCAGAGCTACACCATAAGAAATTAAAAACAATCAATGAAAAACTCATTCAAACATTTCATCAAACACTTGGAGTGCAAATTATACATAAACCATAAAACTAAAAACTAAAACATAAACATGCAAACATCTAAACATTTAAGCAACATAAGTCATTTACCTGTAAACATTGTATCATTTCTTGCAAAAAAATCAAAATTTAAACAAACCCTAAAACTATAAAATTTCTAATTTAAGAGGAAAAATGTAACATATAAACATAAAATGTCAATGGTACTTGATTATGAAAACTTACTTGTTATTGGAGTGGTGGGTGATTTGAAGTTGAAGAAATTTGAGAGAGTTTTTAGAGATTTGAGAAGTGAAATGGAGAAACGAGATTCTGCCTGGGTTATAAATGCACGCAACGTGACTTAAGTCACGCTGACATCTACTGAGCGTGACTTAAGTCACGCTCTATTTGTGTCAGCAACCAGAAGAGGCAGAATGCACCATTTCTCCCTGTTTTCATTCATCCAATCCTTGATTCATTCATTCATTATTCCATTTTCATCCATTTTTCATCCATTCAATCAATAATTCAATCATTCATTCATTCAAAGTTAAAATACACAAATTCAATCAAAGTTATAATACACAAAAATAAAACCAAAAAATCACCAAAATGTCATAAAAATGCATAAAGGCACGAGTGTAAATATAATATATCCATGTCATAAAAAAATAACTAAAAATATACAAAGTACAAACGTCACATGACCCTACTCCGCTGGACTATGGCTCCTAGTCCTCCTCCGGGGAACCTCGTCCTGCAAGATGAGATACTCTGACTGTATGCCATGCATAATACCGACAATGACTGGATTCCCAAACACATTAGGACAACCCATTGCACTGTCCACTCTGGCTCTGATGTTCGCAATAATCTTCAGTGGGTCGGGAACCGGTTTGGCCCACTGATGCTGAACAATAACCTCCTTGTAAGGAAGGACAGGAGCCGCGTGCTCAGCAACGACATTAGGGTCGCTCATGATGGGATGAGATACACTGTAGAACCATCTAATGTACCCCTCTGACACTTCCACTGCCTAGTCGCTGCTGTCGGTCGACCCCGAAGCGCCCGTGGAAGGACATGTAGCAGAAAGTCCTAAAAGGCCACAACAACCGCCTCATCCTGAGAGCCTGAATATCAGTAGGAGATCTGGGGACAGTCTGCACATGTCTGTACTGCTTGAGAACCCACTCTGGCAAGTGAAGGCACAAAGTCGTCTTGCTGGCAATGATCCAACCGGAGTACCAGAAAATGTCATGGAAAGGCGTGATGTCCCGCCGGTCCTCGTACGGCCTCCAGATCACATCAGCATTGACCATCAGATCAATGAAGCCACGATAGTGTGCAGTATCAGCATGACCCCTGGGCGGTCTCCATCTAGCAGCAAGCGGTGAAGCACAATGGTAGTTCGAATTCAAGCCTCCTCGGATAGATATTCTTGAAGTGCGCCAATATCCATCCCAACAAACAAATATTTCAGAATCACAAACGCATAAACATACACAATAATATCGTAAGTCATTTATAATATGTTATAGAAAAGAAAAAAAATACTACCTCAAGTAGAGTCATGTAACCGCCAACGGCGCCTTTGGTCGGGTCCGTAACATGAGTAAGCTGGTGGTAGAGTCAAGCAAGTGTCATCCCGCCCCAGGACCACTCGTGCACTGTGTCCAAATCCTCAAGCATTTCCAGCCACAACTAGCTGAACGTTTTTGATTTTTTTGTTGGGGAAAATGGTGATACCAACCAAGTACAACAAAAACTGCCTTAATGCACTGCACCCTAATTGTCACATGCTCCTCCTCATCATCATCAGCAACAAGATGCTCCAACTCATTGCACCTATGCAAGAGTGTGTCATATTGTTTCCTCAAGATAGTTATACTAATATACCCACCCCACTGCTTACTTGTCTTATCATCAGCATTATCCTCCGTCATACCCAGACTCTCCTGCAGCAGCACCATACCTCTCTTGTATCCTACATCCTCGTCACCCAGGATCCTCCCAACGATGGGGATGTGTAGAAGACATGCCACATCATCTAGTGTGACAGTCATCTCCCCAACGGACAATGGAAGTTGCTGGTTTCCTCATGCCATTCTCTTTGAGAAGGCAGGTGATGAGGTCAGAGCTGATGTTCTCGTACCCAGTATGAAGGAGGGGTGCAAGACCGGATGCCTCCACCCGCTGCCAGAACCAGACTTGATCATGTGTCGGGAGTGTCAGTTCTTAATCTTCTTCCCGTGCGAGACAACGGTCACCTTATGCGTCGTCTGAAACTGAAATACAAAAAATTAAACGAACAACAAACCGTTAAAAATATAAACATTTCAATAACTAAAAAAGACATAACAATTTAATCGTAAAAAAAGAATAATTAAAATAAACATTAAAAATTTTATGCGTAATTAAATTGACGCGTAATTAAAATATTTTAACATAAAAATTAAATTAAAATAAACATATCAATTGACGCGTAATTAAATAAAATTAAACAATTATACTTGTGCATCGCTCCAATGCTGACATGCCACGTGTTTACCGAAATTCAGGTAGGAGCGACAAGTCAGTAGGGCCCCCAGGAAAACTCTGTGGCACGACCTCCTCCTGAGCCAGATGATGGGCCTCACCCTCCTGCTACTGAGCCGCCTAGTCGTACTGAGGTTGATACTCCTCATGATGCTGCTGATGCTGAGTGGGGTCCACTATCTGGGACGCACCCGCCTGGGACGACGTCCCCACATCCTGTTGTATCCTAACGCCCTGTCTCCTTCGAGTAGCAGGGCACGCAGCCGTCTTTTCGGTCCGTGCACTGCTGGTCATGGTCTCCATGTCTCCTCTCAGCCTGTATGGTCTCTGAGACATATTTACACAACATAAAACAATGCAAAAAATCAATGATTTTTTTTTCTTCATAGATTGTGTCATTTCTAAATAATCAATGTCAACAATTCAATCTCTAAACTACCACATTGCACTCAAACTCACTATAATCAACATTAACAATCCAATTTCTAACTAATTTAATCATTAGCAATGCAAAAATCAAACAAATTTTCATTGAGACATTTTATCAAACACCTAGAGTGCAACATTCAATCAACATAAAATCTAACAATTTCTAAACCCTAAACTACCACATTGGAGTGAAACTTACTTTAAACAACATCTAAACTACAATTTCTAACATATTTGATCATTAACAATAAAAAAAATCTAACATGCAAATCAACCCTAAAAATCTAAAATTTCAAAATTTCCTACAAAAACTCTAACATTTAAACGAAACAAAGCCAATGCAAAAGCATCATAAACACTTACTTGATGTTGGGGTAGAAGTTGACGTTGATTTGCTCAAGATTGATGAAAATCACACAATTTGATCCCAAAATCGTATTCTTTGAGTTTGAAATACACTGACTCTGTGTTTCTGGCTTTCTGTTTCTATAACAGAACGCAATGTGACTTAAGTCACGCTGGTATGTACCGAGCGTGACTTAAGTCACGTAGGGGTATTTTGGATACTTCGTATGGGAGGGAGCATTTTTGTTTGGGAGAAGAGCAATTTTCTTGTCTGATTCGGCCTTTATTCAATTGTTGGCCCAATTTCATAATTTATTTCTCTTGCTATTTGCACCATCATATCTCTCTGCCTTTGTCATTTATGCGCCGTGACAACACCTGATATTGCATAGGTATTTTCCCTTAGGATGAAATTTAGGTGTATTTATGTATGATTCTTAACTAAAAACACAATATTTATGGTTAAAATAAAATTATAGATTTGAGAAAATCATGACTAGTTTAATTAAGAACCATACGACAATCAGCTAAAGACAAAGGTCCTATGGGTATCAAAATGATAGTTTTCGCTACGCCAGATTATTATCTTTAATTGTATAAATAAGTATTTTTTTTATGTTTAGTTACCCGAATAAAAATATATTTAGCTACTTCAAATATGTTTATTTATAAAAAAATTAGGAGAAATAAGATATTAAAAGATAATCACTTGTTTGATAAATTTATTTCGTCTTCTTTTGTCCCTTTAGGTATCTTAAGCAACTACAAATAAAACTTTATTACAATAATAATTGTAAAGACAAATTTATGAAAATAAAATTATATAGTTTATTTTTCTTATATAAGTAAAATTATTGTAAATTCTTTTATTATAGATTAAATTTTATATATTTATTTTGTTCTATTTGGTCACTAGTAAAAAATCAGCTAGCTTCGTCACTGCCTATCAAAATGTAAATAAATTTTGTCTTTTTTGACAAATGTTGCATATATAGGTATTAGGTGGAGATTAAGTATTAGCTACCCATATTGAGATCATAGGTATTTGTTAAAATTCTGTAAAAAATAAGACTCCACGAAGAAGATCATTGTACTGGCCAACATCAACATAATATTGATTCCTTAAGAAACGAGTAAACCACAAAATTAATCTCTGTTTTATAAGTCACTTTTAAATTAGTCCTTGATTCTATTGATATTTTAAACTGGTCATTGTCTTTGTTAAAAGTTTCTCATTTATGTTTTTGTTTTTATGTTTTTGTCGCATGATGAAAGACCTAATTGAATTTTTTTTGACAAAAAAAAATTAATTTAAAATATTAACAGAGTCATAGATTAATTTGAAAGTGACGACATAATCAATTTGATGTTTTAATAAAAAAAAACAACATAATATTGATTGATCTTATTAAATAATTTTTGAACAGTATCTGATTATTTAATTTAATTGGAAACAAACAAACATTTTTTTTAGAGGGTAAACAAACAAACATGACACGCAAGTGGTTACTTTAAAAAATATCATTACTTATAAATCACCATTATTTTAAGGGCGTGCAATTGCAACCACAAGTTTGTAATAAAAAAATTGATATCACGGTTCAACCCATATATTAGGTGTAGTAATTTCATGGGTAAACCAAAACAATGAGTGTTATTGGCTGGTCATGATTCATCAAGTGTTTAGATATGTCAGCAAATGCTGACTAAGATTGTAACAATATATTTTCAAGACATTTTCATAGAAAATTAATTTAAGTATGATGCAATTGTGAAGAGAAACAAAATGCATAAAATTTAGGAAACCTATCACTAAACATCATACAAGAGAAAAAGCTCTCAATAAAAAAAAAATCATACAAGACAAAAAAAAATACGGCTCAATTTTGGAGGTTAGTTATACCTACCTAATTTAGAACATGTACATTTGAATGAAAATGATTTTTATAATACAAGATAGTTATTGTAAAGTTTATATAATCATATCTTTATATAGACTCACATTCTTCTAGCACGTGAGTCGCAAACCTTTTTAAAAAATAAGTATTGATATTTTTATTTTTGTTTCAAAAATTAAAAACGTATTGTGCTGATATTTACTTGTTAACTATTTTTTATTTAACATTTAAAACAATGATTAGTTGTTTACTTTTTTTTTTGACAAGATGATTAGTTGTTTACTTGTTCACCATGATTTGTATTTATAAAATAATTTTGTTACTTTATTATTGAAAATTTATATGAGACAAAGTATGAGGCCTACAAAATGGACATACTCCTCTCAATTCGTCCATTTATAAAGTTAAGGAAACGTAGCCATAATTGTAGATAGAAAAATGAATGTTGAACAATATATAAATAAGATTGACTCATAAAAATGTGATGTCAAATTTTATTTTTGTAGTTGTTTTTAGTCAATAAAATAATCATCAAGACTCTTCTTATGACTCAATATTTAGGTAGTTATTATTATGTCAACATGTGGATGATTTTAACGATAAGAGACCATGACATTTTAAACAAGTGGGTAAGAATTTGAAAATCTTATATGAGTAAAAGAACTGAACTTATGTATCCAACACTTTAACTTGTCTGCATTTTCCTTTTGATAAATACTTTTAGGTTTTGTTTGGGAGTTTGGATGGGAGAGGAATGTAAGGCTTTGGAGGGTTGGAAATATAGAGGAAAATGGTAAAATCTTTCATATTTTTTGAAAGAATAATTTTTTAGAAAATGATAAATTAAGGTTTATGATTAATATATTTTAAAATATTATAACTACTTAGATTAAATTTGAAAAATTCATGAAAAATTTATTTTTGTAGTTGTTTTTAGTCAATAAAATAATCATCAAAACTCTTCTTATGACTCAATAGTTAGGTAGTTATTATTATGTCAACATGTGGATGATTTTAAGGACAAGAGACCATGACATTTTAAACAAGTGGGTAAGAATTTGAAATCTTATGAGTAAAAGAACTGAACTTGTGTATCCACACTTTAACTTGTCTGCATTTTCCTTTTGATAAATACTTTTAGGTTTTGTTTGGGAGTTTGGAAGGGAGAGGAATGTAAGGTTTTGGAGGGTTGGAAATATAGAGGAAAATGGTAAAATCTTTCATATTTTTTGAAAGAATAATTTTTTAGAAAATGATAAATTAAGGTTTATGATTAATATATTTTAAAATATTATAACTACTTAGATTAAATTTGAAAAATTCATGTAAACCCCCCAACCCCCCCAAAAAAAAACTCATCTAATACAATTTTTTAGTTCCCTCAAATGATGAGGGTTTTGTATTATGAAGAAAAATAAAACCGCAAAGCATTCCCCTCTCAATGTCATCTATTTCTTCCACTTGCTCATTTCTTTTTTACAAACCTCTCCCCTCCCTTCCACTCCAAACTCGCAAACAAAGTCTTAAGGCACTTAAACAATACCCTTAGAGCACTTGTTAGCAAGACCCTTAAAGAAATTAGATAGGGATGGCAAAGTGGGTCTGTTTGCCTCGTTTAGGCCCGCTCCGTCTAAGCCCGCTTAAAACGAGACGAGACAAGCCGAGTCAAATTAGGTGGCTGAATCCAAAATCTCACCCCGCCCCGTTTAGTGGCGGACAAACGAGTTGGCGGGCCGGCCCGCCAAACGAAAAAAAACTTTGTTTGTTTAGAGAAAAAAACACCTTTTTTAATGCATTTCTTTTACAACTTAATTTTTTTTTAAAAAAAAATATGTTGCTTTTATCATTTTTTTTAAGTATATGTTGCTTTTATCATAAAAAAATATTAAGGAATATGCAACGAATAAATTTGTGGTAAAAACAAGATAATTAATAAATTGTCGAACTTAACATCATACTTAATATCAAAATAATGAAAATCTGCCAACATAAAACAAATCCAACAACCAAAATAAATCAAAAAAGATAAAATAAGTCTAAAAGAAAAAAGAAAAATGAGTTAAGCGGGTCGGCTCGCCCCGCCACGAATCCGCCCCGTTTTTTCAACGAGTTAAGCGGGACGAACCAACTATGAATGTTGCTTTTCACACTTCACTGAATGCCAAGAAACACCATAAAATGACAAATTTAACCCCAAATTCCATAGGTAGTTAACTACCGCCGGTTAAAAAATCCATCAGCAGTTAACTGTCGATGAGGTTATATTGGTAATTTCGTGGTGTTTCATAGCAACCTTTGATGTTGAAACATCAATTTTCACCAACTATAGGAAGTGAGTTCAAAACTTCGACTCAACCCACAAAAAATATCAGGTTAAACGGACCGACCCGACGGGTTGGGCTCGTTTTGCCACCCCTAAAATTAGATACTAATACTTCACACTTATAACAAAAGTAGTCAATGATAATATGATCTAGCAAAAGTTTAGCAGCATCTAAGATTGAGTCAAATGATCTATCTTTTTGACGTTTCCAGACTTTTGTGTTTGTGGTGAGAAAGTTATTAATGGTCATTAGATATAATAATATGAAAATATTGAAAATTAAAGATCGACAATCAAGTAATGACATTCAAAAGAAGTAAAAATCTACCCTTACAAAAGACAGTGAAAATATATTTTAAAAATAAGTGGAGAAGAATGACCTACACTTCGCAATCAAGTTCACCATCTATCTTTTTAACCGAAACAACTTTTATTAGCTAGTGAGTGAATCACGATGATTCATATGAGTTAAAGTTGGTATAATTGGATAGTTTATTTATTGGTTCACGTTTTGCCCATTACAACAGAGATAGATGACATTTTAATATTTTAAAGTATTTTACTAATTACAACAGTTACTTGATTTGTGGCTGCTAATTCGAATTGGTTTGTGTTGTTAGCTAAGGATTGGACATTTCTTTGGCTAATTATTATTTGTGATGACATCATGGGCCTACTTGGACAAATGCTAGTGATTTAATCTCTATTTTAAAATAGAGATAGAAGAAAAAAAAAAGTAAATTCTTAAAAACGTTGGAGTTTAGTTAGATTCTTGTACAACGTGCAAAATTTGTTGAACTTTTGAATTTATTTTAAAAGAAATTAATATGAAAATACAATATGATATTGAGTAAAGGATATACAAACAATTAAACTACAAGGGTACCATTGCCTTCACTAATAGTCTTATTTATCTCATCCTTTATTTTGTAATATCTCAAACGATTTTAAGTATTGTCGACTAACTCCAGAAATCAACACAAGTCTTTTCAATGTGTTTTGTCCTTACTCATCCCAACATTGCTTCATGTCGATCACACTTAACTGCAAGATTTTTATGGAACGGTCTATCAAAAAGAATATATGTTTTGTTGGTATGGGTAACACCAAACAATTCTTATAAGCATTTTTTCAACTATAAAATCACATACTAGCACGATATCAGGACCTCCTTCATTTCAATGTGAATTTTGTACAATTTGTCTATAAGGAACCGCTCATTGTCATGCCTTGTGCACTGACAGTCACCCCCGTTCATCGCCAGCCTCAAGTTTTACATGTTTAATTTTTCTTAACCATCCAATTATCATGAGAATGAAGCTCTACTAATTTGAAGTCTGGTCGAGAGATAATTAAAATCTGATAAAATTATTTTGCTTTGTCTTTAAACTCGTATTTTTTTAAAGGATTCGTCGCTAAAACTTATTATCTCACACTCAACATTTTTTTTCAATTATTATTTTGGGATAAAAAAATATATAAATCGATAATGAAAATTGTCTAGAATGAGAATTTTAAAAGTTTTAGGTCAAATTTGAAATTTCAAAGATGGTGAGGGACCACTTTGTAAAACATGAAATAAAATGGATCTATTTGCAAACTTTTAAGATTTAGAGACCAGTTGATTTTTTTCTTATATTTTAAAAAACTAATTCATGTTTTTTTTTTTGAATTTATAAACATCAATTTGAAAAAAAAAATAAAAATGAAAGACAAACTGACATAATTAAAAATAATAAATAATGATAAATTTGAGACTAGTAAGAAAATAATTTCAAATTCTTAAATTTTACCTTTGTATGAAATTTTGTAACCCATTAGCGGTGACTATTGGATTACTGAACTAGAGTGTAACACCCATACTAAATTATATAGAATATTTAGCATGTGTATTATTCTGATACCGGATACATTAAAATTTTCAATAATAATATTACAAACAATACAACTGAATGAGTACAATTGGCTCGTTTATACAATTATCCAAAAATCATAGAATACACCTTCATATACATATATAATCTGACAACCTCCTGGGCTTATCCATGACGAGCAACTGCACTCCATCCAGCGTCTTCCTGAAGAATATCTTCATGAACATCTTGCTAACCTGTAAACCTGCACCAGAAGGATTGGGATGAGACATAATGTCTCAGTGAGCTCCAGCCCAACCTACTGTTGGCAACCACAGGGGTAACCTAGGGTCGCCGTGCCTACTCTTGGCAATCTTAGGGATTCCAACGATCGCCGTCATTCTTTACATATTTCGCGATCAGGGGAAAACTAGGATCGTTGCATGTCTTTATCTTATGCATTCATATTCTATCCTTAGACTTAAACTTATGCTTAGTGATCTTGGGGACATCCTATGATCACTTCTTTCTCTGCTGACTAATCATCATATTCTCATAATAATAAATATACATATTCGTCTTTTCATATCATTAAGTTAGAAGTTAGCGTTGAACAAGCAACAATTATCTGAGTTCATTTTACGGAGTGCATCCGGGTGGAGTAACCCCGAAGTACATCTCCCTTCTTACCGGTGAAATTCTTATCATATCAGGCTAACACCGGACTCCTCTTTCTTTTGTGTGGCTGCCCTCGCGAGCGGTAACTTCACCGTTCCAGCTGCCATTTAAGGCGGTAACTTCACCGGAACCCCCTGTATTCTAACTAGCGAGACTACAGGAGACACATTAACTTTCTTGACTTGGATGTGTAGCTGCCCTCACGAGCGGTAACTTCACCGTTCCAGCTGCCATTTAAGGCGGTAACTTCACCGGAACCCCCGGTATACTAACTAACGAGCCTTCAGGAGACACATCTAGTCATTTAATTACTTTGTTCTTATTCTTTATATATATATATATATATATATATATATATATACATACATATAACTTATAATTATAACTTATGCATATCTGATGCATTCTTTAAGTAAATCATTCTTAAATGCTTAACCTATGAAAAGGTTCTTAACTTTGAATATTAAATCTTTCCTTGTGCATACGCACACTTAATTGAGTGCATCTTAATCATGCTATCTTAGGTGCATTCTCATTCTCATTAAATCTTAACTTATGTACTTGAAAGTACGTCTAATACTTTACCATAAGCTTTGAATATTCAATGCATTTCTTAGGGAATCAATCTCCCAATACTTATCATATGAGTACAGGGTCATATGCTTATCGTTATTATAAGCCACTACTTAATTGTTGGAAATGTTCCCATATTCGTCTGAACTTTGCCCTCAATTCTAAGTTATTGTACCATCATTGTTCCTTATAATTACATCCCTTTAGGAAGCCTCTTGGATGAGTTAAAATGGTGTTTAATCATTCTTAAACGTTTTTGGAGAAAACGGAAGTGAAAAACCTCGCCTACGCGCACCCGAACACCCAAAACAGCTAAGCTGTCATGTGCTGTCCTGATGTGGTCGCTATAGCCACGGCCTGGTCGCTACAGCGACCGTAGGTAAAGCCTGAAAATGTGCCTGGTCGCTATAGCGACGGGCTGGTAGCTGTAGCGACCGTAGGCAGAACTCAAAATGCTGTCTGGTCGCTATAGCGACGGCTGGTCGCTGTAGCGACCATGACAGTTCAGGAAAACTCAGAAATTGCATTTTTTCATCATTTTAAACCATTCCAACTTACCCAAGCTTCCCAAAGGTATTAAAAAGAATTTTCTTTAGCATTTAAACAATTTAAACATGATTGAACAAGGAATCAACACATAACAAAGAATTAGGGTATATTTCTAAACTTTGCTCAAATTATAATTAACCCTTAAACTTACTCAAGTGGGTTCTAAAACCCTAGGGAGCTCACCTAAGCCTTGATTGGTGCTTTACTCAGTTCTGAACTCCCAATCCTTAACTTGCTCTTACTCCTTTCCTTGATTCTCCTTTAATTCTTTTGCTCCAAACTCCCAAAATAGCTTGCTTAAGATTCCAAGAAGTTTGGAAGGAAGGAAGAATGATGGTTGATCACCAAGGGAGGATTGGCGTGAGTTTGGAAGAGAGAGAGATGAGAGGGATCAGATTTTGGAGAGAGTGAGGGGAGAGGAGAAATGAAGGGAAAATATCTTGTTTTCCCCCTTAAAAATCCTCTCTTTCAAATATTATTACAACTTTGCCATTGCTTCCATTTTACTCCTCAATCATCGATAAAAGTTACGTCTAAGCGGGATATTACACTTGCCATATAAATAAATCCATTAACTGACAATTTACCAAATTACCCTTTGCTTAAAACATTTCTGATACATCGTCTCAATATTAATAAATATTCAAGTCTTAAGCGGGATATTACATAGAGAGTGCCAATTTCTCTCTCCTCTCTCTCTCTCTCTCTCTCAAATCCTACCTGTACTTCATCATTTTTCTTCTTCTTGATCTATCCAAGATGAGTGATTTAGGGTTAATTCCAACATGAAATCACCCTCAAAATTGTCTTTATCTATCTTTTAGTTAAATAAGTGATTTTCACATCTCTTCACTCTTTTTTCGTTTGTTTTTGTGATTTCATCGTCTTAGCACGTTGTTATTTGTTTTGATTTCTCATCTTTGTGCGATTGTGTTTTTTATTTCCCGTCTTAGCGCAGTGTCGACTATTTGATTTAGGTTAAAGGATTAGCTCTGATCAAGTGCAAATTCAATCAACGACTTTAGCGTCATCAACGTTGCACATCTTGAGACATCAGTATTCCGGAAACTTAAATATCGTCAAATTTATAAGCATATATACTTTGTCGTTTTATGCTATTAACATGGATGTTGAGAGTTTATTCGCATTTGTTTTTAGCGACTTTAAATTTATATTTTGTTGATTACTCTATCAATTTGAATATCGTTTATTTTTGTCAAAATAAGCTATTAGATTACTATTTTAGTGAATATTAGTTTCTGATCATCTTATCATAACAAGAAACGATATCATTTGTAATTTGTAATGTTTAACAATTCATTAAAAAATTACCCTTAAAAGCAATTCATCCTAAAATGTTACTTTGAGTAATAATTCAACAATGAACAAGTTTTATAAAATTTTGATAGTGATTAATGAAATATAACATTTTGCTTCAAAGAGAAAAAAACTAGAATACAAAAGGCTTTGATAATTATTTCTCCCTTCGTTTTTTTTTAATTGTCACTTTAGAAGAAAAAATTTGTTCCTTTTTAACTGTCACTTTCAAAGTTCAATGCAACTTTAAATATTGTTTTACCAATATTATCCTTATTTATTTATTTATTACTGAGAGAGAAATATATGAGATGATATATTAAATGAATAAGGCTATTATAGTAAAAATATAAATTATTGTATAAAATTAATGATATTTATTAAGGAAAAAACTTAGGTACAATTCCTTATGTGCTTTTTCATATGGTTCTTAACTAAATTCACCATGATTTTCTTAAATCCTTAATTTTCTCAAAGTTTGTTATATCTAAAAAATTTGTATTTTTAGTTAAGAACCATACGAAAAGCACGTAAAGAATTCTACCTAAGTTTTGTCCATTTATTAATTATTTTGATTTGTTTAAAATGTCAAAAAGTGATAATTAAAAAGGAACGGAGCTGATATTATTATTTATGTTGGGCACGGGTAGTGGTGACGATCTTGAGTTTAGATTGAATGTTAGCTTCATTGGTCGGTCATGGACCTGTACCGTATGTATCTTGATGACAACTTGTGTGGGACATAGCCCATTTCTATTCTGGCGTCACATTTGTGTCTTGTCATTTATTTTTCTTTCAAAGTTTTTCATGGCTATCACTTTCCACACTAAAATGGTTTGTATGTGAGTGTTGTATTATTGGCTCTCTCGTATTTTAGATGGTACCTATGTATACATTTGATTTGATTTGATGTGCGAGTTTGAAAATTAGATTCTCTATTTAATATTTAATGTGTGAGTTTCGACATTAGATTCTTTTAGAGGAAAAAAGTGTCGTTGCAATTTTGATGGAACGGTTTACTTTGTGAAAATACTTTCAATTTTCATTTCTTAAAATTTGTGTTGGTTTTAGTTGACAACAATGAGAAAATAAGGCTTTTAAAGTTAGTTGTAGTGATAAAAAAAATGATAATTAGTGATGATGCATTTCAGAAAATAATGAAAGTAACTTTTTTGATATTTATATTGTTTTTGAAAATGTAAAACAATTGTTCACTTTAAGAGTCTATTTTCTACCCGATAACGAGTAAAAAGCTAAACTATTTTTCAATCTCTCTTGTGAGCCGTCACCTAAAATACTATTTATTCTCTTTCATCCACCAAAGAAGGGTGGTTAAGGGTTAATTTTTGACCCCAAATCACCCATCTAGATCTTTTTCCCCTTCCCTTTTATTTAAATAAGTGATTTTCACATCGAATTAGATTTTTCTTTCGTGATTTCGTCGTCTTAAATGCGACACTGATTTGTTTGTCGTCTTTGTGCGACGTTGTTTGTCTTTCCCGTCTTGTTTAGGTGTTTGTTTGATCCAGTGCAAATCCAACCAATGACTTTGGTGTCATCAATGTTGCAGATTCGGATGTATGGCTATTCCAGAGACTTTAACATAGTCATATTTGTAGGCTTATGTACTTTGTCATTTTAGGCTATTAACATGGATGTTGTGAGTTTGTTCACATATTCATCCTTTTTGTTTTTAACGAATTTGTATTGTATCGATGTACTCTATCAATTTGAATGAATGAATATCTTTTCTTTTTTCAAAAAAAAGCAAAGCTAACACAAACTTTAGGAAATGAAAATTGAAAATGTTTTCACAAAGTAAACAAAAACATTTCCAATGTTAATTTCCTGAAATTTTTGTTAGTTATACATGTTGAGGGGGAGTCCTGACGCAACAATAAAGTTGTTGTCGCGTGACTAAAATGTCATGAGTTTAAGTTCCAGAAACAACCTCTTGTGTGAAAAATAGAGTAAGGTTGCTACAATACACCAAATGGTGAGACCCTTTCGCATATGTATGCAGAAGCTTTAGCACACAAGACTGCCCTTTATGTGTTTGTTTTACATGTTAACAAGAAGAGAATAAACTTTTAAAGTGAGTCATTATAATGAAGAGAAGATAAAATACTAACTAGAGATAATAGATTTCAGTAAATAATGAAAATAGCTCATTTAACATTTTCATCATTTTGGAAATGTAATACAACTATTCATTTCAAGAGCCTCTTTTCTCCATGTTAACAAGTAAAACTAACATAAATTTTAGAAAACAAAAATAGAAAATATTTTTACAAAGGAAACAAGTCCTTATTCTTTACACGGTTCAAATTTGGATATAAAACGAACCAAAAAAATCTCATTCCCAAAGGAAATAGTTAGTATTGTTTGATTTTCTTAATGTAATTCAAAAGTTACATTTTTTTTAATCTACTATTTGGAGCAGATGATTAGACTGACCCCGACCAAGAAGGGTTATTGAAACAGTTCATCCTTTTAGACCTCATGTTTGGGTGGCTGTGGACCAGATGGTTTGCTTGACCTCAATTGGAAGGGCTATTGAAGCACTTTGCCCTTTTAGACATCGTTTTTGAGGGATTGTGGACTATAGTATTGGGCTTAACTCATATATCCACTACT
This sequence comes from Medicago ruthenica, assembly GCA_018208015.1. NCBI lineage: Eukaryota > Viridiplantae > Streptophyta > Magnoliopsida > Fabales > Fabaceae > Medicago > Medicago ruthenica. Next base: position 83,477,922 of record CM031377.1, on the reverse strand, counting down.
ACAAGGGTCTAATAAAAGAGCGAGGCAACCTATGGTTTGAGCCTTAGGACCATTTAATTTAGGGATTAAGTCACTTCCGACTCTAGACGACACTTGAGGAACAAGTATACTCTTAGAAAATCAAGGTCAGGTTACTAAGTCGCATCTAGGAGAAACCTTAATCCTATCTAATATATATAGTCCTCTGGCTAACCCAAACACATTCACTTTTTACCTCTAAAATATTATACATTGAATGCCTAGGGTTTTACACAGCGCCAACTAGGTTTGACCAATAGTTATTTAGCAAGAACATTTGGCGCTTATTGTGGGGTTGTTATAAAGATATTCATCGACCTTTCTTTACCAATCAAAGCTAGATTGTACCATCAGTAGATAACGAAACATTATAGACCATCCAAGTTGTTGTCAAGGATCTGTGATGTTAGAACAAGACCTTGCGGACCTAAGTCTGTGGGATACAACAAGAACGATAAGCTGACAGTGACTATGATGGAGGAAAAGTCAGGATTCATAATCCTTTTAGTCATGATATTTGATAAGCCTTTGTTTCAGAAAACTTTAAACCTCTGAATGTTGAGTCGTTTGATGGAAAAAAGGGATTCCTTGGAGTACCTTATTGTAACACCCACACTAAATTATCTAGAATATTTAGCATGTGTATTATTTTGATACCGGATACATTAAAATTTTCAATAATAATAGTAAATACAATTGAATGAGTACAATTGGCTCGTCTTTACATTTATCCAAATATCATTTACAAATATATAAACATATACTGATAAACTTCTGAGCTTGTCCATACCGAGCAACTGCACTCCATCCAGCGTCTTTCTGAAGAACATCATCTGAAAACTTCTTGTTTACCTGTAAACCTGCACCAGAAGGATTGGGATGAAACATAATGTCTCAGTGAGCTCCAGCCCAACCTACTGTTGGCAACCACGGGGGAAACCTAGGGTCGCCGTGCCTACTTTTGGCAATCTTGGGGATTCCTACGATCGTCGTCATTCTCTACTTATTTCGCGATCAAGGGGGAAACCTAGGATCGCTAAAAGTCTTTATCTTTTACATTCATATTCTATCTTTAAACTTTAACTTATACTTAGTGATCTGGGAACATCCTATGATCACTTTCTTTCTCTGCTGACTAATCATCGTATTCTCATAATAATTTCATAAGTATTAATATACATCATTCTTAATTATAAAGTTAGTAAGTCAGCGTTGAACAAACAATAATTATCTTGGTTCATTTCACGGAGTGCATCCGGGTGGAGTAACCCCGAAGTACATCTCCCCTCTACCGGTGAAAATTCCTATCATATCAGGCTAACACCGGACTCCTCTTGTCGTCGTGCGGTTTTCCTTGCGGAATAACATGTCCCACTAGCGTGAACCTCCTGTGTCCCACTAGCGTGAACAACAGAAGACACGACTTAATTAATAGTCTTAACTCACGCGTATACCTCCCGTGTCCCACTAGCGTGAACGACGAGAGACGCGAAATAATATTCTTTCATTAAAAGTCTTAACTTATGCATGAACCTTTCGTGTCCCACTAGCGTGAACGACGAAAGTCACGACTTAATATTTTAATTAAACTCTTATGTGCGGCTATCCTCGCGGATGGTAACTACACCGTTCCAACTAGCGGGAACCCCCGTGCTCTAACTAGCGAGAACACTGGAGACACATAAGGTCTTTATATAATTTTGTTCTTATTCTTCTTATATATATACATATAACTTATAAACTTATGCATGTCTAATGCATTCTTATTCTCATTATTTCTTAACTTATGTACTTGAAAGTACGTCTAATAATCTACCATAAGCTTTTGCATATTCAATGCATTTCTTGAGGGAACTAATCTCCCGATACATATCATATGAACCTATAATCATAGGCTTATCGTTCTCATAAGCCATTGCTTGGTATTGGAAACATTCCTATAACTATTTAAACTTAATCTCTCAATCGTAAACAATTCTCAACATTATAATGTTATTGCATAATCCTTGTTCCCTATAATTACATCCTTTTTGGGAGCCTCTTGGATGAGTTAGAATGGTAGTTATTGTTTCTAAAATGTTTACGGAGAAAACGGATGCGAAAAACCATGCCTACGCGCTCCAGAACACCCAAAACAGCAAAGCTGTCAAGTGCTGTCCTGATGCTGTCGCTATAGCCACGGCCTGTCACTACAGCGACTGTAGGTAAAAGTCTGAAAAACATGCTGCTCGCTTGTAGCGACGGCTGGTCGCTTGTAGCGACCGTAGGCAGAACTTAATGCTGTCTGGTCGCTGTAGCGAGCTCCAGCTCGCTGTAGCGACCATGACAGGTCCAGAAATCTCAAAAATGGTATTTTTCATCATTCCAAACCATCCCAACACACCCAAGCTTCCCCAAAGGTATAAAAAGGATTTTCTTAAGCATATAAACAGTTTAAACATAGTTGGAACAAGGAATTAGCAAATAACATAGATTAGGACATTTTCTAAAATTGCTCAAATTATAATTAACTCTTAAACTTACTCAAGTGGGTTCTAAAACCCTAGGGAGCTCACCTAAGCCTTGATTGGTGCTTGCCAAGTTCTGGATTCCAAACCCTAGCTTATCCTCTTGATTCTTCCTTGTTTCTCCTCTTATTTTCTCTTGTTCTAAACTCCCAAAACAAGCTTACTAGCAAGAAAGAATTGGATGAAGATCAGATGGAATGAAGAGGGGTTGAGGAGGTCGAATTTAGGAGAAAAGGATTCAATTTTTAAGGGAGAATGGAAGATGAAATGAAAAAAATATCTCCCCCTCTTTTTAAATTCCTCCAATATTACCAAAATGGCTTCTATCAAATGCATGCCCTTAATCTAATTACAAAAAGTTACGTTGAAGCGGGATATTACACTTATGGTCTGGGCACCCAAATGGTGATTGTTGGAGCGACCAAGCCTTTGAAGTGCAAGCTCGTGTCTAGCATGTTGAATGACACAACCCTTTGATGGTACATTAACCTCCCAAGTCATTCCATTACAGGGTATGCAAATTGGTTCACCGGTTTTTAGGAAGCAAGCATAAAAAAGTTACTGCAACAAGCTTGTTCACGTTTAGCAAGGCAACACAAAACCCATAATGGAGTATCCCAAAGATTCAGCGAGGAAACCATTACAATTTCCAATCCTAATTGGGAGATGTTTGTAGGATCCTTTCAAAATGGCTTTAAAGATGAGAAAGATTCATTGGCTAAAAAAACTCGAAACTGATATGAAGGGAATCATGCAACGTGCACAATGTTATATAAAAGGATAAGAGAGAAACACTGAGCAACAAAGTTGAGATGCAAAAGAAACGACTTTGGAGAGAAAGGATATTAAGTCTCTAAAGCGCCAAGACATTTTCCCTATCAATTGTTTGAATGCAAAAAGGACCAAGGTCCTCAAAGAGATCACTGACAAATCATGTCAGTGCACCTTCTACTAATTGAACATGCACGATATAGATAAAAGACATCAATTGAAAAAGGAGTCGAGATACTGATCATAAAAGTTATTTTAAAGGCTTTGTGTAGGACGATTATCCATAGACGAGCTCGACTAAGGAAGGAGGTTAACAACGAAGATCCCTAAGAAGGGACACAAAATGGAATTACCAGAAAATGAATGACCCACCAGTCAAGAACACACTTAAGATCATCATTGGTGGCTTCTCTGACAGTGTAAAATCCAACTCTAGAGATTATAAATGTTGAAGCAAAAATCTGTTTGATGAATGTTTTAATGATAACAAACCTCGTGGAATAAATGATAAGTTTTATGAATGGTGATCTACTGATGTTTGCACTTGAGTTTTTGTTATAAGAACAGGAATCACATAAGTGGATAAGCTAGAAGCCACCCACATCAATAAGTGCATTATATCTACTCCACAATGAAAGAATGAGTATATCATCAGTTGAAACAACAGTATCATATCTCCATGAAGATTCATAGCTCAAGAATCATGATGGAAGAACTTACATCACAAGCTACACAAGAAGATGATTGAAGTTATGTGACAAAACTCACATTGAGTTTTATGTTATATGATTTGAAGATCCTCCATGGGTAAACAAGATAAAAGGAAATATGCATAGAAGTTAGGAAGATTCTTAGAACCTCCTCAAAGTATCACACTTCTAAAGCTTCTAAGGATAAGAAGTTCAGAGTTCAGAATGTTCATATGAATGTAGTTCATAATGATCATGAACATTAACCCAGAATATTTCCAGAAATATTAAAGGATTACTTCATGGATAAACAAGAATATTTAAAGTCATTGGTTACAAGTAATGATGCAAAGAAATATTCTTTTGGATTTCAAAGAAAAAATCATCTTGTTTGTCAAAACAAATGATCTTTCATTTATATGCTTCAAGTAGTTTTTGAAGGGAATAAATAAACAACCTTCATAAGGTTCAAAGTATTGAAGAACATTAGAATGTTTAAGAACTTCAGAATGTTCAGCATAAAGTACAACCGTCAAAAAGGAAGGAACCCAGAAGAAACATTCTGAAGTTCATATGTATGAACCCAGAAGGAGTTCAGAAGGTTGTTCAGAAGGTTGCTCAGAAGGTTCGTTAGAGCAAACCCAAAATTCAATGTCCACACCAAGAACATACAAGAACAGATGTGATATGAACATATCATATGCAGAAAAAGATTTCGACTTTGGATCAAGAAATCATTAAAGACATCTATGGTGATTGAAGGATTAATGGACTTTGATAGTTCTTGGTATTTAACTTGTGCTCTTGAGTGTTTTACTAAGACAAGAACAAAGTATAAATCATACCAAGATACAAGAAATCAAAGGACATTTGAATTCATGAACTAACTCTGAGTTCAAAAAGTTAGTTCAGAATGTTGCTCAGAGATCAGAATGTTCAAGCAGAGTTCCGAAGGTTGTTCTTACACAAGCCCAGAAACTCAAGAACATTATCAAGAACATGCAAGTCACACGTGACATGAATAAATGTCTAGGAAAGTACATTTGCATGGATCAATCAAGCAATAAAGGCATTTACAATATTAATGTCAAAAAGGATATTCAATGTTCATTTAAGACTATGAACATTGAAGTGCTAGGAATATTCCAAAAGGGAATATCATCCTAGATGTTAAAATCACTGCTCTTCATTGTTGTTTCACTATTAGGATTTGATTACATCAAATGGTAGTCTTACAAATCATCCTAAGTGAAACAAAAGGAACATTCTGATAATCAGAATGTTCAGCTCTGCACATGCTTACTTTATGAACAGTACAGTAGGTGAAAAGCAAAAAGGAATCTTGTCTCACTCAATCAGAGATAGACACATATGGGATTTGGTACTGTACATGGATCACACAATCCCTCAAAGCAAGGGCATGAAGATGCATAATCCACTTTATCTGTCCTGCACTGTATCCAAGGCAAATTTGAGAAAGTATTATCCAGCAACATTCTGATGTATGTGTTAAAGTCACTGCTTATGGATAATGCCCAGAAAATCATATGAGATGCATATGATGAGCCCAGAAACTCATATCTTCATTCATACATGATGAACTCAGATGAATATCATGATGAACCCAGATGAAGATGATTAAGAATGCAACAACGTTCTGAAGTATTCTCAAGAACACAACAACATTCTGAAGTTCAGAATGTTCACCCAGATTTTCAAGTAAAAGTCAGTGGGGCCCAGGACACATGTCACAAGACCATTGGTCACCCTCCAACGGCTACAAGAGACCGAAAAACTCTATAAATAGAAGTGAAAGGCTCAACATTACTTACACCATTGCAAAGCATACAAGAAAACATCTGAAAAGTGTTTGAAACTTTAGCATTTCGAATTGATCATCACTGAGATTTCAAATTGTCTCTTAAAGTGTAAATCAATTCTCCTTTATCTTGACTATATTTCTTCTCTTCTGATTGTCTTCATCTTGACTATATTTCTTCAAAGCTCCAATCAATTGTAAAGAGCAAATCTCATTTAGTTTTAAGGGTATTAAAGTCTAGGTTGAGTAATATAGTGCAAGGTCACCATTCCAAGGGAACAAGATTGTACGGTGTAGAATTTGAGAGGGTATCTCAAGCTTTATAGTGGAAAACTCTCACAGTTGTGAGGAGTTGACTAGCCCACATTGGGCGAATCACTATAATTCTCGTGTGTCAGATTCTCTACCTTTACTCTTTATTTTCAGCATAAATGTTTGAATTCACTTTACACACCATTATCACTTTCTTCATTATTTATTACACTAACAGTTCTGAACGTACTTCAGAACGTTCTGAACTTAACCAAGTTTTTATTTCTTCCAAGTATCAACTTGAGAATGATTTACCACAAGTGCAGGTTAAATTTAAAAAGGGTCACAATTCAAACTCCCCTTTCTTGTGACTATTATTTCCACTTCAATAAATACATAAGACGGGGGGTTAAATTGTGTTGCCTTTTTCTAAACTTTTTCTAAGTGTTTGTAAAACACTTCAGAGTTTGAAGCAAAACAGAGTCTTGTTCAGAGGTTAAAACAAAGGTGAATACAACAAAATGAAATCAAACACACAAAGAGACAAAAGAGACGACACAAAACAATTATACTGGTTCCTCCCACAAACTAAGAGTAGTCTAGTCCCCTTGCACTTACAAGGGATTTTCACTATAATCTCATAGATTACAAATTGCTCAATCACACAACCAAGAGACTTCATTTGATCAATCACACAATAAAAAGACTTATATTGCTCAATCACACAAGAAAGAAACTTCTACAATCTAACTTAATCAAATAAAAGATTGTTGGATTTTACACTTGATATACAATCAGAGGTGTAATACAATAAAGTTAATTTTGAATATGAAATTTAAGAATTTCTATGATATGAAAGTTTGTAAGAAATTATCTAAGTGTTTATGCGCTATTGATTTTGATAGAGTAAGGGCGCTTGTAAAAATTCAGAGTATTGTCTTATTTTTGTTCAACTGCTCAGATCCTTATATATGAGAAATTTTGAGAGCCGTTGTTGAAGAGTGCCAACACATCATAGGAGTCATTGAGAAGATTGATCAAGGACGTTGAGATGTTGCTTCAAATGGTTAATGTCGTTGAATAGTCATTCAAAATTTCTTTGCTCTTAATAGAATGATCCGTTACATTCTCTTTGTCTTTGAATTCCTTTGTTTGTTTTTGCATATGGTTAGAAGAGGACAAACTGTTCTATTCAGAGTTTGATAGTGACCTTTCTTCAGAAGACTGACATACTGGTCAAAGTCTTCTGTTGCTGACGTGGTCTTCAGATGATTGAGGCCTTCAGAGTCTTCATTCCTTCAGAGGCTTCTGATCTTTAGATGCTTTTGAACAAAATTCTTCTTTTGGTCAGAATGTTGACTTTTTTGTTGACCTTTTTGAGACCTTGTTCCTAGTCTTCAGGCTTCTCACTTGTTTCAGATGCACTCTTTAAATGTTCAGAATCTTGATGTTCCAGAACCAAAACTTGATTTAAGGATTAAAATTTAATTGTATGGTCCTATATACTTGAACACACATTAAAATATCCAATTGTTCTTTCATACATTGTTATCATCAAAACTTTATAGGCATTGTACAAAACTCATTTTGGTTCAACAATCTCCCCCTTTTTTATGATGACAAACCTAGGTCTTCTCAAGAACAATTGTTGTTGTTAATTAATTTAACAATCTTCAGAAGAGATGTTTGTAAGCTCCCCCTGAGTTTTAGACTCCATAGGACGAGGTTTGTAAGCTCCCCATAAGTCTGAGTTAGATTAATTAGCTCATCAAAGCACAAAATTAATTATCAGAAGCATTAAAATCTAAACTCGCAGATTTAAACAATTGGTTGGAGAGAATTAAATTCCTAAATTCTTACTCTCTCTTTTGTCAACAACAAAAACAAATAAACTTGAATAAAAGATACTAAAGAAAATCATGCATTCAATTAAAACAAGTTAACAATGTTAAAGTTATTACAAAACTTATGCAAAGACATAATCAAAGAGGGTGTAAAAATAAATAAAATTCTAAGGGTTTGTGGTGCTCATCAGAGTCAGGAGAGCCTTGATGTCACTTACCATCTCATCTTCCTTGGCAAGAGACATATCCAATTTTTCTTCCAGGGCCTCTTGTCTGGCAGTCATTTCTTCCTGCTTATTCCTCTGAGAAGCCAATTCTTCTCCGACTTCAGCCTTGAAGGCTTCTAGGTCAGGATTCTCCAGTGAAGCTTTACTGAGAATCAGATGCTCAGGCTTCAGATTCACACTTGCAGTAACTTGCTCAATGTAAGGTGGAAACTTATAGATGTCTCTCAGATCATCAACCACTGTTGAAGGTTTAGGAGCTTCTAGCTGTCTATGTGCTTTGCATCTAAGATCCACCAGATCCATCTGATGGAGAAGCTCAACAAACCACTCCTTCAAAGCATCCCTGTTTGCTTCCACAATTTCTTTATGAGACTCATTCAGATTCTCTAAAGCCTGATCCACTTGAGCTTTGGGATTCCGTGCTCTATTTGCCCTTTTTCAGTCACATTTACAAATTCATATCCTACTTTTTCTTGATGAGGCCCTTTATGTTCTTTGACTTGGTAGCATTGAGCATTTTCGTTGCCATTCTTTGTGGCTTTATTCATATAAAAAACCTCTTACTCATCATATGGTCTAATGATAAATTTTCCTAAACCCACGTCCATCATTGCTATAGAGGTAGATATGAATGGTCGACCCAAGATAAGAGGATATCCAGCTCCTTCTTCGATATCCATAACAAAAAATCTACTAAATACCACAATTTTTCAATTATGATTAACACATTTTCAGCTTTTCCGCAAGACTACTTGCATGATCCATCAACAAGGGTAAAAGTTGTTGTTGAAGGGGTGATTTCCACACCCTTCTAACTTCTTGTCAATGGACAATGACATCAAGTTTAGGCTAGACCCCAAATCACATAAAGAATCTATCAAAAGGGATCTTACCAATCAAGCATGTAGAGAAACATCTAGGATATATCTCATTCTCAAGGAGGTCAACTTTGGTGGTTTCTGCGGCCAACTTTAATGGCCACAAATTCAAATAATTTTCCCTCCAAAATATTTATGGTCGTTTTTCGGTGGCCACTAATAAAAAAGATTGCCACAAAATAATTTGCAACTCAATGATTTTTTTGGCTATTATGACAACTGATTTGAAGTTTAACATTTGTGAAGATTTTTTTAACTAATAGTTTTTGTAAGGGTTATTTATTGGCCACAAATCTTTTTTAACTTGGCCACGAAGAGTGCTTTTCTTGTATTGTATGAGTTAATAGAGAAAAAGAGAGAAGAGAAAGAGCACGTGAGTTAAGCTTCCAATCGAATGCAAAGTGTTAACAATACAAAGCAATAGAAAAGTATAAATATAAATATTTGTACTTATAGACTAAACTATGCTCAGTATCTAACAACTCTATCTCTCTTGTAGCAGCTAACATGATTGTTCTATTTGTGCTCTCGTAGATATATAAAGACAGTGTATTGTTTAGGATAATAAACATTAAAACATGTTTTAAGAGGTATTTTCAGAATACTTAAAAAGGTATTTAATTTGATATAAAATTATGATTAATTAATCAAGATTGATCAATGTGATATTATTACATGAATGTTGTGTTTCTGTCCAAAAAAGATTAGTGACACAATTAGTATATGTAATTATAATGAATGTTGTGTTTACGAAGATTGAAAAAATCTTCTTAAATCATCAAACATTTTAACTAATTAGAAGGGATTTTTTCCTCATTTTAGTTGTAAACACTACAAGTCTTATCTCACGTCCCTCATTAGAGATTCAACGCTTGCAATCTTGTATGACAAAAAATAATAAATTCTCTTGAAGGTCTAATGTGTTCTATCTTTGAATTTCCTCCTATTCCTCTTTTTCTTAATGAATATTTTATTTCTCAGTTAGCAGCTGATCAACCTAAGTTGGACGTGTTCTTTGGTTCTTATATATCGTTTATGATTAAAATAAATGTACTTAATATCTTGATCATATAGATATTTATTTTTAATAAAACAAAAATTTAAAGGAGTCGTCCGAAGGTTAAACAAAGGAAAATTTGAATTTCAGTCTGAATAAAAGAAATGTGAATAATATTGTTGAATGGCTTTATGGATATAGTCTAGAGGAATATATGGCTGCCCAACTCTTGGCAATCCTTATCTTAGTCGGATAGGAAGGAACAGGAGTCATGATGTTATTGCCATGCCTTATACGTAAGTTCTATAGTTTATAGCATAAATGTTTACATATTCTTAAATTATGAATAAAAAAATATGTTTACTCCAATGTGTAGGAAGAGAAAACCCTAAACACCTTATATGATATTTCTATTTGAACAATGAGTACTATTATGATTATGAGGCATTTGTTTTAGCTCGTATAAGTATTTAATCTTTTTTAAATAGCTCTTTGGTAGAGTATTAGAGTATTTACTAGTTTACTAGGAATAAAGTTCATGTAATTGTTCGAATCACAGTAGGAATATAATTATATTTTAATTTCACAAAACTACTCTAAGGTCATTTAACTTAATTTAAGTTTTAAACTGGTCATTATTTTTATTTTGTGACAAGTTCGTCCTTTTTCATATCGAGTTTGTTATTTATGTTTAAAAATGTCAACAACATTGGACCAAACTATATTTTTCATCAATGCATGTTACCAAAAGTCTCATTTGACAATTCAAAAAGGTAAATTGCATTTTCAATCCATTAAAATAACATGTAAATTAGTAAATTACATAATTGATGCATTTTCACATTACCATTTTTAAATATAAGCAGTTAAGATCGAAATCAAGACTTGGTGCTCTTGCTTTCATCCACCAAAAGGATAAGACATCTTGTTTTGGTGATATTTTGAATAAATTATTTTCTAAATATAAGAATATGTATTTTTAGAGATAAATATAAGATTTTTGTTTTGTGTCTCATGACCGCAAAATATCTGTAATCTTTTTTAGGGAAAAATATATACTTTTGTTCTCATTTTATTGCGCACAAGATAGATGTAAGCTCTTTCAAAAAAAAAAAAAGATAGATGCAAGTTGGAACAATCAACTTCCCCCTTTTTTGAAATAAACTTTTTCCTTTCAAAAATATGAAAAAAAATGCAATTTTCATTGACGACAAAGAGTACTCTTGTTTTGTGGCTTCATTGACAACAAAATTGAAACCGTACCTCTCAAAATCGCACGTGACATCACGACAAACCCTTCTCCTTTTTGCTTTTTGTTTTTGTTTTATAAATAAATTTTCTCCGTACGAATTATTGTATCCTTTTAAAATTCAAATTATAGTTCATCACATTGTAGAAGTATAACTCTTTTTCTGACCTAACCTTCGTTGATACCCTTTGTGTTAAAGAGAAAACGGAAAATAACAAATAAGTTTTCTTTAATATGTTTTTTCACAATGCTTTCAATAATTTGTGATTAATTCAGAAGTTTTATCATACTTTTTTTTTTTCTACCATGTTTGTATAGATAAATTGGAGGAACGGAAGTGAATTTTTCAAATAAAAAAAAAATCAATCTAAGGGTGAACAAACATGACACTGTTTATTTGTAAAACATGACACCGGTTAGACAATTATACTTTTTTTATCAACAAAATTATACTTGTTATTTGTATGAGCATAGATTTGTATGCGAGCTGCACCGAGAGAAACACATAAATCTTTGAAAAATTGACTAATTTCATATTTTAATGTGTTAAACATGTCTGTAAAAAGAAATCATAAAAAATTCAACCTCTAAGTCACTTTTTTAGACTTTATGTCTGCATGGAAAAATATGAGGGCAAAAATCGGAAGAAGCTCATATTACAAGGGTAGAATCTATGTTTTTTTACATGGTCATTTTTCAAACTTCGTGTGTATTACAAGGTCAATTTGAACAATTTACCTTTTATAAAATGGTTTGCTGATGAAAAAATCGCAACTGGAAGCAAGTGTCTAGGAAAACATGAAAATCATGATTTTTCGTTATACGTTGTCTTCCAATGTTGACGTCGGCACACCTTGCCAAATTAGAAGAATATATGTTTATCCTGAATTCTTTTAACCATAGACAAACATATTTCGCTTCATCATCAACTAGACTATAAACGACATTGAGTTTTAGTAAGTTTGCATTTCGAAGAACTTGTAGCTCTAACTATGGTCTATTACAATACAATGGCAAGTCCTTATAGCCTTCTCATTATCTTTTGTTTACCGAAGACGTTCATGTGAAGTATACTATCCCATGTACATAGCATTGATATTATATCTTAGTGAATTGTCTTTCGAGTGTTTGAGGTCCCAAATATTTTTTTTTTGGTTCAATTGTGTTATTGCCCATATCCTTTGTATCTGATTCTTTTGCCATCATATACTATGGGAAGTTCAATAGTCCACTGGCGCTACCAAATACTTATGTCAATGTTACCTTAGGAGGCGAACCATTAACTTTTTCCTTCGTATCTGATTCTTTTTTGAAGGAATTATTTTTCTTCCGAAACTCGTGGTTTTCTTGTAAGAAACTACGATGACAGTCAAACCAATAACTTTTTCCTCCTTATTTCACAGGTAAACACCTTTGCGTGTTCCATGCAATGAGGACAAGCCAATTTTCATGAGTCCCCCATTTATACAACGTGCAATATGCATCAAAGTTGTTAGTAGTCCACATTAAAGTTGCCATCATTGTGAAATTTTCCTTCCTTGCAATATCATAAGTTCATTCACCAATACACAACCTTTTTAGATCATCAATTAAAGGTTGTTAAAACACATCAATTCCATTTGCTTGGTTTAACTATTCTGGTATAAGACAACTTAAGAACATGAAAGGTTTTAACAAGCACATGTCAGGAGGAAGATTACACGAGATAACAATGACTGGCCAATAAGAACAAGGCGTTGCAATGCTTTGATATACAGAGTAAATCAATAAGAGTATAATCAAGTCTCACATTACAAGGATGCTCTGTAAAATCAGGATGTACTCGATCAAAGTGCTTCCATGCCTCACCGTCACAAGGATGCTTTTTATTGTATTAATGTAAAGTTATTTGAACGGCCATTTGTATTGATGCAAAAAATCTCTGCAGTCTTAGTATTATTGGCAGATAAAATATTGACACAACTAAGACTTTTTTCTTCTTATGATCAACAACATCGTTGCGGACGAGATACCTTGGTGCATTGCAAAATTTACACTCCACCAACGTGCCATCTTTTGTAACAAATTTGTTGTCGTAAAAAAATATGCACCCTTTAATGTGACAAACAATTATTTTAACTTATAATCTCAACTTCGACACCAACCTATTAGCATCATACTGACTTGGTGGAAAATTGTCTTTTACAAGAGTCTCATCAAACATCATTGTCATGAAGTACTCCTATCACTCTTCGGGTACATTTCAATTTGACTTGGCAACTAAAAGTATCACACACATGGATAATTTTGATTTATAAGACCCTTCAAACAATGATTCGTTTATTTTTCCAACATGGAGTAAAACTTATGTACTTTCTCATTCGAGGGTATTTCCTATTCACTGTGCTCATCGTAAGACAGGTTCACCTCGAAATCATCATCGACTATATCTTCCATCACGTCAAAATGTTCAAACTCTATACGCACTCCACTATTTGAAGGATGTGTATCAACACCAATAATGCGTATTAATATCAGTCGTTCACCATGATTTCTAAACAGATATCCCTCCATAAAACCAACATTTTCTAAATATTTATGACATCTTTGGGACTATATAGCGACCTACATGTACATTTAAGACACAAACATCTTATCCCTCATTCTCTTATACAAATATCTTGTGACATGCTGAAAGCATCAATTCCATGAATTCCTTCCTTAAAACGCATTTTAAGTTCCCTTTTCCCCTGTAAATCTTCTATCGTACATCCAACTTCGATGGATAATATTTTGATCCATCTTCTAAATTGTTGTCATTAATTCAAATTAGTTTCTATGTTTCTGTCGTCATATGATTCACAGATAAGGATTTCGCTACCGACACGGTCTTATAATTTGTGACATGACTTAAACAGTTTCAAACTACTTTTGAATTCTTCTATATCTCGCAACACGGAGCTTATGGTATGTGAAGTGAGTGAAGCAAAGATTGAACATTATGAAATTCCTTCAATGATGTGACGTGTGGCTTGTAGCATGAGACATGAGTTAGGCCAAAGCCGATCCTTATGATTTTCTTCATTCCTTGTCCCATTTCTCATCACCGAAACATCCATTATGACTATACCACGTGAATTAGCATGATAAAACTTGTAATAAACATAGTACAATCACATAGTTGTATCGTTTTAGTGATTTTGACATGTTCAAGGTCTTTTTCCCATTTTTGCTCTTTCATGTCTTTTGAATGAATCGTTTATAAAACTCTACTAAAACACAATAAAACTTGCTACTTTAAACTCTGAAATGACTCTAAAAAGACACTGAAAACCTATATGATTTCATGTCATCACCTACTCACTATCGTTAAACATGTCTTTGTCCAAAATGTTTGTTTACTTTTCTAGGGTTCCATTTGGGTGACTTTGAGGTTGATGACTTTGTCTCTATCTTTCTCATAACCAATCATTCCCTCTCATCAAAATAATTTATTTTAATCACTTGTTTATCAATTAAATACACTAAAGTCACAAAAACTTGATGTCACCTAGGTATTTTCCTACTTTTCTCCACGCCGTGATATCAATTTGTCTCGTCAATTTGTACGTTGTCATTGTTATTAAATTGATATTAATTAAAAATATCTAGAACTCCAACACCATAAACATTGCCTTATGCCTTGTTTGGGAGTTTGGAGAGAAGAGAGAGCTTTGGATGTAGAAAATATAGGAAAAAAAAATGGGGAAATCTTTCATATTTTTTAAAAGAATGGTCAGTTAACTATAGTGATTAATTTATTTTTAATTTTAAAAATATTATAACAAAATAGATTGAATTTGAAGTATCTATTAAAAATTCTCCAAAACCCTCCAAGTTCCCCCTCCAATACTCTAAGTTCCTCGAATTAGAAGGATTGTATCATAAAGAAAAATGAACCCCTCAAAGCTCTTTCTTCTCAAAGTCTTATATTTCTTTCACTTGCTTATTTTTTTCCTCCCAAATTTCTCCTCTCCTTCTCCTCCAAAGTCGCAACAAAACATTATAAAATAGAAGCACACGGTACTCTTCCTCATCAAGGGGTGGACAACAGTCGTCCGTTGCTGTTATCGGTTAAATCGGGTGTCGCTTTCGACAGATCGTCGGTTTTGCGGGTGGGTTGGAACGGTTTGAGACGTTGGTTCAGACGCAATTGATGTGATAGAAGAATAAAACTGAAAAAAATCTAAGTTTTTTTTTTATATATATTTCACATAACAACACAACATCTTAAAAAAAAACTAGTGCTTTTCATATCTCCATAGTTACAATAGGAAGAAATCCAACAAAAATATTTTACACAAAAAAATTAACTATGAACAAAGCAAATAAAAAATCAATGGACTGATATTGGAAGATGAAGGCTTGCGATGACTTTTAATTAGATCTAGCCACGAACAAAAGCATTTTATACAGAAAAGAACACACACTATCAAACCAATCTGGTACTAGAAGATGAAGGAGCATGAAATGTGATTTATGTATAATAGAAGAGAGGAAGATGAGGAAGAGAGGAGAAGAAGATCATGCCTCAAATACTGGGGAAAAAAAAGAAAGAAGGGTTGCCAGAGAGGTGAAAGAGGTGAGAGGTTGTGGTTCTAGAGAGAGATGTGATTTGGGTTGAGAGAGCGAATTGTAGTTCTAGAGAGAGAAAGGAGATAGAAAAAACGAGGAAAAAAGGATTTTATATCAACCTAGTATGCAAAATACTGAAGAAGAAAAAAAAAAGAAAATCTACTTTGTTGGTCGGATATGGATTTCAATGGTTTAATTTCAACTATCTAAACCGACCATAATAACCCTTTCATAACCGTTCTTGACAATCAGAGTGACCTGTGTAACCCAAACAGACCCACACACATGCATATGAGCTTTTTGGGTCGGACGGATTGGGCGGATTACGAAAATCTTGTCCAACCCTACTCATCACCGATATTGATTTGACAAAAACGATAGAAAATAAATATGTATGCATCAAAATTTAACTTATATTTGTTTTTTTACTGACATTTATCATGTCACATTTTAGCCAGAGATAAGAAGTATGTGAGTTTCTTCTCCTTTGAAAAAGTGTGATCAAATGATTTTTATGTATCATTACTCTACCACATGGAACCACCTTAATATAATAATGCATACTCATCTAATTGCTAAACATAAAGAAGAGAGGATGATTGAAATAACACAATCGTCATTCTTGATAGAAAAAAGTAAATTTTTGTCAAAAAGAAAAATCAAAAGTAAATTTAAGCCTACACTAAAAAAATCAACCATAAGATAAATTGGGTTAAAACATACTAATACTCTTTCCTTATTTTACTATGGACATCATTAAACTCACCCAAATGACAGTTGGAATTGGGTAATGCTTATCATTAATATAAATTACTTCTATATAAATGCACATAAATATAGATTTTTTAGGGAATGCACATAAATATAGTTCAAAAGTTAAAGTGTGGGCAGTTTCTAAAATCATTTTTTCTAAAAAAAATTTGTGTTCATTTTTATTATTTTTAGGCTTCTCGTTATTAAGGAAAAATGTTAAATAATTTGGATTCGAATTTGTATTCTATCAAATGATTCATCTTTAATCAAAATCAATTAGCCATTGCTTAAACCACTTATTTAATTTGTGTTTATTTAAATTACTAAGTAAATGAAAAAGTCACCGTATATTAAAACAATCTAATCAATGTCCATTTAACAAAAACCATTATTGAGTAAAACAATTTTTGACCAGACTATCCTTACCTTACCGCCGAACTCCAAATTACCATGTCGCTTTCTTCTAAGAACCGGAGAGTTAACCAAAAAAAAAAAGACAACAAAATATGTGTACATCAAAACTCAACTCTATTTTTAAGTTTCGATCCACCTGATATAAAATCCGACTCTCCTACTTAGATTAGACATATTCTCGTATTTGAGACATCAATAATCCTTCGATCAAACTCAAAAAACCTAAATTCAAACCGAGTATTTTTTTATGGCTTAATTGCATGTTTAGTCCCTTACGTTTATTTTAGGTTTCAAGTTGGTCCCTTATGTTCTAAATGTTTCAAGTTGGTCCAAAACATTTATTTTAGGTTTCATGTTGGTCCCTTTTGTTTTAAATGTTTTCAAGTTGGTCCCTTTTGTTTACAACGTTAGCATAAGTTGATCCCTTTCAAGTTGACTTTTTTACACCTGAAAGTAGTAGTTTCTATTAAAATTTGAGCTCCAATTATGTTCACATTCAGATTCAAATTGGAATTGCATGAAAAACGACGAGAATACCTCCTGGACACACTGCTTGGACCAACTTGAAACGTTTAAAACAAAAGGAATCAACTTGAAACCTAAAATAAACATAAGGGACCAAACATGGAATTAAGCCTTTTTTTATCATTTGATGATTTTCGATAGGCTTATTAGGTCTTTTGGTCCCCTAAATAATTTACAGTTTTCATTTTGGTCCCCTATTTCGAAAATTCAACATTTTGGTCCCCTTGGTTTTCCTCCGTTATTCAAAAAGGTCCCTGGGCGTTAACTTTAACCCCAAATGTCTATGGTGGACCAACCTTAAGAGTTGTCCACCATAGACCCTATTAATTTTTTTAATTTATACCGTTCGATCTATTTTTAAAAAAGAGGATCGTTGGATCATGAAGGTCCATTGTATCTTACAGTGAGCCAACAACAACTAATTTTTCTTCCCTTTATTCATCTTCCTCCTTCCTATTCTTCATCATCCTCAGTCATTAATTAAAATTAAAATAAATTATGAAACATTAAAATAATTTTCAAAACACAAATATATTCTTCTTCTTTGTTGAAAATGCACCTACTTCTCCAGCATCATTCTGTGACCTTCTTCTTCTTCTTTCATGCGGCCTTTTTCTCCTTCTCATTTTCGTTTACTTTATCGCCCATGAAATTCCATCAAAACTTTTCCCACCCAATGCATCATAAACTCCCTCACCGCCATTGAACTCGTATATTTCTCACCACCCCACCCATGAAATCTAAACCAAAACATCAAAGTTGAGTAACAAGAATTGCTTCAAATCTTAGATCTGAAGATGGAAGAGGAAGACATATTGGGCTAAGGAAGAAGATAAACCAATTTCTGATAAACCAATTTCTTAAATCTATGATTTTTCTTTTAAGATTTTCAGATCTGTTTCTATCTTCTATATTTTTATTATTGAATTGGGTTTGATTATTGTGTTGGGGTCGAAGATGGAGGAAAGAAGAGATGAGGGTTTTGAATGGGGATTGATTTTGTTGTTGTTGAATTTGGTTCACGTTTTTTTTTTTATTTCTGGGATTTGTTTAAGGTGTTGGATTGGGAGAAGAGGGAGTTAGACGAGGGAAAGAGAAAGATGTTGCTTTTTGCTGATGAAGGTGAGAGGAGGAGAGAGTAGTGAAATCTGGGTTTAAGTTGAAGAACACATAAACACAATTGTTTTTGGCTTGCAGTGTTTGAGGATGATGAAGAATAGGAAGGAGGAAGATGAATAAAGGGAAGAAAAATTAGTAGTTGTTGGCTCACTGTAAGATACAATGGACCTTCATGATCCAACGATCCTCTTTTTTAAAAATAGATCGAACGGTATAAATTAAAAAAATTAATAGGGTCTATGGTGGACAACTCTTAAGGTTGGTCCACCATAGACATTTGAGGTTAAAGTTAACGTCCAGGGACCTTTTTGAATAACGGAGGAAAACCAAGGGGACCAAAATGTTGAATTTTCGAAATAGGGGACCAAAATGAAAACTGTAAATTATTTAGGGGACTAAAAGACCTAATAAGCCTTTTCGATACGTTGAATGTGACGTATGGAATCCACATTCCACGCCTAACCATCTGAATATAATAATGTACTAATACGAAGAATACATACAAAGTTACTACTATTGAATAATATAATATTGCGTGTAATTTTGTCCTTTATGATTTTGTCTATAAAAGAACCTCATTGGTCACCAACTTCAAAAAAACGATTCTTCCTTCAAAAAAATTCACCCTTTTTTCTGAATTCTTTGCTTATTTTGAAGCAGAACGTTTGATTCTGACCCAATTATTGAATTTTCTCAACTGGGTCTTGTTGAATTTCTATCGGTGTTTTGAATTCTACGTTTCTGAGTTGAAAAGTTTGTTCCTTTTCATTTGCTGGATTTGGGTTTGTGAAACTCTCTTCTGGGTCTTAATTTTCACTTTTCAGGTATTGAATTGAACTTAGTTGAAGTTATTGTTCATAAATTTTGTATTTATGGTTCATTTTGAAAATTGGGTTAGTTCAATTTAAATTGTTTTTTTCAAGGTTTGTTTGGTTATTAAGTTGAACTAAGTTGAAGTAATTGTTTATAAAGCTTGTATCGTTGGTTAATTTTGTAAACTGGATTAGTTCAATTTTTTTGTTTTTTTTTCAGGGTTTGTTTTGTTATTAGATTGAACTAAGTTGAAGTTATTGTGGATAAAGTATGTATTTTTGGTTCATTTTGTAAATTGGGTTAGTTTAATTTTATGATTTTGTGTTGTTTTTTTCAGGGTTTGTTTGGTTATTAAGTTGAAGTTATTGTTCATAAAGTTTGTATTTTTTGTTCATTATGTAAACTTGGTTAGTTTAATTTTTTATTTTATTTTAAATTATTGTGTTAATTATTTTTCAGGGTTTGTTTGGTTGCTTTGAAATTTTCAAGGGTTGAAAACTGAAAAAGTGAAAATGACAATCGGAAGTCTTGCACCTAAGACAGAGAAGAAGAAATCATCGAGATCATCGAGAAAGAACAAGGCTGTTGTGAGTGAAAATGCACCTTTGTTGCCTAAAAGTCAGGAAAGTGATTCAGGGTTTGATGATTTCAATGGAGCTTCATTTTCCGGTGCCGTTTTCAACTTGGCGAACTACGATTATTGGTGCTGGAATCATGGCTTTGCCTGCAACCTTGAAACAGTTGGGGTTGATTCCTGGTCTTTGTGCTATTCTCTTAATGGCTTTTTTGACTGAGAAGTCGATTGAGCTTTTGATTAGGTTTACAAGGGCAGGGAAATCTGTTTCATATGCTGGTTTGATGGGTGATTCCTTTGGGAAATATGGAAAAGCTATGGCACAGATCTGTGTTATTGTCAATAACATTGGTGTGCTGATTGTTTACATGATTATAATTGGTATGATACTATGACCTTTCTTTGATTTTAGTACTTACATATATTTGGGAAGAAGATTATTATCCTAGGTTTAGGCTCTGTTTGGATAAACAACTCAATTAAGTCCTTATAAAATAAGTGTTGATCATATAAGTACTTATGTATAAGCTATTCCTATAAGCAAAGGTAAAATAAAGTCAAATTGTTTTCATACAAGCTATAAGCTGTTTTCATAAGCTATCTTGCAAAGCTTATTGAAATAAGCTGAAAACAACTTATGGACATGTCATAAGTTGTTTTGATAAGCTCTCAAACAGTCCTGCAAGAGCCTATGCAAGTAGATCTGGTAAAATAAGTTAATCCAAAAAGGCCCTTAAATTTTTTATCGTTTGATCTTAGTAAGGAAGGCTTGACGGTTGTGTAATTAAGTTTTTCATTGTTCACTATGCAGGTGATGTGCTTTCTGGAACATCTTCAAGCGGAGAACATCACTATGGTATCCTTGAAGGATGGTTTGGTGTGCACTGGTGGACTGGGAGGACATTTGTTGTTCTTCTTACGACGGTTGCTATATTTACACCCCTCGCAAGCTTTAAGCGAATTGGTGAGTGTTATTCCTTTATGTGAAATTTAAAGAAAAATGATTAATTGTGTCATTTTGTTTTAGTTTTGATAACAAGGCATTGCTACAAGAGCTGTTGTCGCCAAATTAAACAGTTGAGTATCTATTTGCAAGTGTTACAGTCAACTTAATTCACCATTAAGGCTTCATAATCATATGCATTTTGTATCCTCAATAATTGCATGTAAATAGCTTTAATTTTTTGTTACTCGCTCATGCTTTGTAAATGTCATTTTTGTGGCAGAAATCAAGTTTATGAAAAACAAAAAGCTGAAGTTTTGGAAAAGGGTATGATGTTTGTTAGTTGTTACATATGTAGCACCTGCACTTCAGGTTGATGTGTTTGGTGTCTGACACATACTGGTATTCAACATTGACACACTAGTGCATGTGGTTACCTTCAGTCCATTCCAACCATTCCATTTTTTCAATGTATTACTGTGTTAGTGTCGTGTCTTGTTGACTGTTAGTACTTCATAGGTTGTTAGAGTTACCATATATTTATCATTTGTTTGAACCTGGATAACATAACTTGGTGTACATAAAAATTATTTTTCTCTGAAACCTCATAGATCTTGTATTTGTTTGATCTATTGGTCTTAGAATAAATGCAGAGGTTTTACATGTATGCTCTTTGGTTGCAGATTCGTTGAGATTCACATCTGCCCTTTCCGTTGCCCTGGCGGTTGTTTTTCTTGTCATTGCTGTGGGAATTTCTATTGTCAAGATTATAAGTGGAGGCATTACCATGCCGAGACTCTTCCCAGCTGTTACCGATGCAATATCAATTGTTAACCTATTCACTGTGGTTCCTGTGTTTGTGACTGCCTATATCTGTCACTACAATGGTATGCATTTTATTCAAACCTTTTACGTCAAGCTGATTTATCTTTTTAGACTTCTTTTGATGTTTTCATGTGAAATTGATTTATAAAAATATATTGATAATCCGAATGAGATGGCCCTATAATTTGTTCATTCAAATGGCCTTATCCTTTTTGATGTTAACATCAAGTGTAAGACCCTATTTGGATAAACAGAAGGGCTTATCATACAGGTGCTTATGCATAAGCTATTTTTATAACAAAAGATAAAATAGAGTTGAACTGTTTTCATATAAGATATAAGCTGCGTTCATAAGCTATCCTAGAGAGCTTATGAAAATAAGCTGAAAACAGCTTATATCATAAGCTGTTTCCATAAGATCTCTCAAATAGTCTCACAAGTACTTAAGTCAGTAATTAAGCTGAAATAAGCCAATCAAAACAGGCCCTAAATGCAAGATTCTCAGTTGCCTGAAGTGGTCTAGAGATTGTGAATCACATGTATTACTTAAGATAGACTTTGGTAACAGTTGCAAAAGTTTTAAACTCTGAGAGCATTCTGTTTGCAAGAGTCTTATGTGTTCGCTCTTTTTTCTGCAGTTCACAGCATAGATAATGAACTCGAGGACAACTCGCAGATGCAAGGCGTTGTACGTACAGCCCTCGGTCTATGTTCATCTGTGTATTTAATGATAAGCTTCTTTGGGTTCCTCCTATTTGGTGAAGGAACTCTTGATGACGTGCTTGCCAATTTTGATGCTGATCTCGGAATTCCTTTTGGTTCTTTGCTCAACGATGCTGTTCGTATTAGCTACGCTGCACACCTCATGCTTGTATTTCCAGTTGTGTTTTTCCCATTGCGACTCAATATAGACGGTCTTCTCTTCCCTAAATCAAGACCTTTGGTTCTGGATAACTTCAGATTTGCATTAATGACTGTTTCCCTTATTGGTGTTATCTTCTTGGGAGCAAATTTCATACCTAGTATTTGGGATGCTTTCCAGTTCACTGGAGCAACCGCCGCAGTCTGTATAGGATTCATCTTTCCAGCTGCCATCACTCTTAAGTAAGTTTTCTCATTGAATTTCTATTCTGCAATGGGTTTGGTTCTCTTAAATGATTCTTTTGTCTTTCGATAATATCTTACTTCCCCCACCGCATGGTGGAAGAAAAGATTAAAAATCTTGACGGGAGAAATACACTTTATTTTTTGAATGGGGAAACACACTTGATTAATTTATTTAAATGTTGAATCTTTCTTGTCGTCATCTGCAATGTTGTTAAATAGCATAGCAAAATTTGAACAGATCGCTATTGTTCGCGATACTGCTATTTTGTTCAAATGTTGTCACGTCACTATAGCACTATTGCGTAGCGGAATTTGAATAAACCGCTATTTACTGCAATGCTTGATTGACAACACAACATTTGATCGAAATCATGTGGAATTTGTATAGCTTGTCAAAATGTTGCGAAGTGATCTAGGAATTTTGAGATGGCATAATTCTTTGTGTGATTATGCTTTTGCTGCTAACTAAACTGACTTTTTTTCCACCATCTTTTTAACAATGCAGGGACCGCTACAACATAGCGACTAAATCTGACAAGATTTTATGCGTTGTTATGATAGTCCTAGCAGTCTTCTCAAACGTTGTCGCTATATATAGTGACGCCTATGCCTTGATCAGGCAGAACAAAACTTCACGCGAATGATGGTCACAGTTCTTGAACAAAGGAACTGAATTGGTTGGGGTTAAATTGGTCAGTCAGAAAATCAGGGTTTTCTGAGAGGGTCTCATGAGTCGTCAATTTGAATAAACATAGAAGCAACCCTGTATACAAAATTGCTTCAAAAAGTGTTGAGGCCTGCAACGTGTATTCAGCCTCATTTGTAATTTGCGAATTCTGTTATAGTTGTTATATGGTTCTTGTTGAGTAATACTCTCTTTCCCTGATTTGTTTCTAAAAGATGTAATATAATTTTTGTTGGCATTTGTATGTATTGTATTGAGTGAAGGGATGAACTATGTAAGAATGTTATAGCTCTTGAATTGGACAAGAGGAAGTTACTATAGTTCCCCCTCCTCCTTTCTATTTTTGAAAGTTTTATGTGTGTCGAGTAAATTTGTTAGTTGTTGGTTGTCTCATTTTCTGCAAGTAGTGTGGTGTATCTCACATCTTAGTGTGATACATGATGTTCACTAGCTCAAGGTCCCACCTGTTGACATATGTGATTGATTGTCTATAATTGCTCTATGTAGCCCTGCCATTTCAGATCAAAGATGTGTCTAGTGTCCTGACACAAGACACGAGGTTATAATCAATGACTTTCATTTTGTACACATGTTTTCATTTTGTCTGCATGGCATGTATGATGTTTATGTTTCTGTAGGAGGTTCTTAATAATTGATGTCAACTTGGCCATAGTAGGACCTTGTGTCAACTTGGCATCACATAAACATGCACCAATGTTTTCCGCTAATACATGTATTTTATTAAAATACAAAGCATAAGCTATTGTTTTTCTAACAAGTGACTTAAATTTTCAATGCTCAGTTTTACAGCCGAAGATAGAAAAATGAGAATCTACTAAAAAACTTTGAACAGAATAAAAATACCATTCCTAAAGTGATTCATCTAATCACCTTGACATGATTTCTAGCATTACATCTATTGAAAGAACAAAAGACTTGCAATGACATCAAAAACAAGAGACATACAACAGCAAGAAAAGTAAGAAATTGCCATGAAGCAAACACATAAACCTTCATGAATTTCCAAACTTTGATACTCACATTACCATTATAATGTTGGTTAACATCCTCAATGACCTTATCCAAGAATGGAACCCTTGTCAATTTAATGGACTTGTTCATTCCATTCCACAAGTTAGCCACCTCTTGATCACTTTTTAAATGGTTCAAAATAACCCCTTTTTCTCTAAGAATCCTTGCATCTTCCTCGGTGTCTATGATTCCATTCATCAACTCGGTATAGCGCGCGAAAACCAATGGTCCTGATGAAGTTGAGGCTTCATAAGCAACTAAGTTTCTCATGAACACTTCAGTGTTTATATCTAAACCTATTGTTGGAAGGTAAAGTGTTGTTGTTTTTACATCAAACCAAATAGTTGATATGTCTCCTCTAGTAGCTACGAAATTAAGTCCAGATTTTGATAGTTCTGAAACCGAAGGAACAACGATTTCATCGATTAACAATGAACTGTTTGTGATATCATTTGAGCAATTCTCATTTTCTGCTTTGGTAGTTTCTTTTTCTTTAGAGAAAAGAAAGTATTCGACCAGTTGCTTTATAATTCCCATTCCAGGAAGGTTAGAAATGATTGCCCAAGGCAACCAAGTGATAACTTTCATGGCTTTACATTGCTTGAGTTTCTTAAATAAGCTTATCAACAGTGTCTTCAATTTTGAAAGCAACCTACAAACTTCACATAGGAATTTCTTAACGTAGTTCACATAGGATTTTTCATGGTCTACGTTATCTTTGTTTTGATTCTCCAATTCGACTACTAGATCTAATTGTTCGTCCAATTTAGGCACGATCATGTTATACAAAAAGTCTAGCAGATGCGCACACTCGGAGACTACGATATCTGGATAGTCTTGTTCCAGCACTTTGAAAGGAGAAATCTCTTTATACAATCCTATAAACATTAATACCAACATGTCATCTGCTAATTCAAGTGATGTGAATTTAAACTCCAACATCTTTCTCAAAATAAATAAAGGGATTTGATTTTCAAGCATTACTATGTCTTTCAAGATTGCATTATGACCTAATTTCCTCCCTCCATAATAAAACAAATGTGACATCCTTGAGGAAAAACTTAGTATCATTGTTTCATCTTGAATAGTATAAATTTGTAGGAATTCTAACAAAAATGAGGCATCAACAACCATCATCCACATCAATGTTTCAACATTAAAATTTAAATACTTATGGTAGCATGATCTAATTTTGTGCTCTAACCTTATCAATTGGTCAACAATATGTTCTAACTTGAGACTTTGTAATTGGCTTTGGAATCTTTTTGTTGAAGCAATCTTATATCTCTCCATTTCATAAAGTTCTTGACGCCAAAAATGGTAAGGTCCAATCGCAATTTGTTGAGGAATATAAGAATCTGGATCACTAGCCAAAAGTGGCTTAGGTACATTGAAGATAGATACAATAAATTCAATATCATCATCAAGTTCTTTATCTAAGGACTCACGTATTTTAATCACCCACTCAAGCTCATCAAAATTGGTCTTGGAATCATTTGCCTAATATAGGTCTAAAGTTAGACATGTTTTTGGAGAAAATGGCTTTGGTGGAAATGACTTGTTTTGTTTTTTCATGTAGTGAAAGTGAAAGAGAGTTATGCTTTTATTTAATGGCTATTATTTTACAACTTGTTATTATATTGTAAGAAACGTGTTTCATAGGTTTAAATGATAATGAATTTCGTAAGTTTCTATCCTCCCTTTCAAGCCTTATAAGTGTGAAAGTCAAATATTTATTATGATATAAAAATTGGGGTATCCTCTCAAAACATTCTTTTGGGGTATTAATACATGTCACAGTTTATTGCATAATTAAATGGGTTTTGTATTTATAAAAAAAAACATACATAAAGGGGGAAAATGAATAACTTGTACATCAAATATTGGAATGAAGTAATTCAGAAAAAACTATTGACAAAGGAATTGAGCAAATCATCATTATATACTCAAGCCTTTTACAATATTATAACACTTGAGAATAAACTTTTGTGGCATAATTACACATTTTTTCTCCTATTTTCGTTGATTCGTAATTTTGATCCCTCCATTTCTAAATCTAAAATTTTAGTTGACCAATTTTCAAACATCAGAAATTTCCCTTGCTGTCAGATTTTGAACTTGTTTTTGTTAGTGACATGTTGGAAACCTCTTCAAAAACGAATAATAACTTGAAAAGTCATTAGATGATGTGACAATGCATACATTTTTTTTAAATAAAGGATTTTTCTTAAAGAAGTTGAACATTTTTTTGAGAAATATGATCTTTTAAGGGGTCTTACATTTTTTCAATTTAATTTTTTTATTTTTTACACAATATTTTAATGAAAAAGAAAATATTATTTAATCCCCATATGCACTATGACATCATCTTATAACTTGCCTATCATTATTCAATTTGAGACATCGGTAAAAATAAGTCCTAAATTTAATGATGGAAGAAATTTCTAAAATTTTAAAAATTGAGAAACTATATTTTTAGATTTAAAAATGAAGTGACTAAAATTGCGAATCAACAAAAATAAAGAAATTGAATTGCAATCAAGCTTTTTTTTATTTTTTTTTTAAAAAAAGAAAAGAATAGATGGTACACAAATAAAAAAGATTGGATAGTTGTTTAATATGCACCTCAATTTTTCTCTTGATAGGATTGTAACTTCCGATCGGTTATTTTTGTGTGTAAATTTGATTGGGTTGTAACTTTTGATCGACTTATTTCAGTAAGGTGAGCAATTTAGAGGTTCTATTGAGCAACATTAAAAAATTGTAATGCAAAACTCAAATCCTATCAAGAGATAATCCAATTTCTTATCCAACCCTACTAGCTTCTCGCTCGCATTTATAATATATCATATTATATTATCCAAAAGGGATAAAAACACGTTGAATACACCCTCTAACATCCTGCATTTGTTCGGATTTCATAATCCAAATCATGTGTGGATGGTGAGAAAAAAAATATGAGTTCCTTTTGAAGAAGAACTCATTTTTATTTGAATAAATAAGCTGAACCATCCCCGAAATTGTAAATTCTTGAAAATACCTCTAAGGGTAGAGAAAAGGCAAAAACATATATTCTTGTTTTTGTATAAAAAATGGGTAAATAGTCATTTTCGTCACTGAATGTGTAACAAATAGTCACAATAATTGTTTAATATATCAAAATTCTAAAATGGTCCCTGATTTTACATTGCGTTACTCAAAATAGTGTCCGATGTTAAAATACTTTGTTAATACTGTTATATCAGTCCTTAATATATTTACTTACCGTCATATTAATCTCTACGTGTACTTTACATGAATTTTTATGAAAAAGAGTTATTGTCAACGCTAAACTGTTATTATTTAACGGCATATATTATTTTGCCAATTCAGTATATTTTTTCCCGGACAAAAATGACTATTTTAACAAAAAACTTCACTTAGGAGCCAAAACGCAACCGCAGCAGAGATACATTCTGGGGCGGGTCCAGCTACCCTTGAGGGTGTGCACCTGCACACCCTGAATTTTTGCTATTTACACCAATGTTCTCACTTTTATTGCTATTTGCACACCCTGAGAATTTTGTTTTGCACCCAACCCATTACTGAACCTGACTGATGCGTATGACCATGACTTTTAATGCTGTTAATTGTTATTAATTCTCCTATAAATGGGTTTTAATGCTGTTAAATGCAGTTGTTTTATTGACTTATTTTTCCATAAAAGCCAAAAAGGATAAACATGAGAACTGTGTCCTAATTGCTTATAGTTCAATACTTCATTTGGACTTCCACTACACCAAATCAAATGCTTTTGATTTTACTTGCAAATAAAATATTTTATGTAAACTCATCCTCTATACCAAATCAAAAGCATTTGATTTTTTTTTTTTTAAGGAATCAAAAGCATTTGATATTACTTGCAAATAAATAACATAATGTAAACTGCTAAAAAAAATCTTTTACTATATAATTTCGGGTCATATTTTTATTCATTTTCTTTTACGTATAATGACTATGATTATGACTCATTCTATATAATGTAAATGATACTCTTTTGAATTTGTAGTGATAAATACTTTTTTTTAAAGGTCCTTGTGATAAATACTTGAATTTACAATTTTTCAAAAATTATAAAATTATAAAATTAAATGTGATTAGTTAGTAAAAAGACTGTAAATTTTAATTTTTTATTGGGTAAAAGTTACAAAAAATTAAATTTAGTAGTATAAATTATATATTAAAGAGTTTAATTTCTATGCACTAACTGTAATGTTATTTTGCACATGTATCTAAAGAAAAATCATGTTATATTATTGGTGCATATTAATTAAATCCCAAGTAAAATGAGTATATAAATTTATATTTTTAATAATAACTAATGAAGTTAAAAATTTCGCACCCCCTGACTCAGGTTAATGGATACGCCACTTGATACATTTGAAGATTGATAACAACAGAGGTTCTTGTTTCTGTTTTCCCAATCCCTCAAACTTTTCATTTTTCTCTTTGTTTTGTTTCATTCCTGAACCTGTTTTATCTTCATCTCTCTTTGATTCTAGTTCATAGTTCATAATTTCATAACAATCATAAACATTGGTTATTAGTTTGTTACTACCCATTATGTTAAATTTTCAATTTCATAAACTTGGTTACTACTCTTTTCTTACTCATCATACAAGTGTTGTTTGTAGTAATAACTACCTTGGCAACAATGTTGTTTTGTTTTCACAACAACCAAATTGTCATGTTCCTTCAATTGGGTCATTAGGGTTTCATCATTCCACCACACCACTCTTGTCTAAGGATAATAATATTGTTCCTACTGTTGTTGATTTTAATCTTCCTCAACAAAAATTTGACAATGATGAATATGATGATGTTGTTGATGATTTTGTTGGTGATGTTGTTGATGATGAAGACGAGAACGATGAAGGAAAAAAGGAATTTGATTCATCTTTTGTGTCCAATAAGAAATTGTCTCCTTCAGGAGAAATGGAACAAGATGTTGATGTGTATTTTGCAGAGGAGAAGGAATTGGGTCCCTTGGGAGAAGTGGAAGAAGATGTTGATGTGTCTTTTGTGACGGAGAAGGATTTGCGACACCCGGGTTTGAAAGTTGTGAATGAGGATGGAGTTCTTTTTTTGGAGGAAATGGATGAGAATGTGTTATCTGATAGGATTTTGGAGCTTAGTAGAACTAATAAGATTAGGAGTGCAATGGAGTATTTTAGATCAATGGAAATGTTCGGTCTTTGTCCGAATATTCATGCTTGTAATTCTCTTTTGTCTGGTCTTATGAGAAATGGGTCGTTTGAGGATTGCGTTAAAGTGTTTGATTTTACGAAAGCGAAAGGGATGACTACGGGACATACTTATAGCTTGATTCTTATGGCATGTGCAAAAGCTCAAGGATGTGATTCGGCACTTAAATTATTCAGAAAATTAGAAAGGGAATGTGATGTGGAGAAAGATTTTGATGCCGTTGTTTACAACACAATGATATCGATGTGTAAGGAAGTTGACAATTGGATTGAAATAGAGAGGTTGTGGAGGAGTATGAAGGAAAATGGGTGTGATCGAACACTAGTTACGTATCGCCTGTTAATTAGTACTTTTGTACGTTGTAACCAAAGTGAGCTTTCTCTTTATGCTTACCATGAAATGGTTCATAATGGATTTGAACCAAACAGCAATATACTAAATTCTATCATTTGTGTATGTGCTAAAGAGGGAAAATGGGATGAAGCATTAAGCTTCTTTCAGAAAATGTTGACAGGTGACTTCAAACCGAACTTAGTTGCGTGCAATGTATTGATTAACTCACTTGGAAGAGTAGGGGAACTCAAATTAGCATTTCAGGTATACAATACGATGAAATCGTTTGGCCAAAAACCAGATGCGTATACATACAATGCTCTAATGACTTCTCTCAATAAGGCCAATAAACACGATGAAGCTCTCAAGATTTACAATCGGATTGAAAGAAGTCAAATTTGTGAATTCAACAAACATTTATACAATACTGCTTTAATGTCTTGTTCGGAGCTTCGGCTGTGGGATAGAGCTGTTGAAATTCTGTGGCAAATGGAAGCTTCTGGACTGTCTGATTTGACAGTTTCGTATAACCTAGTGATCAGAACTTGTGAGCTTGCGAGAAAGCCGAAAATTGCATGGCAGGTGTATGAGCATATGGTTCACCAGAAGTGCAGTCCAAACATATTTACTTATCTTTCCATTATAAGATGCTGCACTAGAGGAGATCTCTATGAAGAACTAGAAAAAATCCTAAATGTGAGTAAAAAATCTTTTTTTGAATTTCTTAGCAATATTTCTCTTAGTCTAGTTTGTTATAAAACTACAAGCAATCCTTAATTATCTGTTGCTAGCTAAAATTGTTTTCTAAATAGATAATATTTGAACCTCTATCAATGTATATATTTGTTTACACTAGCATTACTTTCCCCCCAACTGTTTCATAGGTGTTTTAAAAACAGAATCGGATAGTTCAAGGTTCAATGTTGAACCAACCGCTACTACGGTGGAGTTATTTTAGCGGTTCGATTGCAGTTTCGACCCGGTTGGAGTGGTTTAAGCTGGTTGAACCATGACCTAAAGGCCTGTTTTGGTTTTTAAAACATTTACCATCAAAATAATTTGTGAATTTTACACCTTCAAGTTACGAATTTAAACTTTGGATTTCAAAATCATGTATATCTGAATCACATAGATTATGAAAGAAGACACATCAGTTGACCTTACTGATTGAATCAATATGCTGGAATTGAATGTGGAAGAGCTAGATTGACCATCATAGATCCCATTAATCTGAGGTTAATTTCAAAAACGTTCTTCTATCTGTAATTTCAGAAGAGCAAGATACTTAAGTGCAATTAAAAAAAATCCCAAAGAGACAATGGTTTCCCAAAACCTTCGCATTTAGAAGTTCGCCTAACCGAAAAAGTTAATATTGTTTGTCTTAATATTATGCTTGCTGAGTATTATGTATACATAGAGACTGCTGATCAAAATTGGCTTTCCATGAAACTAACAAAAAATTTAATTAAAATTGTTGAATAACTGATCTACCTCATATTCTCCTGACATCAACTCCCTATTATCTCCTTTTGCAGAAGACTGTGCCAAATGCCGCTCTGTATAATGCTGCTGTTCAAGGGATGTGCTTACGTGGCAACGTTAACTTGGCAAATGAGGTTTACACAAAACTGCTGGAACACGGTCTTGAACCTGATAGTCAAAACACGAGTACTGATGCATCCTACAATAAGAAAATAGTCAACTAAATTGCTATTACCATCGACTAACATAACAAAATTTTGAAACAATGATGGAACGGAGGATAATATCATTGTGAGCTGAATCAGGGTTGGTTGAAAATTAAGTAACTCTTTTTGGGTGATAGGAGACAGAACAACAGACTCAAATGTCACTGTAAGTCTGTAACAACTGTGTAGTTACTGTCTGCACTCCTTTCTCTCCTTCTATACTGCTGAGTTATGTAAAAACTCATGTTTAATATGTATGTAAAAGATGCATGAGTTTTTTTTTTTTTGTTTTTGTGAATAGTAGTTTTTTGTCAATGAGGTGTCAACTCAGTATAAGAGTTTGACCTTGTAACTGTAAGAATTGGAGTTCAAAGTTTCTCGGAGACGGTTGTAAAATAACCATCCGTGTCACTCAAGTTAATAAAAATTTCCCTCAGTCATTTTCTTTTAAATGATGTAAATTCCCAATTATTGTACTTTTTTGTGTGCTATGTTCAATATTTCATTTCCTAGACTTAACTGGTGTTTCTCTTGCAGCTAGATTTTGCAGTATTAGTGTTGGATCTTTGCAACCTGTTCTGTGAAACACATTCTTATTTAAGTATTTCATAAGCATGTAGTCTCACTTTCAGTTTTTCTTATGATATGTGGACAGTCATACTTTTCATTTTCTCTACCGAGAGATTCTAAAATGTATATTTTCATTTTTCATAGCATACTTTGGTCTGTCAGCAGAGATGGAAAGAGTTACCTGCTCTTTTTTTCTCATAACTGCATTGAAACTAGGCCCTGTTTGGATAAACAACTTAATTAAGTTCTTATTGCCTAAGTCCATATTATATAAGTGCTAATGCATAAGCTATTTTTAACAAAAGGTAAAATAAAGTCAAAATGTATTCATACAAGCTATAAGCTGTTTATATAAGCTACTTCTATAAGCTCTCTCAAATAGTATCACAAGTGCTTACGCCAATAGTTTAAGTTCAAATAAGTCAATCCAAATAGGCATCTAGTCTTTGTTTTGACAGTACCCTGGAATGTCTTATGCTCATTTATTTGATAAAACTATATGTCATGTCTTTATTTAAGTTACCCCTTTGGAAATCAACAAATATGATGTGCATTATCTTGCTACTGAATGTCTTCTATAATGAATGTCATTTAACTGTTCAACAGTTTGTGATCAACCTCAGTTCAGGGAATAAAAAGAAGTTGTGTTTGTTTGATACCAGTTAGACTTTGGTGGTATGTGTTCTCAAGATATATACAGAATTTATCATTTCCACCCTTTTTGCAGCTTAAGATTAGTCTTCTTCCAAGTACATTATTTTTCTATGGCTTGAAAAAGTTGGAATTAAATTGCTTGGTTTAATGGCCAAGATGACAAAATAATAGTAATTTTGTGTATGGTTTAAGCTAAATCTGTGTGGCTTGAGAGTTGGTTTGGAGCACATGTGAGTTGCAAGCTGGTTTTGGTGGTTATATTTATTCCTTGTCCAATTTTGGGTATGGTTTCAATCTTTCTTCCTTGTCCAATTTTAATTGAGTCACATTAGTTAGGCAAACAATGTTGAGTGTTGTATTATAAGGATTTCAGTGTAAAATCACACATTTCATCTATATAATATGATAATTTCTGGTTAGCCCCTATGAATTTCCTGGAAAAGCCCCCCATTTATCGTCTAAAATCTCTCGGAACCTAGGTTCCGATGGACATTTTTCTTAGGTTGAACTGGAGGACTAACCTCATTTATTATAACATAAATACTATAAGTGCATCAATAATTTGAAATTTCAACTTAATTATAAAACAAAAATATACCAAATCGTCATAATAAAAAAGTGTCATGCATCATTGATTTTTTTCAAAACCCGCTGAAGCACAGAACCATCAAAAAGTAAAGAGAGCAATCTCAACCAAAAACTAGTACCAACTATCTTAGCTAAAGAAGCAAGATTATGAGCTTCACTGTTAAGCTCTACTACTAACATGTTTAACCATTACAAATGGAATTTTCTCTAATAATTTCCAACAATCAGACACTATAGGCTGAACATTCAACAAGGAGAGTTAAAGAGAATCTGGCAATGTAATGCGCAGGAAAGGAAAGATGTTGGCTCCAAGACAAATTGATTAAGCTCCTTATGATGGAGGACCTGTTTTTGGAAGCAACGCGCTAAAACATTTTGGCTTAGCGATGAGGATCTAAATACCGGATTTTTTCATGCAGCAGCTTTAACGCATCGCAAGGTAAATACTATAAAATCTTTACTTGAAAGTAACAACGTTATTGTTGATAAGGAAGAAGAGATCCAGAAAGTTACTTTGGATTACTCTGGTGATTTGTTTATCCGCCTTGCATAGATGTTTAACTGATGACGATAGCTCGATGTTAATAACTCTATTTTCCAAGACTGAATTCCATGAAACCTTATTTGAATGAAACCAGATAAATGTCCAGGGCTGGATGAGTTAAATCTTAAATTCTAGTCAACATTTTTGGCTAATAGTCACCTTACTCGAACCTCCACCTCTCGAAGATAACCACCTGAATCAATCAATATACTATGAGCCGATCAATCTGAGAACCTCTTCGATCTTAGCATGAGTCACGCAAACACTTTGAGCCTTTGAGCCTTCTTTGATCTTGAAGTTGAATGCTCAAAATCAAAGAAGAATCAAAGGTTGAATGCTCAAGATCAAAGAAGACTCAAGGTGCTTTGGTGGCTCATTCTAAAAATAAAGAAAAATAAATTTTAATTAAAGTATAATTACATTATGATTTACTAGCGTTGAGACGGGCACGTTAATGCGTATTAATTATGAACAGTAATTTTTTATGAAATTTTGGTTTTGATTAAAATTATTTATACGTATAGAGATTTTGCACTTTCATACTGTAACAAACTATACTTTTATATTAGAGGAGTAACAAACTATACTTATGTTCATCTCTTTTCTTTTTCAATGACACCGATAATATAACAAATATAATATAAATTCTTATCTTTTTGAATGACACCAACAAAATAATATTCTTATAGTCAAAGTTGCTTAAGAGTATAATTGGACGGAGAAAAAGTAAGCTAAAAAACGGTCTATTTTTTATATATAGTATAGATTATGGAAGTATATATACAATAATTTTTTTTTGAGGAGATATATACCATAATATGTAGACCTCACATGTCCAAAAGTAACTATCCTTTTTAGCCGAAAACTTTTATGTACAAATTTGTCTCTTACAACACAATTCTATTTCAATTAGTAAAAAAAATTTAAAACATGAATATTAAAACTGAAATTTAGACAACTTCATATGAAATAGA
Organism: Medicago ruthenica; assembly: GCA_018208015.1. Taxonomy (NCBI): domain Eukaryota; kingdom Viridiplantae; phylum Streptophyta; class Magnoliopsida; order Fabales; family Fabaceae; genus Medicago; species Medicago ruthenica. The sequence continues at coordinate 83,442,693 of CM031377.1, read as the reverse complement.
TATTATGAAATTGGAACAACAACAACCAACAACAAAGCCTTTTTTCACTGAGTGGGGGTCGGCTACATGGATCAAATTCCACTATAATGTATTATCATACATCAAATTTCGGTCTTACTCGTTAATTTTCCAATCTTTCCTATTAGTTACTCAGATAATCTTTGTGTAGCTAAGCTTCGTTAAAAAACCAGAATCAAAATAACTTCTAAACATGAAACAAAAAAAAATAAAGTAAAAGAGATGTGTTGAGTGAGAAGAAGGAACTCAAACGCGTAAGAAAAAAAAGTTGAAACGTATGTTTTTTTATTTGAGTGGGGGTGTGTATTAGAGTATAATTTTTTTTTTTGAGGCCCATGCCTTTTGGAGGCCCGGCTTGGTTGAGCTGTTTGCTCTCCCTCAAGGCCGGGCTTGATCTTAACTCATCTAGTCTTACTACGCATCCAACGCAACATCCTCATTTATGCTACACTTATTTTATTTTCATGTTGATTCTTCATCGTCCAACACTATCCTCCATACAACACTGTGGTCTAACCGTTGTCTGATAAAAGTTTCGTTTCAACTTGAGCAGTACTTTCGTATCAAAACACCAGAGGTTCTTCTCTATTTCAATCACCCAAATTGAATTCGATAATTTACAGCTGCTTCTATTTCTCCGTTGTTACATACCATGGATTCAAGATATTTAAACTATGTATCTAGTGGTATGTTATAATCTCCAACTTTCACTTCTAAGGTAGAACTACTACGTCTTTTTCTAAAATTAATTACATTTCATATATGATGTCTTACTTCTACTTAGACGTAAGCCATATGTTGTTTGGCTCTATCTCCTAGACTTTTCCACACTTTAATAGGTATGTTGCCTGGCTCAAATGTCATGTGATTACTCATCCTTTTCAATGCTTTTTTTTTTACCTCGTGTTCTTGAATCCGATGATAGTAGTTATAGTTTTCATCCTTTTATCTTGTGTCTAGCATGTTAGAGTTCAACGAGATCTCATATGCTTCATTAAATAACTTATGGAAATACTTATTCCATCTATCCTTTATATCTTTCTTTCTCCCGAGCCAAAACTTTACCCTCTTCATCTTTAATACAATTCACTTGATCCAAATTGTTTGTCTTTCTTTTTCGTCTCTTAGCAAGCCCATATACATATTTTTCTCGAAAATTGTTGTTCACACTTCAAAGAAGGCTAAAACACACCAGAAAAATGGCGTTTTTACCCGGCGGCAGTTACTACCACCGGATGCATCGGCAGCTAACTGCCATTGTGTCAATGTTTGTGTTTGGTGCTTCATCGATGATTATTTAATGGTTCCCCAGCATGTATGTGATTACTAGTGTTTGGATGTTTTATTTAATTATTTTTGGATTAATTTGTTGTGAAGAAATAATGGGTTTTAGAAAATAAACACCTCTTGATGATAGCTTTTAAGAATAACAAGATAAATGATTTTTTGACATAAAAATTCGAGAACAATTTAGGTAAGATTAACACAAATCAAATGCTTGGTTAATTATGCTTAGTAAGTGATTATTGAATATAATTAGGTGTCACCACTTATAAACCGCCGATATAACACAACTGACCACAATTTTAAATGTCATTGACCATGATTTCTAGATATATCATATGCATATTATAAACCTGAAAATTTTATGTTTGAACAAAATTTGGATGGTTATTATGAATATCATGCGTCTTTGAACACCTAAAAACACGGTTAACGTTATTCAAAAATGTGTTTAGTAAATGATTAATGAGTTGCTACACATTGTTATATTCATTAACCATCCCTTGTGTGTAATAACCATATATTTGAATTGCGTTAAGCAGAGTATTCAATAGCGGCCGATAGCGGCCGCACGTAGCGTAGCAGCGACAAACCGCTACGGTTATCAGCGTAGCGGTGCAGAATCAAATAGCGGCCGCTTCAGCTGCTATAGCGGTGTAGCGGAGCGTAGTGGATAACGGTTGCTTCAGCCGCTATTTGATTTTAGTAGGAAATTTCTTAATTAACCATATTTGATAAGTACTGAATTCAACGGTAGTTAGCTATCGATGTATCCGGCGGCATGTAACTGCCGATGGAACCGGCGGCAGTTAACTGCCGATGCACCATCTGGCGGCAGTTAACTGCCGCCGGGGTAAAAACATCGTTTTCTGGTGTGTTTTAGCCTTCTTTGAAGTGTGAACAACAATTTTCATTTTTCTCCCTCTTTGGTACCAAATGACCAGTATAACCTGCCAAAAGCTTGTGTTCTTGCTTTGCTCACCGTCTTCTTGGTCTCTTTCTTAGCTCTCTTAAAATTCTCCCAAGTTTCAGCATTTTTACGCCTTAACCAATCTTTAAAACATTCCCTTTTGATTCTCACCATTACTTTGAACACTTTCGTTCCACCACCAAGATTCTTTACCCCTAGGTCCAAAACCTCTTGATTCTCCCAAAATCTCCTTTGCTACTTGTCCAATCATGTTCCATATTGTTCCACATACCATTTGCACTTCCTTGTAGGTGTGCTAAAAAAACTCCTTATAAAAGATCTTGTCTTGGAAAGATCTTTGTTTTTCAGACTTTAAATGCCACCACTTTCCACGAAGCCACACTGTGGCTTATTCTCTTCTCTCTCCTATAAACTTTTACTTCAATAACCAATACTCTATGTTGGATAGTCAAGCTCTCTCTAGGTATAACTTTAAAGTTCCAACAAATCTTTCTGTCTGATTTCTTAATAAGAAAGAAACCTATCTAAGAACATGGCATGCCACTCTTGTATGTGTTAAAATGCTCATCTATTTTCCTAAAGCACATATTTGCAATAGTAAGATCAAAAGCAGACATAACATATAGGATGGATTTACCGTCCGCATTTATCTCTCCAAAGCCATACCCTCATGCAAGCCCTCAGAATTACTTGAACCACTCCCTACATGCCCATTTAGACCCCCTTCTAGAAAGATATTTTCTCCTAATGGTATATCCTGAATTAAGCCTTCTAAATCCTCCCAAATCTTTACTTTAATGTGTTCTTCAAACGCTACCCGAGGTGTATAAGCCCTAATAACATTAAAATGTCTTGTTCCACTACAAATTTTAGGGCTATGATTTAATTTCCTATCCATTTTACATCCATAATATCTTTCTTCCACTCCTTATCCACAATAATGTCTACCCCATTCTTCAATCTAACTTTTCAAGTGTACCAAAGCTTAAAACATGAACTATCTAATTCTTTCGCCTTCTCACCCAACCACTTGGTTTCTTGTAGGCACTTAAAATAAAATAGATTTTCCTGTAAGAGTGTCTATATTTCAAGTTCCAAAACGAATAAATACATGCAGGGGCCGAAGTTCGAACCCCTAGCACCCACTTATTCATCTTAAAGGTAATTTCCTCTAACCACTAGACTACTTGACGGAAAAAAAACATATAGACGACACATTGTCTGACTTTCTCCGAGTTTAGATAAAATAACTTTTACGGTAACTAATGAATTGTTTCTTTTTTCATTTTTAAAAATGAAAAAAATAAAAGGACAATCATTTTAATAAGAAATATACATAATTATTTAAAAGAAATTTGGAAAAAAAAAGTTGTGAATAAATCAGAGCAAACTAAATAAATAAGGCCCCAAATCATATTATTCCAATATTAAAATAGTCATAATATTGTTTAAAATTTTATTTTATTCATTAATTAACACATCAAATAACCATTTATAATCCTAATTAGTAAAAAGGTGTAGTAAATATTTTGATATTATTGTCTTTATCAACATGAAATGATTAATCCTGCGTTTTTGGATTGACATTGAAAAAAACTTATTAAAAAATGTTTAATGAGAGGAAAATAATAAGTTATGATAAAAAAATATTTTAATACTCTATAAAAGGATCTTCATATAATTCTATTTTAATTTATTTTTAATTATCGAATAATATAGTAATTATTTTATTGCACTTGTCTTTCTCGAACGAAGTGAATTATTTCAAAGCTGAGTAGGATACAGATATAGTTACCAAAATTTTCATTAATATTTTTTTAAGCATATTCTATGAATACGTACTGATCCGCAATTATCTCATCCAGTTCAGCAATCATAATCCTAATTGGGAAATAACTTAGTGAATATTTTAATATAATTGTCTTTCTCAAACACTAAATGAATAATCTCGTAATTTTGAAGTGAGTACTTATAGAAATAAATCAATACAGTTGTGTTTTAAATGCAAAAAAAAAAAAAAAAATTAAAACAATCATTGTGATAATGGTAATACAAAAAATTTATTTGAGAAATCATTTCAAATTAAAATTCCAAAAATAAAATAAAAAATTAAAGTTAAATTACATGATGGTCATCTCCAAAAGCAAGTATTACTTTTAGCTGAACATTTTTATATACAAACTATGACAACACAATTCTATTTCAATTTCAAGTTTAAAAACATTTTAACATTAATAGTATAACTGAAATTTCAAAAAGTTGAGATGAAATAGATATTTATGAAACAAGTGGGGATTAACTTACGTTTAAATGAGTTAGTCATTATAACATAAAAATTGAACTTAGCAAATAGAATTTAGATACAAGTTAGAAGATTATATTGACGCCAAAACTCATTGTTGTTAAATAAGGACCTAGTATTTTTTTTGTTGATAGTGTATGTAATAGAATTAAACTTTTTTTAAATAAGAGTATAATCAATAGAATGTTATTGAAAACCATATTTTGTATGTAAACCTTGGAGGCATTTTTAGAAACGTTTTTTTTTCTTCCAATTATAGGTCCAAAGCCACTATTAGGCCGATTGTCGGACACCAACACATGTTAGACACCAGACACATTCAATCTGAAGTGTCAGTGCTACGTAGCTTGTATCAATCTAATATTGAAGAGCAGGATAATCATGTGATGGAGCAGCAGCTTGAGAATGATTTAGGACATCATACAGAACAAGCAAATTGAAAACGCCAGGTTGTGTCAGCCAAGCAGCCAGCACTTCTCCAGGAGACACCAATCTTCCCAAATTATTCTCATAAATTCTGAAGGGTGATCCCATTCCATTAAGGAGTGCTTCAACAGCTCTTTTCAAAGTTCCATCACCCATCACTTTGCTGTGTTTTCCCCAACCAGTTAAAATGCTGCAAAAAATTAAATAAAATGAAATTGTGATCAACAATTTAACCATCTTATTAATCCAATTAAATGAAAACAATAAAAAATCCATACGTAGTAAAGATCCTTACTTCACAAACTTAGGCAGTTGAATGCCTTCAAAAAGAGAACTATGCAAACTGAACAACCATGAATGAACCATTGCACAAGCAGCACCACAAGACATCAGATGCAGATCCAAGCAAGAAATTGACCATTCACCTTTCCACACATTTCGGCGTCTCCCTTCAATTACAACCATTTCAGCTCCGCGTCTCTGATGTCAAAATCAATTTTATTATAAAAAAACAGAAAATTAGAATGTTAGATAAACAAATTAGAAAATTTAACAGAAGCAAAATTAGCACATTTCTAATGGCTGGACTTTTTACCTGACCGAAGTGCCACAGCATATCTGTGAGGGCGTTATAAAAGGCAGACGAAGTTGAAGAATCCATACGCATGATTTCATCGAACAGAGTCTCAGCACGAAACCATACTTGTTCTCTGTAACCCATCAACAGTCCATTGGTGACACCATACACCTGATTATCAAACAAGCGGAGCGTGTCTAACAGCATTGAAGCATCCTCGTATGAATTGCAGCGACTGCACCAAAATGGATAAAATTATATGGTTTGAAACTGGTTATATATTCATGCGAGAATATCAACGCACACATTACAAAAGATGTATAATTCAAGAAATATTGTCAAAGTATTTACCTGCAAGCATTCAAAATGGCTGAAAATGTGACAACATTTGGTTTAATGTTCAGCTCATGCATTTTTTGGAAGAGCCACAAAATGCAGTGTTTGTCTTGTCGTCCCCTCCTATCCTTCTTTATATGACCAGCTTTTTCAGCAGCAAGTTGCTCGAACATCTGCAAAATCCGGTCCTCCCCCTGCTTATTCTGAAAAGCACCATCAATAAGCATAGGAGACGATTGTTCAATCGGATATTCAATGGCATCAGAAGAACCATTAACTCCAGATTCCAAAGTTGGCGATTGTTGAGATGCATCAATTATAGAGTTGAAAGTGACCACATTTGGCTTTATTCCTTTCTCCATCATTGCTATAAGCAACATAATAGAAGACTCCATTAAACCATTTTTGCATAGTGTATCTATGATTGCACTATAAAAGACAACATCAATCTCCAATCTTGCCATCTTGAACTCTCTATAAACATCCATCGCTTCCTGAAACATTTCACCTTTAGTGTACATATCGATCATTGTAGAGTAAGTTAGCGTATTTGGATATATATTCCGAGCCTTCATCTCTTCAAATAGTCTTCTAACTTCATCATACATGCCATGCTTGCCATACCCGGACAAAAGTGCATTGTAGGTTACTACATCTCTATTAATTCCACTTCTCTCCATCTCTTTGCACTTCTCAATAGCTTCATCAAGTTTGCCGAGCTTCGCGTAGATTCCAACCAGTGTGTTATAGGACACTCTATCAAGACAAACAGATCGGAGCTTCATTTCTTCATACAAATTTATGGCATCTTCCAAGAGGTTGGCTTTGGCATAGCCATCCATCATTGTACTATAAGTCACCACATTTGGCCAGACTCTCTTCGACAACATCTCTTCGAATACCCTTCTAGCCAAATCAATTTGTCCGGCCTTACACAAGGTGTCTAAGTATGTGTTATAAGTAAACACATCACGAACAATACGTTTGTGGTCCATTTCACTCAATAATTTTTGTGCCATTTCCCACATGCCCTTCGATGCGCAAACAGAAAGAAGTGAATTATAAGTAAGCCGATCTGGCATTATACCGTTGGCTAGCATTTCATCGTAAAACTTAACAACTACATCAAAATTCACTTCCCCTTTCGCCCCAGCATCAATGATTGAATTGTACGTTATCAAATTAGGTACAACTCCCCAGCTACTCATGGACCTGAACAAATCCACGGCATCAGGGAAGCACCCATTTCGGCCAAATGCACTAATCATGGCCGAAAAGGAATACACAGTGCTTCCATACCCTTCAAGCCTAGCTCTTTCAAACAATTCCAAAGCTAGATTAATCTCCCCTAACTTACCAAGAGTGCCAATCATAGCACTAACTAACTTCCCCTTAGCAACCCTCCCATTTTGTTTCGACATAATGAAATCAAAACACTTTGTAGCAAGCAAAAGACTACGAGTATTACCAAACTCTTTTAGCATATAAATACAATCTTCAACCTCCCATAACTTATGTTCATATGTAATCAAAACATTATCAATAGCAGCAATATTGTTACCAGCTTTGAATAGACAGCTAAGTGCCTCGTCAGCCACAGCACTGTGAGCATGTTTGTTTGGAGTCACCCTCGGCATTCCAGAATGCATCTTAGCCGCGAACCGCGTTGACTTCCTCCCAGAAAATTCAGGAGCCAACCTTGATTCCCTGCCCTCCAGCAAAGTGGAGGAATATGCAGCTCTGCCTCTGCCACTGCCACCAGCAGCAGCAGCAGCACTTCCATTGGCACCTACTTCAGCAGCAGAAGCAGCAGCAGCTAAAGGTGCAGAGTTTGAGTTGGAATAGTGCCTAAAGGAGGAGGAAGACCAACGGTCTCTATGACGTTTATGGTGACTATGTCTACTGTTTTGTTGATTTTGGTGATTGTGATTATGATTATCAGAAGGTCTAGGAGCAGAAGGGAATGAGGAGTAGTTTGGTGGTGGGGTTGGCGTAGAAGTCATTGTAGAAAAAAGCTAAAAGAAGAGCTTTTCACTTCACTTCACTACACAAGAATCAATGGCTAGTGTTGTTGTGAAGTGAAATATTGAAGCTAGAAAAAGGAGAGAGAATTTGGTGTGAGGAGAATGGGTGAGTGTGAATGAATAAAGAACCTTCTTCAACTTATTTCCTTTCATGGCTTTCATTGCTTTTCTTTGTTTTACACTCCTGGGTTTTTAACCACTCTATCTACACTCATACATTTCTAGATCAATAATTGGATAAGATCACTTGCTTTTTATTAAATTAACTCTTTTCTAACAATTTTTTTTATCTTCAACTTTTCACCATGTTTCTCTTCAAAAAAAACAATATATATCAATGGGTTTCAAGAGTAACTCTAAATTGAATTACCTCGTTTGTTAATTTATTATAATGAATTTCACAAATTTAATCCTCCACTTAAAAGTTCTTATTAAGTAGAACAAATCACAAATTTTGTTGAAAAAATTATATATATTCGATTCACCCAAAATTTTCGGAATTATATGAGGATGCAACTTTAGTTTTTTCTTTTTTTTAAAAGGTGCAACTTTTTTTATTTAATTTGTTCAAATATTTTTTTTTTAGGTAAATAAGTTTCTTTAGAAAATAAAGAATTTTAAGTTTTAGTACTTACTTTTTAAAAATAAATAAATGTAGTCCTTGCATAAGTCTTTTTCAGATATTTTTTGTATAATTTTCATATAAAAACTAGCAACAAATCCGTGCTCCGCACAAGCTAATTTGAAGTGGGGGATATGCATCAAAGCGCATTGCAATGTTATATGAATTGAGAAAATAAGAAAAAATTATGATAATAAGGCAAATTACATTGACTTTCCTTGAGATTTTCTTAAATAACACAATCATCCCTTGTAATTTTCCAAACACATCAATCTCCCCTCATTTTATCCATTTCAATAACTTTGTAAATATACAATTTAATTTCAGTTATTTTCGTTTGTTTGTATATGTTTTCTCTTTTTACAATTAAGTAAAATGAGGTTATTTTCTCCCAATGGAGAAACAATAACAACATTTGTTTTTACCACCAAATAGAATCAAACATCGGTAATTACAGAAGAGATCAAAAGAGATTATAGAAATGAGAAGAATTTTGGTGGATGGACACTGTGGTTGATCAATGAAAAGGAAATAATCTTCGATATATCCGTTTTATTACATTAGAGTTTAAAAATTAAACCACCTTGACCGAGGAACAATAAGTTGGAAAAAATCTCCTAAGTGAAAAATGGAAAGAAAAAATAATAAAAAATTAAGCGAGTTCATATACTTGTATGAAGAAATTAATTGCTCAAAAAAAATAAAATTAACAAAGTTTAAACCGTGTTATATTACAAGGGAAATACTTGTCAATTTGATAAAAAAATAAGAGAGATTAGTATTTAGTTAAAAAAATAGAGTGGGTGTTTGTGTTATTTAAGAAGACCTTAGGAGAAGTTAGTGTAATTTGCCCATGATTTTTTTCAAGAGTAGTTTGTCCATGATAAAATCATTGAAATAGTTGTTATTAAATATTATGAAGTGGTAAACTAAAAAATATGTAAAAATATTAAAAATAATAAAGATTTCATTATTAATAAAGATGTCGTTATGAGTCTCGTGTATGAATTGTACAACTATATTATTTAGTGACTCATTTATCATTTTTTTCAGTGTTTTTTATAGTCATATTTCTAAAAGATATAATAACTAATAATCTACAACAATAAAAAATATTATTTTATAATATAACATGGTGGCCTGACTTCTTTGATTCTATGTTGTTTTCAAATATGTTGAGATTTGCAGGTTTCAAGGTGTCTTGTTTGCCTACACTCTAGTTCTTCAAGCACAAAAGAGCTTTTATGCTTGCTGATTTGTTCAGGAGTTGTTCGCACTTGGATTTTGATACCGTGTTGACAGTCAATCCATTAATTGTTCTTCGCAGATGTTCATTTTTCATATTTTTGTAATCTGGTTTCGCGCCCGTATATAAGTTCGCTAGGTTGCGCCCGTGATTAGTAAAAAAATTTAGAATAGATTAGGGTCGATCCACTTGGTCTAAATTTTTATATTGTATCTTCGTTTTGAGTTGTACTTGAGTCAGATCTAATGCCCCCGATCTCTTTATCTATTTTTTTATTTAATGTAATTTTTCTTTTGACTAAAAAAAGATAAAGAAAAAACAAAGGCAAATTATTTCTAGAAAAGAAGCAATCTTGAAAATGTGTAATTTTTTTTGAAAAATATGTATATGCCTTGTAATAAATATTTTGTATCTTTCTTTTAAGTTATGTTATTTTGTGATTATCAATTAGATATAATTGAATGTTTTTTCTTTTTTATTTTCTTAGCGAAAATATTTTTTTTAGTATTTTGTTAGTATCAACGATAATTGTCTCAACCATATTTTGTTATTTTATTGATAAGTAAAATGTATTTATTAATATTTTTTTTATTAAAATTTATATTTATGAATATTTTTTTAGACTAAATATGTAATCAATTGTCATTTTTTATTGGATTACCTACAAAAGAAAAACTCATAGGAATGTAGTTCTATTGCATCCTAAAAAAGAAAAAAATCATAGGAAGATAGTTATATTGCGCTAATAATATCTCGAGTAATATGAGAGATATCATACAAATGTTATTCAGTAAGATAGGGAGTGTCGCCCCTATCATAATGTGGAACATATGGTGCACTCGCAACAAGTTGGTGTTTGATGGTATCCAACCAATAGTCTCAACTACAGTTTCAGATGTTTATGCGCAATTGCAAGTTTTAGAGCGGACATTCGACAATACTATTTCAACCGCATTAGTTAGGCCCACTCATGAAGTATGTTGGCATGGTGATAATGATACAATGGTTCTTAATGTAGATGTCAACGCTTTAACTAACCCGGGTGAAGCAGGATATCGTGGATTGGTTAGGAATTTTGAGGGAAAATTTCAATTTGCCTTCTATGGTAGTGTAGGGTTGTCCAATATTTTGCATGCAGAAATTCATGCCTTATGATTGGGATTAAGCTTTGTTGGGAGGCTGGTTATAAGAAACTGGTTTGTTTTTCTGACTCTCTTTATGTAGTGCACTTAGTGTCAAAGGAAGTGTCGAGGCTTCATCACTATGTGAATCTCTTGGAACTCATTCAGATGTATTTGGATAAGGAGTGAAATATTTCCTTTCATCATATTTTTCGAGAAGGAAACACTTGCGCGAATATACTTGCAAAACTAGATGCTAATCATTCGGAGTGTCTTGTGATGGTACATCAACCATTATCATGTCTATCCCCAGCCTTACTAGCTGATGTTATGGGAGTGTCCTTTATTAGGACGTAGTTTTTCTTTGTTTCTTTTTCTTTTGTTTTTTTTTCTTTCTCTCTTGTAACAAAAAAAAAATAGATTTAGTGTGAGATAAAATCACATGAACATCATAAAACTTTTTTTTTGGTACATTCATAAAACATATTTTTAATAAGTGTAAATTGAATATATGGTTCGCTTTTAAACTTTAATAGAATAAAAATATATTTTGATATTCAATCATTTAGAGATTTTTTGAAAAAACATAATCAATTTTGTGTTTGTTTATCGTAATAACAATAACTTTTGTGAAAAAAATATTTGTTTAGATACAACTCTATAAAATCGATTTTTTGTGACAAAATTATCTTCATTTTTTGATACTTATTTTCTTCCTCTCTTACATTTTTTAAAAAGTTACTATAATCTCTTTTCATTTAAAGACGCTTTTAGATTTTTTTTGTTGAACCTGGTTTTTTTTTAAAATTATAACAATATAAAAGGAATTTTTTGTTACAAAATCACATCAATCTTTTAAAAGTTATTTTCTCTCTCAGCTAAATAGAATCTTTTGTTACAAAAGACACAAAAAGGTAAATATATGTTGAGGTGTCAAAATATTAAGATGAGACAAAATTGTGTTTTTACGTCATTAACTTTCATAATTATAGAAAGATAATAAATTGTAAATTGTTTTTAACTCTTTAGATATTTAGAAGTTGAATTATAGAAAAATTTGTTTTGTTTGGGATTAAGATTAAGTTTATTTTTTCTTTAAAAAAAGATTAAGTTGGTGTGTTTTATCGAATGTGTTTGCTTTAATTTGTTTTTAAGAGAGAAAAGATAGGGGTAAGATTGTATTTTTGGTAACCATTAAATTTTATAATTAGATAATAGATATGAGCACGTATTTTAATATCTGTGCATAATCCCTACAAAGCTGGAAATCATTAATTTTATAGAGATTAAAAATATATTTAAGTTTTTTCTAACTCCTATAATTTTTATAATGGAACGGATGCTTAAGTTTTTTTTACCTTAGTGTTGGAAATAGGTTAAAGTAAAACTAGTCACATTATGAGTTGTTAAGATCTTAACATAGTTGGAGTATCATTAATTTATAATACGTTTGCACTTTCAATTCTTTCTTAATATATATTCATTGTTATATTTATTGCATTAAAACATTACTTTTAAAAGAAAGGCGGTATTATTCATTTCGTGTAGAGAAGAATAATTATATTAAAATTTTCACTATATTTATTTTTTTAAGATTAAAAATAATTGTGAATTAATATATTATTTAATAAATAAAATAATCTTTAACTGATTAATATTCAAAATGTTTATTTTAAAATATATTAAAAGTTTCTCATAAATATTTCTCAGGTCATAAAAGGAAGAAGGGCAATTGATAAGCATGGGCGCATATTTAAATAGACAATTATCTACTTTTTACTCCCCCGGTCCTTATTACAAGAAGAAAAACAAAAAAACATCAAAACCAATACAATCATTAATTAATATAACCTTTTAAATATTTTTACAATTATACCCTCATAAAAAATTGTGAAGCATTAAATACATTCACAAATATTTAAAAGACATATATTAAATTAGGGGTAGAAAAGTCTTTTAAACAATAACTACACCTTAAAAGTTGTGACATTTTCTTATAAATAGGACCAAATTTTTTTTTGAAATTTTCGTATATATAGGACCGGAGGGAGTAATATTTAATGTGTGTAAAATAGTTATTAGTATTACTTAGTTAATAATGATTTTTCTCTTCTCCAATATCTTTAGAATTTTAAATTTAATTATAATTATTACTCCCTCCGTCCTTTTTTATAGGAATAGTTTACAAAAATCATGTGTGTTAAGAAAAATTGTTGGAGTAATAAAGTTGTCTCAAATGTGTGTGACTATTACTAGATTACCCTTAATTAAATATATATTTAATGTTAACTTTTTATATACCAAGAGAAATTGATAGTATTAATAAGGGGTATATTTGGAAAAAGAGTAATCAATGTATATTTAGGAATTTGTATATGGTCTTATATTTAGAGACAAAACTTTTTTGTAAATTGACGGAAGGAGTACCATTTTCACATGATTTCTTTTAAAATTTGTACATTTATAGCAAAACAACGCAAATTTAATTTTCACAGCTGTTGATTCATTTCGTATCGGGAAAGAAATATTATAAGTATACACTTAATTTTTTTGCTAATTAGGGTTGTGACTGATGATCTATACGCTTAATTTGATGAATACGTTAATTGAGAGCTAGTAAAGTATTCATAGTATCTGTTCAATATATTATAATAGAAAATTTGGTAACTATATTGATGACCTTCTCTGTTTACAGCTTTTGAGAAGATTCATTTCGTGTTGAGAAAGACAATAGAATTAAAATATTTATTGTACTATTTACTGATTAAATTATTATTGGTGTACTTTTTTTTGACAGAAATTATTGGTATACTTAACATCTAGATTAATGAATGATGGATATAATTGCGGAGTGAATAAGCTATTTCATCCCCGAATTTGTATGTACCGGTCAATTTCATCCTTGGATTTTTCGAAATAGTCAACATGTCCGTGAACTTTACGAATGTCAATCAATTGAGTTCGTCCGTCAAGTTGGGTCGTTAAAGATGATGACGTGGAATGTTAACCGGTGATATGGCTTACCAAGTCAAATGCCACATGCTCAGGGACTAATTTGACCAAAAGTGAAAAAAAGGCAGGAACGAAATGGACCGAATTGGAAAAAAATTCATGCTTAGGACTATTGTACAACGACTCTTTCTTCCTCAATTTCATTTAGACTTAAATGGAAGGCGTGCCCCTGCCCATCTCCGACACAACACCAATACGTGTAATTTCATTTAATCATTTCCATTTTCTCAAATCATTACTATGTCTACTTGTCAATGTGAGTATTGGTGTTTGTATCAATGTTTCATTGTTTAAGGATCAACTAGATGAATATGTATGTAGCTCTTACTATTACAATTCTTGATAGAATTCATAAATGAGAGGAAGGTTGTATATTAACAAATGAGAGAATTGTTGATTACATGTAGAAACGCAATGATACTTATATAGCCAATTAAAACAACTAACTAGTGTAACTAACTATTACATCTAATACTTACAATGTTGTCGGAACAATAATTCCTGCATTTGACTGCTCAACATGTTACACAGCCCTTTGCTTTGATGGTTGTATTTGAAACCTACAAGAAATTATATCCTATCACATGAATAAATTAGTGGAAATTCTTCCAGAAATGAGTAAACTCAGGAACTTGATAAAATATAAGGTGAATCATGAAAGGTGTAATTTGTGTTGGAATTAAAGAGTAGAAAAAAGCTAAATACCGTGTGGTGGAGGATTAGTTTTAGTTTTAGGTTTTGTTTGATGTAAATTTCAATTAACTTCAAACATGATTGGAGTGACATCTTTAACCCTTCATCAATTTTTAGTTCATAAACTACCACTCTCTAATTTAGTTCATTTTTTTGACCAAATTTAGTTAATATCTTATATATTTGGTCCTTTAAGTTTGACAAAAATATTAGATTAGTGCTTTAGGTTTCTTAAGTTTTAAATAAGTCTTTTAAGTTGTTAATTAAATGGACCTATTTAAAGTTTTTTAAGTTTAAAAGGGTAATAGTGCATTAACAACTTAAATGGAATAAAATAGTTGATTTTCAATAAGGATATAAATAACTTGATTTAAATCTACAAAATAGTTGATTTTCAATAAGGATAAAAATGGAATAAACAAATTATAATTTATTTCATTTCCTTCGCTTACCAAACAAATAAAAGTGAAATTTGTTCTACTTCGTCGTCGTAAAATATCCAAACACCGAAATGAAATTTGTGTTTCATTCTACTATATTTAATTTCGATGTCTTATTCTATTAATCCAAATAAAGATTAAACTATATAAAAATACATTAACTTAGTATTTTGATATTTTATCCAGGTACCCCTAAAAAAACATTTTTAACATTATAAAATGGATAATATGGCCTTGTAACTAAATTAAATTTGATTCAGTTACAAGGACATAATAGCAATTTTATTATTCTTAAAATGGGTGTAAACTAGAAGAAAAAAAAAGGGTCCTTCACTCATCTCTTAGAAATCTAAGGTATAACACAACAAAAAAAAGTTTAGATTTCTGTTTATTTTTAACCAGTCTACCATTTTGTATTAGATGATGGGTTTGAACATGATTAAGCTCTAATTACCATTTGCACTATATTGGTATATCTGAATAAACCAAAGAGAAAAATTCAAACCATTGTTGTAGTTTTTTTCAATTCTGCGAGCTGCAATGACGAACTCAATGGGTCCTCCACCCCCCAAAAACCCTAATCCACCTCCACAACAAACCCTAACTCCTTCATCACCACCACCTCCTCCAATTCCCGATTCATCACTACCCGAACCACCACCTCCACCGTCCGATTCCACCACCAATTCATCACAACCACCGCAACCGTCGGATTCCACCACTAATTCATCACTACCCGAACCACCGCCACTGTCCCATTCCGACCTACCACCACCACCGTCGAATTCCACCGATACTCAAACCCCTAAACCCTCTCAAGGCGTATCCGTTCCGTACAAGATTCCACCTTGGAGTTCCGCTCCTTGCCATGAATTCTACCTTGAAGTTCTCAAAGATGGTTCCATCATCGATAAATTCAATGTGTATGTTTCCCATTACTTCAACAAAAAAAAAATCATTTTTTTTTTTAGGATTTTCTACTTCAACTGTAATTGTGTTTTTTTTTTGTTGTTATTGTTGATTTGGTTTATAGGTATGAAAAAGGTGCTTATATGTTTGGGAGATTGGATATGTGTGATTTTGTGCTTGAACACCCCACTATTTCTAGGTTTCATGCTGGTATGCTATCAACTATTACTAATTTTTGCTCTCAATTTCATCTACTCATTTGCTTGGTATGAAACTCGGACACATACTCGACACTGATATGTAGACAACTGTAGTAATTTAAAAAAATGGAAGTGATTGTATGTAACGACAATGATGTTAGTGTATTGTCAATACCACAAGTCATTGTCGTTGCACATGTCGGACACCCTTCAATTTGAAGTGTCGGCAATATACATGAAACTTATTTTCTTTAATTTAATCAACCATAATGACAACCCTTCAATTTGATGTGTCGGTACTACACATGAAACTGGTTTACCATAATATATTTTGAAATTTTAAAATTGTAATAGCAAGATGATATATGATCATATGATACTTTAATTACACTTAATTGATTTTAAAAGACATCTTATAGTGTCCGTAATTTAAAAAAGAAAAGTAGGCTCTCCCCTACCGTCCAAAACCCTTCATCCTAAAGTAGACTAAAAAAATGGAAGTGATTCTATGTAACTATACTTGTTAGTGTCGTCTCAGTGTTTGGCCTTCAATTTGAAGTGTCAATGCTACACAGGTAACTGCTTTAGTTTAATTTAATCGAATATAATTCCAATGATTACTACTAATTGTTAATCTTAAGTTGTGAAACTGAAACTAAGTTTGAGACTGTAAACAGCTGGTAATCTTCATTGTATTCTTTGTGATTCAAACGTGACACACGCACACACAGATTAGAGTATATACCACTGTAGCTTGAGTAAGCATCATTATGTCTTACTGACATTCCAACTATGTCAGTTAGACAACAATCATTTGCTGCACCGCAAAAATTTTGTTAAGAAATAAAGAAAAAATAATATAACATGGGGGACTAGACCAAATAATTGGAAGAATATCCCAAGATACTATGATATACAAGTAGTTACTTAAGAATCAGTTAGTTAAGATCATTCTGCTATAATACAGATAGTTAGCTGTAGCAACAATATACTACATGCATACTTAGTTTAATAACAATGCCATTTCTTGACTGATCAATCTCACTGGCAAGATTTTTTTATTTTCTTATCCAGACCTCTTTACTTATTAGGACAACTACAGACCTCTTAACTAGCTACTCCCTCCGTCCCTATTTATAGGAATAGTTTACAAAAAAAATTTGTCTCTAAATATAAGATCAAATACAAATTCCTAAATGCATTGATTGCTTCTTTTCCAAATATACCCCTTATTAATACTATCAATTTGTCTTGGTATATGAAAAGTTAACATTAAATATATATATTTAATTAAGGGTAATCTAGTAATAGTCACACACATTTGAGACAACTTTATTACTCCAACAATTTTTCTTAATACACGTGATTTTTGTAAACTACTCCTATAAAAAGGGACGGAGGGAGTAGATCATATCTCATTCTCATGTCATAAAATACCACCTAAGCATCGTTAAGGATATCCCTCATAATCTTTTTCTATTTTATGGAGTATTCTGAATTCTTCAACCAGAAAAAAGAATAAGCAGTTGAGTTATGCAGTTTTAGACAGTGATTACTTCTTGTCATACATCAGATGATATAAACCCCAGCGTAGGCTGCCCTATTATAATGCCAATGCGACCTGATTACACCCATCCACTTTGCAAAGATCTGAGTGACATATTAAACCTGCGCATTACATTTGTGAATTTCACCAACAGATAGACTTTCATGAAGTTCACTCATGATTCTTACCTAGATTTTCATTTGTCTCTTGTTAGTTATACAGTTTAAGAGAAGAGGAGATGCATATCTCTATGATCTCGGGAGTACTCATGGAACCTTTTTGAACAAAAATCAGGTATTGCATTGTTTTTTCTCTAACTCTGGATTTTTAGTAATTCTTTAAATATTTGGGACATCAAATATGTTTTTGTGATCCTTCTGTTTGATAAGTATTTTCATTTGCAAAATATACCCTGTGACAGAGATACAAGAATTTTTACTTTTCCCTTTTATGTTTTCTTTATTTATTTATATATTTTGGATTTAGAATTCCTCTTCCTTCTATTTCATACATTTAAATAAGGTATAGCAACGGTCTTTAACATGCAATCTATGCTATTAGGTTGATTGAAGGAGAGTCAGCTAAACATATTTGCTGGTGTTGCTCATACATATATGCTTTTCCTTAAATCTTTCTCCAAACTCCAAAGTCACAACATAATCTCTCTTTTGTAAAAAAAAACCTTCATCTTCATTTTTTGCTACTTGGTTTAGATCTAATTTGTTTCCACCTGCACTGAGTGCTCTCTTGTTTTTCCCAAATAATATCACGTCTGGACCTAATTTAGCTTAGCAGAACTAACCTTTGCAACATTTTGTACTGTACCCTCGGGCAAGCAAGATTGTATGCCCACCATTTTATTAACAGCTCTAAAGTTGAAAGAAACAGCAAGATCAATTGATACTCATGGTCATTGCAATCTAGTTTAACATTTTCACCTGAGTACCTTTGCAGTTTTTTTTTAAGAAAGAATTGGACCCAGCTGTCAGTAAACAATTTGCAGATTTATAACTTTATACTTTGTTATAGACATCACTGACATAGCTCCATTTCCTTTCCTATTTGCTTAGGTGGAGAAAAACACATATGTTGACTTGCGAGTTGGTGATGTCATTCGATTTGGCCGGTAGGTATTATTGTATTAATTTTTCGCTTTACTCCTGTACAAGGCTTTTTGTGTAGTTTGTATTACTTTTGTTCTTTCTTGAGTCAATATTGGTTCTTTCTTTGTTTCTGATGATGTGATGGGTTTTTTATTTAACTTATTTGTGGTAGTATCTATCTATTAGAACCTGTAATATGTAAACTGTGTGTGTCTATGATGAGATCGCACACCTTATATTTATTTATAATGGTTTTACAATAAATACAATGAATGCTTAATGGGTAAGCACTAGCTTAGGAAGTTATATACTCTAGGAGTAATAACAATCAATCTAGGAAGTTGTACAATGAAAGGAATATCTAAAGATTCTTAATTTTAACAGAACCCATCAGTATTTATTAAGCCATTATAAAATTAGTATCCTGTTGCTTAAAGAGGTATGTTCAATGGGTCCAGTTGAATCGGAATGTGCACGGGGTCATGTTGAATTAGTATTTGATATTTAACCCCATGGTCTTCCATCAGGATATTATCATTTCAGATTTATATAGTGATTAGATTGGGCCATGCATTGTTATTCCTCAGAATTGTTTCTTTCTGCTTCTATACCGTTTTAATTTTTAATAGCTTTTCTGGTTGAGTACATCTCATCCTCCTGCATTGTTTATTCTCTTCTTTCTCAATAAGTTTCTCTTTTCTTTATGTAAAAGAAAGACCTATCAAATGTTACTCTACTTATACTGAATTACAAGCTCTTAAAAATTTCCAATAAGAATAATCTCACTTATTGTTTTTTTTATCTTTTACTATGTTCATTAAATGTTTACTGTAGTGATGGATTGGATTGAATGATTTTTTATTTATGAGGAACATTGTTTCTTGATACATGTTTCCAGTATTCATTTTGTATTTCATTTACAGGTCAACTCGGATGTTCATTTTTCAAGGACCGTCAGAGTTGATGCCTCCTGTAAGATCTGATCTTCATATGTTTTTTCTTTTTTCATTAAATTTAGCACATTTCACCGCTAGTATTTGATGATGTGTCTTGATATCTATCTTAAAAGAATGATAAAGTGTCATAGCTGAAAGTGTTTTTGTTCTTGGGACTACCGAGTGTGCTTTATGGAAGTTATTGTCATGTTTCTTTGAGTGTTAGATTTTCACTTATAGAATAAATATCCTCTGGAGTGTGCTTTTTTTTAGATGAGAAAGGGTGTATTTACTAGGATTTTTTTGTCCGATAAGATTATGCCTTTAATAAATCAATGTTGGACTCCCTTTAGAGACAACCTCTCTTTAGAGGAGCCTTATCCCTATTTATATGGTTTTTGTTTTAGCAAATACGTTCTCCACCAAGTTAAATAACCGAATAGGCGAATATCAACTTTCACTTTAATCATGGCGGAGTTGAATATCTAGGGGGGTACGTGGTAAACTTATCCAGCACTCCCTAAGCTATTGTGTACATTATGTAAATCATTACTTAATTTATTTTATAGCATCCTTGGTGTAAAACATTATATATAGGGGAACATGTGTTTCATTTTGCATGGATTTAAATTTCCATACTTCTGGTGGACAAATTTTCAAGCATGGTTTAGAAATTAATGAGTTGGGTCCAAGTAGGGTTTATGATAGAACATTATGGTGTAATTTGATCCATGTAGCCGACCCCACTTAGTGGGATAAGGCTTGGTTGTTGTCGTTCTGTTACACAAATTTTCAATTAGAAATAAAGCCAGGGCCAATATTAATTTTATCTATTATCATTAATCATCAACTATGCATTAACAAGTTTAGAGGTGTTAAATGCTCCATTTCCAAGATAAAGTTTCTTTTTTGAACTTCTTATCAAGTGCCCTAAGGGCACTTGTTAGCATTTCCCTTATTTATTATGCACCAAAGAGTGTGGAGCATTTAACAGAAGGTGAAAGTTGTGAACAGGGAAACAATGCCTTTACCTTGTCATCTGAGAAAGAAAATTTAGAATAAAAATATGTCAATAAGTCTGTCCATATAGAGAAGCCATGCCAGAAACTCCTAACCCAATGGACGATAATTCTATATTTTAAAATATATGGCTATGATTTACTGTGAACATTTTCCTTTTTATTTGGCTTGTTTTGAATGGCATAGTTAGAAATCAATAACCAGTTAGAATGCAACAGAAATGAAGAGAAAATGAAAGAAAGATGTGAGATAGAATCTGAGAAAGTGAGAAGCTTCCTGTTTCTAGAAACTATTAACTTTGTTCTTCAGATTATTGCTGCAATTAGCATATTTTCATACTGGCTTTACTTTGTAGGAGGCTAATGCAAAACTTAAGAGAGAAATGAAGATGCGGGAAGCATTGCGAGATAGGGAAGCTTCACTCCGACGAGCAAAGCTGGAAGCATCTGCTGCTGAGGGTATATCATGGGGTATGGGTGAAGATGCCATTGAAGAAGAAGAGGTAATTGTGGAACAGTATATGATCTATATAATTCTTCCTTTGAACTACCTAATTATTCGTTCAAGTTTTATGTTAGAATCTACTTTAATGTGAAAGCTCAAGTTGATATTTCTATCTTCTGATTTCAGGATGATGTTGAAGAAATAACGTGGCAGTCATATAAAGGACAGCTTACAGAAAAACAGGAAAAAACCCGTGAGAAAATAATAAAAAGAATGGAAAAGGTGTGTAATTTTTGTTAATATGTTTTCCTTTCCTGTGCTATGTTTTTCATTTATGAATTATAGTCCTCAAATAATGCTAACCTTATCGCTTAATAGACCTAGAAACCAGAGCAACTAATGCTCATTCTCACTTCTACAGTTCCTAATTGCTTAGAACCTTTTTTCTTCTGCTGTACTCACAATCCTTATCTCCACCAAGATAATATTCCAAACGACTAATCTAAGAGGTGATATTGAGGCCTCATAAATTAAAGTAAATTAAAGTTGTGGTATGAAATGAATGGTTGATACTTGTAGACTGGATGCTGAAGGCATCTCCTAAAGGATGAGCATTGATAAAATCTCCTAGAATATGGGGGTTGATATTTGTACCCACACAAATACAGAAACTCTCTCCCCTTGCCACCCAAATACAGTATCCTAGTGGCTTTTTTTTAAGATGGTATAATCAGGATTTTCTGATATATGTGTGCATTTTTTTGTGCAGATTGGTAACATGAAGAAAGAAATAAATGCTATACGAGTTAAAGACATTTCTCAGGGTGGATTAACTCAGGGTCAACAGACTCAGATTGCTAGGAATGAGCAAAGAATGGCACAGGTAATGTTAGAGAAAATTAATTAGACTAGAACCTTGCATGTTATTGCTCTCGATATTCTGTGATTGTAAATGCTGTGATGCATGAGCACGTAAGCTGATAAGCTGACATTTTTTTAATTGGATAGATAATGGAAGAACTTGAAAATTTGGAAGAAACGCTGGATGATAGTATTAAAGAAAGTTTAGGTGCACGTACGGGAAAGCCATCTCATGGGAAGAAGAAAGGTGCAGTGGAAGATGAAGAAGATTATATCAGGTATACTATCATATCATCAATGGAAGTTGAAACCTCTTGGGAAGAATCGCATGCTTGTATTTTTTTTTATTTTTTTTTTTAAATTCTGTGTTCCTTTTGGTCAATGTTTGACATGCTTGCTTGGTTTTTCTTATACAACACTTGCAACGATGTACTAAATATAAAAGGCACTTTGATAATTATATGCATTTTTCAGCGATGATGATGAGTTTTATGACCGTACAAAGAAAAAACCTAAAAAGAAGCCCGGTGACAGCCAGTCAATCGAGACTGCGGATACTCTTCTTGAAAAGAGAGATACCCTCATGAAAGAAATGAGTGACAAGAAAGAGGTGCTTATGACTGAGAAGAACAAAGTGTTGTCAGAGACAGAGAGTACCACACAAGATGACGTTGGTGATTCACTTGATGCTTACATGTCTGGACTTTCATCTCAACTAGGTGATTGTTCTCTTAACTTCATATATTAAGCTTTACAGTGCTTTAGTGTATTTAGAAATTTTTGCTTTGGTAGGTTTGACAATCAAATGAGCTTTTGCTTGTCTATAGTCATGTGCTTGCAACAATGTTACGTTATGATGGTTTTTACATGTAACCATGTTTTTAAAATTGCGATTATACTTGTAGGATCACATGATCCGGTGAAGTTTTTCCTTCATCTTCCAAAATATTATAAGCTTTCTACTGCTTGTTCTGAACTTCACTTATTACACACAAGCCTTCTACTACATATTTGATTTTTCTGTCTGTTCTCTTCCTGTAAATATTTTTAATAATCATACTAAATAAAATAGACATATGCAACAACTGCAAAATAAATACTCAAAACCATGCACAAAATTTTGTTTGTTTTTTTCCTTACGAATATTCCACTTTTTGCTTTTAGTTCTTGTTTTGTTTTAGTCCCTATAAAGTTATTCTTGTTGGAGTTGATACTTGACTGTCTGCAGTTTGTGTGTCATTGATTTCAGTCCATATTTTAGAGGCTAAAATCTAATGATCCAACAGAAATAAATATTACGGAGACTAAAACAAAATAACAAGGATTAAAAACAAAAAGTGGTGTATTTGCATTCTAAAGCAAACAATTTTTTTTACAAGGATTGAAAGTGAAAAAGTGACATATTTTTGGAGACTAAAAAGATATCTATACCTTTTTCTAATCCTACAATCTGGTTTCTGATCATATGTTTTATGGTCTTTCACTCATATCCTGATTTAGGTAGGATTTTGATTGACAACCGTGCATGCAACAGTAGTACTGTTAAATGACTTTTATTTCTCGACATTTTCTATTTCATTTTGTGATGAAGATGGGTATTTGATTACTGCTCTTCTTATCCTTGCTGATTTTCTTTTTTGTCAGTGTATGATAAAAGTGCACAGCTTGAGAACGAATTAGCAACTCTTCAATCTGAGCTAGATAGGGTATCCTACCTGTTGGAGATTGCTGACCCAATGGGAGAAGCTGCAAAGAAAAGAGAGTTGAAAGCACTAGAGCCCAAACCAGAAAAAACAGAAGAGGTTGCCTCTAATATCAAGAAGAAACCACCTGCAGAAACCCAGAAAAGTAGTGAGCCCTGTTTGAAGGCAGATGACAATAAATCACATGTGGAAACCCAGAAAATTAGTGATGCTTGTGTTAAGGCAGATGACAATAAACCACATGTGGAAACCCAGAAAATTAGTGATGCTGAAGGTGATTCTGTTAAAGAAGAGAAACCTGTAACTACAACTGTAGATTTGGAAAAGTCACAACCTGGCCATGACGGGTCGGAGACTGAGAATGCTGTATTTGTTGTCCCAAAACCCCAGTGGCTTGGAGCTGTAGAGGACAGGGTTGCAGATGATAAGCAACAGCTGATGACCTCTCTTCATCCGCATGAGATGGACGAATCCGATCAGTTTGTTGACTATAAGGACAGGAACAAAATTTTGGGTGGTGGTGATGATGCAAGCACTTCGTTGGAATCTAGAATCGAGTCTGCTGCTCCCGGTCTAATTTTAAGAAAACGGAAGCAAGTTGAGACAACTGGAACAGGCAGTGATGATACCTCTCAGCAATCGACATCTTCCACCTCAGGTGAACAAACGGCCGAGGATGCTGTGGCATTATTATTGAAGTATAAAAGGGGACTGTATGCTGCTACTGATAATGATGGAATAGATGAAAGCCAAGAGAAAAGGCCTAAAAGAGTGCTTGGGCCTGAAAAACCATCGTTTTTAAGTGATGAGACAGATAATGCAACATGGGTTCCTCCTAAAGGTAAGCACAATTTGGTTCAATATTCTGACCACATGCTTGAATTGTCATTTATTGAGTGATCATACATATCTTTGTTCTGTGCAGGTCAATCAGGCGATGGACGAACTTCCTTGAATGATAAATATGGCTACTGAGGTACAAAGTAGTACAGCATTGTTCGATGGACAAAAAAGGAGTTCAGGCTGCATATTCACCTAAGAATGTATGAATGAAGGATCGTGCTGAACCTGCTCAGCATTGACAAACTTTCATAGAGTTGGATGTATGACTTCAGTGACCTTTTTCCTTTGTTAAGCTGGACTGAAAGGATGATGAAGTTCGCTGGTGAAAGGACTACTGTAAGTAGTATAACAGAAACAGAGCAGGGAGGAAAGTCGGCAGTAATGTAGTAACTTTGCCGGTTGACATCAACTTCATGTATTCCTGATGACATGCCTCCCTCAAGTACAGCCACATGATCTGAGTAGTGACTAGCGAGTTGCTTTTGTTTCTATGAGAAGTTCTGAATGAATGCCTTTAACCACCAAAGATTAGCCCAAAAAACAGACATATGGGATGTACAGTCTGCTTTCTTTGGTCCTTTAAACCTATTTAAGCATGAGAAACATTTTTTTTTCCCTATAGGCGTAAGTACTAAGAAACCTAACATATTTTTGTTGTTATTTTCATCCCAAGGAGAGAAAAAAATTATGTGCACACAAACAGGAATTTTAGGTGTTTTATTTCATGATAAATCCTGAGAACTGCAGTAGTGCTCCTACCAGTTGAGCTAAGTAAAAAAAACTTCAAATCACACCCACGATTTTATGTTTTGAATCACGATTTTGACTACCATGCAATCGAGTGACAGTTCACCATTTTAATTGTATTAAATAACTATGAAAAAAGTAACTAGGTTACTTAGACACAGATTCAGCATGAGAAATGCTTCTTAGGTTGCCGGCGTATATGGTTGGAGATGCACATATTGTGTCCTGTACATGACCTTTTTGAAGCATTAGATTATGATAACTCAACTCAGTAAGCAGAGTTTACATCTTGATAATAAGCTGAGAGTAGACAATTCTAATTTTGAAGCCAATATCAATACGGGGTGTATTGAATTGAGATTTTAAGAGAATTTTTTATTTTTATAATAAAATAGTTTAGTGATATTCAATAAGACTTTTATAAAATATAAACAAATCTTGTGATATTCGGTTGAGACAATCATGAATTTTTTTCAAGACAACAAAATCTGTTAGTATTTAATTGAGATTTCTTATAACTTATAAATACTACTCTTATCCAACAATCTCACACAAATTCTCGAGAGTTTGTCATTCTTTCAAAACCTTTTTCTGCCGTCACTTTCATGCCAGGTTATTTTTCTCCTTTTTCTTTGTGGCATTGCTTATGAATTATACGTTATGCCTGTCATATTCTTCTACGTGATCCTGTCGCTTCCTTTTCATTGTTTCTTCAACTTGCTAAATTTTTGTATGGAAAAAATTTAGATGCATTTTTTTAGATACTTTTCGTATGACTTTTAATTAAATTATTCATGATTTTCGAAGATTTTATTCGTAGGTAGATTTTTTCTTCTTTTTTCGATCGAATATAGTCACTATACTTTTGTCGATTAAGAAACAATAATTGTTCTTGTGATAACTAGTTCATTATATATAGTAGCGATCAAATATGGATTCACAAGAAAATAATAGAGGAGAGGATAAAGACAGATAATTATGTATCTTAGATCATGAAGGAAACTATGGAGTTGTGGCACCTCTTAGTGGATGCTATAAATACATGGTTGTGTAATGTTAATGTGTTACTTAGCAAACAGAATGTAGAACTGATTATACTTTCTCGACTCAATGCCAAAACTAAATTCACTAAAACTTAAAGTCAATACTTGAGCCAAACTAAGTGGTTTAGAAACCAATATAACAAGATGTAAACACTTGTGCGCAACAACTCTGGCTTTGGAAGGTGCTCAATTGCAAGGACTTTCACAACTAACAATGAAGTATGCAACAATTACTTAAAGGCGAGCTAAGTTCATAATCTTTTAAATATATTAATGGTTACAATTTTAGTACAATAAAATATTTTTAGTATATTAACAATGGTTTGTTTAGTCCCACCTAAGCCAAAACAAACTTCGAGAAAAAAAGTATGATTGATTATGAGGAGTTGAAGATTGTTGTTGGAGGTGGAATCTCTAGCGGGAATAGTTTTATAGCAGCAGACTGAGGTGGAATCCTTCCAATCCAAAACTTCCACTTTCTTGCTCAAAAGTTTTTGTACCAATATCATCAGGGTATACTGCTATAGAACTATTTACATTAGAAATTTTACCTCCAACAACAATCTTCAACTCCTCGTAATCATAGTCTTGTCTAAGTTTTTTGTGACTTGGGTGGGACTACAAATAAATAATTGATAATATACTATTAAATTTATAATGTACTAAAATTCTAACTGTTAATATATTTAAAAGATTATGAACTTAGCTCACTTTTAAGAAACCATTCCATACTTCGTCACTAATTGTGAAAGTCTTTGCAGTTGTATCCATCCAAAGCTAGAGTTGTTGCACATAAGTGTTGACATCTTGTTATATTGGTTTCTAAACTACTTCATTCGGCTCAACTAATGAATATAAGTTTTACGGAATTTAGTTTTGGCATTGAGTCGAAGAAGTATAATTTGTTCTACATTTTGTTTGCAAAGTGACCCATTGACATCACGCAACCCCCTATTTATAGCATCCACCAAGAGGTGCAACAATTCAATAGTTTCCTCCATGATCCAAAATACATAATTATCTTTGTATTTTCTCTTTCCTTTATTACTTTCTTGATATATATATATATATATATATATATATATATATATATATATATAATATCATCCGTTGGATCAAAATACACTGTCATGATCAAATTCCACTAAAAAAGGATTGGCACACTTGAATAAACAAGAATACATTTCTTCTTCTCTTGAAACGTGCTTCTTCCTCTTCATTATTTTTCCTGGTTTTCTTCCTCTCTCACAAGTCCCAAGCATACGTTAATCTGCATTTGGCCTTGAGTGTTATGCCCACCGCTTCATGAGACACTCACCCACCCAATTATTTGCTGTACTGGAATTCTTCACTTTCATCTTTATTGAAATTACTTCTTCAAATTGTACACCATGCATCAACTTCCTATGTATTATTAAGTTCTAATTGGTTATTTGAACTTTATCATGATTACTCAGACAAAAAAATTAAATTCTATTTGGTTCTTCAAACATTTTTATAATTACACTTGTTGAAAATTTTCAATTTTTTTATTTTAAAAAACACATATAGAGGTAGTGGCTGAGCTGAGATTGTTGGATATACACACACACATGTACACATACATACATATAAGGAACTAGTTATTTCTTAAGAACAACTATTGCTTCCTAATTGTCAAAAGCATGGTAGTGACGATATACCAAGTAATATATATTCAACAGAAAAAAGAAAGAAAAAAAACTACCTAATAATAAAAATAACAATCACTTACTATAAATAATAATAACATTAACAACAATATAATATCAACGAAAAACAATACAATTAATATCAATAAAAAAAATCATTTTTTAGCGATCTTTGTTTGAGTGGGTAATGTACATTGGTGTTTGTTTGGATTATTGATTTTCTTAATGGTTTGGCTCTTTTGAACGATCTTTAAATGTATCTTGTTTTGCTTTAGAATCATGGTCATCTTTGGATCAATTGTCTTTGGATGAACTTAGAACAATTTATTTGCAGTTTATAACACAAGCAGATCACTTATCATGGATGTGCTATGTATAAGTTATTTCTGTAGTAAAAAAGTTAAGCCACTAGATGAACTCAAATAATGATAATAAGGTGTTTTTTGAAGTTCTCCCATACATTTTTACAAAACTTTTTTATGTATCTTATTATGCATTTTTCAATGTCGCATATGTTGCATACTTAGCTTCCAAGGGAACTTATGGTTTGGTTTTGGTAGCCAACTTTTATGTGCTCCCTATGAGCAACAATGTTCACACGTTTATTATCATGTTTGTTCTATTAGTGAGCAATAATAAGAGTAAACAACTACATTCACAAGTTGGGGTTGTTGTTCACAATGAGTGTGTGAAGGTAGCCTTGTTCTACATGAATGGTTAAGGTTCTCTTCCTCCTTCAGTCGTTCATTCATGATATATTTCATCAAGCCCAGTGGCTAAGAGGAATGTGAAACTTGTGAAAATAATTATTTACTATAATTCATGTGGCTACATTAATTCAAACAAGTCCTATATTTACAAGAGAAAAAGCTGTATAGTGTAGAATTCTCTGCAGCAATCCATGTCATAATTTGCATGGTGACTCAGGAGTTGAGTTTGGTCACAAATTGGAAAGTGAAAAGTTCCCAAGATTCTTTATAAAATAAATAAATAAAATCTATTTTTTTGCTGCAGTGACTGAAAATGCAAACTTTAACTCATTCCTGAACCTTGATTATTGCACATACCAGCGTCAATAGCCTTCTATCTCGTACGGTACCCTCGTAAACAAATAATCATCTACACATCAAAAAGTAGGATGAAGATAATGTCATCACTTAAGGCCCTCCTTAAAACTCTGTATGCCCTTGAATATATATACAGACACCAAAATAGCCTCTAGAATGAGAACTTTCAGCAGTTATATCGTCCTTGCGCTGAGCTCACACAGACAACTATTGTCGGTAAAGTCTAAAAGACTGAATCCAATCCAAGCTTAGAGAAGACAGTAGATCAGTATCAGTTGAAGAAATATGGTGACTCTAAAACTTCCTTCAAATCAAAGTCTCCACGTTCAGGTAAGGGTGGAAATGCCAAAGATGGGAACGACTCTTGAAAGCTCTCCAATAGCTGTTCACAAGTTAAACAAACAAGAGATCAAACAATAATGTAAAAAATTAAAAACAGAATAAAGTACAAAATTCAAATTCAAAATAGATTTAAATAAATTAAGACACATTATTATGCAATAATAACTGTGAATCTTGTTACATAATACAGTAGCATGGTTTTCGCTTCTTTTTCTTTTGGCATAAATGTACTTTTGATCTCTATTTTTACTGATTCACAATTTTAGTCCCCTATTTTCAAACTCGGAAATATAGCTCTGCGGTTTTCATAATTTCAAACATTTTCCCCACAACTGAATTAGAGACTTATTTTTGCTAATATGGCAAGTGTAATGATCAGGTGGGTAACCTAAGTGATGTAATACAAAATGCGTTCGGGAAGTAGTGAAGTCTTTTCTTTTTAAGCAATGCAGAAGGAAGAAATGAAATCTCATATAACAATCTGCTGTTAATTACAGACAAATTTTACACTTACGAAATTAATTTCACCTCAAGTAAACTATACTCAGGAACAAGATAGCATTGGATATAAAAAATGCACATTTGAACCACATACATTTTCAAGAATTGGAGTCTCATAGAGTTCTACAAACTTCTCTCTAAGTATTCTGTTCATATTATCAACATCACATGCGTGCGTCCAATATGAATCATGGACCCCTACAAGCATATAAATCAATTATTAATCATCATCAGCATTGCAATTATAATAGATCAAATACGAATGGAACCATGAGCTTAGCTCACTTGGCCGGGACATTTGCATAGATTCCAGTCAGGGGGCACTCTCCCCTCTTATTGGGGATCCCATAACCCTTAGTCATTAATTTTAGTGGTGGGGTATCCACCATGGCCTAATAGAGTTTAATACCAAAACCATGGAAATAACCTAACAAGGAAATACCTGCAAAACTCAAGCCTGCCTTTTTGCAGGCAATCGCAGTCATCATCATATGAGAACCATCAAGCGAGTGAACAAAATTTGGCGGAAATGCAGTTCTCTGCCGCTTGACCATGACCTGCAATATTTGATGAGAAAATTTTAAATTTAGATCTGGAAAATGAAAAACAAATCAAAATACCGAAATTTTCTCCAAAATAAACTATGCTATAACTGTTTGCAAACCATTCATATGAATATATGAAATAAACGGAGTAAATATTCATAATATTAAACTAAAACTCTATCGAAATGTTTAATCTGCAAAAGCCTGTCATTCAAGATAATCAGAGAAAAAGCTCATGCATGATATGAGATGACCATAGGCAGCTCAGATTCTATCTAATCAGCTCTAATTCCCACTGTACGTGAGTATGTGAAGCTCAACGGAATCATAAATCCCCAAGCATGAGATTTTATGTTTTTAATTCAGCAGTAACCTTATGCGGTAATTATTTTCTATAAATATCCTCCCAAGTCTTCCTTTATTACCCTCAAACAAGTTGATAAATATTGTTATAAATTACCTTGTCGGTTTCTCGTTTCAATGTTAACATCTGAAGTGAAGTTTTGACCTGCAACACATAATATTAAACGCTTAATAACCTATAGACAGCCTAGATATCATGAGAACTTGAAAGAAGTACTGGTAATGTAGTTCCAGGAAAATTAAG
The DNA here is from genome assembly GCA_018208015.1 of Medicago ruthenica. NCBI lineage: Eukaryota > Viridiplantae > Streptophyta > Magnoliopsida > Fabales > Fabaceae > Medicago > Medicago ruthenica. The sequence continues at coordinate 83,411,575 of CM031377.1, read as the reverse complement.
ATGCACTCACAATATGCCTTCCTTGATAACGGTAAGGTTGCACCACAGGAAGTCCAAGAGGAGTGGTCCAACACACTGGTTGATTTTCAGATGCAATCACCTGTTCCAATTGTTTTGTGGTCATAATCATATCATAACACAATTAAACAAAGCCCCCTCCTTCGAGAGATTAGCATTTTATATTTTTCATTTCCATTTTAAGTGTGACAATATGCACTGTCTATTGTAGACATATCAGTAAAAGGAGTAATGTAACATACTTTTGCACAGTCACCAAGCCAGTTCATGATACTTCGTGCACCTTCAAACATCTCCTGTAAGGCGGTTAAGGTCACCTGAGCAGGAAATAAAGATGATACAAATGTTACATGCTTAACAAGGAGAAGGTCTATTTAAAACACCAACATTTTAACCCTCTAACCTTTGCAGCATAACAAGCAGCACCAAAGAGCGCTGAATCATCTGCAATAGCATCTCTTTCTTTCAACCTTCTCTTTATCTGTTCCCGTGCTCCACTGTATGTGACACCGTAAACTGATGTCATCACCGTCTGCTTAACCAATTTTCTATCCACCTAGACAAAGTTCAATCAGCTCAAAATCAGTTTTGAGATGAGGAATGAATACGAAAAAAAAACAAGCATCAACTAGAATTGGTCAGGGAATAAATTATTTTCATTTGGGTTTATGATTTATTTTTTAATTTATTCTTTCTAACAGCTATAAGTTCCAATATCTCCTTGTAAAAAAATGAACCATATCACACCAAAGGAAGAGTAGATAACCTGATTAACCAAAATCTTTGCATGACGAGCTTCAGAAAAAATTTCCGGATCTTTCTGAGCATCAATTTTCATGATTTCTAATACCCTGCATAAAATTGTTTTATTATGATGAGGTGTTTTATAGAAGCTATCCCTCAAAATTCAAGTCAAACAAGATCAGGAAGAAAAGAAACAAAAAGAAGAGCTATTGAAAATTAGAATGACTACAAATAAATAATAAACCGAACAACAGATCAGGAAAAACAATTGCTCCATAAACCTCCTTAACTTTTTGATAAAATAAATTATAGTGGAAAGAAAAACAAATACATACGAGCACAATAAAATATCCTCCTTAGCAACAAATGAACAAAGTGGTCAAACGCTGCTTCCATTTATTTATCTTTCAACAGGCGTAACACTCACAACCTAATGCAATAAAGTCTTCATGCTGTCTATAACCACTAAAAGCAACCAGTAGTTCAAGAGTTGTGTTATTTTGACTAAGTTGACAACAAATTATTATTTTGACACAAAATTGACAACAATTTTTTTACATAAATTAGATGATTAATGCAGTTTAAATATGTGGTTAATTACGTTCACTAGATGGTTAATGAATATAACAAGGTGTCATTGCAACTCATTAAAGCATCAACTCACAATTAACCACAGTTTTGTATGTCATTAACCACAATTTTTCAAGTGTATATTGGAACACATCGTTGTTACTGAATATCATGTGTATATTTGAACACCTTAAAAATCATCTATATTTGAACACAAATTTGGATAGATAGGGATTTTGAATAGCTAACAAGGTGTCGCAGCTCATTAAACCATCAACTAGACACAATTAACCACGATTTTGAATGTCATTAACCACAATTTTCCATGTGTATATTAGAACACAAATCGTTGTTAATATCATGTATATATTTGAGCACCTTAAAAATCATCTATATTTGAGCACAAATTTGGATATAGTTGATAAGTTTGTTAGGTGGTTGTTAGGAGTTGTTATTTTGGTTATTCTTATAAAGTCTTTAAATAGCCCTCAATTGTTAGAGGGGAAGATAGCTTTGAATAATTAAATTTTGTGACTAGAGAATTATCTAGTGTGAAAGGAGAGTGCTCCTTGTATGCAAAATTATCATCTTCATTGTAAATAACTAATGCACTCTAAAACAATATAAGAACTTAGAAGCATCTACAAGGTGTTCTAAAGAGAAATCAACATATTGACCAGACATCTTAAACAAATGTCTCTTAATTATAAATTGTGTTTAAAAGCTTAATCCTCTTACATGCATCAAGGTCTGTAGAATATTCCAAAATAAAGCTAGGCAAGAAATAAAAAACCAAATCATCATATTAGATATAAGGGGAACAAATTTGGACAAGAGACTGTTAACTATGCTAAGAGAGGAGAGGTAAATTATGACAATATGCAAAACACTAAGTGTGATTTGTTGAGCAGAAATAGGGAAGGGAGAAAAGGGGGAGAGGTGTTGGGGAGAGATAGAGAATCTCGATAGATTGATCCAGAAGAGAAATATGTCAAAAAAAAAAAAAAAATTTGTGGGATATGTTGATATTTAGATAAAGGGTCATGCTAACAAGTGTCCTTCAAGTGCCCTACGTGCACTTGTTAAGGATTTAAAATTAGAAATGATTGATGAAATTTAGGTAGAAAAAGTTGCTTTTTGTTGTTTCAATGTGTTGAATGCACAATTTCCAAGATAAAGTTTCCATTTTAAACTTCTTAACAAGTGCCTTTACTCTCTAAGTTACTTAGCATATAATATTATTTAGAATATTCCTTCTGTAAATATATCCTAGCTTAGTCTCTAAGCTACTTAACTCCTGTATAATAAATCTTCCGTAGTGCTATTCAGACACCCGATTTTCATCATATGTCTCTCTTTTCTCTCTTATTCAACATGGTATCTAGAGCATATTGGAGACAACCCCTACACCGTGCATACCCGGCAGAGCCACCGTCCTCCGTCGAGAAAAAATTTCGGCAAACCGTGTTTCAACTCCGGTTTGCCCCTCCTCCACTGCCATGACACTTTCCGGCATCTAGATTCTGCACTTTTCAACCACATCAGCCGCTGCTGCCGCCGCAATCACCATCTCCGGCGACTCATCCCAAGGGTGCATTTATCTTATTGTTTATGTAAATGATATTGTCATAACTGGTAGTGATCAACAGGGAATACTCCAGTTAAAACATCTTTCTAATGAGTTTCAGACTAAGGACCTTGGTAAACTCCGTTACTTTTTGGGTATTGAGGTAGCCCAATCCAAGGATTGTATTGTAATTTTACAAAGGAAATATGCTATGGATATTTTTGAAGAAACAGGTCTATTGAATGTCAAGCCAATTGATACTCCTATGGGTCCAAATGTCAGACTTCTACCTAATCAGGGAGAGCCTCTATCAGATTCAGGAAGATATAGGAGATTGGTTGGAAAATCGAATTATCTCACAGTCACTCGTCCAGACATTTCCTTTGCAATTAGTGTGGTAAGCCAATTCTTAAATTCTCCTTGCCAAGAACACATGAATGCTTTAATTCGGATTCTTAAATATATCAAAGGTGCTCCAGGAAAAGGTCTCATTTATGAGGATTAAGGACATACTCAGATAGTTGGTTAGTCAGATGCTGACTGGGCAGGTTCACCCATTGATAGGTGGTCCACTTCTAGGTATTGTGTACTTGTTGGAGGAAACTTGATATCTTGGAAGAGTAAGAAACAAAATGTAGTCACAAGATCAAGCGTTGAGGTAGAATATAGGGCCATGGCACTAGTAACATGTGAACTCATTTGGTTGAAGCAGTTACTCAAGGAACTTCAATTTGAAGCACAACCAATGACGCTTATATGCGATAATCAACCCGTGTTGCATATTACCTCAGATCCAGTGTTCCATGTGAGGACCAAACATAATGAGATAGACTGTCACTTTGTCAGAGAGAAGATTGAATCAGGGGACATTGTCACAAGTTTTGTCAGTTCAAATGATCAGTTGGCAGATGTTTTCACAAAATCTCTACGAGGTCCTAGAATAAGTTATATATGTGGCAAGCTTGACACATTTGACTTATATGCTCTAGCTTGAGGGGGAGTGTTGGTATTTAAATAAATAGTAAATAATTATATTTACGTTGTAATTATATTTTACCTTACTCTCTAAGTTACTTAGCATAGAATATTATTTAGAATATTCCTTCTATAAATATATCCTAGCTTAGTCTCTAAGCTACTTAACTTCTATATAATAAATCTTCCGTAGTGCTATTCAGACACGGTTTTCATCATATGTCTCTCTTTTCTCTCTTATTCAACAGGATACACACATTTTCGTCTTCTCTCCAAAGATGGGAACAAAGAACCTAGAAAGGGATTGTTTGTCCCTGGTGCTGGGCAGAGTGTAGATGTTAATGAGGATAATTTTGTCGGTTAAAAATTATGTGATTTCTCTCTTCTCTATTTATTTCCCCTTCCTTATTTTGAAACACAAACAATCTAACCCTATTTCTGAGTTCTTTCTCTCTCATCACACACTCTTGCCGTTTTCTCTCTTCATATCATATTATCACAATCAATCAAACCATAAAAGCTCATTATTGTTATCTTAACTTTTAACAATGTATAATATATGTAATATACACAAATACTCACCTAGCTGCTATACCCGAGTAAACATCAGCCGGCTTCTCTCCTGCAACTAGATTGACAGCAGCAGCCCCTGACTGAATGAAACAAATAAATAAATAACAAATTATTAAATAGAAATCTCCCATCAGCCATATCGTTTTGTTCAAAAATGGAAAATAGAATAGAAGGCTATATAAGATAGGGACCAGAAACATCATAGGAGATGAAGATACCAAGGGAACACAGAAAGCATTTATTTTTTAAAATATTAAGAATTCTCACAAAACACATGATAGTAAAATATTTACACTAACAAATCGATATATGACAACAGAAGTGCATGTTTCAGCCATTGATCCACATTTGACAAGACCAGTCTGGGACCATGTCCAAAAGCTTAAGATGTTGGGAAAAAGCACATGAGTAGTGTAATGTGATTACTCAAACCAAAATCATTTTCCACAACCATCAAAATCTGAAGGTCCATTCGTAGTTGTTCTAGGTTTCTGGTTTTTATTTGAAAAGTTAAATTTGAAAACAAAACTTGTTTGATAAAATGAGGATAAATTGATTTTTTCTGCAATTTTAAAATAGTTATCACTTAAAATCTGAACCACAGAAATAAGTTTTATAATTTTTATTAATTTAATGCTAACACGTCACCACCGGTGGCTGCCGGCCACCACTCCGACCAGTACCACTGACGGCACCATTGCATCAAGCACTTTGATCACAGACAGGTACCACTTCGGTCATTGCTGATCACACTATGACCACCACCTCTGAGTTTTGCGGCCATCTCTGGCCGCCTTCTACCACTGCCATCACACTCCTACTGCTGCGGCCACCACTGATCACCGCTCCAACAGCCGCCTGCTGCCTTCTCTAACAACCACCACTTATATCTTTTTTAATGTTGTGGGTGTCAATGGAGGTAGTGATATTCACAGGTCTGCGAAATTATAAGTATTGACAAGATAATTTGTTCAATTGTTGCTCCACGGAGGCTCACAATGTCATTTGCAAGTTTGTGATGTCAAAAGTAATATTTTTCATTATTTTTTCAGACTTGATTATTTTTGTGTAAATATTTTAATATTTTGTGAAGCCAGAACAGAAGCTCAACTGAAAATAGATTTAGATTTTGAAAATTTCAAAACATAAAGCCAAAAATCACCTCATCCCCAACAGGGCCTTAAAGACGGCTAGATTCAGAAGTGGTATCATCCCCTAACTTGATCTCTAATACCTAGGACTAAATAACTTGAAACTCAAAAATTGGAAAAGGAAACATGGAAATCTAATTGATAGAGCCATTTACCTTGTCTCTTCCTAAAGCAGCATAATGTTGTAAGCCGTTGCAAGAGCCATCCTATGACAAAAAATTATAGAAGTTCAAATAGTGATTAGTTAATAAACATGATGATAACATGAACTTGACAACGACATTGGTTTTTTATATCAGACAACAAAGAATCAGTAGGAATAGATTACGCTGGTCACTTTTACACAAAGCATTAAGTGTGTGACCCGTGAAGAAAAATGCCATCGTAACACTGAGACTTATTTATTTTATAATAATATATTATAAACGGGAGAAAGATAAGGATAGCCAAGAGCACGAGGCTCTCAATATTGTGGGCCTGGTGAGAGTGTATATTGTCTCTGTGTGTGTGTGTGTGTGTGTGTGTGTTTGTGTGTGTGTTTGTGTGCGTGTGGTGTCTGTTTCAGCAGAAGCTTAGTAGTTTCACCTCAATTCATACAAGGCATAGATGTATCATAAGATTCATAACCTCAAAAACAAAATTAATCCAAGCAAAATTATGAATAGCTTAGCATATTTTGATATGTCAAAGTTCATTCACATCGTGAAAGTACCTGATGTACTGGAATATGTGATATAAATGACTCTGGTGTAGAAATTTTTAAAGCTTCATTTAGAGTCATGCATGCAGCTAAGAACTGGAATGGATCTTCCGCATTCAACCACCACCGTCTCCCTTCCATAGGTTGTTCAGCAGAATCAAATATCTCATCAAGATGATTTTCAACGAAAGTTATGCGACCTTCATTTGATAGTTTGTCAACACCACCACCATATAGATTTGCCAAGTGTATCTTCAGCCAGTGCAAACCAGATTTTCCAAGAGGACGTCCATCTGCAAATTCCAATATCCCTCGACATACATCTGAACCAAGGTGATTTAAGTGTGGATGCATGGGATATGCACGGCCCCGAAAATCGAGGTTATGTGGGTAGTAAAAACACTCTTCATCCTTCATTTTACGTGCTACCTGCAACCATAGATATCAATGAGTGAGTAGCTCGACAAAAATTATGGACTACCAGCCAATACACATGAATATCAAGAAAGCATACAGCAAGTTTAAGTTCTGTGTCACAACGTAGTGAATATCTCTCCCTGTTCTCTTTCTTCACAGATTTGACCTTCCATTTCCATTTCTTTTTCTCTGCTTCATCATCAGTTTCTAGCTCCTCAGGAATTTCAATCTACAATAGAAAATTGAGCACCATTTCAAACAATAATCAACCATAAGTTTCTTGAAACACAAAATGCAAAATTAATGATTCCTAAATCATGAATATTTACACATAAAAAGGAAAAAAAGCTAAAAACCAACAATAAAAACATCAATAAAAACAAAAGAAGAAAAAGGCAATTGTATAGTTGAGCTTACATCACTGCGGTCCACCAAACCAGCAAGTCGGCCTCCACCAGCCCATATCCTATCCACAACGCTGAGCACCTTGTTATTTACCCTCCATTTTGTATTCCCGAGAGTATCCAGAGCCTAATCAAGAGTTTTAGATGTACACTCGTTATAAAAAATCACTATTTAGACAAAAACATATGAAAAGAATATAATATAATATAATATAACATAAATAATAGAATATAATATAATATAATATAATATAATATAACACGGCCCAAAATGCATGACAACCATAATAAATTCAGACCTCAAATACAGGCTCTAGTTGCTTTCTAGGGACTTTCTTAACAGCCTCTCGTTGTTGCTTGACTCCATGAGTACGCATGACATAGGAGGGTAAGAACAAGTATCCCCCTCTGTCAAAACTGCGAAAGTGCGTCATAGGGAAAATTGAGAATCAGCACCACGTTAGCCATTCATCCAAAAGAAGTAAAACAGTAATATACATGTGCATTTTGTAAACATTGAATTGTATGATTGATTGTTGATAGTGTATGAAGAAAATCCTTTTCATATTTTGAAGCCAATTGCAAAAGGCAGTCGTTTACTTGGTTAATACTACAGTTATGTAGAAGAAACTAACTGTAGAAGAACACAAGTATGATGGGCTAGATAAAGCAAGACAGTCTAATGGCAGTGCTGATCAGAGATAAAAACACACTTGAAACCACAGATGAAGCAATACCACAAAACAAAGAAGCTAAGAACAAAACTGTATCCGTTAGGCTATATAACTTAGGTTAATTAGTGTAGTTAAGAGTTAGCTAGTAAGTTGATAAGTTTGTTAGGTGGTTGTTAAGAGTTGTTATTTTCGTTATTCTTAGAAAGTCTTTAAATAGCCCTCAATTGGTAGAGGGAAAGCTAGCTTTGAATAATTAAATCTAGTGACTAGAGAATGCTCTATTGTGAAGGGAGAGTGCTCATTTGGGGTAGCTTTGAGTGCAAGGTTATCGTCTTCATTGTATACCTTTTGTATCTTCTCTTTCAATCTTTTATTTATGTCGTTTAACTGATATTAAAAGAAAGATATTCAAAGAACTTTTCTTTTCTCAATTTTGTTGATCAATATTTATTCTAGTTAGAAACATTCTCTTGTTTGTTCAATTCTAACCAGTTTTGGGAATTCTTTTCATATATCATAAGGTAGGTTCCTAACAGTATCCCATAGCATATCTATGGCTATGTCATTAAACAGTGACCGATCATCGACTCGATTAGGCTATCAAGTCAGTAGATTAATGATCAACCCCATGGTTCACTAGTTGATACAGCATACACAAACCATTTTTTAGCGCAGTTTTTAACAATTTGGACATTGTTTCATTACAGTTGTATATTGTTGGGTTAAGCCCAAGCCCAGATATTCATAAGCTTAAATGCATGTTCCTTCTCTTACATTACTTTGTTATCTTTCTCTTTTCTCCAGCACTAGATCATTACTTTTTCTTCATTTCTTTTTCTTCGCTTTTTTATCTTCTTTCCTTTTTCTTGTTTCTTCTTCCTCTTTTTTCTGTCTATTGTTTAACTGTTCACAGTTTTTTACTGATGTATTCTTTAATCTCTACCGGTGACTGCCTCTGTGAGCAGTCACTGAGTTCATCAGTGAATCGGGTTGCGGAGTTGCACCAGTTCAAACTGATTCAAAGTCAGTTTTGTGATGTCAGCGCCAATTAATAGCATGGACGATCCGATGACATGGATGACCAGTCCAGTTTTATAACACTAATCTATTGGCAAGAAGATTCCTTAAAGATAAGTTCATTCATCTAAAAAAAATAGCCTATTAAAGGGTGTAATGTTCTGATTTTTTTCACATGATTATATTGGTTGATTAAACCACCTAGCCCTAATGTATATCATAAAGGTTGAATAAAAGTTTCAAATCATTCGTAATCATAAAAATGATAAGCAGAAGGTTAGCAAGACAGCAGTCAAAAGTGTTAAGTTATCATACCCTGTCCAGTTGACCGGTGGAACAACCATAGGCATATAAGGAATAACCATACTTTTTGCCTGTTAAAAAAGAATAAAAGAAATCAATAATTTGTAGAACCCAAAAATAGGAGATATGACTTTTAACATAAATATAAAACCAATGCAGGATGCAATGCAATCATATATGTTCATATCTGATTGAAATTGAAATAAACAATACATATAATGGTGCTTTTAATACCCAACAAGATAAGCTAATAACCCTATGAAAATTTGGTGACGTTCAATCAAGGATATGGAGAAAGACCAGGGAGAGAACAGGAGGAATTTACTCAATGCCAACCCTCAAGACCAACCAACTCCAACATGGTATATGTGATTTTCCACTAATCAACTACTAGGACCTAAGAGATAACCCCTAGCCAAACTATGGGTTAAAACAAGAAAAGTATATTTAAAAAGAAGAAAGGAGCTTTGATGTGCCCAGTCCATGAGAGAAAAACCAATAAACTCAAGGACTGGCTATCTGAACTTAATCCTACCCTCCTTGAGCACAATAAACTGTTCAGGTCCGTTTGATTTAAAAATTAATGAGACTAAACAACACTGAGGTAATTCCTTCATGTTTGATTCAAAAAATTATCATAGAACAACACAAAACATGGAACGAAGAACAACACAAAAACGCAAAATTTTGCTACTCAACGAACCGTGAGACAAAAGTTGTTCAAAGCACCTAACAGAAACAAAATACTCAATTTTATTTCCTACCTTAATATCTCTGTTTTTTTCCCCTAATTCCACCCCTTCATAGAACAACACAAAACATGGAACAAAGAACAACACAAAAACACAATTTTGCTACTCAACGAACCGTGAGACAAAAGCTGTCCCACGGACAAAGAACCTAACAGAAACAAAATACTCAACTTTATTTCCTACCTTAATATCTCTGTTTTTTCCCCCTAATTCCACCCCTTCATAGAACAACATAAAACATGGAACGAAGAACAACACAAATTTTGCTACTCAACGAACCATGAGACAAAAGCTGTCCCACGGACAAAGCACCTAATAGAAACAAAATACTCAATTTTATTTCCTACCTTAATATCTGTTTTTTCTCCCTAATTCCACCCCTTCATAGAATAACACAAAACATAGAACGAAGAACAACACAAAATTTTGCTACTCAACGAACCGTGAGACAAAAGTTGTCCCACGGACAAAGCACCTAACAGAAACTAAATACTCAATTTTATTTCCTACCATAATTCTCTGTTTTTTTTCCCCTAATTACATCTCCCCCCCCCCCCCCCCCCCGTACTGTGTTTAACTTTTAATTATTACACATAATATAGTATTATAGGATTTGGCTAACCACTCATGATTTGTTATGCATAAGCATATAATATCAATGGTTGATATTACTCACTTTACTCTCTAAAGTGAACTTCTCTAAAATTGCACACTTTAAAGGAAACTTATCCAATATTACATATATTTTCCATAGTATTATATATCATAGAAGGTACTGAATAGAATTTTACATTATTATACATGTGCTCCCTATTTTATTTTATTTCTGTAATGACAAATGTTAGTAAATTAGTTGTTAGAAAAGTTAGTATCGAGAGCTGAACCCACAACCCCCTATCTCTCCAACCATGTCCCCCTCCACGAAACCACTTTATCACTCCACTTGTGCCATCTATTGTCCACCAAACAATATACCTGACAAAGAGTAGTGTTGTCACCCAAGTTTTTGTCCTATGTTATTATGCTTCACTATGACTCAAACGCATTGTGGTGGATGACCGATGGCAGAATATGGTTGAAGGCCGAAAATCCACTCTATTAACACACCATGGCAGGCATCCCTTCACAAATTGCCTATGTCAAAATTCGCCATGCCATGGCGGCACCACGGCCACCATTTAACAACACTGATCAAACAGACCCTTCAGTAAAAAAAAAACTGGAGACAATGACAACCACAGCATAACGCTGGAGATATCTGCTTTGATGGGTTAAGCAAGGGCCACATTTGTGGGGTTGAAGATAAAGGTCTATCTTTGAATATGAGCATTATGCTCCAACTAAATAAACTGCATGACACCAAAAACTGCCCATCTCTACAAAGATTTCTAGGATCAAAGGTTTAGGCCATTTTACAAATAGGGAGTTAGCTTGTTTAGGATTATATTTCAGGTAGTATCCTGGTAAACAAAAAAATAGTCTTTCAAACAAAAAGGATTGTAAATGCACTAAGTTATCCGGTACAGAAATAATATGTATTAAGAATCTAGAAAAATGATTAAATTGAAATTCGCAAGAAAATGCTCAAGCTAGATTCTCCCTTATATACCAACTTTTATTCTTCTCATACTCTTTTAACTTCTTTCTTCACCCTATTCCCACATCTCCTATCTTCATCTTCTAGATCCTATGATTCTTCTAGGCCATCATCACCATTAATACATTTTAAAGTTTTTCTAACTTCGATTCAATTCAATAACTAAATATCTGTTACAAATAACAATACTAGAAATGCTTGAGAAATACATAATGCAACTCTCCTTTCCAAACTAAAGGCTCAATAACCTTACAAAAAGTTGTGCTAAAAATGTTGCGTGATATACCTCTAATGATGAACAGTTCAATTTGAATTTCGATTAAAAGAACAGAAGGCAATAGAATATACTTACAGTTCGGTCAAGCCCTTTAAGAATTAGATGGTCACATTCAATAACACCATATTTTCTGCCTGCTTTCCTGCTTAGATAAAAACAAGATAAAAAAAGGTCAAAATAAAAAATATTGTTGAAAAAAATATAATTGTAACCAGGAGACGGAAAGATCAAAGCTCACGCTGCCTCTTTCACCGTTCTAAATGAATGCACAAATGCAGGACGGATATCAGGTCCACCATCTTGTGACTGGTCTGATTCTGATTCTGATGGCGGTTGAATATATGCCGTTTGAACCAAAAGTTCAACCAAGCGGCTTCCTACCTGTGCAGTGGACAAGAGGATACATCTTATTAAAAAACAAACAAATAGAAAAACAAACATTTTGAGTGTGTAAAAGAGACTATGCACACCTTTGTCTTCATAACTGGTCCCCACGGTTTTGTATCATCAATGCCCTTCAAAATTCCGCGCACTGCAGCAAGCTTCTGCTTTTTCATCAAATCAATGACCTTTTTACGCAGTTTCTCTTCTTCCTTTATGACTTTAGTGGACTGAACTACTTCATTTTTCTTGCCTTTAACATGTTTTTTCTTACTACTCTTTTCCAAGAACTTGTGTATTCTAACCTATAGTGTAACAATAAGCAGGATATAAGGTTACACACATAGCAAGAGTACAGCAATGGATTAAGATACTATATACATATAATGATATCCCTTTGAAAGTTTACTGTTCAGAATAAATGGACTTAAAAGGATGAAAATTTTGTTGTTATAATCAAGTCTTATAACTACATTCTGCATACTCACTTGCACATATCCGAATGTGAATGTGGTTTCCAGGGAGCGAGGGAAAATGTGGAACAGGTTGAATAGCAGGTTATGCACTCCCCCATTTTGGGTTCATTCGCACAAAAATCCCCACAAAAGCCTTGTCCCTATCTCATCCCTATTTTGGGATTCCCACCCTCAGTTCCAATCAAATAAAGCCACAGTTACCTAGCATGTAAGGAATTACCTAACATTCCTACCTCTAAACACATTTTAAAATAATGATATAAAAAACTTAAAATAAAAAACATAATGAAAAGACATAAAATTTTAACATTATAGATCACTAAGTAGATCTTTGCCTACTTGAAATACTAATCTCTCTTCTCCCCCAATACCTCTTAAACTTCCTACAGCCACTCATGAGTTTTCTAAGGATGTTTCTCGGTCGAAACAAGTATGAAACTGAGTAATTTGAACTATTTCGATCAACATATTTATGCTATTAATAACACTTGAAGTGCAAACAAAAAAAAATAACATAAATGCAATCTGTCTCACCTCTTGCTCAATGGAATCACCTACACTGCACACGGCCTGTACAACCCTAGCACTGCCAACGAATTCTTTCTCAGTTCCTGCCATCAACAACGCCATCATCTTATGCATAGTAATTACAGCCATCTTATCGGATGGCAACTGAAGAAAGTAAGGCGCATAAGCTGTCCTCTTCTTCCCATTTCGATACATCTCTTGCTCATTCTCAATAGCATCCCTTAGAGGCTCAAACCAACCAAGAAACAATGACTTCATGTAAGGCAAATTAGGTGCCAACTTCTGTTCACACATATCCATCAAAAGCTCTTTGTATTCCATTGCAGCTTCCTGCCAAAGTTCAGTCTCAATCTTTACTTGTCTTTTTCTCAACTCCTTGTATTTCCCCTCTGCCAAACCATTCCACCTAAACCCAGCATTCTGCCTCCTCTCTTCTCTCTTCATCTCCTTCAACAACTCGTTAATTTCATCATCAACCGGGGCAGAATCACCTTTTTCCGCATCGTTATGCAAAATCCCCTCATTTTTTAACATAAAATCATCAATCTTCCTCTTATCTTCTCTCTCCATCTCCTCCAAAAACTCTTTAATTTCATCATCAATCACAGCAAGATCATCTTCCTCGACGTCGGTTGAAGAAAGCGTCTCAGTAACATTAGAATATCTTTCAGCATCAAATCGAAAATCCGAATTGTGAAAATTCCTCTCATCCTCAACATCAGTAGAAGAAACCGCCTCAGCAACACTAGAATAACCCTTTGCATCAAAATGTTGCATATTAGAACAACAACACCCGCCAAAATTCTCAACTAACTGAAACCTAGATTTATTCACACGCCCACTTCCATTTTCCTTTCCAAAGTTACACAAAACTTCGTTATTAACAGGAAAAATAGAATTTTGAGAGAAAACAAGAGGTGGGTAGTTAACACTCCGACGTGACAAACCTTTACAGACTTGTTTCGAAACATTCCGCCACATGTTTGATGAAATGCCCAAATGAGATTTTTTCAAAAAATTCAAATTTTTGTTGTGGATAAGAGAATTGGGTAAGGATTCAACGGCTGTAGTGAACATTAAATTAACCATAGATGAAAATGGGTTGGAGAAAAAAAATGAAAAGTGAAGAAGAAGAAGAAGAAGAAGGGTTAGCAGAAACAAAATTCATAGATATGAAGAAAAATGGAATTGGAATTTGGGGCGCTGCCTTTGATGATGAATGAACGTGGGTTGGATTTAAGGACGGTTATTGATAGCAGTTTCTGATAAACCCTTCTCTTGTGTTTGATAAATGAAAAACCCCTCTCCCTATTGCTCACGTTTAAAATCTAATGGAATGATATAACCATTTATTTAATGATAGAAAAATTCAATGGCACAGATCGTAGAAGGGATATCAACACTACACGTTCATTTTTTTCTCTACTAGTGTGGTGTTATAATCGAGCATCAAAGTTGCGTTATCGTCAAATGCTAAATGGGGTTGTTCAAAGCTACATGATGCTACGATAGTGTTTCATCACTAACAACATAATTTTTTGCTCTTGATGGCTCTCTAAACACACGAATTTTTTCGTTGACGGGCTCACGCTATATTTTTATGTGAGCACATATCGTGTCAGGGTTCTTCAAGTTGTTCACGTTTCTAGGTGTGATGTATCTCGCGTTTGGGTTTGTTTTAGCGTTTATACGTCTGGTGTTTCTCGAATATGAGTTCATTATTATTCTTCGCCATTCTAGGTGTTGCTCGCCACAGTTCTGTTAGTTAATCTTATTCGATCTACCCCTTTTCTGTTTTGACTATCGTTTGTTTTCTGACTGAGTTTCGGTCGGTGCAGATTGTTTCATAACCCTTCTTCAATTGGCTTCGTTTGTTGAGAATATAAGCTTCACGATCTGGACGATTTAGTTCGTGTTGTTGTGGTTGTGGTTTTGTTGCTGCAATTTGAACCGTAGATCTCACCATTTAGGACTTGAGATCCTAAAGACAAGGGTGTGAGCCCTTGGAATAAGGTTGGGCGCCCTCCAGGAGGGCACAGGGCCCACTTGACAGTCATAAATAACCCTAGGTGACCTTCCTAAAGGGCACCCTCTGGGGGAGCCCTCAGCAGCTTACGAGGGCGCCCTAGTCATGGTTTTGGCCCTTTACGATTTGGGCCCAAAACCATGGCCGGATAGGCCCAAGTCAAGGCTACAAATAGTAACCTTGGGATCATTCCCAAGGCATGACCTAAACAGACTCTGAAACCCTAGTTTTCATACATTGTACTCACAGCCAGTACAGTTGGCGCCCACCGTGGGGCTGCGGTAAAACTAACCTAGCCACCAACTCCGACGAAAAGGCGGTCGATCCGCGGCCTCTGAAAACCATAGGATGCCGTGAATCCACCGTATTTCTCAGGAGCAACCCTGAAACTTCCGAATCCGCCGCGATTCAACCCTAACCCTAATCAAACGTTCAACCCAACCTGTTCTTTGTTCAGAAACCAACCCTCTCTCTGACATTTTCGATCCTAACCGCTAATCTTCAACCATCAACCTTAGTCTTCATAACCGACCCAAACAATCATCATCGTCGCCGTCGATGGCGGACCCAGCAGCCTTAGAAGCCCTACAACAACAAATCCTGCAGCTTCGCGACCACAACGAAGCTCTGCAGGCGACAATGGAGACAATCCAGCAGCAACAACACACTGAGGGGAACGGGTCCCAGCAGGACGAATCGGTAGATCCAAATCCACAACCACTTTCCGCCGAAGTCTGGAACGCGCCGGTCCCAGAAAACTTCAAGCCGCCCTCTCTTTCGTCTTTCGACGGAAAGAGCGATCCAGTGGAGCACGTAACAGCTTTCAACACCCAGATGGCCATCATCGGCGCTACTGACTCCCTCAAATGTAAGCTGCTGGCAGGGACCTTCAAAGACGTTGCCCTCAGGTGGTACATGAACTTGCCTCGTTTCTCGGTCGTCAGTTACCAAGACATGACGCGCAAATTAACACACCAGTTTTCGGCCAGTCGCCACCGCAAGGTGTCATCTACCAGCCTCTTCAACGTCCGCCAAGGGTCGAATGAGACCCTCCGTGAATATCTTGCAAGATATAACGACGCCACAATTAAAGTCGTGAACCCGAACCAGGAGCTGTTTGTAGGAGCTTTCCAAAATGGCCTCCGTGCTGGACAGTTCAATGAATCGCTGGCGCAAAAGCCAGCCGATTCCATGGAGGAAATCATGTCTAGGGCAGAATGTTACATAAAAGGAGAGGAGAGCAACGCCGAAAAGAAAGCAAGGGATTCCAGGGAGCGTGCCCCCAACAGCTATGACCATCGCCGCAACTGTTATCCACCCAACAACAGAGACAGAGCGCCATACAAGCGTCACATCCAAGATAGGCGCGCACCCCTGCCAGAATCCTTCACGGCCCTCAACACTCGCCGTGAGCAAATCTGGAGAGATGTGTACCATTCTAGAATCATCCCCGAACCCCCACCACCGAGAGGAAACATCATGGGAAACGACAAAGAAGCCTGGTGTAAGTATCACCGCATTAAAGGACATACCACAGATGATTGCATCCACCTGAAGAGAGAGATTGAAAAGTTGATTCAGAATGGCAGGCTAAGAGGATACGTGAAGGAAAGCAGAGAAGGAGACAAGCGTCCCCCCGAAGACCCTCAAAAGGAGAAAGATGTGGCGAAGGACAGTGAGCGCCACACCTTGAACACCATATCCGGCGGCTTCGCATGAGGAGGGGAGTCCAGCACCTCTCGAAAAAGATATGTGAGGCAGGTAATGTTGGTCGATGACCACGCCATAAAGGAGCCGGAGCGCCAAACAGATATCACCTTCTCAGGTGAAGACCGCAGAGGAGTGATCCCCCACATGACGATCCCATGGTCATTACTGTGCAAATTTTCAATTGGGATGTCAAGAGGGTGTCGATTGATCCCAGAAGCTCCACAGATATCCTTTATTACTCTGCTTTTGAAAAAATGGGATTGGACGAGGACCAACTGCAACCCTTCAAGGGAATACTGGCTGGCTTCACAGGAGAGCAGGAACACGTTCGTGGATACATCACATTGAAGACAACATTCGGCACAGGTAACAGCGCCAAAACCATCAGGATTAGGTATTTAGTAGTCAACTCGCCCTGTTCTTACAATATCATCATAGGCCGCCCGGCCTTCAACGTCCTTGACGCTTATCTTTCCACTAAGTTCCTCATTATGAAATATCCGTTGGACAATGGACGGGTCGGCGCTATCAGAGCAGATCAGAAAGTTGCACGAGAATGTTATCACAACAGTTTGAAGCTGCAAAGAGAGAAGAAAGGAACCAGCAACCCGAAAACACATCAAGTGAACTTCGTTAGCACAAACCTAGAAGAAGAGTTTCAGCAAGAGCACATATGAGCAGCGAGAGGTCCAAAGGAAAGTTCAATGGACGAAGAGCTGAGCACAACAAAGCCCCTAAAGACAAATCCGAATTTCGCCGCTCATCAGCCGACATATATGCTTAGCGTTCACCCCGCCGAAGTGTGTCGTCGCCTCGCTCTTTATCCAATCCAGCAAGCAGATGTACTCAAGCCAGACTTACCGAAGGGAACAAGCACGATTCCGAGATTCCCCAAGCCTAAGCTCGTCCGTGATTCAGCTACAAAGCAGGAAGAAACTCGCCACAACAATTCAAAGGCGAACTAGAGGGTCAACAAAGCCACTTTAATTTTTACTGTCTTTTATCTTATGTATTGCGACATCTCTGTACAGCCTTGAAGAAAAGTAGTAAGGGGCACTCTTTTCCCCCGCAGTAATGGGGGTTTTTAATGAGGCCCCGCTTTTTTATTATTATCATATATATCACTTGTTTATCTTACTTTCATGGCCTGTAGCAGATCACCAACGCCGAATCTTAAATGAGCTCGTCATCTGACTCGTGAACCCCAGCGAGGGTTGCCACCTAATTCCTTAACCCCAAAGAGGGCTCTAAGACGTCGTGAGCTTAAAATGAGATTGCCACCTAATTCCTTAACCCCAAAGAGGGCTCTAAGATGTCGTGAGCCGAAAATGAGATCGCCACCTAATTCCTTGACCCCAAAGAGGGCTCTAAGACGTCGTGAGCCGAAAATGAGATCGCCACCTAATTCCTTAACCCCAAAGAGGGCTCTAAGACGTCGTGAGCCGAAAATGAGATCGCCACCTAATTCCTTAACCCCAAAGAGGGCTCTAAGACGTCGTGAGCTGAAAATTAGATCGCCACCTAATTCCTTAACCCCAAAGAGGGCTCTAAGACGTCGTGAGCCGAAAATGAGATCGCCGCCTAATTCCTTAACCCCAGAGAGGGCTCTAAGACGTCGTGAACCGAAAACGAGATCGCCGCCTAATTCCTCAACCCTTTAAAGGGGACCCTAAAGCGTCATGCGCCAAAAGAAACAACCCCACAATTCTCAACATTATTATGAAACAAACACAAGTAATGATCACCGCCCAGGAGGGGCTTTCTGAAATGCATAAATTTGAGGGTAAAAGGAACAGACGAGAAGTTTAAAGAAAACAATGTATCATTACAAATTGAAAGAAGAGTACTGAGTTCGAAATAAATTAAAAAAGTACAACAAGAGAAATTATAGTTCGTCCACTAGGGCGCCATCTACAATAATTTTAAAGGAATCAAGGGTGGAAAGATCGACGCCAGGATGGAGAAGGGCGACTTGAGCCTTAGCCCTTTCAAAACCAGCATCGAAGTTCAGAGCCAGCTCGCCCTTCGCTTCGGAAACCTCAGCCTTAAGTTGATCCTCCCTTTCTGCTCCAACCGCGACATCATTTTGCAGCTTAGCAATAACCCTGTCCTTCCCAGCAAGATCCGCTGCATAACCAATCTTCAGATCGGAGATGCGCTTATCACACTCAAGCTTCACCGCCTCCCTGGCTTCCTTCACTTCCCTCTCCCTCGCATCCTTGGCTTCCTCCACCTCTTTCTCCAATGCCCTCACCGTAGCTTGAAGAGCCTCTTCATTCTGCACCAGCTCTTCATACTTCCGATCCACCGCATCCAAAAGCATTATAGACCGCAAGCAATGAACTCACACATCCCTCGTCATAAAGGGAACAGCGCCCTGGTTCCCCGCCTCCGCGTCTTCTGGCTAAAAACCAACCTCTCCTTGACATAGGCGTCATAGTCAAAACCCTTATCCCAGAAAGATGGCACTGACCTACTGGTTTTGATAGCGCTAATCGAGGAAGGAGAAGGCGTTTTCTTTCCTTTTTTCTCCGCCGCTGCCTTTCCTTTATCATCTTTCCCGGGCGACGCTTTATCATGCATAGCCGCTGGGAGGGACTCAGCTTGAAACTCAGGCGGATGATCAGCCTTTCTCTTCGGCTTGCGGGTAATGAGTTCAGCGGGATCAGTGGTCGCCATCCCCTCAGCAGCCTTTTTGGCCTTCAATTCCTCGAGATATCTCTTCCTCTCCGCCGCAGTCATGGGCGCCATATCCTCTACAGAAAATGAAGCAGAAAAGTTAAGGGGACAAGAAAATAGAAAAGCAAAGTATAGTCATAAATAAATAAATTCGACTCACGCAGGTACTCGTCTAAGCTATCTACATCCCCTTCCCTATTCAACAGCTCCCGGATGTTCATAGGCAACATTTTATCCAAAAAACAGACGACGCCCTGGTCGTATGCATCCAGCTTCTCATAGTCAAATCCCATGATAGACGCTGGAGCACTCGTCCAACATATGGGAAACCTCAGCTTACCATCAACCCACACAGCAGCTACCTCACAATCCTTTCATCTCCGAGTTCGAAGGAACGTCTGTCTCCAATTCTTGTAATGAGAGGCGTAGGGCGGGAACAACCTCTTACCGGGATGCACACTGATGGACACCCAAGATTGCTTATCTACCCCCTTCGTGCCGTAAAACGTAAAGAAGGATCCAACTGAGGGCTGGAAACCCAGCCCCTCGCATAAAATCTCAAAAGCACGTATAAACACCCAGCTGTTCGGCTGCATCTGAGAAGGCGCCACATTTAAACAATTGAGTACGTCAACTTCAAAGGGCGTGAAGGGATACTTCACACCCAGATCCTCAAAAACAGTCGTATACATGTGAAACATCTCACTCTTCACTCCCTTCGGCCTTTGTATGCATATTTTCTCACCTGGGCGACAACGTTCCAAGACCACGTCCTCCTCAAATCCCGTAGAGGACACGTGCAGTTTACTCCGAAAAAAAGCCACCCGCTGGGGGTCCATGTACATGGACTCTGAACGAAGCACCTCGTCGGCGAAACTCTCTCGCTCTCTCACTTTTATTACATTTTTTTAGCTGAGAAATACAATGATTCGGCTTATTTTAAATTCTTCTCTTTTTTTTATATATGACACAAAGTGATCTTTTTGTTCTCTAGTACCCCTACCCCAGACTTAAATGGTTGCTAGTTCCATGAGCAACCCCAAACTTGAACTTTTTCATGATAGAACACACAAACAATGCCTAACTCCAATATACATTGGGTGAATATTCCTATGGTCTCTAGGCTTGTAATGTGGTTTGTCACTGAAACAAAGGGATCTAACCTATTGGCTCAACTTGGCTTAAACAAAGGATAATTCAATATAAACGCAGGTTGGCTTCAAAGGCTCTAGGTACAAGCAATTTGCCTTAGTGTGTACACAATATAACCAATTAATAGCAAAGAAAAATTGCAAGTCCTAGCAATAGCGTCTGCACGGAACACTCTTTTGCAAAAGTTGAAAAATAAAATTTAGGCTTAACCTTTGATAAGTGCCTAAAAGTAGTTATCTTTTGATATATTTTAAGGCACTTATGTTACTTGTTTTACAAGTTATCTTAGGATAAGCTCATATTTGTGGTTAAAATGCTAAATTTGTGATCCTATGTCTTACCCCATTTAATTATGCAGGAATTTCATGCTTGGACCTGAATTGAGCAAAGAAATGTGAAGTTTTGTTAAAGCCATCGCTACAAGCGCCAGATGCCTCGCTACAAGCGAGCCTAGGCAGGGAATTATGGAAGTTCATCGCTACAAGCGATGAACCGGTCGCTTCAAGCGAGCATATGCAGGAAGTTTTGAAGGATCCATCGCTATAGCGACAGATCTCGTCGCTGTAGCGACCAAGGGCGGTTTAATGCTGGATGCTGACGTGGAGCTCCCCTATTGGCCAAGAAAACTTCGTCGCTACAGCGACAGGCTGGTCGCTTGTAGCGAGCGAACAAAAACTCAGTTTTATAAAAGCCTTTTTAGCTCATTTCTTAGATATAACTTGGAGAATTTTTACTTCCATTTGAGGATTGCTTTTTAATTCAGTTTAGTAATAGTTTAGGACTTAGTTTTTAGGGCTAGAAGCTATGATCTTCAAGGAGCAAAAGTGATTGGATTGTGGAATCAACCAAAGGCTTTGGGAAATCAAGACTTAGGCTATGATCTTCATCTTTTCTCTACTCTTTTGTATAGTTGTCATGAAAATGAACAACTAACTTCCCTTTGTTGGAATTGGAGGTATTATTTCTAGCTTAGATGTAATCCATGATTATGTAAATATATGATTTTAGCAATTTATGTGTTTTTGAAGTTATTCTTGATCTTCATTCGCATGCTTGATTCAATTGTTATTGACAAATACTTTTGAATCTATGTTTAGAATAATCTTCTATCAAAATAAGAAAATCTAGAAATGGATTTGGGTTTTGATAATCGCACAAAGTTTCGGATCGTAATGCTTTCGGATCGTTTGATTGATTGGGAAATCGTCGATTAAACAATACGATCGATCTCACGATGTCATTTGGGAAATCAATGACGTTGTCGAGTGATACGTGATATTTTCGCTAAACGCTAAAATTCATATGCATAATTTTTAGATTATATTCGATGCAAGATTGATGAGCTCCTATTCCAACGCTTTTATTCCCTATTATTTATCGTGTTATTTCTGCTTTTACATTACTTTAGTTTATATGCAACCAAGTAAAGAAACCCTAACTCAAAACGATATCGATTGTTGAATGGTTCGAGATAGCGCACCTAATCCCTGAGGAGACGATAATTGAAAAATACTTACTTTTGTTACTCAACTAACAACCTTACAAGCTGAGGTCTCTGGAAGTTGTGGCTACCTAAGCATCCTTTCTTGTCGTACACTTCCCTTTGAAATTTCATGCAAGCAACCACCTCCATTGAACTTTTGACAAACCATTGATGAAATCTTTGTTACTAACTGGTAAAATTCAAACAAGTTAATTCATTAATAATAAACAAGAAACAAATGCAGTACAAAAGATAGGGGAATTACAATTGAATTCAAAAGGACACCACGACAAAGACAATTATTGAAACGATTAATGTGGACTTAATTAATTTTTTTTCTTCTTTTTTCGTCCATCTTTTTATTTCTTTTTTTTATTACTTCAAATAAACACTTGCAAAATAACAAATATTAGAAAAATGATGGGTTGCCTCCCATCAAGCGCTTTCTTTTACGTCATTAAGCTTGATGCTTCAGCCACTGTTAGGGCGGCATATATGACATAAAGAACACATCATCCTTCTTCTTCCTCTTGTTTGGGAGGAATTCCATGAATTTGGCACAAAGAATCAGATACTCCCATGCACCCACTGTTAAACCTTTGGAATTTGAACTCTCCCACCTTAGAGAAAGACATGAATCCATTTGCACATGAGTGGTTTCTTTAAACCCCATTTGTTGAGACTTCAGGTAGAGACCAACATTCTTCACTTGTGGATTTTCTTCCACCACAATAACCTGACACTTTGTCTCCATCTCAACCAACTTCTTCTGAGACTCATATGCTTTCTCAACAAGATCACCACATTTAACTTCAAATTTATCAAATGAACCTAGGTTTGACCTCATGAATTCATCTAAAATAGTTTGAAGTTGAGAGTTGTAATCTATGTTGATCACTTCATGCTCTTCTTCATTTTCTATGAATTGCTCCTCACAATAGTAGCTATTATGATAGCCTCCACAAAAATCGCATCTCATACTCAATCTTGCTTCCAAATCCTTTATCTGTAGAGAGATCATCCATTTTTCATAACAAATGATATTGATCTCTTCTGAATCAATCAGTGATCGACTATCCAACATTGCTACAAAACTCAGAGAAACCTTTCAGTAGTAAAGCACAAAGAAATAGACATGAAGAGCATAAATCATAATTTTTTTATTTTCTTCTTTCAATATACAAACAAAAAAGTAAATGACAGAAATCCTAAATAATAACAAAATTGCCAAGTCGAAACGATTTAACAGTCCCCGGCAACGACGCCAAAAACTTGATAGACTTTTAGCAAGTATACTAAAAATGCATCGAAGTAATAAAATTTATAAGTTCGTATCCATGAGGACTGTTATTAGTTGCTACTCAGCAATTTCATTAAGATACATGATGTGTATAAATGGGGGGTGGCAAGAGGCAATTGGTTTGGTTGAACAACATAAACTGTTGAAAAGATAATTAATGTTTGGTTTTAGAAATTTATGAGAAAGATGGTTGAGCCCTTCGATTCCTCTAACACTATTGTATGATAAATTGCACCCCTTTCATATCAATGTCTACTTAATTTTACGATAGATTAACAAAATGGTTCTACCCAATCTCTTGACCTAGAACCCTCTCCTGAAGTAACTATCCCTTAATCTCTTAAGTGAAATAGAAACCGTTGGAGGTTTTACACAGTCCGTTAATCTCTAAATCATAACCTAACAATTTTCTATCTCTAGCTTAATTGATTAGGTTAAACAAATTTCCTAGATCAGATTCAAAAGCCATGGCTAGTGGTCAATCGAAGTCCACAATCAATTAATATATTCTAGAAAGCTAGGGTAATAGTCAATCATAAACATACAAAAAGCATTAAGACGTAAAGAAATCTGAATAAAACTAGGTTTTCATTGATAATCCAAGGAGTTCATACAATTCATGAAGCCATACAAATTACATCAGATTCATCTAAGGCTCAACCACAATAGAATTAGTTACTCATAGCTAAAGTACGAACAACAAATTCAAAAGAAAGATTCATTACATGGAATGGATAACTGACTATGAGTTTTGATGGTCTCCCACCTAATCTCCAGCTCTTCAGATCCAAATTATGCCTTTTTCTCTCCAAAATTTCGAACCCCAACCTCAGAAACGTGTTTGCCTTAAATAGATAGCAAAATCATGTCCCGAAGTCCTAAAATCGTGGCCCAATCTCACATAAATTAAAAATCCGTCCTGACGCACCATCAAAATCGGCGCCCGAATTTTTACGATTTAGCAGCCTTCTTTTGGTCTTCAAATCGGCGCCCGATTTGCATAAATCTTGGCCCGATCTTCTCTTTCTCGAAATGCCTGTTTTTCTTCTAATTTTCAGCTTCAGAGACCATACAATTACACTGAACTCAACTGGAAAATGCATAAAAACAACTAACAAAACAGATATGACATAGTGTCATCACCACGCACATAACACTTTATACCACAAACTCTCCCTTTCCTCCAACACCCTCCAAACACATTTACAAAGTAAAGATAAATTAAATTCCTTAAACCACCTCACCCCTTAAACCTCCATTCTCCCTTTCCAAACATAAAGCATCCCATTTTATCCAAGACATTTTCCTAAAATCCTCACAGACACAAACAAAAAAAAGTGCTAAAAATAGAATCAAAAGAAGAAATGATATCTGAGGGACCCTTGAAGAAGGAAAGAAAATAAACCTGTATGGAAGACATAACAGACTTGAGAAGAATTACCCCCCCCCCCCCCCAAGAGAGATTCCTACACTTCCACCCTGACAATCTACTTAGAATACGCTCAATCAAATGATACCAAAAATGAAGCTTTCTAGGATCCCCACCAATGAGCAGCCCCAAGTACAAGAAATGAATGAAGCCATGTTTACAATTCATTACCAAAGCCGCCTCATGCAACCACGACCAAACAATATTAACACCAAACAACATGATTATGTGGAAATTAACTTTTAAAATAGAAATCTCTTCAAACAAAAGTAAAATCGCCTTCAATGATCTAACATTCGCCTAACTTTTAACCCCTACCAATAGAGTATCATCAACGAACTGTAAATGAGAAACTGACACATTGGCCTAGGCCCTCACACCAAAACCAGTAAATTAACAATTCTCCACCAAGAAATTCATCATAATATTAAAACCTTCGGCAGCTAAAAGAAATAGAAAAGGAGAAAGATGATCTCATTGACGAAGTCCTCTTTCCAACGTAAACTCATAAGTTGGGCTCCCATTCACAAGCACCAACGATGTTGTTGTTGTAACACATTCTAAAATCCACTTACGCCAAAGCGGAGGGAAATTCATTTTAACCATCACATCTCCCATGTACCTCCAGTCTACCAAATCATAAGCTTTCTCAAAATTGACCTTAAAGATAATTAAATCTTTCTTCGACCTACAAGCCTTATCCACCAATTCATTGGCTATAAGAATGTCATCAAGGATTTGTCTACCTTTACCAAAAGATGATTGAGCCTCCGACACAATATTACCAACCACTTTTCTCAATCTATTAGCAAGCACCTTCGACAAAATTTTATACAAACTATCAACCAAAGATATAGGGCGAAAATCAGCCAGCCTCTAAGGACACTCAACTTTGGGAATTTAATGTTATAAAATTACTATTGATGCCTTTGGTTAACTTACCATTGCGGTGAAATTCAGCAAAAAAATTCAACAATTCCACCTTCAACATATCCCAAAAATCTTTGATGAAACACAGATTAATCCCATCCGGCCCAAGACTCTTGAAATTATCACAGTCCCACACCACCTTCTTGATCTATTCTAACAAAAACGACTTAATCAAATCGCCCTCCTCCTCATCACTAATAGATTTGAACAAAAGCTCCCTTAGCTCAGGTCTAGCATCCACCACTACTTTAAAGTGATTTTGAAAGTGTTGAATCAAGGCACTTCTCACTCCTTCTACACCCTCTACCTGACCATCATTAACATTAATAGAAATAATAGCATTCAACCTTCTCCGAGGAGACATCATTCCATGAAAAAATTTAGAATTCGTGTCACCCTCATTTAACAAATTTATTCTTGAATTTTGCCAATGAATACTCGAATGTAATTTAAATAAAGCCATAATATCGACTGATAAAAGATGAAGTTGATCGACCTCCTCCTTCTCTAAACCCTGGACCTCCCCTTTAACATCCAGAAACAACATACCATCTTTTGCACCACAAATTTTACTTTCAAATTTTTTGGTATGATTTTGGTGCCAACTCTTCAAACTACCCTTTATCAGCTTATATTTCTCTTTCAACACAAACCCGCTCCACCCATGAACCTAATAAGACAACCATCTCTCCTTAACAAACTCCTTGTAACCTGGTAAATCAGCCCAACATTTCAGCAACTGTTGCGGCCTAGAACCCCAATTCTCGTCATCAATCGTTAAAAGAATCAGACAATGATCAGATAGCCCTCTAGGAAGAGCCGCTTGGATAGAATTCGGCCATAAGGAACACCAAGCATCAAATAATAAAAAAATGATTCAACCTACTCATATACAAGCCATCCCCGCGATACCAAGTAAAACTTCAACCACATAAAGGCAAATCAATTAAGAAATTACCATCAATAATGATTGAAATGAGAAAAATCTTGATGACGATCACCTACCGTCCTACTTCTTCTCTCCTCAATGGAAAATATAACTTTAAAGTCACCCAAAATACACCAAGCAGCCTCCTAATCATTATTAATCAATCCACCCACCACATCCCATAACAATTGTCTACCCCGACTTTCACATGGAGCATAAACATTGGCAATAGAAAATGGTAGACTAGTTTTGATAAATCTCCCTTTAATCACCAAACAATTCTCAACACTCATAGTCACCCAAACATCCACCTCAAGAGTATCCCATAACGTTAAAATACCCTCTGACACACCTACTGAAGGCCTATAAGAAAAACTAAAGGCTTATTCAATCCACTGGTCCCTTAACTTAATTGTTTGTCTCAAAATGGTCCCCTAATTATAATTTGTCTCAATCTGGTCCCCTAAGTTTTTCTCCGTTATAAGTTTAAGTCCTTTCTGTTAGTTTCTTTTAGAAAACGTTAAGTCATGTATATGTGGCGTTTGACATGGCAATTAAATTAGTTATGTGGCAAATATGATTCAACACTATAAATTGGAGGTTCTTAATGAAATTAGGGTTGATGTTACATTTTCTCCCTTCCTTCACAACCAAAGTCGACCTTCTTCTTCTTCTTAACCATAATCAAATTTCTTCTTCTTCTTCTTCTTCTTCTTCTTCTTCTTCTTCTTCTTCTTCTTCTTCTTCTTCTTCTTCTTCTTCTTAAAATCCTCTTTGTCAATCATGTCTAACCATTCATCAAAAAGCCAAATAGGGTATATGACCAGTCAATTGGTTCAGTTGGATCTAGTTTGAGAAGGATATCAAATAGGGAATGTTGGTGTGGAGAACAAGCTGTAATTCGAATAGTGGCTGATATGAGTAACCCCAACTGTGGGAAGAAATTTTGGGGTTGTAAGAACTACAAAAATTCATTTAACAAAGGGTGTAGTTTCTTTAAGTTACTTGATGATGGTGGTATTGATGAAAGGGATATCAAGATTGAGAAGCAGAAGAAAAAGAATAAAAAGTTGAAGATTGAGCTGGAAAATACAAAAAAAAAATGTTGAGAATGTCTCTGGTTTTTGGTTTGATATGCTTTGGGATGTTGCTAATATTAGGGACAGTTTTAATTTGCAAAAGCACATCAATCTGGAATGGATTTTATTTGAAGTAGTTTCCTAGTTGTTTTGGTAATCAATAGTAATTGTTGTAATGGAATGGATTTGATTTGATTATGATGAATTGTTGTAATGAGTTTTGATTATGATGAATTGTTGTAATGGTTTTGAAATTGATGTTGGTTTAAATGTGTACAATTTTGTTCACTATCTTTAATTTTGTCAATACTAGAAGAGCATGTACAAGTTTATACCTATCATCTTAGATTAACATAAAAGAGCTTGTAACTTAGAAAAGCATGTAAGCTAGAATTGTTGTAATGGGTTAGAGACACAATTCTGGAAATTTAGAAGTGCATGTAACTTAACTAATGTAATTAACAGCATTTTGAAAAAAGCATAAATTGCTATTGATAGTGAGAAACTGAATTCAACATAACATTACATTCTGTTTGCAGCAGACTTGGCCAGAAGTACATAGTTAAGCCTAAATATTACATAAAATAGCTTGCAACAAAAATGGCCAAAAGTACATAGTTAACCCAAAACATTAGGACATGAGCCAGAAACATCATTACTTTCTATTTGCAACACATTATACCAAAAAAAATTAAAACATAAGCCTAAAGCATAACCATTACATCAAAATATCATAATACATCAACTCAATTAGGTTGTGAGGATGGTAAAACATCCTTCTTTGATTTCTGATTTGGATTTTTAGCTGGTGGGGGTTGTGAAGATGAAACTTTATCCTTAGCATTTCTTTTCCCAGTCTTGGATTGTTGAGTTACAGATGCTTGTTAAGGAGCAGAAATGTTCTGAGATGATGCTTGTTGAGTAGCAGTGTTACTCTGAGTTGAGGCTTGTTGAGCAGCAGGGTTGTTCTGAGTTGTAGCAACTGGAGCAGAGGCTTGTTGAGGAGTAGAAGTGGTCTGAGTTGTAGATTGTTGAGGAGCAGAAGTGGTCTGGGCTGTAGTGGTCTGAATTATAGCAGAATTGTTCTCTGTTGTAGGTGGTGGTGGAGGTGGAAGTGGGCAAGTGTCCTTGTTATGACCATCCTTCTTGCATCTACTGCACTTGTTTCCATATGCTGCCATTCTCATCTGATTGTCATCTTTTTTCATCTCTCCTGCTTCTAACCTTCTCTTCTTCTTTGGCCTTCCTGGTTGCCTTTTTATGGGAGGTGGTTGGAGATCACCAAATTCAGTCCGGACCTATAGAGCTTGGCCATTTGTGGGATATATCATACTACTATAACATGCTGCATATTGATCCTTCTTATAGTAATCTGGGACAAAGTCATTAATCTCCAGATTTTGGTTTTTCATGCAAGAAATGGTATGACAGCATGGCAGACCTGTCAATGCCCATTTCCTGCAAGAACAGACCTTTCTCTCCAGATTAACAGAAAAATTATCCAAACTTGATGCAATGTGTGTAACCTCAAAGTCAAACTCACTAGCACGCCTAAGATACATAATGAAAACAATAATCCACAATCAATTTAAACCAAACAATAAAAACATGAAAGTATAACTTAATGAATTCAGTTAGTATAGAAACAAACCTCACAAGCCAGTTGTTAGTGTATGATGACTCCATATCAAGTCTCTTCTTAATGTTGGGTAAAACACCAACCTCATACCTTGATACTTTCTGCCTATTAGTTTCCCATCTTTGCATAAGATACACCTTTATTTCTTCCAACATAGTGACAACTGGTTCTGTCCTAGGCACAACAATCACAGAGTTAAAAAACTCTACCAAATTGTTCGCTAATGTATCACAATGTGAACCAGTTTTGAAGAAAGCCTTGCTTCAATGCTTTGGTGGAAGTTGAACAAGGTAATTGAATGTTGGCTCACTGATATCTTTTATCTCTTTCATAGCCTTTTCCCATGCATTTGTATAAGTGGCCTTTGCATATATATATATATATATATATATATATATATATATATATATATATATATATATATATATATATATAGATAAATAGATAGATAGTTAGATAGATAAAGTGATATGAGGAACATAACAACAAATTAGTGATGTGAAAAAAATAGTTAGAAAAAAGAAAAAGATAATAGATTCGTAACTTGAAAAAAAGTTTTTAAATAAGGTTTTTTTATTCTTACTAGCGTCAATACGGGCTCTAACGTATTCGTCTTTCTACTTTTATTGACAATGAACATTAAATGGTAAAAAATAATTAAGTAAAGGGTAAAATTTAAAGAAAAAATGTTACCTCAAAACACAATATTTTTTTATATAAGGTAAAAAAATGACCAGTATTGTTCCTTCTATTGTTGAGGATCGTTCGTATTTTAATGGTATTAAACTAATTTTTAATCGATAATTTAAATAATATTATAAAAATTCCTTCAAAAAAATTATAAAAATGGTAAAATAATTTAAATGAAGGGTAAAAATGGAAGAAAAAGTTCAGCCCAAAAAGGTGTATCCCCTTTGTATATTGTTATATATAAATATATCATGTTCTGTTTTTAGTCTCTCTTAGATTTTATGGCAACAAATTATGTTTTTTTTTTTTATAGAAAAAGCAAACTCATTTCAATTCAACATAAATAGGCTAAAATATGCATTTCGTCCCTGCAAATAGGGCTCGTTTTGCTTTTGGTCCTCGGTAAAAATTTTTTTTTAAAAACACCCTTGCAAAATTTTCTGTCTTTTAAAAAAGTCCCTGGGCCCACTTCAGTGATGATTTGGCATGGTTTTTGCCACGTGGCAGTTGCTGACTGTGCAACTTTTGCCACGTGGCCATGACGTGGTATGCCACATAATATTAATTTTTTAAAAAAAATTAAAATTCTGAAAATTAATTTTAAAAATTAAAAAATATGAAAATAAAATTAAAAAAAAATAAAAAAATATGAAAATAAAATTAAAAAAAAATAAAAAAATAAAAAAATATTAATTTTTTTCTGATTTTTTTTATTTTTTAATTTTTAATTTTTAAAAAAAATTCTGAAAATTAATTTTAAAAATTTAAAAAATATGAAAATAAAATTTAAAAAAAATAAAAAAAAATTAAAATAAAAAAATATGAAAATAAAATTAAAAAAAATAAAAAAATCAGAAAAAAATTAATATTTTTTTATTTTTATTTTTTTTAATTTTATTTTCATATTTTTTAATTTTAAAAATTAATTAAAAAAATAATTAAAAAAAATTCTGAAAATTAATTTTAAAAATTTAAAAAAAATAAAATAAAAAAAAAATTAAAATAAAAAAATATGAAAATAAAATTAAAAAAAAATAAAAAAATCAGAAAAAAATTAATAATTTTTTTCTGATTTTTTTATTTTTTTTTAATTTTATTTTCATATTTTTTAATTTTTAAAATAAATTTCCAGAATTTTAATTTTTTTTTAAAAATGAATATTATGTGGCATGCCACGTCATCGCCACGTGGCAAAAGTTGCACAGTCAGCAACTGCCACGTGGCACAAACCATGCCAAATCATCACTGAAGTGGGCCCAAGGACTTTTTTAAAAGACAGAAAATTTTGCAAGGGTGTTTTTAAAAAAAATTTTTTACCGAGGACCAAAAGCAAAACGAGTCCTATTTGCAGGGACTAAAAGCATATTTTAGCCACATAAATAATGTGAGCAACGCAAATAGGAGGATCATAAAATACACTAGGGCTAGACCGTAATAAAGACGCTCTTGCAAGATTATGAGCGACTTTATTTGCTTGCCTCTAGACATAAGCTAGATTGTAGCTAGCATTAGAGGAAATAAGTGACCTCCAATGAGATAATAAAGTGTCCAGCTCATTATCATAACAACCACCATTTACAAGAGCATTTACTACCATTTGGCAGTCGCTCTCAAAATTAACTTGATAATAACCACGACTTACATCAATCTGGAGTACATGTTGGAGAGTTATAGCTTCACATTCTGCTACGAAACCTATAAAGGGGTACACTGTAACACACTAAGACCCTGACTTTTGATTATAAAATATAAAAGGTTAATTCTTTAAAATAGGTGCTACACATACTCGACTAATCATCTTTTATGCCATTATAATCATATATTAAAAACAGCATAATATTTCATCAATTTCAAATAAAATAATTAATGGTCTCAACATCCAAGCATAACAAAATTATCGTTTCAAAATAGTTACGAAACATAAATTATGACAAAACACCCCATCCCTAGTGTTACAGAATCAGAGCAACGAATCGACTAAATAGTTCACGAAGTAATTAATGACTGAAAAAGACTTCCAACGCCACCTTCCAACACCCATCAGCTAAAGCTCCTCGACCTGAGTATATGTGCACCAATAGTACATACACCACAAACATACAACACCAAAACAGGGGTGAGAATACATTCAGCAAATATTATTGGCATATATGGCAATAAGAATAGTAAAAATTCAATCATTAACATTTGCACATTCTCTCATAATTCTCACCAATCATAAATATAGTATATATGCAACACACACCGTCTCCTCACCATAAATGCACGTGGTACCAATCAAATCGCCAATTTTGTATGTCAGAGTTATGTTACTGAACCATACACTCATCAATCATCACCAATATTCCTAACCCCAACCACATGATGCATGAGGGCAACTCACCAATACAACATATGCAGTAATTCATCACCAATGGTACATAGTGTGAACAAATGTTTATCTCACCAACAACAACACCATAATACAATATTTTATTTCACCAATGACAACACCATAACACAATGTTTTATCTCACCAATAACAACACCATAACACAATATTTTATTTCATCAATAACAATGCCATAACACCATAATTATCTCATCAATGACAACACCATAACACCAATATAATATACTCATACTCTTCTATATAACATCAACATCATACTCACCAATTCCTCTACATAACAACAACAAATTACTCACCAATTCCTCTACATAATAACAACAATTAGACTCACCAATAAATAATATGATAATCCCAAGATCATCATTACACCCCCTCACATATTTACTTTATTACAGGACTTTAGTTTTCATTTCCGGGACCTAATAATGAAGAAAAAGGATAATTTTCAAATGCTGACAAAAGTGCATGGCCGTGCGTTTCAATAAGCATGACTGTGCATTTTGTTCAGTAAAGGGCAGAGAATTAAGCACGGTCAGTGCGTTTTCTGCAGAGTGTGCAGAAATGCAGATTTTCTGCGATTTCCACCATTGGAGCCCCTCCAAAGCTCCGATTCTAAACCCCAACACACCCAAACCGCCCAGAAACATTACCCTGAGGTTATACTAATATATAATACACCAAATTCACACCGAATACACATTAACAACGAATTATCATGAATTAATCCCTCATTAAACAACATAAACAACGACCACACCAGTTCAATTTTCACTTAAAATTCATGCACGAAAGTTCATCACCCAACACCAATTGAAAATCAAATTCATATGTCATAATCTCACGAGAATTACACAACATCTAAGGATTTTCAAAAGGAACCTCAATAATTAGGGATGAAGAAACACAACAATGGTGAGGGTTAAGAACCCTCTTTTCCCCCTTATAAAAATACAATCAAGGATGAATAATTCCCCCCTTACCTCGAACTCACAGACGGTTGGAGCTTTTACTTGATTCCTTAGGTTGTGCTCTTGCCTCCTCCACTCCTCTTTTCTCCTAGGTTTTCACGTACTTACCTCTCTGTCGTTCTATTTATCTTTTTATACTAAGAAACTAGGGTTATCATTTAGGCTTAATTGCATGTTTGGTCCCTTATGTTTATTTTAGGTTTCAAGTTGGTCCATATTGTTTTAAAAGTTTCAATTTGGTCCAAAACGTGAGTTTAGGAGGTATTCTCGTTGTTTTCCATGCAATTCCAATTTGAATCTGAATGTGAACATAATTGGAGCTCAAATTTTAATAGAAAATCCTACTTTCAGGTGTAAAAAATCAACTTAAAAGGGACCAACTTATGCTAACGTTGCAAACAAAAGGGACCAACTTGAAAACATTTAAAACAAAAGGGACCAACATGAAACCTAAAATAAACGTTTTGGACCAAATTGAAACTTTTAAAACAATAGGGACCAACTTGAAACCTAAAATAAACATAAGGGACCAAACATGCAATTAAGCCTATCATTTATTATTACTATTTTCCTCCCCTTACTCATCACAATTCACTCCTTACCCCACCAAATATTTTATTATCCTGTTTTTAACCTCCCGCCCTTAATATCTTTTTATTTTATTCACCTTCCTTTTATTTAATCAAATAAAATTCTAATAGTTCTACTAAAACTCCACAATTTCTCAACAATGGGTTATTACTTCAAGTAAAGTGCCCCATCACCATAATAAATATTAGAAAGTGTATTTAATTAATTTTATTAAATTAAATAAATGAGAAATTGGGGTGTTATATACACCATAGTGCTTGCTTGTACAAGAGAGCCTACCAACACCAAATTTCCCTTCAGGTAAGAAAATGGCACAATCAACGTTACATTTCAACCAGTTCGGACTAGGCTTCTTTTAAGATAAAATATGCATGCTAGAATTTTCAAGAGCCCGGTTTCATCGCCTGTAATCACGAAGCGTGTCAAGAGCAAGGTTGAGGGTGACAAAAACATCAACTTGCTTTTGCTCCTATAGGCAAATATTCAGACTACGCCATATACTCTACAAAATAGAATAAAAACGAGATATAGTTTCATCGTCAAAACCTGCAAAGATAGAGAAAATAATGGCAGGAAAACTACCATTATTTCGTAGATGATGCTCTATTCTTTTCCATAAATTTGCCTCCTTCCAACGATTAACAGCGAAAGCACACTAAAGAAAAATATGCATATCATCCTCAACAGATCCAAAACATCTTCGACGGTATTTACATGCTCCAAAGTTGGCGCCAATTCCCATCTGTATGCAAACTATCATCATGAATTGTGAGATTAACACACATATGGTGCATATACACTGAGGTCAGCTTACCATATGTGTAAACTTATTTATACAACGAGGATCAAATTTACTTATTAAAAAAAGAGAGGATCAAATTTACAAACAAAAAATATTTAAAAGACTGTTGTTTGAAAAACAATATATATATATATGAAGTTTGAGGGGGACACAAGAGACATTATTTAGGCGCACAAACATACTTTTTTTTAAGGAAAAAATTCATTGCATTTCATTAGCTAAAATGTGTCAGATACATGAGGGAGCATCGTCTATAATATGGGGGCTAGGATCCAGTGGCGGAGGGCCTTTAGGGCCAAGGTGGGCCACGGCCCACCCCACTAAAAAAAAATTAATTTTTTTTATATGGGAAATTATTAAAATATCTTTAATTTTTAACTAAAATTACCTTGCGGCCCACCCTCTTCTCCATTTCAGTACGTTTTATAAGTTGTTAGTTGAGTAACAAAAGTAAGTATTTTTAAATTATCGTCTCCTCAGGGATTGGTGCGCTACTTCGAACCGTTCAACAATCGATATTGTTTTGAGTTAAGGGTTTCATAACTTAGTTGCATAAAACGAATTGAACTTAAAAACAGAAATAAAACGAAAAGTAATAGGGTATAAAAGCGTTGGAATAAGAGTTCATCAATCTTGCATCGAATATAATCTAAAAATCATGCATATGAATTTTAGCGTTTTAGCGAAAATATCACGTATCACTCGACAACGTCATTCGTGTCCAAATGACGTCGTGAGATCGATCGTATCGTTTAATAGACGATTTTCCAATCTATCGAACGATCCGAAAGCATTACGTTCCGACACTTTTTGCGATTATCAAAACCCAAATCCATTTCTAGATTTTCTTATTTTGATAGAAGATTATTCTAAACATAGATTCAAAAGTATTTGTCAATAACAATTGAATCAAGCATGAGAGTGAAAATCAAGAATAACTTCAATAACACATAAATTGCTAAAATCATATATTTGCATAATCAAAGATTACATCAAAACTAGAAAGAATACCTCCAATCCCAACAAAGGGAAGTTAGTTGTTCATTTTCATGACAACTATACAAAAGTTCAGAGAAAAGATGAAGATCATAACCTAAGTCTTGATTTCCCAAAGCCTTAGTTGATTTCACAATCCAATCACTTTTGCTCCTTGAAGATCATAGTTTCTAGCCCTAACAACTGTTTACAAACTAAATCCTAAAAGATTACTAAACTGTAAAAATAAGCTATCCCTCATTCTTTTTTCAAAATTCAGCTTTTGCACCCTTTTATAAGTGTTCTGTTAATCTGGACTTTGCTCTGCGAAGTCCTTTCGTCACCAATGGGCTTCTGCCACCTCAGCCTTGAACAGTTCAAACCGCCCTGCTTCGCTCTGCGACCAAACTTCGCTCTGCGAAGTTACTGATTTTCTGATCTTTGAAAATCTCTGCCTAAGCTCGCTTGTAGCGACCGAATCTGCGCTTGTAGCGATGAAGCTTTGTCAAATCTTCATATTTCTTTGCTCAGATCAAGTCCTGGCTTGCTTTTTCCTGCACAAAAGATGGGGTAAGACATAGGATCACTAATTTGACATTTAATCATAAATTATGAGCTTATCCTATGATAACTTGCAAAACAAGTAAGAAAAGTGCCTAAATTAAATATGCATTTTAACCACTTTCTGGCACTTATCATAAGCACAATTTTAAGTCAATTGAAATGTATAGATAATCAATTTTAAGTCAATTGAAATGTATAGATAATTATCTTGAATTTTTAAGGTATACAATTTAATTTTTTGATGGTCAATCTTGTGTTTAATGCTTATTATAACGTAAATTTTGTGTGTATATGTGTGTGTGTGTGTGTGTGTGTGTATATATATATATATATATATTATAGTTTATTTTTGTGGCCCACCCAAACAATTTTTTCTGGCTCTGCCACTGCTAGGATCTAAAGGGGCTGTCTGCGCTAACTCGTGAGCGACCCCATTTACTTGCCTCCGATTGAACTCGACATGAGAGTTCTGAAAACTATTTTGTAACAAACGTCTACAAGTAGAAATAATACAACCAAACCCACTAATATTATCTACATCATAATTAACACAATCAACAACTCTTTTAGAATCCAGTGCAAAGTCCACATTGTTGAATTGAAGGTCTGACACCCATTGCAGCGCTGTGTGTAGACCAACGGCTTCCCCCACATCAACATCACACAGTGGAGCAAACCAATCTGTTTTGGCCAACACAAATTCACCGACATCATTCCTATAATGCACATTCCCAAGCCAACCATGTTCAGCGACGAAGAAAATGATGCATCAATGTTACATTTATACCTGTCACCTATTAGCTTTTTCCATTTTTCCTCCTCCAGCCGTATAGATGTTTGTCGCACTGTAATTGCTATTTCTTCGCTTCGGGACCTAATAATTTGAGCTGTGTTCCAGTCATCCAATAAATAAGTTGCACGTTGAGCAACTTGGGAGCTTTGTTCACTGTTGTTGCCAAAGTTTCAAATTGCGGCTTTTCCAGAGACTCCACATAATCGTCATAAACAACTCGCTTTGACCTGGAGAAAATTGTTGCAAAAGAGTGAAAATTAGTGCATGAATATTATAGTCTTGACGCAAGACCTTGATTATGGTGTCCCACATATTCACATTACACCACGCCGGGACAACTTTAGGACATTCTACAAGAACATGAATACTGTCCTCATAATTGCTATCACACGCCACACAGTCTATGGGACAAGCCACTCCTCTACTGCTAAGTCGAGCACGTGTTGGAAAGCATCCTCGACACACCCACCAAACAAAATTCTTAATTTTAGGCGGCACTTTCAACTTCCAAATTAAATTCCATTGACCCGGTACATGAAGGTGGGAGTTGTCTGCAATTTCAGTCACACAAATGTGATAAGCACTACAAACCGAGTAACTACCATTCTTCTCGGCTTTCCAAATTAATTTATCATTCAACACCAAAGGCTGGAGAGGAGTACTAAGAATCAAATTAGCAGCAGTGAGATCAAATAAATTATAGATAAGCGGTGCTTTCCAAGTCTTTGTAGGTTGATCAATAAAAGCTGACAAATTCAAATAAGCCAAAGGCGCAGCTAAAGGGCCATTTGTCGACAAACACTTACCATTCTTAAGCCATGGCGCCCCTTAGAGATATTTTCTCCTGAGCCAATTCTCCATCTTGCACCCTGTTTCACAACAACTTTGGCGCTAAAAATACTACGCCACACATAACTAGGATTATGCCCAATTCTTGCC
This sequence comes from Medicago ruthenica, assembly GCA_018208015.1. Classification (NCBI taxonomy): domain Eukaryota; kingdom Viridiplantae; phylum Streptophyta; class Magnoliopsida; order Fabales; family Fabaceae; genus Medicago; species Medicago ruthenica. Next base: position 83,373,382 of record CM031377.1, on the reverse strand, counting down.
CTAATAAAATCACAGTTAGGAAAATAACGTGCCTTAAATAAACGAGTAAGAAGACTAGATGGATCAGTTTGAAACCTCCACCCTTGTTTGCCTAACATAGCCACATTAAAAGAAGTGAGGTCTTTAAAACCCATGCCACCAAATTTTTTATGAACTTACAGTTTTTCCCATGACATCCAATGCAACCCACGTCTCCTATTACCACCATGTCCCCACCAAAATGCATTGATCATTTTTTTCTATGGTGTTAATAAGTTTAGAAGGCAGCAAGTATATACTCATGATATAAGAAGGAATAGATTGCAAGACCGATTTAATCATTACCTCTCTACCGGCCTTAGAAATTCATTTGCTACTCCAACTGTGAATTTTGTGCCATATTCGATCCTTCATAAAACCAAATGTTGCTTCTTTGCTCCGACCCACCATAGAGGGAAGTCCAAGATACTTTCCAGTCCTCATAACTACTCTGACTCCAAGAATATTAGTAATTGCATCCTTCATAGGAGTTATAACAGTTTTGCTAAAGAAAACTACAAATTTAGGAAGGACTAATAGCCTGCCCTGATGCTAACTCATAGGTTTGAAGAATATTCTTCATCACATGCGCTTCTTCAGCCCTGAAAAATAAAAAACAATCATCTGCAAATAAAAGGTGAGAAATAACATGAGCATTATTGCAAATGATAGTTCCATGTAAGTCTCCACGCCTTTCAGCTTTTCGAATGAGAGCATAAAGGCCTTCTGCGCAAAGAATGAATAAATAAGGTGACAACGAATCTCATTGCCTTAAGTCGTAACCAGGAATAATATGGCCCACCATCTCACTATTAACAAGAACATAATAGTCGACGGTTTCGACACACATCATAATCCACCACACCCATACTTGGCAAACATACTTGGCAAAATGTTGAAAGACAAAATAATTCAAAAAAAATTCTATGGTGCTCCCAAAAATTTAAGTGTACCGGTACATCAAATTCTTAAATTAATGGTTAAATGAGTTTTTTTTTTGAAGATTTTTTTTATTATTTATAATTATGATAACTAAATCTTATTTACCAAAAACGTCAATTCCCCTTAAGGTTAATATCTTTATCCAGCGCTTGTTGTTAAATCAAATCCCAACGAAGGATAACTTGTTTAGGAGACATATTCTTGCTAATACTGATATTAACTATTCGACTGATTGTGGTTGTTTGGAAGATAAAGCCTATTTTTTTTCAATGCGACTTTTATGGTTGTCTCTGGAATCATATTTCTGGCTGGTTAGGTTTTTCAATGGTTTCTCATGGTAACTTGTTCGATCATCTTCTTTAATTTAGGGGGCTAGGGGGTTTTTCCAAAAACTCTCGCCTGGTGTTTAACGTTATCTGGATTTCAATTATTTACATTATTTGGAAGGAGAGGTTAAAATCGATCATCTTCAATCGTAAGGCTGATCTTCTTACATCATTAACCGAAAAAGTTAAGATTCAGACTTATTGGTGGTTAAAATCGTTTTATGTTTTGTTCGAATTTGATTACTTCACTTGGAGGCTGGATCCTTTGTTGTGTTTAAAGGCGGTTTCGTAATTTTTTTCTTCTTTTACTGTGTGTGCAACTTTTTTGTAATGTAAGCTAATCGGACTTTTAGTTTCTCTAGTACACCTTGTGTTAGAGGGACTTCTTTTGGTTATTTAGTATATTTTCTTAGTCTTTAAAAAAAATATTGGTAGTAGATATGGTCAACGTATTATTTATAACATATTGTTTATGTTTATCCTTTAAAAAAAATTACTATTTATGTTTATCCTTTATTTTTTCAAAATTTTTCTTTATTGTTTTCTTGTTTAGGGCCTGTTTGGATTAGCTTATTTTAGAGCTTATATAAAAGCTTATGCAAATAAACAAGTTTTTATATATTATTTAAGTTTTTAAAGTAGTTTATGAAAAAAAACAGATTATGAAGATACAATTTTCGTTAATGAGAGCTTATAAATTAAAATAAAAGCTAATTTATTTACATAAGCTATTTTTCATAAGCTCAAAATAAGATCAAACCAAACGAGGCCTTAGAGGGTTTATGTTTATAGCTTATTTCCCTTTTAAAAAAATGTTTATTGTTTTTTTTAAATCCTAATTTACGTCATTATTGATTAATCAGGATTGTATTTTTTTTTTAAAAAGGATCTTAACTTCTTTTTTTTTTGTCAAATAGTCTAGTGGCTACAACTCAGACATTTTAAATGTGGAGAAGTGAGGTGTCTGAAGTTTGAACTCCGGCCCCTGCATATATTATAAATTGTCCCTACCAACTGAGTTAAGTTCACGGGGACATTTTTTTTTTCTCTTAGATAGAAAGTTTTATGTTTGTTTATCTATTTATATTTTTTGAGATAATTTATTTATAAATTACATAATTAAATTAAGTGACTGACCAATAATTAATGATCTACATCAATGTGTATTTTCCGGTCAACCCTCTAAAAAGAAGTATTTTCCGGTCAATGGAAAACAAAACTTTTCTTTTCTCTAAATGCAAACTTCTTTTATTGCAACTTTTTTTTCGAAAATTAAAATTATGATGATTTAATATTGCATTTAATTAATTAATTAGTGATTCTTGACCTTACTTTCGTTACATTTTGATTAATTAAACATTTTTTTCAAATATATTACTAATCAAAATCAAAATATATTTTTTATTAAATGCAATAGTGTAATGGATCAATTAGTGACACTTGCCTTTTTAACAAATAACCATTGATTCACCCAAAAAGTTTACTGATTCTGGCTCTAATAACAAAGAAAAGGAAAATTCAAAAATCAACGGAAAATCAATAATTCACCTTTAATGCCATAAAAAAAAAATTCACTTTTAATTTCGTTACCACTTGATCCTATAAACAATAGTGTAAACAATGAGCATTCTCATCTTACACAAACACTATTAGTTTATTACATTTACACTGTCACGTCTCTATCACATCTCAAATGGCTGCAATTTTCAATCTTCTCTCCCGCACTCTCTTCCTTGCCCTCGTTTTCCAAGGTATCACACCTTTCATTTGTAGCATGCAAACACATAATTTTGCAATGTATATTTTTATTTTTTATGCAAACGCAAAATTGTCTTTGCAAATCTTCATTGCAAAATTACAACTACGTAATTAAACTGCTAGTCATAAAAGGTATTTTTGCGCGAGTTCAATCATTTGGTTGACCGACTTTTTTTTAACTTATCCCTGCAAAGACTAATTCAAGGAGTTAACACATCATTCAGTAGTTGGACCAGATGATTTTTATAAATACTTATGGTCTAACCCTTGAACGTTTGATCAAATTATTACGGAAAAACCAGTGTTATCATGTGATTAACAATAGTCGATTTTACATTACAATTTTTTTATAGATACTAATAACTATTCAATTTATTATTTTTGTTACTCAATATTTTAATGTTAATTAATTCATGATTGATATTGCAGCTTATGGGCAACCTTGCTCTTTGAAAGACATTGAAGTTAAGCAACACAAAACATCAGCATATGCACATGGAATGATAGTATCAAATGTTACTGTAACCAACAATTGCATTTGTACTCAATCACAAGTGAAGTTCAATTGCAATGAATTTAAAACATATCTATCTGTTGATCCAGCAATTTTTAGTGATGATTGTCTTCTCATCAAAGGAGGACCACTTCATCATTCTGAATCTGTCAACTTCTCCTATGCTTGGGAGCCTCAGTTTACATTTCAACCAATTTCTTCTAAAATTGCATGTTCTTAGGTTTATTATTAGTACACACAACACAAATAATAAAGTACTTTTTTTTTTTGAAGGAAAATTATGTAGTACTTATCCATCCATTGATATTAAAAGTTTTGAATTCAGCTACGTGAGAGAATGTATCTGTAAAATCAAAACTTCCCATATATGGTTATATCAATTCAGTTTTGATTTACAAATTATAATAATTAATTTTATTATTGTTCTCATTAATTTATTTACGCATCTTTAGCTTTTGTTCATCTTCTCTCTTACTTTGTCTACATGCCGATCATATAAAACTGATACTTATTCTCTTGAAATAATAATGTATGTTCCCGTGAGCATAACTTAGTTGATAGGGACATTGTATTATACATGCAGTGGTTGAGATTTGAATCTTAGATTTCCTACTTATTTATCTTAAAGGTGAAATTCGAGCTACTGAACTACTTGATCAAAATAAAATAAAATAAATGTATATAGTGTGCAAAAGTCATGTGAAAAATATGTTATTTAGGAAATTAAAGATGATGAGTCAAAAGAAAGAAACTAAAATCCTCAAAAAAAACTAAAAAATTAATTGTGTTTCATGAGTAAACAAAAAAGTGCGATTAGTGTTACATACAATTTACTCTATGTATTTCTTTTTGACCGGAAAGTTTGCATGAGTAAAGTAAATATTCTTTTTTTTTTGTTAGCATGATATCGATACAAACTTGCAGCAGTGATTGATTCCCTGTCTAGGAACCTATAGGACATATAATTGTGTTCGTCTAACTAATTTTCGTCGATAAATCTACGGATAAGCAATGTGGATTCTTGTCTTCCGATAAATTTTTTTCCATAAACAAACGTGTTTGATAAATTCATGATCACTTACTTGTCCCGAACCACTCGAACCAACTTACGGATCCTCGAAGAAATAATCTCTATGCTAGACATTTCAACCCTTCAATGAAGCGGATGGATGAGGTTTAGATTTTAAGAGGAAAGCGGGTAATATTGAAAGAAAAAAGTAAAAAACAAAATCCTTAGTAATTTTGATTAATAGAATCATCTGTAAAATGAATTGCACTACACGTAAATTCAAAATACTTATCATGATAGTGATTATGAAGTTTTGTCAAAGATTTAATGCACTTTTAAGGGTTTACGAAAAAAAATAACAATACAAAATATATAATTAATATACGCGAAGTTACCGTGACATGAAATGTGAAGTCATTTTTTTAGAATTGGTATAGTTTTTTTTCTTCCTTTCTAATGTGCATTTTTCAGCTGTGAAGATGTCGAGAATGCAATTTTACAGCATAACTTTTAGAATATTCTTATATATACCTTTAATGTTTTGCACGTAAAATTTTAAATTTCATTATCACAATAATGTTTAATTTATTAGTCGGTGCCGTGTATGAGTGTAACGAAGTTTCATAATCACTATTGATTACTCTTCCTTGACAAAATTTCATAATCACTACCATGGTAATTTATTTTGGATTTAATTTGCAAATGCAGGAAACTGTGTTTACGTGTAATGCAGTACATTTTACAGATGATTGAATCAATCAAATTTATTAAGGATTTTGTTTTTTACACACTTTGTTTCAATACTATACTATCCGCTTTCCTCTTAAATTCTAAACTTCAACCATCCAATTGATTGAAGGGTTGAGAGTCATTACTGCTGCCGAGGACCTTACGTGTTACGTTGACTACACAATTAAAGAAATATCCATAGTTATATCAATTTCATTTTGATTATCAAATAGTGGTTTGGTTCAAAATATATGTCACAATCAATCACTTCACACATGTTAAAACCCAATTTTGATTGTTGTTATATTTAATTATCTATACTAAAAGTTATAAAAATTTAATATTTTGAAAATATTAATCGAGATAAATCAACATCTTAAATGTTAATATTTTTATTCGTATACAAATTTAAAAATAGAGTAAAAAAAAAGTTATATGAATGGTGCATATTGTAAAAAAGCGACATTTATTTTGAAATAGAGGGAGTATATAATTAATTTTCGCAATCGTTTCTCTTATTTTATTTTTTATGAAAACAATTTTTTCTTTTTATACTTATTATTTTTTAAGTGATACATATTATTATTATTATTACTATTATTATTATTATTATTATTATTATTGTACTCATTATTGTATTATTATAATATATTTTTGGGAAATGTATTATTATATTTAGATGATTTCATTGTTAGGGACTAACTAGGACCAAACTAGGTCCATCAAGACTTTTTTTTTTTACAAAAGGTCCATCAAGACTTATAGAGAACTAACGGAAATACTTAGGGTGTGTTTGGATTGAGAGTTTAGGAGGGGAAGGGAGCGGAGGACTCACTTTTATTCTTTAAATTACGAACAATGTAACATGTATTTTTTAAATAAATTAAGTGTTTTTGAAGTATTATATAATCATTTATCATGTTGTTAATTCAATTTTCTAAAAATCATTTTATAATTTCAGTAATTTAAAAAAGAAAAGTAAATCCTCCCCTCCATTCCCCTCCTAAACCCTCCATCCAAACACACCCTTACATATTTTGTATCTACCAACAAAGTCCTAGCACGATAGAGAGAGTTGAACTTACGTTCTTGCAGATTATGAGTCAACTGTTAAACTAAATCCATCTACGGTTCCCCTTTCACTCTTACCTCAACCATATATAATTGACTTTTTCCCCTGAAAGTAATAGAGATTATTGTGTGCAAAGTTGTTCACATTAAAAAAAAAATTATGCTGATTAGTACCTCTTGGATACTTATTAAGAAAAAAAATGTAAATTTTTTTATTGAAAAGAACATTTTTTACACTTTTAAAATGTTGACTACACAAGTTTCAATATAATTTTACAATATTTGGTTCCATAAAAAGTTCCTTTGTTAGCATTTTCATGTCCATATACCATCACTCCTAATCTCTCCCTCCTTGCCTCGCTGGGTTTGAGAGGTGTTGGCCGATACGACGGTCACAAGAGGAAGCTAGAGGGGGGAAAATACCTTTTTCGATTAAAAGTTTACGAAAGTGTGATTTTGAAATTTCTTTGCAAAAGCATATGACTATTGAATTTATGCACACAATTTGAATGATAAGAAATAAACAATGTGACAACAACAATTCAATATGAATAAGAAATTAGAGATTAACAACTTGATATATGAATGAATTATTGACAGTTAATTGCCAAGATGAAATGTGTAACACCCAGATCCCCGAGAAACAATTATAAACGATAAATCATGCATTATCATACATCAAGGTGTTATTACTCAACATACATCTCATACTAAATCCTTAATATAAAATTTCATCATATATATATTCAGATCACAGCAGAATAAAATCATATCTCAAATGTCATGTCTCGGATCATAACATAAAATCTCAACATAAATATAACAACATCAGTTTGATCATAAAGATCCAATAGGATAAATAATCAACATAAGAGGTAAGTCCCAAAATCCTAGATCAGAGCTCCTAATCTAGACATCCTCAAGAAAGCAATAAACATGAGTAGGCATCATGTCATCCTCATCATACACACAAGCAAGAGCTACTCCTCAATCTGCACGTCTACACCACAAGGATGCAGACGACAAAAGCCACTGGAGGGTAAGATGTACGTTCAACATAAAGGATTAATAAACACATGTAAGTTCAGGCAAGACAACAACATTATCATCATATAATCATACATCATAATAAGTCTGGTTCATCTTACAATCGTGCATAACAGATGTACATTCAATCATAAGTCTGGTTATAAGGATACTTCAAATCAAGATTCTCAAACATACATAACATATCCTCAGCAACAATCAATCACCAACTCAAGTTATATCAACTTCATCTCATCACAATCATCAATTACACAATTAACAATTAGATGCACAAGTTCACACTAAAACATTACCACACACGACTCATCATATATATGCAATGCGCCTAAAAGACTCTACATGCATGTGGTACCAGGTTGGATATCGGAGTTCTTTTATCCGAGGGATCCTATCATCACTTTCATCGTCATTGGACTTGACTCATGAATGAATGCATGTCCATACATTACGACTCAACATCACACACATACATATGACTCAATCACTAACATCATCAACATTGTCATATATATATATATATATATTCATCGTCGCTTATCACATAACATATATCATCGTCACTTATCAATCATCAACATGTTATTTAACATCATAACATCACATCTTCATTTAACTTCATTCACATAATTCACAACACGCATTTAATCAAACAAGGTTGCATTAACCTATTAACTCATCATCATTCTTCACCATACATCATCATTTACACCTCAATAATTAACTAGCAAGTTGGCATACAAATCAAGATTCAATTAAAGACAATTTTACAAGTCCGTCTCTAACCAATTAACTTCCAAACTTCCTTACATCTAAGTCCAAGTTAATCAACCAATTACATCCTCATTGTACACCTAATAATCACGTTTAAGGGTTTGGGAACCATTCACGTGCATTGGATACCTCAATAAGTCACAAAATTAGGGTTTCCCCACACTGAGAGGGTCTCACGGTCGTGCTAGCCAAGTGTGAATGCCACGCACGGTCCGTGCCACATAGGCGCACGGTCGTGTGTGGTCACCAATACATGATTTTTTTATTTTTGCGTTTTTTGCAAAAATACCATTTTCAACATCATTTTTCGATCCAATTCGCACCGAAATCGTTCCAAAGCCTTAAACCAATTAAATCCAATTATTAACACCCCAACTTAGCTCAAACAACTTAATCATAATCACTTATTTCCAACTTAATTCAATTATCGTCTCAAAAATCCATTTCTTTCCAAAACAACTTAATCATCCAAACATAACAACAACACAACAACAACTTTCTTCAATTCTAACATAACCATACTTAATCATTTCAATTAACATTATTCAACAATTCAACAACAACTTAATCATTTTTCATCAACTTTTGCATAATTCACATAAACACCAACAACAACAACTTCAACACAACCAAAATCATATAATCACATGAATTCACAAATTAAACAGATACCCATACTCAAAATCAACTTAATTAAGCATAATCATCATCAATTATCATGTTCTTCATCAAAATTCACAAATTTACCAAAACAACATAACCAAACATGAACTTTGATAAAACAACAACATGAATTCATCAATTCTAACATACTCAATTTAACCATAATAAAAGGAGCTCGAATTTAGCACAAATAATCATCAATTCATGAAATTAAGCAATAATCAAAAACACCCAAACTACCCATTTGTTTCTTAAAACCCATACGGTGAAAATAATCCCCCCCTTACCTCAGTTCTTCTAAAAAATGGCTTCTTAGCTTGAATCTCCCCCTTCTAGAGTTTTCCCCTCTTCTTTCTCTCCAAGTTTATTCTTCATCTTATATTCTCTCTAGCCTCCTTTCTCTAGGTTTTATGAAAATTATTATGACCTAGCTCTACTAACACTAACACTTCTCTTTAAATATAATTGGGTTAGGGTCACTCACACTAATGAGCTTAGTCACATTTCATCACATAATTAATTCTCTACACTTTTACTTCACTTAAACCTCCCATTTTACTATTTCACCACGATTCTCTAAATTCAAATTTCTAACTTCTAACATATTACAAAACTGCCACTAACCCGTAAATGACCAAAATACCCCTACTCACTCAAAACCTACTAATTCACCAATTCTCAATCAAATAAACAATAAATAAATATAATAAACAAATAATAATAATAAATAAATCTAATACTAAAAATCAGGCTGTTACAAAATGTGTTCTGGACCGAGAAAATGCTCAAAAGGCCCATTTACATCGGCCCAATACAAACTGACCCAATCCAGCATTTGGGCAACTTTACTCACAACACACCTCCTCCCCGTGGGGGGGGGGGGGGGGTTGCTCGGAGCAACCAGAGACTCATTCAAACCGAAGAATAACGTCTCACCCACGTTCCCGTGAATCTCGCTCGACGGTTACGATTCCTACGATGCAATACAATAGCTCCTGCATTCCTCCACCCTATATAAAGGGGACTCTCAACAGTCCCCAAGATTATAATCTCTTAACTCTCTGAACCCCCTTTCTGACTCAATACTAACTTGAGCGTCGGAGTGTCTCTCAACCACCATATTCAACTGCACCGGTAGTCACCTTCTGATCAGGTACGATCAGTGGCGCCATCTATGGGAACTATAAACATGTTCTCCCCATTTTTTAACTAACAAAAAACCAAAACTTACAAACAAACTCTGAATACCATAACTACCAACGGTGCCAGTTCCCAATTACGAAGTGAAATCCACTGTGTCTACCGCGATGGACAAACTTCCACGCCATCTCCTACTGACAGCCTAAGAGAGGAAAACTCCCAGCAGATCCCTCAACGCATCTCCCACTGTTTCCATGCTCAACAATTTGCTCCGCACGGTTCAACATCAAACATTGATTATCGAGGAGCGAAACTGTCGCCTCATGGACATCGAAAAAGATCGCCCGAAGAAGCAGCCATCGCCTCCTATAAGGCATCTTTCCCCACCACGTATCAGAAGGGGAAAAAGCCCTCGCCCTTCATGGTCAAGATCGCCCAGACACTCTATAAGCATGAGATCTCCAAGCAGAAGATCGCCCAGCAGGAGATCTTCCCGACGATCCCCTGACCGAAGGACCCCGCCAAGGCGCAAAAGACGCTCGCGGTCTACATCATATACTGATGATGATCATGCAGCGTATGGCCCTTTCACGAGGCGCATCAGAGAAGCTCGCATCCCTCAGGGATTGGAGAAGCCCCCGTAGATGGACTCCTACGATGGAACAACTGACCCTGACGAATACATCGAAAACATCAAAGCAGTTCTCACTTACAGAGAAGTGTGAGGCGCTGTCAAATGCAAACTCTTCGTCACAACTCTCTGACGAGGACCTATAACATGGTACAAAAATCTCAGGAGGAACTCCATTGATTACCGGGACGACCTGTGCCATGAATTCACTGCTCACTTCACAACTTCGAGGACCCAACCCAAAACTGTGGCGTCCCTCGAAGCCATTGTGCAAGGAAAGAACGAGTCTCCCCGAGACTACATCGAGAGGTTCAACAAGGAAGTTGTTCAAGTCAGGGGTGTTTACGAGACCATGAAGAAATATCTTGTCGAGAAAGGGCTTCGCCCTGACACTAGCATGAAGAAGGTCGTCCAGCTCGATTGCCCAAGGTCTCTCAACTAGTTCCTAGAGATCGCAAAAACTTACATCAGGTACGAGGAACAGTTATGCTGATAATCTGAACAAGACCAGGAAGGAAGATCATGTAGCTGAATCTTCCAAAAAGCCCTTCCAGGAGAAAAAGAAGGAAGGCAAACCAACTCGCGATAGCAAAGGACCCATTGGTCGCTTCATTGAGTATACACCCCCTAGAGGTGTCCAGAGAAAAGATCCTGGCCGGGATCGCATCTGCTGCTCTGAAAGAGGCTGGGATTAAGTATCCCAAAGCTCCTACTCAAGAGAAGAAGGGGACCGACAAACCAAAATATTGTCGGTTCCACAAGTGCCATGGGCACAACATTGATGATTGCATCCACCTCAAGGATGCTATTGAAATCCTCATACAACGAGGTCGGCTGAAGCAGTTCACCTGAAAGAAAAATTGTCGAACAAATTGTTGATGGTAACAACCAAGACATCATCGTTGCCATGTATGTCGAACAGCTGGACGAATTCCCAGAGCATGTTAAAATAACTCCTTACACGTGTACCTGGGAGCAATTCTCCTCCATCGATGTGACCACGGGCGGAATAACGAACTTCACTATGGGAAGCATGAAGAGATGATGAGCGTCAACCAACGGGTCCTCCCTAACATACAGTATGGGGGGCGACCACTGTTAGCATTCTATGATCATGAGCTGCCCGACGGAGCTCCTAATTCAGCCATACTCCTGCTCATCCAGGCGTACATGGCCAACTTTGATGTTCGTAGAGTCCTAATTGACACAGGGGCCTCTTGCGACATCATGTACACCGGGTTGTTCAAGACTCTCCAACTGATGGAGAAAAACCTTTCCCCCTACGTTGGATGCAAACTCTACGGGTTCAACGGGTCCTCAACGAGACCTTGGGACTATGTCGAAATGCTCGTAACATTCGGGCAGGGAGAGGCCAGAAAAACAATAAAGATTCCATTCCTGGTGATCGACTGTGCCTCCCTTAACAACTGCATCATAGGGAGAACAGGGATGGCGGAGCTCGGAGCAGCCTGCTCGACTGCCCATCTGAATCTAAAATACCACACCAAGAACAACATTGTCGCCACGCTGCACGAACACATCTAATCTGCAAGAAGGTGTTTCCTCCAGGCGAACAAGAGCCAGAACTCGGTTTCCCTGTTAAAACAATCCTCTAAGGATAAAGGGAAAACTACTGCGAGCATTCTGGACTCCAACATGATCGAGCTCGAGTCCAGATTCAGCAAATCCGAACTAAAGGAGCAGAATAAAGAGAAGAAGGACCCGCTCAACACTGAAATTCTAAGGCTCATTCCAAATGGAGACTTCAAGCTGGTTCCGTTCGGCGAAGATCCTTCCAAGAACTTCAAGATCAGAAAGGATCTCCCAGACCTCGTTCGAGCCCAGCTGATCGCTTGCCTGAGGGAAAATGTTGATCTATTTGCCTAGAGTGCAGCTGATATGCATGGAATCGACCCTAGCGTCGCTTGTCACTAGCTGACAGTTAATTTTGTGCTAGCGTTGTAGCTCAGAGACGTAGGAAACAGTCTCTTGAGAAAACAGAGGCTGCTGAAAAAGCTGTAAAAGACCTCCAAGAGGCAAATTTCATTTCTGAGGCCAAGTACACAACTTGGTTCTCCAATGTTGTACTCGTTAAAACATCTAATGGAAAGTGGTGTATGTGTGTTAACTATACCGATCTTAATAGGGCTTGTCCCAAAGATGCATATCCTCTTCCTAACATAGATTAATTAGTTGATAATTCATCTGGCTATAAACTCTTATCATTCATGGACGCCTATTCTGGGTACAACCAAATACCCATGGCTGAAATAGAGAAAACTAAAATTGGATTTATGACTGAATCAGGAAACTATTACTACAACGTAATGTCTTTCGGTCTTAAAAACGCAGGTGCCACTTATCAACGAATGATGAACAAAGTGTACGACAAGAACTCTATATATGGGTGACATTCTTGAAGTTTACATGGACGATATGATTGCAAAATCTAAACAAGAGATTGATCATACCGACCACCTGAAAAAGTGTTCCAACAGACGAGAAATTACTATATGAGGCTTAACCCAGAAAAGTGCACGTTTGGGGTCCGAGTAGGTAAATTTCTTGGTTTCTATCTCACAGAACGATGAATCGAAGCAAATCTTGACAAATGTCGAGCATTTGCTGAATACTCGACCCCAATGTCGAAAAAATGCATTCAAACCCTCAATGGGATGCTAACATCTCTCTCATGCTTTGTTGCGAAATCTGCTCAACATGCTCTCCCTTTCTTCAAACTCTTACAGAAAGAAAATATATTTGAATAGGAGTGACGAATGTGAGTCCGCTTTAGCACATCTTAAAACGGAACTCTCCCACCTCATGTCTTGTCGCGACAACCAAGGTGAAACTCTCTATCTCTATCTATTCGTTTCTTCTGATGTTGTCATTGCAGTGCTTATTAGAGAAACCACAGGGGGGACAAAGACCCACTTATTTCACTAGCAAAGCCCTGCAAGGGCCTGAAATAAGATATCAAAGAATAGAGAAATTAGCTCTCGCATTGGTTATGGCCACTATAAGGCTTAGACAGTACTTCTTGGCCCACACAATCGTGGTTCGAACCGACAAGCCCATTCGAAAAATACTAGGTCGCCCCAATGTCGCCGGAAGGATGATGAAATGGTCGCTCGAACTATCTGAGTTCGACATCCATTACGAATCCCAAAAAGCACTCAAAGCTCAAGTGTTTGCTGACTTTGTGGACGAAATGACCTTTCCCCCTGAGGAAAACAAAGACGGCATTTGGACCGTCTACGTCAATGGGTCTTCTAACTCTAAGGGCAGTGGAGCAGGGGTGATAATCGAGAATGACGAAGGAATTGTAATCGAGGTATCGTTAGGACTATCCTTCGCGATGACTAACAACACCGCAGAATACGAAGCTTTCTTGGCAAGCTTGAGAATAACTAAAGACATGGGAGCCAGAATAATCAAAATCTGCACTGACTCTCAACTCGTGGCCTCCCAAGTCACGGGCGAATATCAAGTAAGGGAGGAACACCTACAAGAGTACGTCCAGCTAGTGTAAGCCAAAATTAAAGAATTTGAATATGTCGAAGTGGTACATTTCCCTCGCGAACAAAATGCCCAAGCGGACATACTCTCTAAGCTCAACAACACACAAACTGCTAACGGAAGCAAAACTGTCATACAAGAAGTCCTTACAGAACCAAGCGTTCGGAGGCAAAAGACTCAACTGCTCGAAATCAATGAGATTTCTGAGATCCAAGATTGGATAGGGTCCTTAATTCGCTACATAGCTAGCGAGGAACTCCCCACGGATCCCTCGGTGAGAACTAAATTAAAACAAAGAGCTTGCTCGTTCTCGCTAGTGGAGGGAGCCTTATACAAATGAGGTTTCATCACTCCTTTAATAAAGTGCATCGGTCCCAACAAAGCCCAGGAAACCCTCGTTGAACGCACGAGGGTATATGCGGGCAGCATCTGGGAGCCAAGGCCCTCGCCAAGAAAATCTTGCGAGCATGTTTCTTCTGGCCAACCATGTTAAAAGACACTAAGGATTACGTCGCCAAATGTGACAAGTGTCAGCGGCACGGAGACATGCATATCGCTCCCCTTGCCGAACTCACTTCACTAGCGTCCCCTTGGCCCTTTGCATGGTGGGGAATCGGCCTTTTGGGACCCTTTCCCAAAGCAGCGGGTCAACTAAAATACTTAGTAGTAGCAGTAGACAACTCAACAAAATGGATCAAAGTGGAGCCCCTCGCAAAGATCACAGCAAAGAATGTGTTACATTTCTTCAAAAGAAACATCGTAGCTAGGTTCAGAGTACCAGCCCTTGTGATCTCCGATAACGGGACTCAGTTTACTGATCGAAGGTTCCAAGACTACTTAAAGAACTTGAACATCTAACACAACTTCACCTCTATCGAGCATCCCCAAGAAAACAGGCAAGCTGAATCAGCGAATAGAGTTATCCCTCGCAGAATACGCCGAAGGTTAGATTAAGCTAAGGGTAACTAGGTCATGGAACTTCACACAGTTCTATGGGCCTATGGTTCGACCCCTCATTCGTCAACAGGCGAACCACCTTTCCGCCTCACGTATCGAACATAAGCATTCATTCCCATTAAGCTAAACGAGCTCAACTAGAGAACTGGCGCTAATACTAACTTTCGAGCTAACACTTAGAATATGCGAGAGGATCTTGAATTTGTCGATGAAATCAGAAGTGAAGCAGCGCTGAAAGAAATGGTACAAAAAAAATAGCTGCTCGTTACAACAAAAAAGTGATAAAATGAGAATTCAAAGTTGGCGACCTCGTCCTCCGAAGAAACCAAAATGATTTTGACGAATGAAACTCGTTGCCAATTGGGAGGGGCCTTACATAATCCATATGAAAACAGGAACGGGGGCGTACAACCTTGAAGACCTCATAAAGGGTCCAATTCCTCAAACATGGAACACAAAAAAACTAAAAAGGTATTATAGCTAAACCGTGAGCATATAAACTGCTCTACTATACACACAACCAAAATTCAAACTAATGAATTATACTCATACAAACGAGCATTTACAACGGAAGAGGAAATTCGTGCCACTCCAAATCCAAAATTAATTAAAGGATAAATGAAATCTAAACACAACAAATTCATTTACTCCTCAGTATGTTCGCTCACAGCTGTGACATCACTGCTCGACATGTTAGGCAGAACCCCAGCTCGCGATGGGTGATTCACGCCTCAGGGCATTGAACTTAAATTGAGTTTTTCGTTCATATCTTTGAACACACGTTCAGATAAACCTCTCTTGGACGTGAATGCTTCTAAAGTATACCTCGCGTAATGGTTAGAACAGTCACGCTTGGATCCCCTCATAAAATAGCACACAAGTATTTACTCTCAAACAAACGAGGCAGATACTTGGGGGAAGAAGGGCACATCTTTAGATTCGACAACAATTTAAAGCTAGTCGTATGCTCGACTCTCACCGATCTCAACCCTCGGAACAACCCTAGTCCTCGCTTTATAACGAAGCAATGACTACGAGGGGGTGGGCCCTACACTCGGCCTTTCAAATCCATTTTTGATTGAAAAAATGCTTGGTTATCCAAATTAACCCTACATGCATACATTTAAGTCAAAAAGGACAAACTTTCAAAAATCATTACGAGCATATAGACCTTAACTCTCTCAGCTACGAGGGTATTGGTCGCACTCAACACTTGAAAGTTAAAATACTTTTCAAAGTCAAAAGAATAACGAGTTGATCCCATAGTTGATCCCATGTTGTTATAGAAGCATTATGCAAGGAGTGAAACCATGTGCTTGCTCGATCCCTTAGTGAAAAAGGAAAGAGATGCAACCTTATAGCTTCCTGGGTCACTCCATTGTTTTTTAAAGTTCCACTGAGTTTTAGAAAGTTTGAAAGATGCAGATTCAGATCCTCAGTGGGTGATCCGGAAAAACTGGTTCTGCTGCACCAAGTTAAGTAGTGCAGGTTTTATTTCAAAGTTATTTGATTCAACGGCTGGATACACAATGATAGCATGTGGCTTATCCGTGATGGCGTAGCATACTCTTTAAGAGTACGTTCCGCAGCCATGGTGTTACCGTGTGCTTCTCTTCTTCTTTGGTGGATGAACCTTTCGATCTCAGGAATGAATTCCCAAGACTTTTGGTTCTTCGCATTCAAAGAACAAGATAATCCGAACAGTTGAAAGTTAAAAAGAAAAAGAAAAATGTTAAGTCTAGCTGTTACTGAAAAGTCAATCAATATTACAAAAAACTCTCCGGCAACGGCGCCAAAAACTTGATACGTCACCGCAAATGCACGGTTATTATCGAGTAGTAAAAATATCGATCCACATGGAGTTTAGTAAGTACCAATTAAGTTTTTCAGAGTACGTTAGATGAACGAATTAAGTTTTAGAGTTGGAAAATATCTTTGATTAAGTTTTATAAAATAAAAGGCATCTTGAGATTATTGGTATATCTAATGACAGAATCTTGAATAGTCAAGCCTATATCTCTATTCTATATTGAATCCATTTTCCAAAGACAATATTCACTAAGGTAATTCATGTTTCCTTTCGAAATACATGAATGTATCCCAATAACAATTACGCCTATTCATATGGTTGATTGCTATATGAGACCCATTAAGCACGAATCTTATGGCCTCAAGACATCGCAAAGCTACTCGTTTGGGGTGTTCCCATCAAGCTTTGAGATGCCTTGTTTAATCTCATTTGTTCCAATATCAAGCTTCTTCGTTCGATACTTCACTTGATATTTGAAATGATGAAATAGTAGTTGTTGAACTTCTCCGTTTGGTACTTCGTTCAACACTTGCTATTGAGTTTAAAAACGATGAGAATAGATAGGAAATGGTTTTGAATAAAATAGAGTCTAGCCTTGGTTTGATTAGGATCTAGTCATTAGACTTTTCCAACAATTCCAAGACTAGACTAGTCTACTCACAAGAGTTCATTGTAGACACTTGACAAATTATAAATTGCATAAATTATAAAAGCAAGAAAGTAAAGACAAGAATTGTAAATATGCGGAAAAGTAAAGAGCAGAAATATAAAGAACGATAATGTAAATTGCAAGGAATTGTAAAAGTGCAGAAATTTTATAAGTATGTGAACTTAGAACAAGCTGGAGTTACAATCTCACTATAGTAACTTTACACTCATTCCAAGATGAGAAACAAGTCTGATTAGGGCTCTATTTATAGCCTAAAGCCATGGACAAAGCATTAAACACGAATTACATAGCAATAATTGATTGATTCCAAGAGTTTTCAATCATAAAATCTGACTGCATAACGTACACGGTCGTGCCATATGGGCGCACGGTTGTGCCAAGTTTCAAAACCGTAGAATATGAAAAACTGGAAGGGCGCACGACCGTGCCATATGAACGCACGGCCGTGCATGGTCACACTGCCTGGAATGGAACGGTCTGGTCAGGAAGGGAGCACGACTAATATAAAAGGTGGCACGACTGTGCCATCTCTATTTTGCCTTGAAACTTGCTCCAAAGTGCTTTGTGATTTTGCTTCAAAGTGCTTGCTCTTCATTATTTTTACCTAGAAAGAAAAACAAAAGTTCTGAAGTAAAATAGCTCAAGAAAATAAAGAAAAACGATTAAACTTGCATAAAAAGAAACCCTTACAATCCTATAAATTACTACTTATTCATCGTCATATCGGTATCGTATTGTATCCGTATCGCAACAAGTATCTGAGCTTCATATGATATTAGTCAATAAAATATCTTAATTAAACTCTTTTTTTCTTAGTAAATTTCGAAGGCTCGTAACATTCAAAAATAAATAAATAAAATATCTTAATTAAACTCTTTTTTTCTTAGTAAATTTCGAAGGCTCGTAACATTCAAAAATAAATAAATTGGGGGTAGGGAGAATTTTCGTTAAAAAGGTTTGGGAAATTTTTTATAAAAAAAAGTGGCATATGGTCAGTTTACAAGATTAGTTCTTACCACCTAATGCTCTCTAAAAAAAGCTCTTACCGCGGAGTGAGCACATCAAGTATCCAAGACTCCTTACATAATCTATGTTGATACCGACTAAAAATATCAGTAACATACTTTTTATTTTCGACTAGTTACACAAAATTTTCCTTAATTTTAAGCCATACAATGAAGTGTTGAACTCAAGAGTTTTAATAAAGTTCAGTTAAGATCGTATCGTTTGGAGAGCGAGAGTTTGAATATCGATTGGACTCTATTATTGTGACTATTTTCCTAAGAATCGAAAGGTTAAGGAAAAAAATCGTAAATATTGTACAATTAGTAACACAAGTGATACGAGTAGAAAATAAGACAATCAAAGTTTTTACCCTTTAAATTATTTTTAGGTTTCGCAATGATCTCTTAAATTATTTTTTGTTCCATTTTAATAATTTAATTATAAACATAAAACAGTCCCTTAATTTTTTTTTATTCAATTTTAGTCCCTTAAGTTACAAGCTTTGGACACTTTAATAATTTTTGTTTTAGTCCGCCAAATGTTTCCTGCATAGCAATACAATTTGATGATTATACATTCAATTCAAGACGAAAAAGAAGAGAAAGAAAACATAGAAAACACTGGACAGACCAAAAGGAAATAATGACATAAAAGACCAAAGTATCTAACATTTGTAACTTAAATGATCAAAATACAATGAAAAAAACTTAAAGAAACCAAGGTGTATAATGTTTGTAATTGATTTTATGGACCAAAATAGAACGATAAAACTAAAAATCAAAAGTGAAATTTAACCTAAAAACAATTATCATTCTTATTCTCATAATTTCAAGATACAAGTCAATAACTTTTGCATTGTCAATGTTAAAAAAAAAAAAACATCAGTGAATTGTAACCATTAAATCATAAAACTAGTTTGACTTTCATTATATTTATTTTTTAAATCATAAATATTTATATTATGTTTTGTTGACAGTATTATTATTTTTGCACTGACAGTACATTAAAATCAAACTCATAGAACCAAATGGATTCCCACAACAATGTTGGACATTTGTAGTTTAATTAATATTCTCTATTAGTGTACAATTATTTTATATGTACATCTAATGATGTGTTGTCACATCTATCAATGAATATAACAATTTATGTATTTTTATATTCATTAGCTGATACACTGACAGAGTATACTAATTAAATTCTCTGTATCATATGTTTAATTGTATACTACGTTTTTTTTAACTCAAAATTGATGTACACTACCGTGTAAAAACACTAAACACAGCATCTCAGCGCAAAAATCTTTTTGCAGATATTTTGCGAGATTGTACAACAAAATGTAAGAAATGCATAGGATATTAAATAAACAAATATGAGAAATTTTGAAGAAGCGCATTCTGCATAATTACATGCGAGAATGATTACATTAGCAAATGCCTCATGAAGGCACAAAGTTTCAATATCCTATTGCACTGCAAATTGCAACACCCGAGACCTAAGACAATGGTAACGTATGTAAAGCTACAATCAGATTGTAGCTTTTAGTAATATTTCCAAACACACACAGTTTCTTCTTATTCTCCCCATTTTTACCAGTTCAGTCTGTAAAACACATAGAATCACTCATGAATCGTGATACAATTCAACAAATCAAACACGTGGGGGGAATGTCTTGACCCTTTTCATTTTTTTTGGGGGTGAATCTTGACCCTTTTCATTCTTAAAACAGTTCTGTAGTATCAGATACTGGTAATTGGACACAGAACAAAAGCATTACATGTGCTATTAGTTGTTAGTAAATTTGTTTGTTTTAACTCTGGTTCCCGGAGGAAAGGACCTTAGTAATCCGTAGTTCAGCCGGGTTAGTAAATTTGTTTGTTTTAACTCTGGTTCCCGGAGGAAAGGACCTTAGTAATATGTAGTTCAGCCGGAAGGCAATGTAAGTATTAAGAATTACATTTGCTATTTCAAAAAAAACTATGGAATCTTCATGGCATACATATATCAATAGAGAATGCGGTAGAGCAAATCAACATGATGTTGATCGGAGAATGTCATAGGAGCGACACTTGATAAAAGCAAATGGAGAAAATAACATTTCAAAGCAACTGAATTCAGCAAGTTATTGCGCAGAAAAAATGTTGAGTGTAACATTGCACAGAAGCAGAGGAAATCTAATCTAATACTTCATAATTGTTGACTTTTTTGTGTAAGTTTTGTTTGTAAAGCAAGCAACGACACCCAAAGAATAGATCCCAATACCTCAGTCTATGCAGACAACAGAAAGGTTAGATTATGAAATGGAAGGAAAAATTTAGCAGCATATGTTCATGATCTACCTGGTTAAATTACTTTTTCATCTATATATTAAGAAAATAAATCAGACAGTGGAACAGTTTCCTATAAACCATTACATCCCATAAACCAATCAAATAATAATTAGAAGAATGCAACCTCTGTGTAAGCGTGTTATTTTTATGCATGAGTCGCCGAGGGCCTGAAACAATCAATATTGCATAATCCAACTGATCTCACCATCCCTCCAAAACTGCAGCCACATACATAAAAATAGTCAGAAACAACATTAGAGTAAATAACCTTGGCACATTTGAATGTGGTTTGTGGCTTACCGGTCAATGCTATTTCTAGCTTTCTCAGGAATGTCTGCTCCACTATTTACTTTATCGGCACGATCAACACTCTTTCTTGATTTATCTCTCTTATCCACACCAGATCTTGATTTTTCTTTATGGTCTGTGCTTATTCTAGCCTTGTCTTTAAATTCAATACTTCGTCTAGAATTCTCCCTTATATCCATGCTGGGTCTAGGTTTCTCTCTAAAATCTGTGCTGTTCCGAGGTATGTCCAGTTGATCGGGAGTGGGTCCAGATTCAATTCTATGACGCGAGGACTTCTCAATAGCTGCAATAAATTTCTTTAGGTGCTTTATATATTGAGGGTAAAGCTCTAGGTCACAATGATTTCCTCCTTTAACCCATAACGGTTCATACTTTTCTTTACAATGTTCCCAAAGTTGCTTCCCGTGGGAGCAATCTACTACATCATCGGCCGTTCCCTAAAAAGAAACACAACAATATAAAGGACCATCTTAGTAAATAGACATGCCTGAAAGTTGAAACGTATACATTGATTGCATTATGCTAGTATTAGTTTAGGCAATTAATTAACAAGACAATTGGCCAGTGAAAAGTATTCTAAGCCATCAAAATGTTCCCAAATATCAAACTTAACAATAACGTTAAACATTGATGTCAATTATGCATCAAATATGCATGATAACCAAGTCGATTCATTTTCCCCGCTTCTTTTAGTGCACATAACATAGAAAAGCATGGAAACATAATTTATAATATAAGTATAATGTTTTACTGTTGATGGAAAATAAGAACTGGATTTAACACCATTTAGCATATTAAACACCAGAAATAGTTATTTAGCTTAGCTAAGGCAATAGGCACTTTCAGAATAGTTCCTAAGTGAAATATCCAAAACTTGATTTGAGTTATTCAAATAACTAAAGTGAATTAATATTGATAGATAAATGTCCAATTTAAAGTTGTTTAGCCAGCCATTTCAAACAAGCATCCATATGCTGATCACAAAGAGATGAAAAGAAAAAACTTCAAATAATATGACTGACAATTAAGAATATTGGGAAGAAAAAAAAAATAGGGAGTTGATAAACCTTTGCAATTCCTAAACATTTGCGTAACACAATCAGAATTTTTTTTTATAAGCACACAATCATAAAGTTTAAGTGAATGGATTTGTCATCAATGATGTATTGAAGTAATGAATGAAAATATATTGTTGCAACTTGCAAGCATAAGATGTATGTATGTTTAGTTTCCCACATCATATCTGGATTTTAGCAAAACATGCAAGAAATTAAGAACTATGTGGGGAACTCTGCTAATCAAATGGACAGAAGAAAAAGGAAGAAGAAGAAGAAGATAAGAAAGGCTTGAGTGTCTATCTTTTAGTGTTCTTTTTTTATGAAGAAAAAACAGAAGAAACAGAAGAAAGAACAAATACTAACTACATCTCTATCTCTATCTAATACAACCAGCATCCACAGGGTATGACATGAGCTATCTAGATAGGAAGAAAAACCTAAACCTTCATAGCATAATTCATATTATTCCCAAATTTAGCCAACAAATCAGCACATTCATTCCATTCTCACAAGGTGTGAGAGATAGTATTAGTGAGTGACCAATCAAGGCTCCTACATTTTCTAATTTGACCCAAAATTAACAGCATATGGTATTCGGAAAGATTTCGTCAATATAAATGGTCCTTCTAAGATTTCTCAATAAGGTTCAATGAGAATATTACCAAAAATGACAAGGGTGTGTGTAGAAAGAAAAAAGGGACAAATGCTATAATAGTTTTGCCATGGCATAAGTACTCCAAAATATTAATCGGTTCTATACAACAGAACATTCAGTTTGATAATATATATATTTGTTACAAAATGAATTTACTCACATGAATTACCAAAACTGGACAATTGACCAAGGGAATTTTATCAATGTTCTGCAAAAAAAAAAACAGAAAAAAATCATCAAAACTAAGTAATATGACACAATAAAACACAGATCCAAATTGAACATCTAAGTCACCAATTTAGAACTGATATAGAGATAAAACCTTATAAATGTCGAACCAGTACGTCCGCTTCACGGGATACATGACTCTAAGGCCGGATAAGATGGGACTGTGGAGAATGACAGCTCGAAGATTGGGTAAACGAGAAGCCAAATCTGTAGTAGGACCGCTACCAACAGATTGTCCGTACAGAATAATATCTTCTTCTTTGGACCCATACATTTCTACCAAACATTTATAAGCAGCTTCTATATCTGCATAAGTGTTCTGTTCACTAGGCTGTCCAAAAAGTTGCACACTGTTACTATCAACCGGAACCCCCAATCAGATAAATATCAAGCAATTTCATAATGATCTATACATTTTTTTTTATCGTACATTTAATATGAGACAAATATTTCATTAAGGTTGACTATCATTTCTGTTTTATAAAATTTAATGAGAGAAATATTTCATCAAGGTTGACTATCATTTTTGTTTTATAAAAATTGCAGAGAATAATAAAATATCCAAAAACTGAATAAAATCAAATAAACTATTTGAGTTGTCTAGTCATAACTATCAAATAGCCGCGGTACTATAGTGCTACAATATAGCGGAATTTGAACAAATCGCTAATGTGAGATACACTATTTAGTAGAAAGTATTATCAAATAGGGGCACCATATCACTAGTGTAGCGAAATTTGAACATACTGCTATTTTATATGATTCACGATTGACAACATTGTAACTGACGATCTTATCCTCCTATGTCCTAAAGAAAAAACTAAATATTTCGTCAAAAATTGGAATATTACGTCATTCAAGATGTCTATGAAAATTAGGATTTGGACTCCCTACATTAACAAATATACACGCATTTACACACACAAATTGATCCCGGCCATTTATTTAAGATCAATCGACTCCAGTTACACATCCAACAAATCATTTAAATGATCTACACCATTGATTTGAGATTTGTCTACGCTAAAACTTGTATTTCAATTTTTTTCTTAGCTTAGAATTATAAAGGCAAACTGTTCAACAAACATGCAAAAGGTGCATTTTACAAACTCCCTGTGACCCTATCCAATAGAGTAACATTTTCCAATTAAATTAAATTTAAATCACAATTTACAACAACATCAACCTCAGCCTCGAAATTTAAATGTAACTTCAAAACTATACAAATTATAAAGACAGCTTGCTTACCTTCCCAGAGGACTGTCCATACCCAGAATAGTCATAACTACAAAAGAAAAAAATAGAAATCAAAATTCATAAAAAAAAAATCAATAATTGACCCAACGATAACAATAACAACTACCACAACAACAACAATAACAATAACAGTAAAAACACAATAAGCCAGTTGTTGGCACATGACATAAATAACATACAACCCCAAAAAAAGGGAAGTTGGTCAAACCTTATTTTTCACAAATTTAGCTCTAACAACTATTTATTTTTTCCTTCTAAATTAAAAAACCTACAAATAAATATTCAAACAAAATTTTACATAATTTAAAATAACATAAACATTATAAACAAACTAAAAAAATCAACATTGATAGTTATTCTAACAATACCAAAAAAGGAAATAACAATTTTGGTTCAACTTTTTTCCTTAGAAATTTAGTTCTAACAACACGACACCAACACATATAATTACACTGAATTATTTGATTTTCTCAAATTATTAGTGGTGTCAGCGTATCATTGTCTGAGTCGTGTCCGTATCCGTGTTTCATAGTTATCACCCTTTTTTCTTACTTACTAGAGAGAGTAAACAATTTTTATTTATTTTTACATAATTTAAAATAACAAAAGATAATGCCAATAATTTCAACAGACACAAAACCAGACAATTAAATTAAAAAAAATATTATAAAATAAAACACAATAAAATTAACAACTAGAGTCAATTTTATGCTAATGACAATGAAAAAAGTAATTAGTGAAGAAGAAACACGTGAGTGTCACGTGAGAACATACCACAAGAGATTAACACGAAGATGAATACTGAGTTCACTGAACAACTCATACATCTGACCTAGATCAGCAGCGTTTCCATGAGAATAGAGAATTGTTAAAGAAGCTGAAGAGTTTTTTATATACAAAGCAACGATGTTGTTTCCTCTTTTGGTACAAAGTTTCAAAACGTCGACGTTTTCACGAGTTGAAACTCCAGTGATCTTGTTTTTGCCTGTTGATTCGTCTACTCCGAGTCCGTAGGAAGGTGGATTTGGTGGGAAGAAAGCGAATTTTGCTGCCATGGATGAAGTTACAGCTCCCATTGAAGGAATTAGGGTTTGTTTGGGATGTTATGATTTTGGTTTGATTGATTTGATTTGGATTTGAGAGAGAAGACGAGAATGAGTGAAGAAAAGTGTGTGTGTAGAGAGATAAGTAGCGAGGAAAAGGGAAAAGTGCACGTGCGACTGTGTGATTGTGTGCGCGTGTAAACGTGAAGGTGAAGGAGTTTACTTACCTGAGTCGACAATTATTTTGTTTTTTTTTTTAGGAAACTATTTTGGTTTTTAAATGTATGAGTTATCGCCGCAAAAATGTTTTTAAATTGATCAATGAAAAACAGATTTATGGACTAAATTGGCAAATAAAATCATATTAATTTATTTCTTTATTTTATTGCTTTTTTATTTTTTAAACATGAATTACAATAGACGAGATATTCAGTGGAGCTGCTTATGCGGAGCTCCAAGAATACTCTGAAATGACTAGGGTGAAAATACAATGTATCAGCTAGAATGAATGAATCCTGTTACTGTTCTCTAAGTGTCTCCTTTTATAGGCCTCACTTTCTTGACCTAATGGGTCCTCTCTTTGGATGTACAAGCTGATCATTAACCTTCTGAGGTCTATATGACTCATCTGTACAAGGCGCGTGGAGCTGATCATGTTTCTTTGCATTGATCGTCCGTACAAGGTGCGTGGAGTCAAGGGTACACAGCTCACATCACTTGTTCGTGCAAGACGCGTGGCACATTATGAGATAACTTCAAGAGGAGGACCACAATGTTGCTTGGACAACAACCTAAGAGAGAGAGAGCTAGTGATGTTGAAAGTGGAGCTCACGTGACCTGAACAATCAAGCTGAGCTAAGCAGGTGAAGCTCACATGGCCTGAACGATCAAACAGAGTTGTACATGTTGAATAGTCAATATATAGGAGAGTCCATGTGGTATGGTCCTCCATACCAGTCCAAATGGTTATTAGCTTAATTAAATTAAATATATATTATTACTCTTTCTAGTTACATTTACAAGCAAAAAAAAAACATTATTTTAGGTTCATTGAATTACTAGAGTATCTGACTTATAAATGTGACCGGATAGAGTACATTATTAGTACTTCACATATTTCAAACATAATCGATATTATAAGTCTACAAAGTTTTAATATTTACATCAAATATATTACTCTACTGTGTTTGTGATATCGATCTATAGTATATATACTATATATAAAGAAAATAGACCATATTGACCTTTTGGGTTGACTTTTTGTCTTTTCTAATTACCCTCAACTTTAAATACAAATAACACATATAACAAATAGATAAGAGTAAATTCGAATATTAAAAAAAATTGTAACAAACACAATCTTTATTGTCCACGATATATACATTTTTTTCCTTATTTTTTATCCTTTAAAAAAGATAATTGATGGGAGTGAATTCAAAATTAAAAAAAATGTAATAAACACAATATGAATATATGTCCAATTTTTTTTCATTTATGCTTTAAAAAGCGTAACAAACTAGATCGAGTATATCTATACTATATATAAAGAAAATATAAGATTTTGGACTGACTTTTTCGTTATCCTAATTATACTTTAAAACAACATTTTCTATAATAATGATTGTTGTTGGTGTCATTAAAAAGATAGGAATTTAGATTATATTTTTTTGTTATATTATTGGTGTCATTGAAATAGATAAACAATATTAGTTTAGTCTGTTATAATTTGAAAGCAAATATCATTTATATTTATCCTTCTAATCAAAATCAAAATTCATAGAAAAACATCGATCATAATTTTTAAGTTTTAGCACAATAAAAAAATGGAAAAAACAGACACGTGAGTGTGAAGAGAAAACATAACATCGAACCATTTTCCTTGCCATCATCACGAATCTATAGTCGGACATCATCAACCGTTTAATATTAACCACGCAACAATATTTTTTTTATTAAACATGTCTTTTTTTAGATAAAAAAATTTACAATGGTCACTCAATAACTCACACACATACATAAAAAAAAGTCAATATTCAAAACTCCTTTTTTTCATTAAACAACATCTAACCTAACAACTTTGTCATTTTTATACTACGATTCAAAACATAATCAGCATGCCTTTATTGACGTGAATCCCGTTTGTGTTTGTGTGAAGGGGTGGGCTGTGATGGCGATGTTATTGATGGTGGGGATGGTCTTGTTGAGGTTTGACAATGACACGTGTGAATTTCGGGTATGTGTTAGTTTCGTGGTTTTCGGAGTTTGTCTTTTGTCGTTATTTGGTTTCTTTTGGCTCCTTGCATTCTTCAAATTGATTGTCGAGTGCCAGCTCAGATAGCATCATACTTTGCTTGCTACTTGCTAGCTAGCTTGCTTTCAAAATACTATAAGATAAATGTAAATTACAATCTCCAAATCCTTGATAGTGTTTGTGTTTTCGTCTTATTATATTGTCTTATTTGAATTATTTGCCGTTTATAAGAAATTATTATTAGTTTTTATAGAAAAACAATACATATTCATTTATTTAAATTGATAAAGTGTATCATCAACATCATTAAAAACATAATGGATGAGTATATGAACAAACGAACAACATTTAAGTTAATAGTATGAAAATATATATAAATAATATGATAAAATTAAAATGATTGGAATACTTGTGTCCCAAGATCTGTCATGTTGTCTCTCAAATCATTGATTGAATAGATGGCGTTTCAGTATGAACCAAATAAACACCGCAATAAAATGAAAAATCAAACAACGCCGCACAAGACGACAAACAACACAACGTTGCATTGAGACGACGAAATCACAAAGTAAAAAAAACTTAAATCTATGTGAAAAT
Organism: Medicago ruthenica; assembly: GCA_018208015.1. Taxonomy (NCBI): domain Eukaryota; kingdom Viridiplantae; phylum Streptophyta; class Magnoliopsida; order Fabales; family Fabaceae; genus Medicago; species Medicago ruthenica. Next base: position 83,345,074 of record CM031377.1, on the reverse strand, counting down.
CACTTGTTTAGATTGAAATAGAGAGAAAAATATGAAAAGTGGTGATTTCGAATAAACAATTGACCCAAAACCACCTCTCAAGGAAGAAAATGGAAGAAAAAACCTAAAGAGAGAAAATTAAGGTCGGCTTAGAGAGGGAGGAGCTAGAGAGAGAAATAATGACAGATATAAAATAATGAACTCAAAGTTGATTTTATAGATGATCTTCACAATGCCACATTATATTTCGCTAGCTCTTGTTGTGTTTGGGATTTGGGTTGTTTTGGTGTTTTGGGTGCTTTGAGTGTGTGTGTCCTTTGAGCTGAGTCTTTTTTCCTTTCTGATATGAATTATGTTTGCACCACTTCACATCATGTCGAATGCCTTAGAAATTTTGTGTCCTGGATTCTGGTGGGTCGGTTGTTTTTGCTTTGAGATCGGGAGTTGGTATCTAGTCGCAATCCAATTTGGTTGGTTATGGTGTTTCTTTGGTGGATCGGAGGTGAGGGGTACCCTTCAGATTTGGTTCTGGAGTCTGGTGGGCCGATCGCTTTTGATTTGAGATCGGGAGTCAGTTCTTCGATTCAAGATTTGATTTGGGCTAATTTGGCGTTCTTTCTGTGGACCGGAGGTTGAGAGGTGGTGGAAATTGAATGAGTATTAGAATATGACCTTTTCGGGTGTGACTCAACTTTGGTGATGCGAACAGGTTGTTTGATTTAGAGGGGTGTTTTTGGGGTGAGTAGTGGTGATGGGTGGTTATGAATATCATTTTCAGCGGTAGTTCGCGTTGGAGTTTGATTTAGGTGGTGAAGTTTATTTGGTGGTGTTGTCCTCATGGATGTTGAAGGTAAGACTTGGTTAGGTGTTGTGTGTATGAGTGTTTTTTATGGTGTTTATTTTGGGTGTTCCGCCTATATACGACACCTTATTGTAGTCTCTGAATCAGCGGTCTCTATTAATCTTGAGCAGGGATTTGGTTATTAAATAAATTTTGCTGTTAAAAAAAAATTAAACAATTCAAACATACTTTAGTCTAATGGTAACAATTTAAGCAACTTCAAGAAACCAACACTAATGATTTTTATTTAGTCCAATATACTCATTTTTTATTGTAAATTTCTATGGAGCGATATCTTATTTAATCCACTCTACACAAGTTTATGCAACCCACACTGTTACGTAGTTCTTCTCTAACGCTAAAAAATATCAAGTTACGATTTCATGTGTTTTAAGCAATCTCTAAGACAACTCATCTGACAGATTCTTAGTGAAGATATAAGCATATGATAAAATCATGGGATTGAGCTCACATGATTAATGATGTCTTCTTCAGGACGAATTGTTTGACATAATTCGAGTTCAATTTTTAGATAAAACAGTCTTTGATTAGATTTTACTTACATTTCAACCGAACTCTAGATTGAAGGTGAGAAAAACACACAAGAAGGGGGGGGTTGAATTGTGTGGGTCTTTTTTTTCTATCTTAAAAACTTTGGTTAAGTTCAGATTCTGATATAGATCAGTTCTGAACCTATTTTCAGAGTTTGTTTTGCAGCGGGTAAGAGTAAATGAGAGAGAGGGAAAGAGAGACACAATGGTTTATCCTGGTTCCTTCCACAACCCGGAAGTAGTCCAGTCCCCTTGTTACTAACAAGAGATTTTTCACTATAATCAAACGATTACAACTGCTCAACCACAAAGGATGAGACTTCCTTGCTCAAACACCTAGTAAGAGACTTCCCTGCTCAAGACACACATTCAAGAGACTTCTAGTTGCTCAAACACTTAGTAAGACACTTCCCTGCTCAAGACACACAATCAAGAGACTTCTAGTTGCTCAAACACTTAGTAAGAGACTTCCCTGCTTAGACACACAGTCTAAGACTTTCTATGCTTAATACACAAAGTTATGAGACTTCTGGTTGCTCAAGCACGCAGGCTAGAGGCTTTGAATCAAACAGATTTACAACAGAAATGAGTTTGAGTTGAACACTTGATATACTATCAGTGGTGTTCACAAAATACAATTCAGATTCAGACTCTACACTTAAGGAATTCTAAGGTAAACAAGTTTTTAAGAATTCCTAAGTTATTTGATGACTGTTAGTGAAAAACAGAGTATGACAGTTTCTGATTTTTCAGTCTTGTGAGCCTTAGTCTTCTTCTTCAAATCTTCAATCCTTTATAGAGAATTAAAGAGCTGTTGTAGAAGATGCCATGTCATCAAAAGAGCCGTTGCAAATAAAGCTTCAGCCAGCATTCATTCTTTCCAGAACTGGTGCGCAAAACAGAGCAGCACAATTTGAATTGTTTCCTTAAAACAGGGATCGTGTTTTGCCCAGGGAGACAACCATTGCAAAGAGCTGTTCTGACATTGTGTGCTTGACAGTGACAGTTACTTTTCCTTAAAGTTCAGACTTCGGAAGCTTCTCTTCAGAACTGGCTTCAGAAGCTGGCATCAGACACTATTCATCAGACGCACCCTTCAGACGCACTGTTCATCAGACACACCCTTCAGACGCATTGTTCATCAGACGCACCCTTCAGACTCACTGTTCTTCAGACGCAGTCTTCAGACGCTACCTTCAGAAGCTGCCTTCAGATGCACCTTCAGAAGCTGCCTTCAGTAGCTGCTTCAGACACTGATTTGCTTCATACTTGAAACACACGCTTCTTTGCTTTCCTTCTTGCTCTTAGCTTGTTCTTTCATAACCAATGTTAGATACCAAACTTTAAGTACATGGTTCTGCACACTTAGAATCAAGCATTAGCAATTCCAATTTTCTTTTTAACACTTTGTTATCATCAAAACCCAAAAGAGAGTTGTTCATACATTTTGTTCCAACAATCTCCCCTTTTTTGATGATGACAAACACAAGTATTAATAGAAAATTGTTGTTAATTTAATTAACAAGTTGACTGCAAGGTATGAGGTTTGCAAGCTCCCCCTGAGTCTGATCCAGGTTAATTAAATTCAGTTTAGATAAAAAAGGTGAGAATTTCAGAATTGTTGTTAACTTTAATTAACAAGTTGACTTCAGGGTATGACGTTTGCAAGCTCCCCCTGAGTCTGATAATCCACAAGGTGAGGTTTGCAAGCTCCCCTTGATTCTTATCCAAGTTAATTAAATTTAACTTAAAATAATAAGGTGAAATTATCACTCAGAATTATAAATAACAAGTTGACTTCAGGGTGTGAGGTTTGTAAGCTCCCTGAGTCTTATCCAAGTTATTTAAATTCATTTCAACTCAATAAAGAGTAATGTATCTCACAGAAATTAAATCAGAGGCTAAGAGATAAAAGATGTTCTCTTAAGTTAATTAATCAACAAAAATTAACTTAAATCTGACTGGCTCAGAGCCTGAAATACTTGTAAACTTTCTCCCCCTTTTGTCATCAACAAAAAAAAATTCAAGAATTTTAAAACAGAGAGAGAGTTCAGTTATGAGATAATCATGCAATCATATAGGTAATCAAGCAGCAAAGATAAACATTAGAGCAAACTTAATCATAGATGAAGTATATGACATTACATTGAAAAACAGAGACTGTTGTTCAGAACAGATTGTTCAGTACTACTGAACTGTTTCTGACCAAAAATGTTCAGAGCATAATTGTTCAGAGCATTTTGTTCAGTACCACTGAACTCTTTCAGAAAACTGAAAACAGAGCCTGATGTTCAGAAGCATATTGTTCAGTACCACTGAACTGTTTCTGACAGAATTTGTTCAGTACTACTGAACTTGCCATTTTTGAAAGTGTGAATGTGTTTTTGTTTAAATCTTTTTAGAACTGAAAATAGAAAAACACTACTGCACATTGATGACTTTGGGAGGGACAAAATACAACTTTCAAAACTTAATACATCACAGCCCTGCAGTTATACTCACTAGATTCTGACCAAGAGTTAGACAACTGTTCAGATTCACTCTCATTAGTGGGCCACATGTAAAGTGTCCACTTATGATGAGTTTTATCAGAAGTCACAAAAAAATTAGATTCTGAAACTCAGACTCTGATGTTTTCAGAAGCTGAATTATCTTCAGACTCTCAAAGTGAGTGTCTGTTAAGTCTTAGCTTCTGATGAACTTCAGGTTCTTGATGTTGGATCAAAAGCAAGTATATTTTTATATCGATTCCACAGGGATTATTGCGATATCATAAACCGTTCAACGTCGATTATCATTTTAAGTTAGGGTTTCATCTTTTTGTTTACTAAACACTACTCGACTTTAAAAACATTATAAATAAAACGGAGAGTAATAGGGCATAAAAAGTGTTTGGATTAAAGTACGTCAATCAAACGTCGAATGTATTCGAATGATCATAAATATGGATTCTAGCTTTTCTTATATACGATATTATCACGTATCACTCGACAACGTCATTCGTGTCCAAATGACGTCGTGAGATCGATCGTATCGTTTAATCGACGATTTCTCAATCTATTAAACGATCCGAAAGCTTTAAGTTCCGACACTTTGTGTGATTATCAAAACCAAATCCCATGTCTAGGATTTCTTATTTTGATAGAATATTATACTAAACATAGATTCAAAAGTATTTTTCAATATCATTTAAATCAAACATAAGAATGGAAAGCAAGAATAAGTTCAATGATATATAAAAGGCTAGAATCATATATTTAAAAGATCAAAAGTTTACAACTAAGAGTGATTGATTACCTAATAATCCCAACAAAGGAGATTAGTTGTTCATTCTCATGACAACAGTACAAAAGTAGAAAGGAAGATGGAGATCAAATGCTAAGACTTGATTTCTCAAAGTTGCTTAGTTTAATCTTCACTTTGATCACTTTTGCTCAATGAAGTATGCCTCTTTTTAGCCCTATTCTCTTTCTGGAAGTTAAAACTCTTAAGTTCTAAAAGTTGTGAAAGTAAATCTATCTGAAAAAATGAGCAAAAAAGCTTTTATACAACTGAAATTTACAACGCTTGCTACAGCGATGAGCTGGTCGCTGTAGCGACGGCAGATTTCTTGGCCAGTGGGTTTGCTCCACGTCAGCAACGAGGCTCAAACCGCCCTTGGTCGCTATAGCGACCAGATCCATCGCTATAGCGATGAAACCTCCAATTCTTCCTGCCTACGCTCGCTTGTAGCGACTGGATCCATCACTGTAGCGATGAATCCTCTGTTTTCCCCTGCTTAAGCTCGCTTGTAGCGACCATCCTGCGCTGTAGCGATGAAGCTTTAACAAATCTTCATTCTTCTTTGCTCAATTCCAGGTCCTAGCATGAAATTTTCTGCATAATAGATGGGGTAAGACATAGGATCACAAATTTGACATTTAATCATAAATAATGAGCTTATCCTATGATAACTTGTAAAACAAGTAACATAAGTGCCTAAAAATATATCAAAAGATAACTTCTTTTTGGCACTTATCAGTTCTCAGTTTCTATTCAGAGTCAAGCAATTTTTCAAGAGATGAAATGTAAGTTCAGTGAGGGGTTTTGTAAATATATCAGCCCATTGATGATTGATAATCAAAATCAATGAATTGAAAATCCAAAACATCCTTCTGAACATAATCTCTAATAAAATGAAGTTTAAGTTCAAAAATGCTTGGCTCTGGAATGTAGAATTGGAATTTTTAGACAGACAGATTACAGCAGTATTATCACAAAGAAAGTTATGTTGTTTTCATGAATCTGATAGTTTTCCAACTGATGTAGAATCTATTAAGTATAACAGAGAACAATCATACCTCTGTGGAGCTTTTGATCTACCTCTCCTTGTTCAATCAGGTTGTTTCTGAACACCCATTTTTGTTCCAACAATGTTCTTGATTGGCTTCAGGAGAAGTGCAAATTCTGAGAGACTTTTCAGCTTTGGACTTTCTTCAGACTCAGGTTCTGGTTCAGGTTCTGAAGTGTCCTCTGAGAGCTGAATCTCAGTATCAGTGATCTAGTCTTTGTGGTTTCCTCCAGATCCCACAGTTCCTCCCTCTTTCATGGTCAGGGTTTGGAACATAGACTTTCCTTCTGTCATGCAATGCCAGTAGCCATTGCCCAGGCACCAGGACTTCACCTTTTCTTTGGCATTTAATCATATCTGCAACAGAAATGATTTCTGACTTGGGTACCCATATGGGTCCTCTTGGGTTAGTTCTGAAAGGTTTAGTCTTTTGCACCTTATGTCTGGAGTTATAGAACTCAGACTTGTTCAGATACCTTGGATATGAATCCTTTAATCTTGAATAAGTCTTAGTATCAGACACTGAGTTCTTCAGAACCTAAGCTTTCAATGGTCTTGACTCAGATTTCTTCAGAACCTAAGACTTGAAGGTCTTTGGTTCTGAGTTGTTTAGAGTCTGAACCATTGAACACTTTGGTTCTGATTTCTTCAGAACTTTGGACTTAAGAGTCTTTGATTCTGATTTGTTCAGAATCTTGGATTCAGAAATCATAGGTTCTGTTCTGTTAAGAACTTCAGTTTTGCCAGCTCCTGACACACAACAAACTTTCAGACCTTTCTTAATACAATCAGAATCAATTGACAGATTGGCTTTCTTTTGTACCTTTGGTCTGGCATTCTGAGATTTAACGGATTTTGTATAAACTGGTTTAGTATCCCTTGAAGGTTTTACAAACACAGCCTTTTGAAAATTTGAGTCTGAATTTTTCAAAGTTTGAGACTTGCTTGACTTAGGTTCTGAACTCTTCAGACTTTGAACCTTTTCAGATTTAAAGTCTGTTTTCCTCATAGTCTTAGACTTAGAACATTTTGGTTTAGACTTTGGCAAAGTTTTAAATTCTGCCTTCATCTTTCCCTTAGGTTCAGAAGTTTTAGATTCTGAGCAGTTCAGAACTTCAGACTTAGCAGTCTCAGTTTCTGTTAAATTCTGTTTCTCAAAATTGTCAGATGCAGGTACAAAACATACCTTAGTGCCTTTTATTCTATCTTCAGAACAGGATGGAAGGTTTGTTTCATTTGAAAAATTAAATGAATCATTTTTGAAACCAATTCCTTCTCCTTTGTTTCTGTTGATATTATAAATCATAGAAGCAATCTTACTTATGTTGATTCTAGTTATGATAAAATCCTGAAATACAATTTCTTGTTCACTAGGAATTTCATCAGGTTTCTTATGAGCCATTTCTCTGAGTTCTCTAGCTTCTTCATCAATCTCATTGATGTGATTCTGAAGTTTGAGATTCTCATCAGTTAGCAAGTTATTTTTATTTTTCAAAGATTTTACTTGACTTAACTTGCTTTGGAGATGGTTCATAAGATCCTTAACTGTATTAATAAGTTCAGAACGAGAAAGTTCAGAATATACCTCATCTTCAGAGTCTGAACCTGAATCTGATTCCTCATCAGAAGATGTTGTAGCAATCAGAGCTAGATTTGCTTCTTCTTCATCTTCATTGTCAGAGTCTGATTCTTTGTCTAGATCATTCCAAGTTTCCATCAGACTTTTTCTGATCTTGTTTATGAATTTGCTTGACTTGGAGTTAGTGCTCTTTGACTTCTCCTTTGATTTGTCCTTTTGAAGTTCTGGACAGTCAACAATGAAGTGACCCACTTTCTTGCAATTGTAGCAGCCCTTCTGATCTTCCATCCTAGAACCTGATCCTTTGAAGCCACTGCTTTTGTTGGAGAACTTCTTGCTTCGATTAGCCAAGTACTGAAGTCTTTTGGAAATCATTGTTATCTCTTCAGTTTCTGAGTCTTCTTCAGAACCTTCATTTGAAAGTTCTTCTTCAGACTCATAAACTTTCAGAGCCTTTGCAGACTTTCCTTTGGACTTCAATGCTATGGACTTAACTATGTTAGCAGGTTCATCCTCATTGAGTCCCAGTTCATGCACTTTGAGAGAGCTTATAAGATCTTCAATACTTATAGTATTTAGATCTTTAGCTTCCTCAATAGCAGTCACTTTAGGTCTCCATCTAGCAGGTAGACTCCTAAGAATCTTGTTCACATGATCAGCAGTAGTATAGCTTTTCTTCAGAATCTGAAGTCCAGAAACCAGAGTCTGAAATCTTGAGAACATAGTCTCAATATTTTCATCCTCCTTCATTCTGAACAGCTCATACTGCTGAACTAGAAGATTTGCCTTTGCTTCTCTAACCTTCTTGTTCCCTTCATAGTTAGAGCAGAGAGAGGTGAAGATGGCTTTTGCTGTTGATTTATCACTCAGCTTAAGATACTCATTGTGGGGTAAAGAGTCCACAATGATACCTCTTACATTGTGATGTTTTCTGTAGATCTTCCTCTCAGCATCACTCAGGCCTCTTCTGTTAACAGCTACTCCTTCTTCATCAACTGGAATAGAAATTCCATCTTCTATGATATCCCATAAGGAATCATCAATTCCAATGATGTGGCTGTACATTTTGCTTTTCCACCATGAAAATTTCTCTGGATCACCAGTAAACATTGGAGGTTTATTGTAATATCCCGCTTAGATGCAACTGTTATCAGTGTTAGAAGTTTAAGTCATAAGCAATGGCAATTTCGTAAAATTGGAAGTTTGGGAGGGAAATATTTATAAAAGGGAACCCAAGATATTTTCTTATCATTTCTTCCCATCTCTCTCACTATTCCAAAATCAGTTTCCTCTCCCTCACTCCCCCTAGTCACACGCCCTCAACACCTTGCCATCACCCATCAAACCTTCATCCTCAAACTTGTGGAAATTTATGCAAGCAAGCTTGTTTTGGAAAGTTAGAACAAGAGAAAGAAAAGAAGAAAACAAGGAAGAATCAAGAGAAGTGTTAGATTGAAGCTAGGACTTTGGAGTTCAGAATTAGCAAGTACCAATTGAGGTTTAAGGTGAGCTCCATAGGGTTTTAGAACCCGCTTGAGTAAGTTTGAATGTTTATAGTATTATGAGCAAGTTTGAGATTTTAGTGCCCTAGTTCCCTTTTTCTTGAAATTCCTTGATCAATCATGTTGTAATCTAGCAATATGCCTTAGAAATTTATCCCTTAAGTTGTTATGATGTTTGGATATGCAGGGATAAGCCAAGAATGGTGAAAATCGCGTTTTGAACTTGCCCTATGCTGTCTAACTGCACGCAAAATCGTGTCACGATTTTGCAACCGTGTCACGATTTCATAGGCAGAACTTGCCACCAATTCTGGGTAGAAAATCGTGACACGATTTCCAAATCGTGTCACGATGGCACAGTGTACAGGGCCATATTGTTTTTCTTCTGTCCTTGCACCATTCTGGCTGTCTAATACTGCTTTAGACTCAATAAACAACATGTAATGGCTAAGTGTCGCTAATAAGCATCAGAAGATCTATCCTTAGAGAATGTATAGATTAATATTAATGAGGATAGGTACAATATTGAGAGATGGATACTCAAATCCATAAGTTAGCATAGAGAGGTTAAGGAGCTGGTTTTGGGTTTATCCCTTACTAAACAATGTTATGCACTCGATTCAGTATATACAAGTCCAAGAATGATTACTTAAAGAATAAGGGCAAGTTAAGACTATACTATAAGATTATGATCACGTGTTCATCAGACTCCGGGATTACGCCGGATGGGATTTCTCCGAAAGGGCTATCCACACGTAAGTTAAAAGATTAAGCATGTCCAGCAGGCTCCGGATTATGCCGGATGGGACTTCACCGAAAGGGGCGTCCACATGAAAAGTTAAGTTGTGTCCAGCAGGCTCCGGATTATGCCGGATGGGGCTTCACCGAGAGGGTTGACCACACAACGATAAGAGGAGTCCGGTGTTAGCCTGATATGATAGGAATTTCACCGGTATGATGGGAGATGTACTTCGGGGTTACTCCACCCGGATGCACTCCGTAAAATGAACCCAGATAATTATTGTTTGTTCAACGCTAACTTCTAACCTTATGAATTAAGAATGATGTAAAATAATACTTATGAATTATTATGAGAACATGATGATCAGTCAGCAGAGAAAGAAGTGATCATAGGATGTCCCCAAGATTACTCAGTATAAGTTTAAGTTTAAGGTTAGAATAAGATAAGCACATGATAAAGATATGCAGCGATCCTAGGTTTTTCCCTTGATCGCGAAATATGTAAAGAAAGACGGCGATCGTAGGAATCCCCAAGGTTGCCAAAAGTAGGCACGGCGACTCTAGGTTACCCCCGTGGTTGCCAACAGTAGGTATGGTCGGAGCTCACTGAGACATCATGTCTCATCCCTTTCCTTCTGGTGCAGGTTCACAGGAAGCACGACGTAAAGGTAAAGAGAAAGCTTTGGATTGATCGTGCTGACATCTTGTTTATGTATAGTTGTTTCAGTTGATGTAAATGATGTATATTCTCAAGACTATGTTGTATTGGATTCAGTTTGTGTTGAGGACTCAAGTTATGTATTAATGAAATGTAAACTTTCTGTATTGTATTTAATGTATCCAGTACGAAATTTAATACTCGTATGAGATCCTAGACAATCTCTATATGGGTGTTACATTTATTGTGTGAACGAGATTGTTTTTCATTTGTACCATAGTCACCACTACCACTTCTGGATGTAGATTCACTAGAACCACCTGAAGACATGTTTTTCTCAGGATCAATACTGACTCACTGTTAAGTGATTGAATATCAGAACCAGGGGCTCTGATACCAACTGAAGGTGAGAAAAACACACAAGAAGGGGGGGGGGTTGAATTGTGTGGATCTTTTTTTTCTATCTCAAAAACTTTGGTTAAGCTCAGATTCTGATATAGATCAGTTCTGAACCTATTTTCAGAGTTTGTTTTGCAGCGGGTAAGAGTAAATGAAAGAGAGGGAAAGAGAGACACAATGGTTTATCCTGGTTCCTTCCACAACCCGGAAGTAGTCCAGTCCCCTTGTTACTAACAAGAGATTTTTCACTATAATCAAACGATTACAATTGCTCAACCACAAAGGATGAGACTTCCTTGCTCAAACACCTAGTAAGAGACTTCCCTGCTCAAGACACACAGTCAAGAGACTTCTAGTTGCTCAAACACTTAGTAAGAGACTTCCGCTCAAGACACATTCTAGTTGCTCAAACACTTAGTAAGAGACTTCCCTGCTTAGACACACAGTCTAAGACTTTCTATGCTCAATACACAAAGTTATGAGACTTCTGGTTGCTCAAGCACGCAGGCTAGAGGCTTTGAATCAAACAGATTTACAACAGAAATGAGTTTGAGTTGAACACTTGATATACTATCAGTGGTGTTCACAAAATACAATTCAGATTCAGACTCTACACTTAAGGAATTCTAAGGTAAACAAGTTTGTAAGAATTCCTAAGTTATTTGATGACTGTTAGTGAAAAACAGAGTATGACAGTTTCTGGTTTTTCAGTCTTGTGAGCCTTTCTTCTTCAAATCTTCAATCCTTTATAGAGAATTAAAGAGCTGTTGTAGAAGATGCCATGTCATCAAAAGAGCCGTTGCAAATAAAGCTTCAGCCAGCATTCATTCTTTCCAGAACTGGTGCGCAAAACAGAGCAGCACAATTTGAATTGTTTCCTTAAAACAGGGATCGTGTTTTGCCCAGGGAGACAACCATTGCAAAGAGCTGTTCTGACATTGTGTGCTTGACAGTGACAGTTGCTTTTCCTTAAAGTTCAGACTTCAGAAGCTTCTCTTCATAACTGGCTTCAGAAGCTGGCATCAGACACTGTTTAGACGCATCCTTCAGACTCACTGTTCATCAGATGCACCCTTCAGACGCAGTCTTCAGACGCACCTTCAGAAGCTGCCTTCAGTAGCTGCTTCAGACACTGATTTGCTTCATACTTGCAACACACGCTTCTTTGCTTTCCTTCTTGCTCTTAGCTTGTTCTTTCATAACCAATGTTAGATACCAAACTTTAAGTACATGGTTCTGCACACTTAGAATCAAGCATTAACAATTCCAATTTTCTTTTTAACACTTTGTTATCATCAAAACCCAAAAGAGAGTTGTTCATACATTTTGTTCCAACATAGATCACCAACCATTTTTTCATTGAAATCAGAAGATTAACACCAAAAAAACAATCAAATGTTAAAATATATGATCCAACTCTAGTTGGTTCAATATCAGATTTGATTTTGAAAACAATGATAAACATTTTAAAAAGAAATAATATAACTATTGTAAAATTTATAAAATGATTTTTTTCTTAATGAAAAGAAACAAATGGCGAAACCACGTGATTGCATTCAAATGTTAATGAGTTCTTCTATCGTAAATCTAATTTTTTTTTATCAAATTTTATTTATCTCAATCAAACTTTAGATTATGGAACAGCTCGTAGAGGAAATGACGTGGCCATAAGGTACAAGTTGAAATTGTGGAACAGCTCGTAGAGGAACACAACAGGTACCACAATTACCAAGTACCATCACATAGTAATCTTGAATTTTGTTGTTGCCTTTGTCAAAATAGTGACAAACAAAAGTACCAAAACCAAATCCAACCCAAAAGACAGAAACAAAGAAACTCTAATCTGAACCAAGTTCTGGTCCTTCCTTCTTCAATCTTTGTTTCACAATCTCTTTCTTCCATCATCAATCAATGGTTATAAAATCTCTGAGGTAATTGTTTATCATCACAACCCATCATAGCTTGACTCTTCAATTCTCGTATCTCACTTCAAAAATTTAATCTTTATTCAATTTAATCATCACCATGTTCATCTACCCTTGAAATTCTTCATCAATATGAATAAAAATCAGATTTGTAGATCTTGATCTGTGTTAATTTTTCTGCGGTTGCTTCAAAATTTGTGCTTTAGTGTTTCAGTAATTTTTTTGGGCAAGCTTCAGAATTTTGTGCTTGGGTTTAAATCTGAAATTTTGTGCTTTAGGGTCTAAATCTGAATTTTTTAAGGGATCAGAGAAAATGGATTGTGTAGGGAAATCTTCTGAATTAGGGTCTGGTGTTAGTATTGGTGAAGCAGTAGAAAATGTAGTCTTAGGTGGTGATGTTAGATGTTGTATACAAGCTTCTCCTCCAAGGGGAAATGGATCAAGGAATACTAGTCCAATGGGTCGAGTCGGGTCGAGGAACACGAGTCCTTCAAGGCAAAAGGTTGTTAAGACTAAACCAAGGGGTTTAGATGAAGAAACACATGCTACATTTGGTAAAGTAGTTCATGCTGATATTCAGATGGAGGATAACATATGGGCTATGTTGCCTGAGGATTTGTTGCATGAGATCTTAGCTAGAGTTCCGCCGTTTCTTATTTTTCGGCTTCGTTCGGTCTGTAAGAGATGGAATTCATTGCTTCAAGATAGTAGTTTTCTTAAGTTTCATTCCAGTGTTCCGTCACATGGACCTTGTGTTCTTAGTTTCTGTAAGAGCTCGTTGATCCCACAATGTTCTGTTTACAGTTTGCCTCTTAAAACTTGGTATAGAATGTGTTTCACGTTTTTGCCGCATTGGGCGATCTGGTTGGTTGGGTCATCTGGTGGTCTTGTTTGCTTTTCTGGGTGCGAAGGACCAGTGTTTTATATACTCGTTTGTAATCCCCTCACTCAAACTTGGAGGAAATTGCCAAGTATGCATTTTAATCAACAAAGGCAACTGATAATGGTTGTTGATCGATCGGATCAGTCGTTTAAAGTGATAGCCACTAATGATATATGTAGTGACAAGTCATTGCCGACTGAAATTTATGACTCAAAGGAAGATAAATGGTCGCTCCATCAGACTATGCCGGCTTCCAATCTTTGTTCTTCAAAGATGGCGTATTGTGATTCTAGGTTGTACTTGGAAACCCTTTCGCCGCTTGGTTTGATGATGTACAGGCTAGATATAAATCGTTGGGAACATATTCCAGCTAAGTTCCCGCGATCGTTGTTGGATGGTTATTTGGTTGCTGGTACCCAGAAGAGGCTTTTTCTTGTTGGAAGGATTGGTCTTTATAGTACTCTACAGAGTATAAGAATATGGGAATTGGATCATGCCAAGATTTCGTGGGTGGAGATCAGTAGGATGCCGCCTAGGTATTTTCGTTTGTTATTGAGATTGTCGGCTGAGAGATTTGAATGCTTCGGACTTGATAACTTAATTTGCTTCACATCTTATAACCAAGGGAAAGGCCTTCTATTTGATGTTGATAAAAAGATCTGGTCTTGGATTGGTGGGAGTGCTTTTCAGTCATACAACAATCAAGCTTGTTTCTATGAACCAAGGTTTGATGCTTCTATCTACTAAGCTACTAAAGTCTTACGACATGATATCAGATTGTGATCGACACTTACATAACAGAGGTTTACCAGTGATTTGTTTTCACCTGACGTGTTTTCTTCGAATTGAGATTCTCATCGACATGACCATTTTGAACATGTATATGGCATTGGCATTGAAATTGTGTATCTGTAACATCAACTTCTTGCATGCTCGTGTAATATAACTTTTTTAAATCTGTTCTTGAACCTTTACCTTATGGAACTTTCTCATGTAAATGGGTTCTTTCAACTTTTTTTTTTCTCAGGGAAAATAACTGATTAAGAACATGGTTTACTTTATACTTTTGTGACTTTATCTTGATGTGATTATAGAAATCGGTTTTACTAGTTTTAGTTATTTATATTGTTGCACTTGTTTCCGATGCAATACAAAAACTGTTTAAAATTGAGAGAGGATACTCTTATGAATACTAGAGCTAATCTTTCTTGCTGCCATCCTTGTCTCCAGCTACATTTTCATGAGTGTCGTCTCCCCGTCACCTGTATGCATGCATCTAGTAGCTCTCAATGTTAAATTTAGTTGAGAAGAATTTTGTTAAATCATTACACCGCTGTTCTAAATTTGTTGATTGATATGAACGGTCGAAAGCTTGAAATATAGATACGAGAAGCGTTTTTTTTTTTTTTATTTTGGGTTGACTTCTTGATTTTACTTCATAGATTCTACCACTACTCTTGTAACTTTGAGAAAACAGGTTTTAATTACAATTTACAAGTGTTTGTGTTTGTCTGACCTGACATTTTTCTTTGTTTTCCCGGATTGTATTGCATGCCTTGCAATTACTAATTGGAAGGGTTTTGGTCTCAATTGATTTCTGCGTTGAAGATAAACTGAGACCGTTTCTTTCAAATATAAATGTTCTTTATGAGCTGTAGCTGGGGCTGATGCTTTTTTTAAGAAACATAAATTCCTTTGATTTCAGGGAGATGAGGTTTCAATTATTGAGCAGTGGTCCATTTATGTGCTTTAGTGTCCTATGTTTTTGGCATTTACAGGGTATTCGTGTCGTGTCAGGTGTCCGTGTTGGAGTATGTGTTTCATAGCTTTGTTTAATTAGAGCTGATAATTTTTGTGCAAATGGCTATATTGTCTACTTTTCTTTATTATGACTAGTCACTACAATTTATTTGCTGTGTAGATGCTTGTTAATCCATGGTTGCTGTAGGGAATGCATGTGATTCTGAGTGGTTTGAGGAGTTATTTCTTGGCACATTATTACCCTTTCTTTTATGATTATATTAATATATGCATGAAGTCAAATGAGAATCTGCATAACATTTGTCAAGCTTCTAGTCCAAAAGATTATAAACATAAATCATTTCTGATAACCTCTGCAACCACCATAAGATGTAAGCAAAAGTTTCATATTTCTTATTTATTGTATCGTTAGAGTTTGGTACATTTCTTTTATTTTTTGGTCTATAGTAGTTTCATATTTCAGCAGTGGTAGTTAAAATATTGAGTCCCTAATAAGATAGGGTTCACTGGTAATGGGTATCTACATCAAAGTTTCATAAGCGTCCTTATTAAAACGCATGATCTCATTAATTTTATATGCATAAGGGTCATTTTGCAAAATTTAATTTATTTGTTTTTTAAAAAATTAATTACGGATAATGGTCATCACAAGTGTAACCAATTTCCACGGATAACTATGAAACTTATTTATTTGTTTTTTAAAAAATTAATTACTGATAATAGTCATATATACTAACAATATATAAAAATCGAAGTCCAGAAAAAATTCATAATTGT
Source organism: Medicago ruthenica (assembly GCA_018208015.1). Lineage (NCBI taxonomy): Eukaryota > Viridiplantae > Streptophyta > Magnoliopsida > Fabales > Fabaceae > Medicago > Medicago ruthenica. The sequence continues at coordinate 83,329,148 of CM031377.1, read as the reverse complement.
CCTTATTAAAACTCATGATCTTCTTAATTTTATAATCGTCCAACAAACATTGAGAAGTGTTTTGCATATAAAATAAAAATTTATATGCAAAACATTTAAAATATTTAATCATATCGACTTTTTTATGTATGTATATAAAAATTTGTTTATTCAGATATAAACATTTAAAATCCGCAACGGGAAATATGCAAATATTGAACGCATATAAAATAAAAATTTAATTAATGGAAACACTGCATTAATATTGATATTTATAAAATAGTCACAAATTATCAAAATTTCTCATATCGACTATCATATATCGGTACTTAAATTTTTTTTCTACATATATAAGCATATAAAATCCTCAACAAGTGCGGTTTAAATATTTAACGATGTTTTAAATATAAAATAAAAATTTATTTAATAGACACACTACATTAATGTTGATATTTTGAAAATAGTCATGAGTTCCTTAAATTTTATAACATCGACTTTCTCATATAAACATTTAAAATATTTTATCATATCGCTTTTCTCATATATGTATATAAAAATTTGTTCATGTAGATATACACATTTAAAATCTATAACGGGAACAATGTTAACATTGAACAATGCTTTACATATAAAATAAAAAGTTATTTAATATAAACACTACATTAATTTTGATTTTGAAAATAGTCATGAATTTTTAAAATTTTATCATATCGACTTTCTCATATATGTATATAAAAATTTGTTTATGCAGATATAAGTACATAAAATCTGCAACGAGTGCGGCACAAACATTGAATAGTATTTTGCATATAAAATAAAAAGTTATTTAATAAAAACACTACATCAATTTTGATTTTGAAAATAGTCATGACTTTTCAAAATTTTATCATATCAACTTTCTCAAATATCTACACAATTTTTTTTTTTGCATGTATAAGCAAATAAAATCTATAACTCGTGTGACTCAGCCATTTAACAAATTTTTGTATATATAAGAGAAAAATATTTTATAGAAACATTACATTAATACTCATAATTGTCATTAATATCTATAAACATTATACAATATTAATAATCTAATTATTTTTTATATAATTATCACAATGTTTTGTAACCCATGCGAAAACACAAATCTTTTACTAGTTAATGTGAAATTGCATATCCATATACGGGCTCTACTTTTCACCTCTTCCATATTTTTTCTAAAAAATCACAGACTTTGGAAGTGTACTTACAAAACGATACAAATGTTAGCAATTAGTCGTTAGATTTTTTTTTTCTCTTTTAAAAAATTTGAATCAGGATCTCCAACTTCCGATCCCTTAATTCAAATCAGTTGAGCTAGTCAACCCACCGCTTCAGAGTGGAGAAAGTGAGAGATAGTTTTTTCTAGATAGATTATTAGCCATCATAATCGGATGGGATATACACATTCATAAGTATGTGAAGTATTGTTCTCCAAGTATGTTAATAACTTAGATAAATTAATGTGGACTTAAAGCTAACTCCTATAGCATACCTATAATATTAGAGAAATTTATATTTTACTCTATGATCTTACTCTAGCTGTGATCCCTTTTTTTATGTTGTTTGGTGGTTCAAATATATGCACTACATCTTTCTTCTTCAAGTCCTTCTAGCCACCCAAAATATTTTATCATACACCTTTTCAAATTATTAAAAATAATGTATGAGTTTTTTATTCCTTTGATATCGATTCATTATTCTTTGTAAGTAAGTATACATGCCTTTAATCGCGCACCTCTGCATTACTCTAATGTTTAATATTGTTGTAATATAATCTAGAATATATTACTTCGAAAAAGGATTGATTGACCACTTCGAAAAATGGAAAATAAACTCCCTATGAGAAAGAAAAGAGAGAGTAAATGGTGAACACAATGACACCCATAAAATTTAGTTAGATATGTACTCATCAATCAATTATTCAATAACATGTCATATTTTACATTAATTTATTTAAAAATAAAATCAAATTTTGAATGAATTTTGCCTATAATACCGGTATCAAACCAAATTTTAAGGTATCCAAGAATTAATCTAAAGTCAAAGATATGATGAATGATACAATTTCGAAAATAAGATCAAAATATTTTGTTTGAAAGAAGCAACTAAAGTCTTATAATGTTCAAGATAATTTTTTCATAGCTCGCCGGCGTTTAAAAAGTCATGAATAACACAATTAAACAAGTTCAATAGTAGTTTTCAACATAGTAAACTTAAGGACAAAAGTGGCTTAAAAATAAAAAATAAAATTAGAGAAAGAACTTTTGACTTAATAGATGCGTCAAAAGGTATTTTGATTGAAAACGGTGGTTGATTTGGTGCAGTTGAAAGATATTACAATCACGATCTGAATTGTTGATCAGAGAGACATGGTTGAGATTTTCAGTTTCTTATTTCCTTCACTCAAGAATTTATTTTTCTTATTTCCTAAAATCATAACATAAGTCATCTCATGATTTATTAGTGATTTATTTAGAGTTCTAGTTTCCACTTGGCCCGCCTTCTCTTATCCTCATAATTTTTTTAGGGGTCTTATATGCATATTTAACGTGTAGTTAGCTAAATGAAGAATAAAATCTATTCATTTCGTCTATTTATAAAAAAAAAAACAAAATCTATTGAAATGGGTAGATAAATTACATTTTGAAATTGTAAGTTGAGTAGTTCATAGATAAATTATTTCTTAAAATTGTAAGTTGAGTACATAATAGACCAGTTCTTGAAATTGTAAGTTTTATCTAATATTTTTTTTTGTTATTTTCAAATTGTCAATGATCTTTGAAAAGCAGACAAATCCTTGACGACATTCTTATTGCTAATGAGTTGGTGAATGATGCCCGCAAGTTAAAGAAAGAATTACTTATATTCAAGGTAGATTTTGAAAAAGCATAGTATTCGGTTGATTGGAGGTATTTAGAAGAGGTTATGGGTAAGATGAATTTTCCATTTGAGTGGCGTAAGTGGATGATGAAATGTGTTACTTCAGCTCCAGCATCGGTTCTTATCAATGGGTGTCCGACTGATGAGTTTATTTTAGTGAGAGGGCTTCGACAAGATGATCCTCTTTCTCCTTTCCTTTTTCTGTTAGCTGTTGAAGGTTTAAATGTTATGATGAATGTGATGGTGGATAATGAATTATTTAGTGGGTACAATGTTGAAGGAAAATCGACATGTAAAGGCAGCGGAAGTTTAAAAAATTTCGATTTCCTTTCCTTGGATCATTACGAATATGACATGAATCAGTGATAGAATTGTTACCTTTTAGTGCAGAAACAATTTCGTTGATCACAGCTAAGCAAGCAAGCGAAGCCTCTACTCGTCCACACGAACGGCTTCCTCTGGTTCCCGGTGCTAGCCAAGCGATCAGAGGTTAGGAAGATAAGTGGGGTTACGGTTTTTGGCTTTAGGGTTACACGATTTTTCACACATGATTTCAGCACTTGGAGCTCTATTTATAAAGCTCCTTGCTGCACGAAATCAGCCATCATTACTGAGCTTCCATAAGCCCATTTAACCCATCAGCTTCCGCTAACTAATTAGCGTCAATTGCTAAACGCACCCATCATATAAGTATTACTTATATTTCTCCTTTTTACCGTTCTATTGTGTGTGACCCTATAGGTTCTTGTAACGTTGGCAATAATATTAAATCCCATATTTAATATTATAAACAGTGAGCGGTATCTAGCAACACATCACTGCTACCCAAGTGACAAGAATGTCAAGTGATCTGACGAAACCTTTTTCCATGATAATATCTATGTGTACGATTACTCCTTTGTCCTGATATCTTTATTGAACACAAGGCAGAGTTTGCGTCACCCTTGTTTAGCTCAATATTTATATTTCTTGATCCCGAAATATACTGAATAACGAATAAGTCCAATATCTCATATTGATTTAATCCGGCATGGCCATGCATTTTTCCAGTCATATTTCATCAAGAGGCCTAAAGATATATCTCCTGTTATGAGGAGGGACAAATCCCATCTAGGACACTCATGTCCCTCAGCATGATTCGTCGAGTGCCCATTAACCAACGTTATAGTTATCTTGTTACAGATAACGTTTGAATGGCAATAAAACACTTGAGTCCACATCTAGGGATCACAGTGGTTTCAGGTCTAAGAGTGATATACATTATTATCATTGTGAGAATAACTTATGACGATTTCATAACATACTATGTAGTATTCTCACGATAGGTCAATCCAGTATAAATATTACTCTTAATACTTATACCTATGTATAGACTTAATATCTCATATTCATGACCCATGAGATATGGTCATCAGTCTACATACATAATAGTCCCCACGCTTTATTATTATCCCAATTCATATTAAAGCTTGACTACGGATACATTTAAGAATAGTGTTCTTTCTGTTGATGTAATCTCATGATTAAGTCACACTTAATATTCCATCACATGAACCAACTATTCTAGGGACTTTATTAATCTTATAACAAGTGTAATAAAGAACGCCATATTTTAGTTAATAATAAAAGCCATGATACATATGAAAAGTTTAACATAAACTATTGGCCTCTAGGGCTTACACCAACAAATGTTGGGGCGCAAGATGTTTTGTCTGTCACTGTAACATCCCGCTCTTAAGTATCAGTTATCAATGTTGGAAGCTTGAGAAGCAAGCAAGGCAAATAAGAAATTAAGGGAAATGGCAATTTTGTAAATAAGACTAAGGGGGGGATTAATTTGAAAATGGAACAAGATATTTATTCATGTTCATTTCCATTCCTTCATTACTATTCCAAATTCAGATTTTTCCTTCTCCATTCCTTCTCTCTCACGCCCCCAATCTCTCCATACCAATATCCATCAAACTTCATCAAAACACTAGTGTGAAATCTTGCTAGAAAACTTGGGTTGGAGGCTAGTTTAAGAGGAAGAAAAGAAGAACAAGGAAGAACCAAGGGAAGAAGTAGATTGGAGCAAGCTAGGGTTGTTGGATTCAAGCTTAAACAGCACCAATAGTGGATTAAGGTGAGCTCCACAGGGTTTTAGAACCCATTGAGTAAGTTTGAAGTATTATGCAATTTTGAGCTAGTTTAGCAATTTTACCCTAATCTCTTATGCTTACCAATTCCTTGATTAATCATGTTTTAAGCTATCAATTTGTGTTAATAATTCATTCCTTATATTGTATGATGCCTGGATATGATTAGATATGTCAAAATGGTGGAAAAATCACACTTTTATCAGGTTTTGAACTGTCATTTTCGCCAGGCGACCTCGGGGCGAGAAAACGGCGATTTTCAGCAATTTTCCCTGCCCTGTTTCGCCTAGCTTTCGCCAAGCTTTCGCTCGGCGAAATCAGTGATCTCGCCAACCTTTAGCTGGGCGAAATCAGACAGACAGCACATGTCTGTTCTGGTTCGTTCTGGGTGCTGTAAATGCGTTCGGCGAGGTTTTTAATAACCGTTTTCAATGAAAAACCGTATTTTTCTAAGGTAAACACCATCCTTGACATATCCAAAGGATTATTCAACAATTAAGGAATGAATGGATGAATGAACAAGGAAATTGGTAAAGCATTAGAGAAGTAAGAATAAAGTTATTTAAGCTATGGTATGCTTCCAAAACCACGCAATGGCTTATGAGAACGATAAGTCTAAGACCATAAGTTCATAGTTATGTATTGAGAGATTAATTCCCTCAAGAATGCATTGAATATGCAAAAGTTTATGATATATTATTATAAGTACATTTGAGTACATAAGTTAAGAATAACGAGAATAAGAATGCACCTAAGATAGCATGATTAGGATGCACCCAATTTAGAGTGCGTATGCACAAGGAAAGATTTTTAAGATCAAAGTCAAGAACCTATTTTATAGGTTAGGTATTTAAGAATGACTACTTAAGAATGCATTAGATATGTTTATGAACGAAAGTTAAGAATTAAATGATAAAGATTACACGTGTTCATCAGACTCCGGATTATGCCGGATGGGATTTCTCCGAAAGGGTTATCCACACGTAAGTTAAAGACTATATATGTTTAAAGAATAAGAACAAATTATTAAGATGGCTTGATGTGTCTCTCGTATGCTCGCTAGTTAGTATACGAGGGGTTCCTGTGAAGTTACCGCCTTTAATGGCAGCCGGAACGGTGAAGTTACCGCTCGTGAGGGCAGCTACACATCCAAGTCTAAAGTTAATGTGTCTCCTGTCTGCTCGTCAGTTAGTATACAGGGGGTCCCCGTGAAGTTACCGCCTTAAATGGCAGCTGGGACGGTGAAGTTACCGCTCGCGAGAGCAGCCACACAAAAGAAAGAGGAGTCCGGTGTTAGCCTGATATGATAGGAATTTTCACCGGTAAGAAGGGAGATGTACTTCGGGGTTACTCCACCCGGATGCACTCCGTAAAATGAACTCAGATAATATTGTTTGTTCAACGCTGACTTACTAACTTAATAGTTAAAGATGATATAAATTTGTATATGTATGTATATATATTGATGATTATGAATTATGACGAGAATACGACAAGTAGTCAGCAGAGAAAGAAAGTGATCATAGGATGTCCCCAGATCACTAAGTATAAGTTAAAGTTTAAAGTTAGAATATGATAAGACATGATAAAGAGAAGTAGCGATCCTAAGTTTTCCCCTTGATCGCGGAATATGTAGAGAAAGACTTGGCGATCATAGGTATCCCCAAGATTGCCGAGGTAGGCACGGCGACCCTAGGTTCCCTGTGGTTGCCAACAGTAGGTAGGGTAGGAGCTCACTGAGACATTATGTCTCATCCCTGTCCTTCTGGTGCAGGTTTTCAGGTAGCCAAGTGGTTTTCAGATGAAGATCTTCAGGAAGACGCTGGATGGAGTGCAGATGCTCGTCAAGGCAAGCTCAGGAGGTTGACAGATTTTATATGTATATAAACGTGTATTATATGACATTTGGATTTTTATATAAACGAGCAAATTGTACTCATTCAGTGGTTTGTATATTTTAATTATTGTAAATTTTAATGTACCCGATATCAGATTAATACGCATGCTAAATATTCTAGATAATTTAGTATGGGTGTTACAATTGGTATCAGAGCCTGGTTGATTCAGACCGTGCCTTGGGTCATTAAAGTTTCAATAAAAGTAGAGGGACCATTGGGTTCCGGATATTGTTCTAAAGGTCACATCTAGTTGAGCCTGATCAACTCAATCTAGTATATGACAATTAGGATAAATGTCTGAGAGCTGAATGTGACCAAGGAGGAATGAAGTGTATGAAAGACGAAGATTAAGGTGTCGGATTCTAAGACGGATTTAGCGAAGAAGTAATCAACGCCAAATGGTGGCCATCAAACTGTAAAGTGACGAAGCCTAATAGTGGCAAGGTCTTAGAGACATAAAGGATATTTAACAGTGAGGTGAAGCGCCTCAACCCAGTTGGACGCATCGTTGGACGATGCCTCGTCTGCGGAAGACATAAGGATTAAGGAATCATGGAATGCTCTAAGGAATGACGTGGAACCTTGACGGGAACCGCAGTTTGAGAATTTAAAGTGAAGTGTGGATTAAGTAACAATTCCGAGTATAGAGTTGAAGAATAGCAGTACCATGCTTAGAGAAATGAAATGATGAATTACCGGACAGTTAAGAGAATTAATTATGGATTACGTGAGTTATTTGGACATATGAAACTAACCATTCAAGTGTGGTCATTGAGTATGAATCACAAGTAAGTTTGACCCCATCAGATCAGCCACGTCTCCTGAACCAAATTTGTGGAATAAGAAGAGGAGATGACATGCAGCCTAAGAACTAAGATGGATGAATAAGTGGTAACAATAAGACGCGTTGCATGTCAAAGCGTGAATCAAATTTGTGGATGTACCCTAATGGTAAGAAGATTAGAAGTAAGAGAAGCTAGACTGGAATTTTACTTAATGAAGGTTGGATAATAAATAATAAGTTGCTGAAATTTATTATGCTGATGGACGAATTAAGTTGAACACCCTTGATTGGATGGACCGTATTGAATTTCCTTGATTGGTTAAAGAAGGTAAGTTCAAAATAACACAAAGTTATAGTAGACCAGTGTTGAAGGATGATCGGGTTTTCAGCCGAGAATTATGCTGAGATTTTAATATACGGAGGATCGACTTGAACATGAAAGTTTAGGATTGAGGTTAATGCTAAGGAGTTATGTGCTCCCCATCGAATAGGTTCCTTCCACAAATATTATAGAACAGAAAGAGACCACCTCGTGCTGATAAGTTTTCGAGGGCAGTAATAAGGCATAGATGTGAATTGTGAATACAATAATGAGTTACTGGAGGAATCCAATAGATCATGACAATTTGCAAAAGTTTAAGATCGACTAATCGGACACTCGAAGAAACGCAACCTATGTTGGGCGTTCTAGAGAACCGGTAAGAATTTGGAACTTTTTTCAGGACGGATTGTTCTGTAGAAACTCAAGGGTAACTTAAGGAACATGATAGAGCTAAGGAGATCAAAGTTGTTCCGGGAAGGTTAAGGATATGAAATCATTACGGATAAAGAAAGAGCGAATAGTAACAAGACTCAAGTGCAAGATATGAACCTTCAGAAGCCGTAAGTGTTTTTAGAAGTTACCACAAATGAATGTACATGAATTTAAGCTGCCTCAGACATACTTCCAGTCGGGTTTTTGCAATGTTTAATGATTATACATGAAGAGCTGACCAAGAGAAATGGTAACGTCAGACAAATTTGCTACAGTGATTACAAAGTGATAGAGTAAAATGATTGATCGATGGAATTTTATGTGACAATAGTGAAGTCTTCCTCCGATGCTAACTCGAGTGTTAAAAATCAGAGTGGCGCAGCGGAGTGGTAATTCAAGAATGATATAAAGAACAACGCTAAGCTGAGGCTTAGAGTATGAGAAGGTGTTAAGTGCTTCATTCCTATTATATGAGATAGTAGTAAGTATAAGTGATTTGGATATATTATGAGTTCTAATGGAAAGTTAAGAAGGTTAAGTTGATGAATACCTTAAACCTCGAAATCCATGAGGAATGAAATATTTGAATAGAGGTCTTGATCAGATACGACAATGCAATGGCGAGTGAGTTTAATTCCATGTTGTAACAATGTCATGTTAATCTATATTAGTCGAAGATTTCGGAAGTCTTGAACATAATGTTCACCAGTAAAGGGCTGCGTAAGTTCAGGTTTTGATTAAAGGATTTAAAGTGTGCTATTTTGGTAGTAATCAAGTGGAGTTTTCTTTTGAAAACAAGGATCTTGAAATTCAGCGTCCAGAATGAGAAAATAAGTATGCGATGCCGATAGAATGTAACAATAATTTACGGGTTGATGTATACTCAAGAGATAAATACGAGTAACATTGGCGGGGCAAACCTGGCAAGCCAGTTGAAAGGCAAATCCCGGATGTTACAAGATGAGTTAAAAGTAAGAAAGATTCCCAATTGATGTGGTAGTGTCTCAAATATGTTAAGGTTAAGAATGATGTCCCGTTAGTCGGACAAAGATGAGATAATGTATAGTGTACACGAGCTCGCTTATGTATGTAAGTTATATGCTATGATATATATTGTATAATGATATGTGAGACGACTTAAGCCACTCTTTATTGGACTAAACTCCCATGAGTTTGGAATTATCGGTATAGAAAATATTTATGCTACGACAAGAAAACGAGAATAAGTTGTGACAAGAACGATGAGAGATTGGCAAACTCCTAGTATGAAGGATGATTCCTAAATTATTAAGATAAGTAACGTCGTAGATCTATCGAAGCAGAACGCGGGTAATCAGTAAGATTTCGCGAGTCTTTGAGGAATTCCGTGATGGAAGCAATGATTAAGATTATGGAAAGTAATACACCAAGGTGCCTCCTCCTTGTATTTGTTTAATGGAGATCGCGCGGTACTTTTACTCTAATTAAAGAATGGTATATTTATGGTAAAACCACATAGGTAGGATGCCGATGTATAAGGCAAGGATTGAATATAAGAACTCAATGAAATCGTCGAGGATAATAAGAAAGTCCAATGTCGTCAAAGTAAGATTACGCGGACTATGACGAGATTATAAGATTCAACACAAGTGTTAGGATTGGATAACTCTAGTTTGGGTTTGCAAGAAGTGTATAGATAAGGATATGGTCAGCAAGTTGAATGTGATGGTTCGGAATAGCCTCATATTCTACTACGCAAGAATTGTGTGATGCACAACAAGTATTCCAGTCAACGAAAAGATTGTCGAATACCTTCGACTTATAGAATTGAAATCTAAGGGATTCCGATAAGTAAGATGAACTGGAGTCTTGGCTAATGAAGGAAGTAATATGGGAGATTAATTATATGATATTGGATTCTAAATTTCGAGGACGAAATTTCTTTAAGGGGGGTAGATTGTAACATCCCGCTCTTAAGTATCAGTTATCAATGTTGGAAGCTTGAGAAGCAAGCAAGGCAAATAAGAAATTAAGGGAAATGGCAATTTTGTAAATAAGACTAAGGGGGGGATTAATTTGAAAATGGAACAAGATATTTATTCATGTTCATTTCCATTCCTTCATTACTATTCCAAATTCAGATTTTTCCTTCTCCATTCCTTCTCTCTCACGCCCCCAATCTCTCCATACCAATATCCATCAAACTTCATCAAAACACTAGTGTGAAATCTTGCTAGAAAACTTGGGTTGGAGGCTAGTTTAAGAGGAAGAAAAGAAGAACAAGGAAGAACCAAGGGAAGAAGTAGATTGGAGCAAGCTAGGGTTGTTGGATTCAAGCTTAAACAGCACCAATAGTGGATTAAGGTGAGCTCCACAGGGTTTTAGAACCCATTGAGTAAGTTTGAAGTATTATGCAATTTTGAGCTAGTTTAGCAATTTTACCCTAATCTCTTATGCTTACCAATTCCTTGATTAATCATGTTTTAAGCTATCAATTTGTGTTAATAATTCATTCCTTATATTGTATGATGCCTGGATATGATTAGATATGTCAAAATGGTGGAAAAATCACACTTTTATCAGGTTTTGAACTGTCATTTTCGCCAGGCGACCTCGGGGCGAGAAAACGGCGATTTTCAGCAATTTTCCCTGCCCTGTTTCGCCTAGCTTTCGCCAAGCTTTCGCTCGGCGAAATCAGTGATCTCGCCAACCTTTAGCTGGGCGAAATCAGACAGACAGCACATGTCTGTTCTGGTTCGTTCTGGGTGCTGTAAATGCGTTCGGCGAGGTTTTTAATAACCGTTTTCAATGAAAAACCGTATTTTTCTAAGGTAAACACCATCCTTGACATATCCAAAGGATTATTCAACAATTAAGGAATGAATGGATGAATGAACAAGGAAATTGGTAAAGCATTAGAGAAGTAAGAATAAAGTTATTTAAGCTATGGTATGCTTCCAAAACCACGCAATGGCTTATGAGAACGATAAGTCTAAGACCATAAGTTCATAGTTATGTATTGAGAGATTAATTCCCTCAAGAATGCATTGAATATGCAAAAGTTTATGATATATTATTATAAGTACATTTGAGTACATAAGTTAAGAATAACGAGAATAAGAATGCACCTAAGATAGCATGATTAGGATGCACCCAATTTAGAGTGCGTATGCACAAGGAAAGATTTTTAAGATCAAAGTCAAGAACCTATTTTATAGGTTAGGTATTTAAGAATGACTACTTAAGAATGCATTAGATATGTTTATGAACGAAAGTTAAGAATTAAATGATAAAGATTACACGTGTTCATCAGACTCCGGATTATGCCGGATGGGATTTCTCCGAAAGGGTTATCCACACGTAAGTTAAAGACTATATATGTTTAAAGAATAAGAACAAATTATTAAGATGGCTTGATGTGTCTCTCGTATGCTCGCTAGTTAGTATACGAGGGGTTCCTGTGAAGTTACCGCCTTTAATGGCAGCCGGAACGGTGAAGTTACCGCTCGTGAGGGCAGCTACACATCCAAGTCTAAAGTTAATGTGTCTCCTGTCTGCTCGTCAGTTAGTATACAGGGGGTCCCCGTGAAGTTACCGCCTTAAATGGCAGCTGGGACGGTGAAGTTACCGCTCGCGAGAGCAGCCACACAAAAGAAAGAGGAGTCCGGTGTTAGCCTGATATGATAGGAATTTTCACCGGTAAGAAGGGAGATGTACTTCGGGGTTACTCCACCCGGATGCACTCCGTAAAATGAACTCAGATAATATTGTTTGTTCAACGCTGACTTACTAACTTAATAGTTAAAGATGATATAAATTTGTATATGTATGTATATATATTGATGATTATGAATTATGACGAGAATACGACAAGTAGTCAGCAGAGAAAGAAAGTGATCATAGGATGTCCCCAGATCACTAAGTATAAGTTAAAGTTTAAAGTTAGAATATGATAAGACATGATAAAGAGAAGTAGCGATCCTAAGTTTTCCCCTTGATCGCGGAATATGTAGAGAAAGACTTGGCGATCATAGGTATCCCCAAGATTGCCGAGGTAGGCACGGCGACCCTAGGTTCCCTGTGGTTGCCAACAGTAGGTAGGGTAGGAGCTCACTGAGACATTATGTCTCATCCCTGTCCTTCTGGTGCAGGTTTTCAGGTAGCCAAGTGGTTTTCAGATGAAGATCTTCAGGAAGACGCTGGATGGAGTGCAGATGCTCGTCAAGGCAAGCTCAGGAGGTTGACAGATTTTATATGTATATAAACGTGTATTATATGACATTTGGATTTTTATATAAACGAGCAAATTGTACTCATTCAGTGGTTTGTATATTTTAATTATTGTAAATTTTAATGTACCCGATATCAGATTAATACGCATGCTAAATATTCTAGATAATTTAGTATGGGTGTTACAGTCACTGATTTACAGTTTGCTGACGATACCCTTTTGATTGGAGGGAAAAGTTTGGTGAATGTTCGTGCTTTGAAGAATGTTTTGATTCTGTTTGAGAAAATATCTCGGTTAAAAGTAAATTTTCATAAAAGCATATTGTTTGGTATTAATGTGACGGGTTCTTGGCTTCATGAGGCGGCTGTTGTTATGAATTGTAAGCATATTTGTTTACCTTTTGTGTACTTTGGGCTGCCTATTGGTGGTGATATGAGAAAGCTTCAGATCTGGTACCCTTTAGTTGATCGCAACAGAATATAATAGAACACAAAGATAAAAGATAGATAGATAGAGAGAGTAAGAGAGAGAGAGAGAGAGCATACACAAGCAATTTATACTGGTTTCTCCTACAACACATGAGTGGTCCAGTCCCCTTGCACTTCCAAGGGATTTCACTATAATCTCACTAGATTACAATTGCTCAAGGACTCATCCAAGAGACTTCCAAATGCTCAAGCACACTTGCAAGATACTTCTAATGCTCAAGGTCACTACCAAGAGACTTCCACTGCTCAAGGACAACTCCAAGAGACTTCAAATGCTCAAGCACACATCCAAAAGACTTTCAGTGCTCAAGGACAACTCCAAGAGACTTCTATTGCTCAATCACAAGTGAAAGAGACTTCTGGTGCTCAAGCTTTGCAGGCAAGATACTTTTATTTGTTTACAACAATAAACAAATTTGTTGTTACACTTGATATAACAATGGTAGTGTAAACTGAACAATGTTTGAACAGACTCTTATGACTTTAGGATTTCTAAGATACAAAAGTTGAAACGAAAATCCTACGTGTTTTGCGCTATTTGATTTGGCAGAGTAATGACACAGTAAAAATAGTAGAGTCTTGTTAATCTTTTTCAGGTCTTCAACTCCTTATATAGACAAGCATTTGAGAGACGTTGAAGAAGAGTGCCGGCGCATTAAGAATCATTGAGGAGCTTCAAATCAAGGACGTTGAGCCATTGCCTGATATGGATAAGTTTGTTGGATAGTCATTCAAAAATTCTTTGTTGAAACTGGAAGTATTCGTTCATTCTTATTGTCCTTGAAGTTCTTTGTCCGTTTCTACACGTGTTCAGAAGAAGACAAAACTATACTCAGATCCTTTGATGGAGACAACTATAGAAGACGACAAATCTGACATGGAGTCTAGGTACCCCAGGTTCTTCTGAAGTCTGAAGGTCTTCCAAGTCCGATGGGGTCTTTTGTGTCTGGCTAGGTCTTCTGAGTCTGATGATCTCCACAAAGTCTGATGAGGTTAATCATAAGCTTTTGAGAGGCGTCTTTTTCTTCTGATCCAATATGTTGACTTCTGGTTGACCTTTCTTCAGATCTTCTATCATAGTCTTTTAAGCTTCTCTTGTGCTTCTGATTCTTTACTACATGTTCAATACTTGATGGATATATTTTATGATCCTGCATACTTGAACAAATATTAGTATATCCAATTGTTCTTCAATACTTTGTTATCATCAAAACCTTAGAGGAATTGTACAAACCACTTTTGTTCCAACAATCTCCCCCTTTTTGATGATGACAAACACAAGTATTTGAAACAATCGTTGTTAATCTAATTAATAGGTAGACTTCAGGGTATGAGGTTTGCAAGCTCCCCCTGAGTCTGTGATAGTCCATTAAGGTGAGGTTTACAAGCTCCCCCTAAGTCCTATCTGATAGTTCCTAAGGAGAGGTTTGCAAGCTCCCCCTAAGTTCTATCCCGGTTAATTAAATTCATTTATAATCATAAAGACCGCATTTGAGCACAAATAAATGAGCACATAAGAGCTTCCAAGTGTATCAGATCTTTGAACATATCAGAGCTATCTGTTTTGTTTACCCAAGTCTGATAACACCTTTCACAGCCTGATGAGTTCTCAAATAAGCACAAGTTAAATTAAGAATAAACTGAAGGTAAGAAAAACACAAGAATGAGGGGTTGAATTGTGTTGACTTTTTCTTTCTCAAACACTAAGAATTAGTTCAGCTTTTGATGTATGATCAGAGTCTGAAGCTAAGTTCAGAGTTCAGACGCAGCGGATTAAAAGTAAATGAGAGAGAGAGAGCGAGAGAGAGAGAGAGAGAGAGAAAGAAACAAGCAAGTTATCCTGGTTCCTTCCACAACCCGGAAGTAGTTCAGTCCCCTTGTCACTTACAAGAGATTTTTCACTATAATCAAAAGATTACAATTGCTCAAGCACAAAAGCAAGAGACTTCCAGATGCTCAAACACACAGTAAGAGACTTCTAATGCTCAAACACAAAGTAAGAAACTTCTAAGGTAATCTAACAAATAAGTTTGAGTTGAACACTTGATATACTATCAATGGTGTTCACAAAATACAACACATATTACAGACTCTAAGACTTAAGAATTTCTAAGATATGAAAGTTGTTGAGAAATTCTAAGTAGTTGATGAGCGTTGAATTTGGCAGAGTATTGGCACTTTTAAAATTGGTAGAGTCTTCTTTATTTCTTCAAGTCTTCAGTCCTTTATATAGAGGTAAGGAATAGAGACGTTGAGAAGATGCCAACTCGTCAAAAGAGTCGTTTGATATGAAGTTTGATCCAACGTTGATTTGTTCCTTGATTGGATGTCTTTTCCAAGGAGACAAAGTTGCAGAGTACGTTTCTGATTCTGAGAAGTTTGCAGAAGTCGTGGTTGTACTTTGTCCTTGATGACAGTGACACCAGTTGACTTCTGATCATTCATACTTCAGAATCTGAGTCTTCAGCTTCTGATCCTTTAGACTTCAGAGTTTGAGTCCTCAGCTTCTGATCCTTCAGATTCTGACTTGCAACACAAGCTTCTTACAAATTCCATTGCTCTTAACTTGTTCCTTTAGAACCAAACTTGATTGATACTTGAATAATTTTTAGTCTATGGTCTTGTACCCTTAGAACAAGCATTATCATATCCAATTTTATTTTTAATACCTTGTTATCATCAAAACTTAAAAGAGGCATTGTTTACACATTTTGTTCCAACAATCTCCCCCTTTTTGATGATGACAAACATAAGTATTAATAGAAAATTGTTGTTAATTTAATTAACAAGTTGACTATAGGGTCTGAGGTTTGTAAGCTCCCCCTGAGTCTAATAGTTCACAAGATGAGGTTTGTAAGCTCCCCTTGAGTTCTATCCAGGTTAATTAAATTTAAATCCAGATTTTAATAAAAAAGTTACTCATAATTAAATTGAGAGGCAGGCTAAGAGATGAGAAAGAGTTCTCCTAAGTTAATTAATTTTAAAAAAATCAATTTATTGGCTTAGAGCCCGAAACTACTATATTTTACTCCCTCTTTTGTCATCAACAAAAAGATAACTAAGAAAAACATAAAAGAGAGAGAGAGAAGTAGTGAGATTAGAGTGAGAAAACATCATACATTCACATGCAAACATTGTATCAGAGGCATATCACAGAAAAACATTAACATTCAGAAGCAAAAAGTTTTAAACAGACAAAGTTCAGAAGAAAGCAAAATAAAACTAGGTGTGCATTCTAAGGTTGGGGAAGTTTCTTCAGAAGCTCCAATATTGCACTAATCCCAGATTTCATCTCATCTTGGCTTGCCAGGATCTGAGTTTTTTGTTTAGCCATGACATCCCGTTTTGCACTCAGATCTTGAATCTTGCTTTCCAAAGCTTCTTGTCTTTCTCTTTGTGCAACCAGTTCAACTTGTACTTGCTCCATCATATGATTCATCAGAGGTTCTCCTAAGTCCAGTTTCAGAGCTTCAATGTCTGACACTATACCTTCTGTATCTACCTCAAAGTTGACACCATCTTCAATGATATCCTATAGTTCATCATCAATACCTATGATGTGACTATACATCTTGCTTTTCCACCATGAAAATTGTGCAACATCTCCATTAAAAGAGGTGGAAGTGTTGTGATCAGAAGTGGAAGTAGAAGTAGACATGTCTTTCTCACTAGTTCTTTGAATGTGGCACAGTTTAGTGGCTGAGCACAGTCTGTGCTCTGATACCAACTGAAAGTGAGAAAAACACAAGAAGGGGGGGTTGAATTATGTTGGCTTTTTTTTCTGGTTTCTTTTTCTGAGTGTTTAATATTGGTCAAATTCTGAGGGGTTCAGATTCTGACACAGAGACTGAGTATCTCAGAATATAATATAACACAAAGATAAAAGATAGAGAGAGAAAGAGCAGACACAAGCAATTTATACTGGTTCCTCCAACAACACAGGAGTAGTCCAGTCCCCTTGAACTTCCAAGTGATTTCACTATAATCTCACTAGATTACAATTGGTCAAGGACTCTTCCAAGAGACTTCCAAATGATCAAGCACACTTGCAAGAGACTTCTAATGCTCAAGGTCACT
This sequence comes from Medicago ruthenica, assembly GCA_018208015.1. Classification (NCBI taxonomy): domain Eukaryota; kingdom Viridiplantae; phylum Streptophyta; class Magnoliopsida; order Fabales; family Fabaceae; genus Medicago; species Medicago ruthenica. The sequence goes on along the minus strand of CM031377.1, from coordinate 83,311,913 downwards.
GCCAAGAGACTTCCACTGCTCAAGGACAACTCCAAGAGACTTCAAATGCTCAAGCACACAGACAAAAGACTTCCAATGCTCAAGGACAACTCCAAGAGACTTCTATTGCTCAATCACAAGTGAAAGAGACTTATGGTGCTCAAGCTTTGCAGGAAAGAGACTTCTATTTGTTTACAACAATAAACAAATTTGTTTTTACACTTAATATAATAATGGTAGTGTAAACTGAACAATGTTTGAACAGACTCTTATGACTTTAGGATTTCTAAGATGCAAAAGTTGAAACGAAAATCCTAAGTGTCTTGTGCTATTTGATTTGGTAGATTAATGACACAGTAAAAATAGCAGAGTTTTGTTAATCTTCTTCAGGTTTTCAACTCCTTATATAGGCAGGGATTTAAGAGATGTTGGAGAAGAGTGCTAGTGCATTAAGAGTCGCTGAGAAGCTTCAAATCAAGGACGTTGAGCCATTGCCTGATATGGATAATTCTGTTGGATAATCATTCAAAAATCCTTTGCTGAAACTGGAATTATCTGTTCATTCTTATTGTTCTTGAAGTTCTTTGTCTGTTTTTACACTTAATCAGAAGAAGACAAAACTATACTCAGATCCTTTGACGGAGTGAGTTATAGAAGATGACAAATCTGACGTGGAGTCTGGGTTCCTCAGGTGCTTCTGAAGTCTAAAGGTCTTCCAAGTCTGATGAGGTCTTCTGTGTCTGACTAGGTCTTTTGAGTCTGATGATCTCCACAGAGTCTGGTGAGGTCAATCTTCAGCTTCTCAGAGGCGTTTTTTTCTTCTGATCCAAGATGTTGACTTCTGGTTGACCTTTCTTCCGATCTTCTGCCATAGTCTTTTAAGATATTCTTGTGCTTCTGATGCTTTAATACATGTTCAATACTTGATAGATATATTCTATGATCCTGCATACTTGAACAAATATTAGTATATCCAATTGTTCTTCAATACTTTGTTATCATCAAAACCTTTGAGGAATTGTACAAACCACTTTTGTTCCAATACATATTAGAAGTGGACTGTCTAGTTGGAAAAGAAAAAACCTTTCATTGGGGGGGGGGGGTTGTCGACTAATTCTCCTTAAATCGGTATTGTCCTCCATTTTGGTTTATTTTCTTTCCTTCTTCAAAGCTCCCTCAGGTATCATTTCTACCCTTGACTCTATTTTTTGTAACTTTTTCTTTTGGAGGGGGGGGAGTGATGATGTTAGGAAATTGTCCTGGGAAAAATGGGATACTTTATGTCTACATAGGGAGAATGGAGGTTTGGGGGTCAGGAGGCTGAAGGAGTTTAATTTTTCTCTTCTTGGTAAATGGGTGTGGAGGATGTTGGAGGAAAGGGGAAGCTTGTGGTATAATGTGTTGTGTGCAAAAGATGGTGAGGAGGGGGGCGGTTATGTGTTAGTGGAATAGGAGGTTCCGTGAGGTGGAAAACCTTGAATCATATTAGGATGGGGAGTGGTTTGTTAGATGATCGGTGGTTGTTGGATAATATTTCTAGACAGGTGGGGATGGGGTTTCTTCATTGTTCTAGAAGGATCCTTGGTTGGATTGTGTATCTTTTGATGTTAGATATGCTAGGCTATTTGATCATGATGTTAATAAATTTGTCACTGTTGCGGAGATGTTCTTTTTGGGTTGAGATGTTAATGATGAGGCGTGGAAGTGGAGAAGGAGACTATTTGTGTGGGAGGAGAGGTTGGTAAGAGAGTGTGCGGAGCAGCTTTCACTTGTTGTTTTGCAGGTTGGTGTGACTGATAGGTGGATTTGGAAGCTCATTCTTCCCATGGGTACACGATCAAATGCTCTTATAATCAATTGACTAGTTCGGATGTGGCAATTGATGATCGCTGCAATCATGTTTTATGGCTTAAGCAAATTCTGCTTAAGGTCAATATTTTTATTTGGCGTTTGTTCTTGAATAGATTAGCAACAAAGATGAATCTGTTTATGAGAAATATCTTGGATTATAATGATTCTTTTTGTTCGACCGCTTGTGGATTGGTAGAGGATCAAGAACGTTTGTTCTTTTCTTGTGCTTTTTATGGTCACCTTTGGCTTTTGATATCGGTTTGGTTAGACATCTCAACGACTCTTCAAAGTTCTTTATTTGAGCATTTTCTTCAGTTTGGAGGTCTTGAGAGTTTTTCTAACAAGTCTCATTTGACTTTGAATATAATTTGGATTTCAGCTCTTTTTACTATTTGGAAGGATCACAATATGAGGCATTTTCACAATAAATCGGAACAACTTCTATCTTTATTGGAAAATGTTAAACTCCAAGCATTTTGGTGGCTCAAATCTTATTATGTTGTTTTTTATTTTGAGTATTCGGTTTGTAGGTTAAATTCTTTATTATGTTTTCAGGTTGTAGCATACTTTTATTTTTCTTGGCTACTTTGTGGTATCTTGTGGATTTTCATATTGTAATTTTTGGAACTTTACCTTCCTTTGACACACTTTGTACTGGAGGAGCTTGTGTTGATTTTTATTATATTTGCTTAGCTTCTTAAAAAAAATGATCTTTGAAATTAAAATAAAATGCATCAGTCAAAATAACCATTTTATTAACTTTAGTCATCAAGAGCTATGATGTGAGACATATCAAATGAACATGCGACATTTTTCGGGAATCTCACATGAATATCACATCGTCTGAAAACTTATTGATGTATCTTAGGAACGATCCAACACTTATTAAGGGTTAAAACGAATTCTAAAGGAAATCATTAACAATAAAAAATAGAGACTTTTTAATGTTAATGATAATATTTCATTGTAATTTATTAAAATTTTACCATTCTTGCATTTTGAGATCTAAAATATTTGAATGGACTATATTAATTGATGTATTTTTTAAAATATTTTAATTTTTTTTAGGCATTTTTTATATGCAAAGAAGGCCTGTTAGGCCAGAATATGCAAGAAATCTACGATAAAAATAAACACTAACAATATCCTATTATAAAAGGTTAACACAATCTGATGGATATCAGTAAAGACGTTGGTACCTAGGCGATTGAAGAGGGTGACAATTGAGACACAAGGGTGATGCTAAGGTAAACCCCTTTTAAGGAATTTTAATACTTTAAGAAATAATTTTTTTTAGAGGCCTAATGTTCTTGCTTTAGCAGTTGGGCCTTGGTCGTCCATAGTGCCACTTTATATTGAAAGTTGTTGTTCCACTTCAGCATTTGCTATGAAACACCAGAAAATTACACATTTACCCCCAAAGGCAGTTACTGCTGCCGGATTTATGCTTTAAAAAATACCACAACGGCAGTTAACTGCCGCTGAACAAGGCATATCGGTAGTTAACTACCGCAGGGTAAGTTTTTTTAGCAATTTCAAAAGTGGGAACATCAACTTTCCTTTATATTTCAAGACCGTAGGATCCAAATACATTTCATCTTCAATTTAGGTTGTGACATGATCCATAATATGTTCGTCACTTCATAGTCTCTAACGATAAAAGTTTGAGAAATGATATTTGTATAACTATTTTGGAACAACTCCAAAAGCTAATAGAAAATTAAACATTTTAACATATGTGTTACAATTTTATGAATGTATTTGCCAATTTGCAAAATTGAAAAACTATTTTGACTGATGCTCAATATTTAAAAACCAATTTACTTATTTGCTCCATCTATTCTCAGGAGGAATCTATTCTTGGAAACACTAAACTAAATAGACATCCTAATTATGGAGTAAAAAATAATGTGCTTATCACTGATGACTATTGAACCACCCTCTTTCGTTATTTTTCGCAGACTCCATTTAATAAATTGCATTAAAATAAATAAGTTTTGTTAAAGTGTAATGATATATAGTTATCGATGAAGCTCATTCAATAAATTTTTTGACGACCTTAATTTGAGATATCAAGTGTTTATTAAGTATGCACTAACAACGGACCAATTTAAGTATCTAAATTGGGGAATATCATTGTGTACATCGTTATATATTTAGTGCTTCTAAACACGGTTTTGGTGGCATTTGCATGTGTGCATGTTCTTAAAAGGTAAAGAAGTTTTTCATATATCTTCAAAAGTTGTGATATATACTTTAAGATGAGTTGTTGGAGTTTTAAACATTTTTTTAAGTATTAGTCTACGAAGAGACCACATATGAAAATGATTCAGATTAGAATTTCTCTTGAATTGGTTGTTTTTTGTTGTCCGGAAAACATATCAAACACATTTATTTATGAATGCAAAAAAAAAAAAATACATGTATTTATATTTTATACTAGGGTTAAATCTCATAGTGGATAGTAATCACAAAAATACAAGTCTAGCCAATACAATTTGAAAGTTATAACTACTTCTAACTTTAACTAACAAACTGAATTACTCTTTCAAAGAAATTTATGTAGCTTTTATAAAAATACAGTAGTTCATTGTGCTTTCGATAAATCTACCATAATATTATACATACACTAAAAAAGACACGTAATAGATTCTTGAATCTCAACTATTTAGTACATAGTTCTACGTTTTGAAGATGTTAATCTTTTAAATAGATCTCAATTATTTTGAGGGATTAGTTCTACGTTACACACGGAGAATACATTTGGTTAAAAAAAAAAGACGGTGGAAAAACTCAGAAACGAAACCGACTTGGATTTATGTCATGCGAGGCACACCTTTCTCAAAAAGAGCACTAGCATGAAGTTGGAAGTATAGTTTACATACCTCGTGTTCATATAAGCACGTAGTACAACACAAGTTTAAAGTATAGTTTAATCAATTTTGTTCATATGGTTCGCAATTCTATGCATATAATCAATTGCTCATTTTTCAGAAGCTCTTAATTTGATGCTCTCATGTCTCCTAAGGAATATTTATATGTATTTGACTCCTCAAAATACATCACTTTTTCCGGTAAAAGTGTACGTTTATAATACATTACAGACTGTAAGTTTGACACAATATACGGAGCAATAAAAAATTTTCACAATAGTTAGTTATACTTTGAAGATTCAATAAAATTGTATCATATAATTTCGTCAAATTGGCCGTCAATTTAAACATGCGCACATATTGGATAGTTTGGGGTGGGCTGAGACCAACAATGAGTTAATGATTTATGACTATATATAAGAGATCGAGACACTGTATCTCCATCGAACACATTAAGAAATTGACACCTCACTTATGTATTAACAATTACATCTATTCATAATTGATTTTCCTCTCAAGTGTAGGTCTCCCACACCGTATGTTTGTACCACCAAGAAGACTTTTAATGAAAGGATCCATATACAAGGTTGAAAAAGGAACTACTCGCTCCCTCCATGAAGCTGAACAAGGACTATGATACTACTAGTAAGGGAGGCCGAGGGAGCAACAATGAGTCAATAATCAAAGATTCATAAAAGATCAGACACCAAATCTTCATCCAACAACATAAAATTTATGTTCTACAACATTTGTTTGTATGATTAAATGTGCTTTTTTTTATGTTAAAAATGACACTTTTGAGGGTTTTGAGAAATTGACTACACAACTTCTAATGCATTAATAATGTATTTGATTTCTTAATAAGTGTGACATTTGTTAGCGTGACTTTGTTACTTCATCTGTCCCTAATTATAAGACTACTTACAAAAAAAATTGTCCTTAAATACAAGATTATCTACACATTTTTAGATGCATTAATTAGTCTTTTTCCAATTATACCTCTTATTAATACTAGTAGTTGTCTTGGAATATGAAAAAAAAAATAGTGAATGCATTTATACATAAAGGATAATTTAGAGCATCCACAATGGAGACATTCATTTTTAGGTACCTAAATGACTCTCATATGTACACATCATTCATTTATACAGTAATTTTTTAATAGTAGTACTTAATAAGCATTCAATCACTCCAATCCAACATTTCACATATATTTTTTAAACGAAACTCACTAATCATCTATCAATAATTCTATATTATTATAATTTATTTTTTAATATTAAAGATGGGAGGGACTCGGGGATAGAAGGAGATCTTACTTGTGACCCTCCACCCATTAAGCACTCAAGAATTTTTTTCCCCCAATGGTGGTACCCAATAGGTACCAATGTTTATGGACCTAGGTATTACTATTGTGGATGGTTTTAGTGATAGTTATGCAATTTTCAAACAAATTTATTATTCCAACAACTTTTTTAATACCCTAATTTTTTGTAAAATACACATATATTATGAGACGGAGAAAGTATATTATATGTGCCTTCTAAAACATAGCAAAATTACACATTTGATCTTTTATATCTTATTTTTTCCTTTCACTTAAGTTTATATTTTTGTATCAAGTTTAATCATGTATATGTGTGAACGTTAGCACATGGTTATCTAGCCAAATCAAACACAAAGCCTTGAGGATGTTTAGGGATGTTCATATTGCATGTAACAATGGCCCTAAGAGAGGCGGAGGGCTCTATCCGGTGGTCCTACCCTATGGAACGAGCTCCCTGTCATAGGGGTATAACAACCAGGTCCCATTATCTCTGCTTTGTAGTTCGTCATTCACTAATTCAGCGTCTTATTGTTGTCTGTGTTGGAAAAAACTAGAATAGAGAAAATAAGAAGCATAATAATAACCCAAAAATATAACGTGGAAATTCTAAAATCGACAAAAAAATAAATACCATTGTCCAATGACAACTATAGAATAATACTATATGCAAATTTTTACAATATAAAGATTATTCTCAAACACCCACCGACCCTAGTACACCCACACCTTCAAAGCAGAAATCTACTTACATCTCACAACACTCTACGACAAGAGTACAAGAGAAAGACATATGTTAGATATAAACTTAAAGTGCTTCTGATTGGTGCATATTGTAACGAATAAATAGGGTCCATAGATATAGTCTTGATCTTCCTCTTCCTTTACAATTCTAAGCAATGTGAGACTACTTCAAAATGTATATTTTGAACCAACACCAACAATCTCCATCTTGATCGAAAATGACACATCTGCTTCCATTGTCGTCACCAACGATCATAGTTCAAAAGAATACTCCCCCATAAAGAGTATATTACTTGAAGTTAAATCACTTCAAGAACTTTCACATGTTGAAAATCAGGCTGGAAACTTATTGTGCAACTTACATGTTGGCAGGAAGCTCTTCAGCCATCGACATAATCTCAAAACACACTTTGCATCAATGTTAATCAATGCTCATGTACTAATCAATACCTTGTGTAATCTCGATTGTACCAACACATCCTTGACTTGAAATTCCACAAGACAAAATTGATTCTTCTATCAATTTTCTCTAGTCCAAACTTCACAATGGTACTTGTGATTGCAGCACTTTCAGAATACCACCATTTTTTATGTGGAAGATCAGACAATGCTGCAACCACAGAGCATACTATGAATTCTTATCATGTACCAAACCAAAATTTTTGATATCAGTTGTTTGCAAAAGCTGGCATAGAAAAAATAAGAAGCATAACCATAACACAAAAATATAACATAGAAACTCTAAAATAGGAGAAAAAACAATGATTGTTTTCTAATGACAACTAGAGAATAACACTACATGCAATTTTTTACATATAGACTACTTTCAAACACTCATCGACCCCAATACACTCACACCCTTCAAAGTAAATACCTAACTGGACCGTAGTTCTCACTATCTAGGAATTAAGACCCCAAAGTCAAGGGTGTGAACCCTTAAAATAGGGCTGGACGTCCTCCAAGAGGGCATAGGGCCCACTTGACAATCACACATAACTCTTTGGGGGCGCCCTCAGCAGCTGACGAGGGCGCCCAAGTCATGGTTTTGGCCCTTTTACGATTTAGGCCCAAAACCATGACCGGGTAGGCCCAAAAAAGGCTACAAATAGTAACCTCGGGACCATTCCCGAGGCATGACCAAAACACAGCACAGAAACCCTAGTTTCTAGAAGCATTGTACTCACTGCCAGTACAGTTGGCGCCCACCGTGGGGCTACGGTAAAACTGACCTAGCCACCGTCTCCCAGAGAAAAACGATCGATCCACGGCCCCTGAGAGCCATCAGAGCGCCGTGTATCCACTATATCTCCCCGAAGCAACCTCAAAACCTTCAATCCGCCGTGATTCAACCCTAGACCTACCCCTAACTCCATCAAACGACTGACCCACATCTGTTCGGAAAACCCTGATCTAAACCTAGGATTCGAGGCTTAGAGTGCGAATCTCTGACCACCAGTCATAAACTCAACATACAAACCCAAACTACCGTCGTTGCCGGCGCGATGGCAGACCCTGCGGCCTTAGAGGCTCTACAACAACAGATCCAGCAGCTTCGCGACCATAATGAAGCCTTGCAAGCAACCATGGAAACCATCCAACAGCAGCAACACGCCGAAGGAAATGGGTCTCAGCAAGATGAATCGGCCGACCCCGACCCTCAACCACTGTCCGCCGAAGTTTGGAACGCGCCGGTGCCAGAGAATTTCAAGCCGCCATCTCTGTCCTCCTTCGATGGAAAAAGCGACCCAGTGGAGCATGTGACCGCCTTCAACACTCAAATGGCCGTCATCGGTGCGGCCGATTCTCTCAAGTGCAAGTTGTTAGCAGGGACCCTGAAAGACGCCGCCCTGAGGTGGTATATGAACCTGCCTCGATTTTCCGTAGTCAGCTACCAGGATATGACGCGCAAGTTAACGCACCAGTTCTCAGCAAGCCGCCACCGCAAAGTCTCGTCTACCAGCCTTTTCAACGTCCGTCAAGGACCCAACGAGACTCTCCGTGAGTATCTTGCACGCTACAATGACGCCACCATCAAGGTCATTAACCCTAACCAAGAGTTGTTTGTGGGAGCCTTCCAGAACGGTCTCCGCGCTGGCCAGTTCAACGAGTCGTTGGCACAAAAACCAGCAGACTCCATGGAAGAAATCATGTCTAGAGCAGAGTGTTATATAAAGGGAGAAGAAAGTAACGCCGAGAAGAAGGCAAGAGATTCCAGGGAGCGTGCTCCCTACGGATATGATCATCGACGCAATTATTACTCGTCCAGTAGCAGAGACCGAGCGCCATACAAACGCCAGGGTCATGATAGGCGCCCACCCCCTCCAGAATCCTTCACGGCCCTCAACACCCGCCGTGAACAAATCTGGAGAGAAGTTTGCCACTCCAGAATCATCCCTGAGCCTCAGCCACCGAGAGGAACAATCATGGGGAACGATAAGGATGCCTGGTGCAAATATCACCGTATCAAGGGACACACTACAGACGATTGTATACATCTGAAAAGGGAAATAGAGAAGCTAATTCAGAACGGCAGATTGAGGGGTTACGTGAAGGAAGGTAGAGGAGAGGACAGGCGCCCCCACGAAGACCCCCAGAGAGAAAAAGAAGTGGCGAAAGAAGGAGAGCGCCACACTTTGAACACCATATCTGGCGGTTTTGCAGGAGGCGGGGAGTCCAGCACCTCCCGGAAGAAGTACGTCAGACAAATAATGCTGCTTGATGACCACACCAGGAAGGAATCAGAGCGTCAGGTGGATATCACTTTTTCAAGTGAAGACCGTAGGGGGGTAATTCCTCACGATGACGATCCCATGGTCGTCACTGTCCAAATCTTCAACTAGGGACGTCAAGAGGGTGTTGATTGATCCAGGCAGTTCTGCAGACATCCTCTATTATTCCGCTTTTGAGAAGATGGGTCTAGACGAGGAACAGTTGCAGCCTTTTAAAGGAATACTGGCCGGCTTTACAGGGGAACAGGTGCACGTCCGGGGATACGTCACGCTGAAAACAACATTCGGTACAGGTAGTAATGCTAAGACCATCAGGATTAGATACTTGGTAGTCAACTCGCCCTGTTCCTACAATGTCATCGTAGGCCGCCCAGCCTTTAACGCCCTCGACGCCTACCTTTCCACCAAATTCCTCGTCATGAAATACCCGCTGGATGATGGGCGGGTTGGTACCATTAGAGCAGACCAGCGAGCAGCCCGAGAGTGTTACCACAATAGCTTGAAGATTCAGAAGGAGAAGAAAGGAAGCAGTAACCTAAAAGTGCACCGAGTGAACCTCATTGTATCCAGCCTAGAAGAAGAAATTCATGTCCAGGAAATCAAGAAAGCCGAGGAAGAAAATAGTAATGTTGAAGAAGAGGATACGGAGCCCGAGGAGATCGAGAGGGTCGAGGAAGAAAGTACTCCTTTCTCGATACCCCACTTGAAGCCAGTCAATTCGAGAGCCAATGCAGATGAAGAAAATGCAGAACACGGAGAGGTCAGGAAGGTTGAGGAAACTAGTACTCCTTTCCTGACGCTTCGCCCAAAGCCGGCCAATCCTATTTTCAGGACCAGGAAGGAAGAAGTAGAATGTGACGAAATCAAGAAGGAGCTGACATTATGGACAGAACCAGCTAACCGCAGGGTGATGAAAAAGATTGAGGGCAGCGCAGGACGGAACTCGCCATGACAACTCAAGGGCGAGCTGGAGGGAAGACAAAGCCTCTTTAGTTCTTACCGTTTTTTATCTTATGAATTCGCTTTCTTTTTGTACAGTTAAGTAGTAAGACAGTAAGGGGCACTCTTTTCCCCCCGCAGTAATGGGGGTTTTTAATGAGGCCCCGGTTTTTTATTAATGTCATATATATATATATTGCTTGTCCGTCTTACTCTCATTGCATTTAGCAGATCGCCATTGCCAAATCTCAAATGAGCTCGCCGTATGATATGTTAACCACAAAGAAAGAGCCACCTAATTCCTTAACCCCCAAGAGGGCTCTAAGACGTCGTGTGCTTAAAATGAAAATGCCACCTAATTCCTTAACCCTAAAGACAGGGCTCTAAGACGTCGTGAGCTTAAAATAAGATCGCCGCCTAATTCCTTAACCCCCAAGTGGGCTCTAAGACGTCGCGAGCCGAAAATAAGATCGCCGCCTAATTCCTTAACCCCCAAGTGGGCTCTAAGACGTCGCGAGCCGAAAATAAGATCGTCGCCTAATTCCTTAACCCCCAAGAGGGCTCTAAGACGTCGCGAGCCGAAAATAAGATCGCCGCCTAATTCCTTAACCCCCAAGTGGGCTCTAAGACGTCGCGAGCCGAAAATAAGATCGCCGCCTAATTCCTTAACCCCCAAGAGGGCTCTAAGACGTCGCGAGCACAAAACAAAATCGTCGGGAAAACTTTATAAAGGAACCCTGTAGCATCAAGCGATAAAAGAAAACACGCCTACAACGATCGACGCCGTTACGAAATAAATAGAATCACCGCCCAGGAGAGACCTTCCGAAATGCTTAAGTTTGCAGGAAAATAAAAAGCTTAAAAGCGAAGATAATACATCACGAACACAAATTCAAAGCAGAGTAATGAATTTAAAAATAAGTCAAGGAGTTAAAATTACAATAAACAAATTAGGGTTCGTCCACTAGGACGCCATCTACAATGATTTTAAAAGGATCAAAAGCAGAAGTATCGACGCCAGGATGGAGGAGGGCAAATTGTGCCTTGGCCCTTTCAAAGCCAGCATCAAAGTTCAGAGCCAGCTCGCCCTTCGCTTCAGAAACTTCGGCCTTGAGTTGAGCCTCCTTTTCCGCTCCAGCCGCGACATCGTTTTGTAGCTTGGCAATGACGCCGTCCTTTCCGGCGAGATCTGCCGCATAACCAATCTTCAGATCAGAGATGCGTTTCTCAAACTCAAGCGTCACCGCCTCCCTAGCCTCCCGCACTTCTTTCTCCCTAGCATTCCCGGCCTCCTCCAACTCTTTCTCCAACGCCCTCACCGTAGCTTGAAGGGCCTCCTCATTCTGCACCACCTCCTCATACTTGCGATCAACTGAGTCTATAAGCAGCATAGTCCGCAGACAATGGATCCCCATATCCTTCATCATAAAAGGCACAGCACCCTGACTTCCCGACTCTGCATCCTCAGGATTGAATACCAGCCTCTCCCTCACGTAAGCACCATAGTCAAAACCTTTGTCCCAGAAAGACGGCACCGAGCTACTGGTTTTGACGGCGCCAATCAGGGAAGGAGAGGGCGTCTTCTTCCCTTTCTTCTCTGATACTGCCTTCCCTTTATTATCTTTTCCGGGCGACCTCCTATCGCGCGGAGCCGCCGGAATGCTCTCAACTGGGACTTCGATCGGATGATCAGCCTTCCTCTTTGGTTTGCGGGTAATAAGCCCCGCGGGATCAGTAGTCGCCGTCCCCTCAGCAGCCTTCTTCGCTTTCATCTCTTCAAGATACCTTTTCCTCTCTGCCGCAGTCATGGGCGCCATATCCTCTACAAAAAATAAAGCGAAAGATCAAGAACAAGACAATATAAATACAAAACATAGGCTTGAGCAAATAAATGTGACTCACGTAAATACTCGTCTAGGCCATCTACGTCACCTTCCCTGTTCAATAATTCCCGGATGTTCATAGGCAACATCTTGTCCAAAAAACAGACGACGCCCTGGTCATACGCGTCCAACTTCTCATAGTCAAAACCCATGATGGACGCCGGAGCACTCGTCCAACATGTGGGAAACTTCAGCTTACCGTCCACCCATACTGCGGCCGCCTCACAACCTTTTCGCCCCTTAACCCGAAGGAATGTTTGTCTCCAATTTTTGTAATGAGAGGCGTAGGGCGGAAATAGCCTCTTACCAGGGTGCGCACTGACAGACACCCAAGACTGTTTATCCACCCCCTTCGTGCCATAGAAAGTAAAAAAGGACCCAACCGAGGGCTGGAAGCCCAATCCCTCACAAAGTATCTCAAAGGCACGGATAAAAGCCCAGCTATTCGGCTGCAGCTGAGAAGGCGCGACGTTGAGACAGTTGAGCATGTCAACTTCAAAGGGCGTGAAGGGATACTTCACGCCCAGATCCTCAAAAACAGCGGTGTACATATGAAACATCTCACTCTTCAGACTTTTCGGCCTCTGTGCGCATACTCTCTCGCCCGGACGGCAAGGTTCCAAAACCACGTCCTCCTCAAATCCCGTAGAAGACACGTGCAGCTTACTCCGGAAAAACGCCACCCGTTGCGAGTCCAAGTATACAGACTCAGAACGAAGCACCTCGTCGGCAAAACTCTCTTGTTCTGAATCACTAGAAGACGCCATGTAACAAATTCCCTTCCTACAGAACGGACCTGGGCGAACAGAACGAACAATAACGTCAGATGAATCTCCACTAATACTTCCCGCTTCACCCCTGTCCAAACCAATCGAAGACTCCGTCTCAAGGGAGTGGCCATAGTAGGCCTTATCGAACACCACCCAATCCATGGTTCCGTCAGAGCGTCTCGCATGCCTAACGCTCTCCCCCCACAACCTACACCTTTCCTCCGAATTAGCTGGGGATAACTCCCTACCCGCCGCATCGCACTCTCTAATTCTCACCATACTACGAATGTTAAAGCAAAAAGAACGAGATCAAGTAAGGTACCTGGATCTAGACAAATGGAGGGCTTGAGAAGCGAACGAGTACTCCGGACAATCTGTAAAACAGTAAGCTGCAATTTTCTCCACGAACACCGCAACCGCTTGAACGAGAAAAAGAGAACGAATAGGAAGGAAAGGACGGAGACAAAGGAAGAAAAAGAGATAAGGAGAATCTGAAAGTACAAAGTAAAGTAAATCTGTTTCAGTTAAAAGCGAAAAAGCCTGGGGAAACGCGCAGATGACGTCACTTAAGTTGGCACGATTTCCGAGAACCGCTACGATTCGGACACGTCAGCAAGAGCGAACGGTCGCCTCACGCCAGCCGTCGGATCCCAATAAGAGGCGTGCTCAACACGCGGTCCAAAGGACGCGGCGAGCTACACGCAGTTTAATCACTTCGCCTTGTACCAAGACTTGTGCTTGTTGGGCTAGCATAAATATTCCTGTTGGGCTGGCGCCCAACACTCTCGTAGGGCTAGTGCCGCCCACTAAGGTACTCAAAACAAAACATGGAGCTAATACCCACGTTGGGCTAGTATCCATGTTGGGCTAGTATCCATGTTGGGCTAGTACCCATGCAGGGTTTAAACACCCATGTTGGGCTGGTATTCATAAAATTTTTTCACATGGCTTCGTAGCTACTAAGTCCCACTTGCTGGGCAAAAAGTCATAGACAAACCCCCTGTAAACAGTTTAATCACTTCGCCTTGTACCAAGACTCGTGCTTGTTGGGCTGTGGACCGTAGTTCTCACTATCTAGGAATTAAGACCCCAAAGTCAAGGGTGTGAACCCTTAAAATAGGGCTGGACGTCCTCCAAGAGGGCATAGGGCCCACTTGACAATCACACATAACTCTTTGGGGGCGCCCTCAGCAGCTGACGAGGGCGCCCAAGTCATGGTTTTGGCCCTTTTACGATTTAGGCCCAAAACCATGACCGGGTAGGCCCAAAAAAGGCTACAAATAGTAACCTCGGGACCATTCCCGAGGCATGACCAAAACACAGCACAGAAACCCTAGTTTCTAGAAGCATTGTACTCACTGCCAGTACACTAACTACATCTCACAACACTCTAAGACAAGAGTACAAAGAAAGAAAAGAGTCATATATAAACTTAAAGTGTTTATGAATAGTGCATCTTGTAACGAATAAATAGAGCCCGTATAATAGTCATAGTCTTCCTCTTCCTTTATAATTCTAAGAAATGTGGGAGGTTTCTTTGTTGGAAGTCAATACATATTTTTGATTGATTTTTAGAAAAGGTGGTTAAGGTGGTTGAAAATGGTTTGTCGATGTTTTTTGGTCGGATATCTGGGTGGAGGATTACCTCTGATTTGTCGGTTCCCAATATTGTTCTTAATCTTAGCCAATGGGATTTAAGTGTCTAATCTCGATTATTGGGAACGAGAAATGTGGATTGAGGAACATACCTTTTGGGAGGGGGAATGGGGACGGTTGTTTGGAAAACTCAATTGGGGGAGGACTTAATGACCTTCATTTTCGAGGTCTCTTTGTCCACTACAAGGAAAATTGCAATTTGCCAGGGACTAAAGCCAGGAGCATGCGCTCCTGGGAAAAAAACGAGGGGTAGACCCTGTAACGCCTAGAATTTAATTTTATTATTTTATTGAATTATAATGAATTAATATAATTTAATAGATTAAATAGAATTAAAATGGCATTAAGGGCATTATGGGAAATTAAGAAAGAGGGAAGTGGAATAGAAAGAGGTATACGCGTGAAGAGGTTTCATTTGTTGTGTTTTCACGTGAAACAGAGAAGAGAAAAGAGGAGAAGCAGAGCCAAGGAAGAAGGTGAAGAACTTGAGAAGAGGAAAAGCTGAAGGGGGCGATTTCTTCATAACAAGGTAAGGGTGGGACTAGCTTCTATAAATCTAAGTTTCATAATCCCTAAATTTTGATTTAACATGTTGATGTTGGTGAATTTGGGAATTAGGGTTGTTTGATTATGATAAACTAATGATGGAATGTTAAATTGATGATTTCTATGTTGAGATATTGATTTTGTTGTGATTCTATGGTGTTGTTACTGATTGGTGCCATGCTTATGCATAAATTGATGAAGTTTTGAATGTTCATAAACATGTGTCAGATGAATGAGAAGTTTGAATAATATAAGTTGCTTTTCCTGAGTTTTCTTATCTCTGCCCCGAATTTTGAAATAAAAACTGGTATTGATCGGTACAGAATTGGTCGTAGGTGTAAACACAAAAGTTGTAGGTATGGATGTTAGTTTTCTAATGCCGTTGGTCTGACGTCAAAACGATTTATAGAACTTGAGTTATGGTCAAATTACTGCACGTAGGTCACAGTGAATTTTTATGGACTTTCTGCACAACTTTTCCGAATTTGAAACGAAAACTGGTATTGATCGGTACAGAATTGGCCTTGGGTGTAAACATGAAGGTTTTGGATAATTTTGTTAGCTTTCCAGTGGCTTTGGTTTGACGTGAAAATGACTTTTAGTTTTTGAGTTATGATGAAAATACTCCAAGGAGGTCTTAGTGAAATTGTACGGTGACAGCATTCCCTGTTTCATGTTTTTGAGTCTTTTTCACACGTCTCTGTTTTAAATTGGTCTTTGGTATAAACATGAAAGTTGTTGATAATTGTGATATATTTCTAGTATCCTTGGTTTGACATGGAAATATGTTATGTATAATTTGTTATGGTTTTACAAAAGTGTATGATGAATTGTTGATGTTTGAATACGATGTTATATGATGAGGTTTTGTGATAATGATGTGTTGTGATAATGATGTGTGATGATAACGATGTGCTGTGATGATGCTTTGTTGTGATGATGATAATACACGATGATGATGTTAAACGATGATGATGATAACGATGATGATGTATATGATAATGAAGTTGTTGTTGACGTTGTATTTGTTGTAAATGTTGCATTGTCGAGTCCAGTACATATGCATTAAGTGATGGGGGTGTATGCCCGACATGTCTATATGACATTTACGATGGGGGTGTATGCCCGACATGTCTATATGACATTTACGATGGGGGTGTATGCCCGACATGTCTATATGACATTTACGATGGGGGTGTATGCCCGACATGTCCTATTATGACATATTTTGCGATGAATTGGTACCACATGCATGTTGCATACTTGAGTCAGTGATGTTGCATACTTGAGTCAGTGATGTTGCATTGTTGAGTCGGTCGATGTTATTGTATTTGATGTTGCATTGAGAGGTGAGATTATGATGTGTATGTGTGATGTATGTATAAGATCTGATGGTGTTGTTTGATGATGTTTATGTGAAATGTTAAATTCATCTTTATGAATTATGTACTTATGTTTATTGAATGTGAATCTCACCCCTTCTGTTTGAATGTT
The DNA here is from genome assembly GCA_018208015.1 of Medicago ruthenica. Lineage (NCBI taxonomy): Eukaryota > Viridiplantae > Streptophyta > Magnoliopsida > Fabales > Fabaceae > Medicago > Medicago ruthenica. Next base: position 83,295,125 of record CM031377.1, on the reverse strand, counting down.
GCCTCTACGTGGGTAACGTGCAGATAACCAGGAGTAATCGCTGAAGTGAGTTGATTCCTCGTGTCATTAGGAGTCGCTCTGATATGTAACGGGATGGGAAACTTTTTGATGAATTCATGTGCTATGTATTTTAATTTCAAACTGATGTTGAACCACATTTAGTGGAGTTTTAAACTACGTTGTTTTTGATGTGGCCTTGTGCCTAATGATGTTTAGATTTAATTATGAAGTTGAATTTCCACTGCGATGGTTTTGACGTTATTGAAAAGTCTGTTTTGAAATAAATAGCAAATTATCCTATTTATAAATTGTAAACGAAGTGCGACATCCCGTCAAGGTTGAAACTCTGATTTATTTTAAATGAAATTTTCAAGTTGGGAAAACGGGGTGTTACAATTGGTATCAGAGCAGGTCGGTCTGTCCGGCCAATGTTGTCTAATGTTGTTTGTCCCTTAGTACTCGACATGTGTGTGAAACACTGTCGGTACTTGTTTGTTAGCTCATAGTCGTTGTCTGCAGGAGTTGGTTTGGAATAAGTGGGGGAGAAGATTGCCTCTCGGACGTGTTGATAGTATGTAGAAGTTGGTTCGAGGTGATGTTGATTGTAAGAGTGCAAACGTTATTGAAGCGATGTTGTTGGGAACCGGCGAGAGTATGGACTCATGAATTCGTATCAGTCGAGTTTGAGATGTGTGTAGATTATGGATGGTGAATTAATTGAGAATGAGGAATTATTCCAATGGAAGTGATAGTTGATGGATTAATTCGGTAGATGGTATGTCTTGTGTGTAGTTGGATTAAATTCGGGTGATTTTCGTAGTTGGATGAAAAGAGAGGATGTTGGTAGATCTTGGAAGCGAGAGGGAGAGATGGAACTTATGTTCATCAACCTCAAATTCTGATTTTTACAATTATGGAGCCGCTGTCAGTAAAAGGGGCATAACTTTTTACTCGTGTTTCTGATGGAAGCGATTCTGGACTTTTTGGAAAGCTCAAGAAATTCCCTACAGTTTGCATATAAGATTTGTCTTCAGGAAGTTTGTGAAGAGGAAGAAAAGTGCATTTTAATGTTTGGGTCTGATGCTGATTTTTGGAAAATTCTGCATACGGGAATTCTGGACCAGTCCCATTGCAAGGATGATAACTTTTTACTCGTAACTCGGATTTGGGAGATTCTTGAAGTTCTGGAATCTACACGAAATTCCCTTCATTTTGGAATATAATTTTGTGCTTGGGAGGTCTGTATTGGAAGATATAATTGTGCTTGAAGTTGAAAAAGTGAAGAAGGGTGTAAGATATGGATAAGGAATGAAACGTTGGTATTTGTAAGAATGCGAAGGTATCGGAAAATGCATGGAGATGCAATTTATGTTGAATAAGAATGATTATAGTGACGGATTGTGGTAGACTTCATTGTGGAATATTAGTGAGTAATTATAATGAGTTGCTGAAGTTGTTGGAAATGCGAAGAATGAGATTTCAAGGATAGGAAGTGTTGGTAATGACCTAAAAGAAATTATGTCTGATGTTATCGTCAGAGGTGTATTAGTATGTAGCTGCAAGACGTCGGTGTTAGCATGTTCAGATGATTTTGGGAATTGTTGAAGTATGGTGCTTTTGGGTGACGTGAGTATAAGTTGGAAAAGAACTCTATTGTAGTTAGTAACGATAGTTTATGCTCCATTACGGTTGTCGGATATCTCTTGACAAATTGAGGACTTGATCACCCTTAATCTCTTGTTGATAGTAGACGAGATCGTGTTGGATGGTGTAGATTTGACTTGCTATCTTGATAGTGCATGAAGTGAATAATGTTATATCGTGTTTGTGTGAATTAATAAGGGAGTGGATAGGAAAGAGTCGAGAAGTATTGAACGATTCAGAGTAGAGGATTTATATGCGAGCTAACGTCGCAAAGTGAAAGATTGAGGATATTAAGTTAACGATGATGTTATGATGGATGTTAAAGAAAGTCCGAACTTAAATTAAGACTTGTAACCCATGTAGTTGATGGAAATTTTAATGAGTACGATGACTTAAGATAGATTATCAGAGTTGCGCAGCAGAAGTGTATGTAGCGCAGTTGCTATAAGTATACGACTCTACATGTTTGATTTGGTGAGTTATGGATGTGAGAATTATGTGTCAAGGTGTTTTGATGTCGAAGATGTTGTTAAGATAATAATGTGACGTTGTATGTCGAAGTATAAGAGTGTGATGGATGTTGCTCCTTAAATGATGGTGTGTTGGAATATAGTTGAAGATGGTTGTGTCGGATAGATTTTCGAGGATTGCACTTCCGTTGACGCAGTTGACTTGTAAAGGTAAAGCTTTTGTGTGGGATGTTCATTGTGAAACCAGTTTTAATGAATTGAAGCAGCGTTTGACGACGGCTCCAATCTTGATTTTGCCGAAGCCAGATGAGCCTTTTGTGGTGTATTGTGACGCGTCCAAGTTGGGATTAGGTGGTGTGCTTATGCAAGATGGTAAAGTAGTGGCTTATGCATCAAGACAGTTGAGAATTCATGAACGGAACTATCCTACGCATGATCTTGAGTTGGCCGCAGTGGTATTTGTGCTGAAGATTTGGAGACACTATTTATATGGTTCAAGATTTGAGGTGTTTAGTGATCATAAAAGTTTGAAGTATCTATTTGATCAGAAGGAGCTAAATATGAGGCAGCGAAGATGGCTTGAACTGTTGAAGGATTATGATTTTGGACTGAATTATCATCCAGGTAAAGCTAACGTTGTTGCTGATGCTTTGAGCAGGAAAACCTTGCATATGTCTGCTATGATGGTTAAAGAGTTTGAGTTGCTTGAACAATTCAGAGATATGAGTTTGGTTTGTGAATTGGCACCTCAGAGTGTGAAGTTGGGTATGTTGAAGATTAACAATGAATTTTTGAGTAATATCAGAGAAGCTCAGAAAGTAGATGTGAAGTTGGTGGATTTGATGAATGAGGCTGAGGGTAGTGATTTCAAAATTGATGATCAAGGAGTGTTGAGGTTTAGAGGCAGAATTTGTATACCTGATAACGATGAGATGAAGAAGATGATTCTTGAGGAAAGTCACAGAAGTAGCTTGAGTATTCATCCGGGAGCTACAAAAATGTATCATGATTTGAAGAAGCTGTTTTGGTGGTCTGGTTTGAAGCGAGATGTGGCTCAATTTGTGTATTCATGTTTGACTTGTCAGAAGTCGAAGGTTGAGCATCAGAAACCTGCTGGGTTGTTGACACCGTTGGATGTGCCAGAGTGGAAGTGGGATAGTATATCCATGGATTTTGTGACGAGTTTGCCGAATACTCAGAGAGGACATGATTCAATTTGGGTGATTGTGGATAGGTTGACGAAGTCTGCGCATTTCCTTCCGATAAATATTAGTTATCCTGTGTCGCAGTTGGCAGAGATTTACATTCGAGAGATTGTGAAGTTGCATGGTGTTCCGTCGAGTATTGTGTCAGACAGAGATCCAAGATTTACTTCTAGATTTTGGAAGAGTTTGCAGGAAGCATTGGGTTCTAAATTGAGGTTGAGCTCGGCTTATCATCCGCAAACAGATGGTCAGTCGGAAAGGACGATTCAATCACTCGAAGATTTGTTGAGAATATGTGTTCTTGAGCAGGGTGGAGCTTGGGATAGTCATCTACCGTTGATAGAGTTCACTTATAACAACAGTTACCATTCTAGCATTGGAATGGCACCTTTTGAGGCATTGTATGGTAGGAGGTGCAGAACTCCTTTGTGTTGGTTCGAGGCTGGTGAGAGTGCAATTGTGGGACCAGAAATTATTCAGCAAACTACTGAGAAGGTCAAATTGATACAAGAGAAGATGAAAGCATCGCAGAGTCGGCAGAAAAGTTATCATGATAAGCGAAGAAAAGACCTTGAGTTCCAAGAAGGTGATCATGTGTTTTTGAGAGTCACTCCGATGACTGGTGTTGGACGTGCATTGAAATCGAAGAAGCTGACTCCGAAGTTCATTGGTCCTTATCAGATATCAGAAAGGATAGGAACAGTTGCTTATAGAGTGGGATTACCACCGCATCTTTCAAATTTGCATGATGTGTTTCACGTGTCGCAACTTCGGAAGTATGTTGCAGATCCCTCTCATGTGATTCCGAGAGATGATGTGCAGGTTAGAGACAATCTTACGGTGGAGACATTACCACTGAGGATTGAAGGCCGTGAGATGAAGAAGTTGAGGGGCAAAGAGATTCCTCTCGTGAAAGTTGTTTGGGGAGGACCAACTGGTGAAAGCTTGACGTGGGAGCTGGAAAGCAAGATGTTGGAGTCTTATCCAGAGTTATTTGCATGAGGTACATTTTCGAGGACGAAAATTTTATAAGTTGGGGAGAGTTGTAACGCCTAGAATTTAATTTTATTATTTTATTGAATTATAATGAATTAATATAATTTAATAGATTAAATAGAATTAAAATGGCATTAAGGGCATTATGGGAAATTAAGAAAGAGGGAAGTGGAATAGAAAAAGAGGTATACGCGTGAAGAGGTTTCATTTGTTGTGTTTTCACGTGAAACAGAGAAGAGAAAAGAGGAGAAGCAGAGCCAAGGAAGAAGGTGAAGAACTTGAGAAGAGGAAAAGCTGAAGGGGGCGATTTCTTCATAACAAGGTAAGGGTGGGACTAGCTTCTATAAATCTAAGTTTCATAATCCCTAAATTTTGATTTAACATGTTGATGTTGGTGAATTTGGGAATTAGGGTTGTTTGATTATGATAAACTAATGATGGAATGTTAAATTGATGATTTCTATGTTGAGATGTTGATTTTGTTGTGATTCTATGGTGTTGTTACTGATTGGTGCCATGCTTATGCATAAATTGATGAAGTTTTGAATGTTCATAAACATGTGTCAGATGAATGAGAAGTTTGAATAATATAAGTTGCTTTTCCTGAGTTTTCTTATCTCTGCCCCGAATTTTGAAATAAAAACTGGTATTGATCGGTACAGAATTGGTCGTAGGTGTAAACACAAAAGTTGTAGGTATGGATGTTAGTTTTCTAATGCCGTTGGTCTGACGTCAAAACGATTTATAGAACTTGAGTTATGGTCAAATTACTGCACGTAGGTCACAGTGAATTTTTATGGACTTTCTGCACAACTTTTCCGAATTTGAAACGAAAACTGGTATTGATCGGTACAGAATTGGCCTTGGGTGTAAACATGAAGGTTTTGGATAATTTTGTTAGCTTTCCAGTGGCTTTGGTTTGACGTGAAAATGACTTTTAGTTTTTGAGTTATGATGAAAATACTCCAAGGAGGTCTTAGTGAAATTGTACGGTGACAGCATTCCCTGTTTCATGTTTTTGAGTCTTTTTCACACGTCTCTGTTTTAAATTGGTCTTTGGTATAAACATGAAAGTTGTTGATAATTGTGATATCTTTCTAGTATCCTTGGTTTGACATGGAAATATGTTATGTATAATTTGTTATGGTTTTACAAAAGTGTATGATGAATTGTTGATGTTTGAATACGATGTTATATGATGAGGTTTTGTGATAATGATGTGTTGTGATAATGATGTGTGATGATAACGATGTGCTGTGATGATGCTTTGTTGTGATGATGATAATACACGATGATGATGTTAAACGATGATGATGATAACGATGATGATGTATATGATAATGAAGTTGTTGTTGACGTTGTATTTGTTGTAAATGTTGCATTGTCGAGTCCAGTACATATGCATTAAGTGATGGGGGTGTATGCCCGACATGTCTATATGACATTTACGATGGGGGTGTATGCCCGACATGTCTATATGACATTTACGATGGGGGTGTATGCCCGACATGTCTATATGACATTTACGATGGGGGTGTATGCCCGACATGTCCTATTATGACATATTTTGCGATGAATTGGTACCACATGCATGTTGCATACTTGAGTCAGTGATGTTGCATACTTGAGTCAGTGATGTTGCATTGTTGAGTCGGTCGATGTTATTGTATTTGATGTTGCATTGAGAGGTGAGATTATGATGTGTATGTGTGATGTATGTATAAGATCTGATGGTGTTGTTTGATGATGTTTATGTGAAATGTTAAATTCATCTTTATGAATTATGTACTTATGTTTATTGAATGTGAATCTCACCCCTTCTGTTTGAATGTTGCCTCTACGTGGGTAACGTGCAGATAACCAGGAGTAATCGCTGAAGTGAGTTGATTCCTCGTGTCATTAGGAGTCGCTCTGATATGTAACGGGATGGGAAACTTTTTGATGAATTCATGTGCTATGTATTTTAATTTCAAACTGATGTTGAACCACATTTAGTGGAGTTTTAAACTACGTTGTTTTTGATGTGGCCTTGTGCCTAATGATGTTTAGATTTAATTATGAAGTTGAATTTCCACTGCGATGGTTTTGACGTTATTGAAAAGTCTGTTTTGAAATAAATAGCAAATTATCCTATTTATAAATTGTAAACGAAGTGCGACATCCCGTCAAGGTTGAAACTCTGATTTATTTTAAATGAAATTTTCAAGTTGGGAAAACGGGGTGTTACAAACCCAGGGAAGGCCCTGGCAAATTGCCAAAGCAGATGGCGGGAAGCCTCTTGCATTTACCAGCGGCAAGCCCCTCGCAAATTGCATGTAACCCCTGGCATTCGTTTGGGCGGCATATTTGAAATTCAAATTGAGGGACAAGGAGCAGATGTGTCAGCGTATTGCGAGGGGTTAAGCCAGGGGTTGACCCTGGGACACGCGAATCCGTGCTTGACCTGCCATAAAGCTGAAAAGGTGTAAGTGCGAGGGGCAAACTCCTGGGTCAGCTCCTGGCAAAAATCTGACCGTTCTGAACCGGTCTGAGCATTGATGGGAATGGTTTTGCGAGGGGCATACCCCTCGTTTTAACCCTGTCATTAATTCCCCTATATAATAGCAATTCTAGTGCACTTGAACGGTTCAGTTACAGAAAACATACCAGTATCACAAACCAATCTTTCGTTTTTCCTTCCTTTCTCCTTCATTTCTCCAATAACACAAACCATTATTTCTCAACAACACCAGTATATTTTACAGGTAAATTTCGTCACTTTTAATTTGTTGTTTCTACTTTTTATTTCTTATATTGACATATAATTTTTGTTTATGTCATTTGCATGTCAAAGTTAATTAAGCTGCCTCCTGTGGATCTGCTCTTGCCCAGCTTCGTGATTTTGGATCTGTTTTTGTGAAGCTTCAACAAGTTAGTAGTTATCTACTTTTAATTTTCGAATTTATTAATTGGCTGGTTGAATTTATAATTTTCGAATTTATTAAGCTGCCTCCTGATGATGATGTTAATTTTTAGACTGATGATGATGTTAATTTTCGAATTTTTTTTAGGGTATTTATAAACTTCGAATTTTTTATAATGAATGTGTATTGTATGTTGAATATATGTTTTATTGTATGTTTTAGATATGTTGAATATGTTTTAGGGTATTTGTTTATACTGTTGAATATGTTTTATAATGAAAGTGTATTTGGAAACTGTTTTTATTTATACTGTTGAATATGTTTTATAATGAATATGTAATTATACTTTTTTTTTTAAAAAAAATTTAGTCACTAAAACTCAACCAATTCATTAACAGTCACAATTTCTCCACTGAAAAGAAATACCAATAGAGTTTAACACTTTAATAGTTTCAAGTTCTAAGTTTGGCTAGAGAATACAAAACTAACCAATGTATACAATACAATATTAACGAGCTTCACAACGAGACACACAGACATAAATCCGGCCAATTTTGCGATGAGCGTGCTAGGAAAGTTCAGGTAATATTTAATAAGTATATCGTAATTATTCGCGTTACATTTTATTATGTTTTAAACACTAATTGTTATTTGTGATTAACTATTTTGTTGTTATTTATGCAGGAGGAGTATGATCGCCAGCTTGCTGAGGCTCTTTCTCAAGGGTCGACAGTTAATCATGGTTTGAGCCTCCGAACCTGGACCAAAGTTGTTGGCGATAAAACTAAAGGAAAGTTATATGGCGCCGGTAACTTAGCCGCTAACTACCGCAAGGGTGTTGCAGCATCCCTCAGACTCACCCTGAATCATGGTGAAGGATCCTCCCACCAGCCTGAGCTGACCCCTGAGATGCGTGAGCTTATTCAAAGGTTGACACAAGAGCAGCTCACGCAACAAATGGCGAGTCACCAGGCTGTTGTGCAAGATTTGCTTGAAAGACAACGATCATATGAGGAGCAGCTGGCCCAATTTAGGCAAGCACGGGCTGGGAGTTCTTCAGGTGAGCAAATGCAAGTGGAAGACCCCCCCCCCCCCCCCACACAAGAGCGCCGATTATTAATGGCAATGACGACCTGTATCCAATTTATGGTGAAGATGAGGAGGTGGAGACCGAGGATGATGAATGAAGGTGGATCCCGTTCATGTGCTTCTATTTATTGCGTTTTTATTTATTTTTGTGTTTTGTAATATTTGGGGAAGTTTCCTATGCTTCCCAGTACAATTTCTACTTATGGTCTGTACTATTATTCCGTACAATTTAAATTTCTTGCTGCGAGACCTAATATTTTATGTATGCTATTACTTTAATTTGTATTTTTAAATATTTTTTTAAAACAATTAATTATAAAACAATATAAAAACATTTTTTAAAATAATTTAAAATAATTTTTAAATAATTTTTTTAATTTAAAACAATTTAAAAACATTTTTTAAAATTATTTTAATAATTATTTTTATTTATTTTTATTTTTTAAATAATTTAAAATAATTTATAAATAATTTTTTTAATTTAAAAAACAATTTAAAATTATTTTAATAATTATTTTTTATTTATTTTTATTTTTAAAATAATTTAAAATAATTTTTAAATAATTTTTTATAATTTAAAACAATTTAAATTAAAAAACAACTAAAAACGTTTTTTAAAATAATTTAAATTAAAAAAAAATAAAAATCGTTTTTTAAAATAATTTTAATAATTATAATTAATTGTTTTTAATTTTAAAATAATTTAAATTAAAAAAACAATTAAAACATTTTTTTTAAAAAAAAAACGTCATGTAATTTCCCAGGGGTAACCCCTGGCAAAACTCCTGTCACTATTTGGTCAGACGATGTGACATGTGACAGTCTTTACAGTGTGACAGAAAAGGGGACAGTTGAGTCAGACATTTTGCCAGGGGCGTAGCCAGGAGAAATGCCAGGATACATGCCAGGGAAATTGCCAGGGGTAGGCCCTCGCAATTTGCCAGGAGCTAAAGCCCTGGCAAATTGCATTTGCGATGACCTGTTTTGCGAGGGATGCTGCCCCTCGCAAAAGCCTTGGCAAATTGCTTTTTGCCAGGGAATTTCGCTTTTTCCCAGAGATTTTGCCCCTGGCAAATTTCCAGATTCCTTGTAGTGGTCTCTGGCGGAGGATATGTGGTCTTAGATCTATAGTCTGAGTGGGAAGTATCTGATCAACTCAGATTATGTCTTACTTTTGGTCGGTTCACCCCATGTAGATCGATTTTTAGAAAAAAGAACTCCAAATCCTGGTAAAACTGTGGAAGATTTGGGCTTCAACAAAGGTTATATCTTTCTCGTGGAAATTGTTGTTAGATATGACACTTTCCCACTGAAATATTTTCCATCTTAGGGTAATTGTAGGGATTTCGGGTTGTAGTTGTGTACTTTGCATGTGATGTTGCCCTACAATTGTAGTACAAGATTTTCAGGTGGTTAGTGTAGCAGCTAGATATGCTTCAACATATGTTTAGAATATTCTTAGTGTTTAGTTTCTTTGGAGTTGATCTCTCCACAAACATGGTATTTTAAGTGGTTTGACATTCACTAGTGTAGTCGATATGGAAGTCACGTAACAATGTTATCTTCTCCCATAAGATAATGTGTGTTGAGTAATTGGTGGATCATATATAAAATTCTTCTCTTGAAAGTGTATAAGAGATCATGGTCTTCTTGCATATTTTATGAGTGGGTTGCATAACCATCATATATGTATAGTTAAGGCTCGGGTGAGCCATGTGGATCCGATTTTTGGGTTTTTGATTTGGTTTTATCAGGATTGGAGATTCACATCTTGTTCTATAGCTTTAACTTGTTTCAACTGTTTTGAAGTATTTTTTTTGTTTCTTCTAATTTCTAGGGGACTTTTGTTCCCTGTTACTTTATAGTTTTCCTTGGGTTGCTCCGTGCCCATTGAGAGGTTTTCCTATTCCTTTGGGTCTTAACTAAGTTTTTCAAATTCAAGATTTTATATCAACTCGTGTTATCAAGGTGGAATCGACTCATAAACTCGCACGAGTTTACCTCATTCTAAAATAATATTAAAATTATTATATACATGATGTATATATTTATGTAATATTATAAATACATCAATAATTTAAAACTTAAACTTAATTATGAAACAAAAATATACCAAATCACCATAATAAAGTGTCACGTTCATAAACTTGTATTAAACGACATAAATTATTCCATTAAATCATAAAATCATCCAAAAAAATTTACAAAAAAAAAACAAGAGTTTAATATATTTTTTTAAGCAAAATAGAAATAAGATTAAAATAAAGATGAAGTACAAGACTGGGGGCATAGACCTGACCCAGTAAGCAACAAAGGAACAACCTTAGAGGGTAAAAAGCAAAACTCAAAATACCAACTATCACGGACAATCCAGTGCACCTACATGTGGACGTGAAACTGAATTGCAAAAAAAAAAAAAAACGTAGAGCTAGTGTTTAGATAATCTAAATAGGCGTATGAATCGTCTGCCAACACAAAAACGATCCAAGTTCCAACAACTCCCTAAACACCAAGTCATAAACGCCCTTTCGGGAAGAACCAATCCAATCGTTGTCCAGATCGAGGGATGAACAAACGACGGAACTCCAACACAGTCCACCAACGACGCATGAAGCAACCGCAGCAAATACAATTCTTAAGGTACGACGAACGACAACTATCGTCAACACTGGGGCATCTACGCACCTAGCCCTTTCAAGCAACATCAGACGAACACACAAGACTTGTTGAATCCAGATCGCGGGATGCATCCAACAAATCCACACACCGATGAATAGAAGTTTAGAACCGATATCCTAAATCCAGTAAAAACCAGATAAAAGATTTTCAAACAGAGTCATAGAAGCCGGAACAAAACCACACCGATCCTCAACTTCCTAAAACAAAACAAAAATAAACAAAAACAAAACAAACACAACGGTGACCAAGGCAACCATCCCCGAAAGAATAAGCATGAACAGACCGGTGCGCCGTCGAAAACAATGCCAAACTTCCTTGGTGAAAACCATTATGCGAAGAGGCTGAACAAACACAAAACAGCCCTAACAAGAGTTCAATGAGTTTATAAAGTTATTAAAAGTTAAAACAAACAAAAAATAGAGTTAAGTTCTTCAAAATTAGGTCAAATCGAAATAAATTAACTAGATTTTACCCAATTTCACCACAAGTTAAACCACTCAAAATCAGGTTAAATTCGAAATTTACTGAACCGATTTAACACAAAATTCACACTTAACATAAATCCGACAACTTAGACAATTGTAGGTTTTAACACACGATTTTGACAACATTGGTCTAAGCCTTCTTTGTATTGGATTTGGATACTCCCTTATACTTTTTTTAATCTATTTTTCCATAATAGAAAAACAAAATCTCCTACTACCAATCAAGGGAACTTTCTCCACATGCCACTCCTTGTTCTCCGGTTCTCTATCATTTCTAATATTATTAAAGCATTTAAATTAGAGTTTGAATCATTCAGAAAAACTTACTTGATTGTCAATATTCTAGTGAGAAAAAAAATACTATAAGAATTTAGACAGTATAACATTGACATTATTATCAAGTCATCGAGATTTTATGAATGGAAGCAGATTAAACATCAAACTATACTTGATTGACACAAATGTTGGTACACTATCTTCTCAAAAAAATAAAAAAATTCGTACACTACACCATGATATACCAGCATATATAGCTAGAGTAAAATATATATTGTTGTAGTTAGGAGGAGATTCATTTCATTTGGAATTGGAATCTACGGGAAGAACACTGATTTCGTCTTATCTCACTAACTAATTAAATAAATCTGACAAAATTAGACATTTACCCGAATAGACCATTTTGTCTTCCTTTGTTTTTTTTAGAGCACCATATATATGACAATATTTTGTCAGAAGTAAAACATCTTTCCAAGGAGCAACGACGGTGGTCCAATATATTCAACGTGTACCATACATAACTAAACAACCAGCTATTTTCTCATTTAATCAATGATTTTAATTTGGAGGCATGGTTTGGTTTCCATCATAATAATCATAGTTTAATTTCTACCTATAAAGTGTTAAGCTTAACGCTGCTCTGCTTGTATAACTCTTTATTTTTATAATCAAAATACATTAAAAGAGAGTATGAGTGTGTTTGATCTAGTAAAGAGTATGGACATGACTGAACATCACAAGACAAAATTTTTATAGTATTGAATAAGTTTGTCTTATATGTTTTTAGTGGACAAAAGACTATTTTGGTATTTTAGACAATTTGTACGCGAAACAAAAAGTTGTGTTGTGGTTTAATGAGGGGCAAAAATTTCAGTTTTTATATTGTCTCGTACTCCAGTTTTTCATGTCCCTGAAATAGTTTTATAAATCAAACACTATACAACTGAAGTTGTCATGTTCTATATTTTGTTTTTTAGCAGATCAAACACACCTTATAAGAAGTATTTTAGCACATCATACAATAAGTGAAATTGCGGTGATTGATTGCAACCTATTGGAAATTTGCAGGGTCGGTCCTAAGATTTTTAGTGTCCTAGGACAAAACAATAAAATTTTGCCCTTTTAATTATTTTAATATTTTTCTTCTTGCATTTTTTGTTACAAAAGATTTATTTATAATCAAAATTCTCTAAAATTATATTTTCAATAGAATTAATCAATGAGAATTAAAAAAAATATTTATAAAATACTAACTACTAAGTAAAAATAATAATTTTAATGCCCACTAAAAAAATGGTGCCCTGGGCTGCCGCCCACCCTCAGGGCCACCCCTTGAAATGTGCCCAATGATAAAATATATCACCAGGCCAGTTTTCCTGACCCTTCTAGGTAATAAACCAACTCTAAGAAAAAAAACTTTTTGTTTTTTAACAAGTGCAAAATCATACCATTTTCATTAATAATAATATGTTGAATACAATAAGAAATGTCGACGAAAATATGAAAGCGAGATAAATATATAGTTACCCTTGCTAACACATGAACTATCTCATTTGTTTGTAGTCTAACTGTTGAAGTTGGTTTTGAAGTTATTTGTATTTTGTTATTTGTCCCACATTGCTCAGGTTCTCGGGTTGTTGAGTGTATAAATATGTTTAAGTACCCTCATCTATTGAGCTAGCTTTTGAGACGAGATCTAAGCTCATTTAACAGACTATCATAGCCGGTTTAAAGATTGCAATGTGAGGAATTTGACTCAGGCCCACGCTAGGTGTTGAGGGTGGGTGTTGAACTTGGTTTTAACGTTGTTTATAGTTTGTTATTTGTCCCACATTACTCATGTTTGTGTATAAATATGTTTGAGTACCATCATCCAAGCTTTTGGGATGAGATCCAAGCCTATTTAACACTAACAAACTCTACATTCGAGTTTTAAAAAATTAAGGAAAAAATGTTTAATTAATCTCCAGATTCAAAGTCAGAAACGCCTCCACAACTAGTTTGGAGTGTATCACAAAATTGACATGTTCCAACTGCACCTCTATAATCGAATTTATTTTTGCTAAATCACTTGCTTCACTTCTGTTGGTGGCCGCCGGAGGTAGGTTGGGTTAGGGTGAATTCAGATGGTTCGACCTTCTTAGGGATTCAAATGGTGAATGAATTTGTAGTTTTTCTAAATTTGTTGGAGTTTGTAATCAAGGACGACCAACGGAGCTTGCCCAGTCTTAGGCCTCAAATTTATTTTTTAATTTAATTAATAGTTAATTATTTTAGGTTACATTGTATAAATTTTGGTACTAATTCTAGATCTTGTGGGAGTGTTGCGGCATGTCGTTTGGTGCAACACACTATTGGATTACTATGGAAACAGATTCAAAATGTTAGAGGAGGTCCTTCCTTGATATATAATTTACGGGTGTTGTGCAACTCAAGTTATACATTTATTGTTAGCTTATACTGTTGGAGGAGTTTCTACTCCTCATTTGATGAAATTGCAGTCTCTTCTTTTTTGGCTTTGACCCTCAATATATATCTAAAAATTATTGTATATTTACATTAATAAATAAAGAAGGGTTGATTTGATAGAATAAGCTTCAGACCAGAAGTGTGTTCTTCTCTTAGTCTTATGTTCAATGTCAACAATTCATGTGTTGGAACAATTCATATGTAGTTTTACTTTGAGTCTGACTTCAATTGGGCTCCGCTAATGGACAATGACATTGATCTATTGAATTAGTCAATCTCCGAACCAGATATCTGTTTTAAAAAAATATATATATAAAGAGATCTGTGAGTGGACAAATAAAAGATAAATGTATATTTAAAACTAATTAAAAACTCGCTTATAATAAGAGCCTATATTCTTTAAAACCTAAAAATTGAAAAAAGATAGTACATCTTTATTAGTAATTTAATCATCTGTATAATTTTGTGCTGTCCTAAGTATTTAACCTTCCAAGGAATAATATAATTATAATCAGTAGAAAAGGTGTCGGAACCCTAGTTAGCTTTGACTTGGTTTTGGACTTTGAACCCCTCTATAAAACTCATGTTTTGCTAGTTAACTTTTCTCTCTTTCAGTTGTTAATTAAACAAAAGAAAATACACACTCATATAAGAAAAAGAAACACTGAGATGAAGTTCATCTTCATATTGCTATCAAGCCTTTTACTAGGAGGTCTATTGATCCATTACTGTCCAAAGGGACTCATTAGCAAGAGTTGTTTCAGGTAAAATATTGTTGTCTATTTATTTATTTGGTTACCAAAATATCAAAATAAAAATTGCATGATCTGATTAATTACCACAACTGTAACATGCAGGTCAAGAATGGAACAAAGACAAGCTTGAAGCGGCTGAAATTACAGCCATATATTCTCTAAAGGTAATTATTCAGGTCTCAAATATAAGAAACAAATTATTCACATTTTGTGGTATTAAATATAAGCAAAGCTTAATTAATTCTACTATATTTGATACTATTATTTATAAAGTATCCTTTAATTAATTTAGATTTTATTTTTAGATAATTTCTTTTATTCTTATGGAACAAGTTTGCGCCAGGTACAATTTAGATAGTATAATTTCTTACTTTGAAAAAATTAAATGAGATTAACTAATTTTTTTAAAGAATGGGAAATAATTTTTTTTTCATATACTTGTAATCAACTGTTGTTATAGGACAGTACTTTTTTTTAAAGATTATAGGACAGTACTTTGATTGTGATGAGGATATTTTATGTGGGATCCCGGGTCTCTACACTCTCTCCCTTGTGTCTATTTATTTGAATGTGTGTGGAAAACTAAGTTAATAACAAAAACAAAAAAATAAAAATAAGAGAGAGTGTATATGTTGCCTCAAAGATTACAAGTGTTTTCCAAAAATTAACTTCAACGATCCACCTTTTAATTATTTTCTAAAAATTACTAATTTTATTCCTGTTTTGATGATTGTATCTATGATCAGGAACATTTTGAGAGAGTTACTGGAGTTGCTCATATGAGGAAGCTTGGATTTGGAACCATAGTGCATCATGAAGAAACAAGTGTTGATTCTAAGAATGAAAAAGGAGATACTTCAAACATTTCAGGTGCAACTTATTGTGATGGAATATGTGACTTTGAAAGGGAGGGGTCCAATTATAAAATTGTAAAATGTTGTAGTAAAGAGAAGAAAAGTAAACCAACAAGAAAGCTGAAAATGGATTTTGGTTCTGTAGATTTCACTGATGATTATCATGGACCAAGGCACCACCTTCCAAAACATAACTGAGTGTGAAAAACATTTGTGAGTGAATCTCCTAGCTAGTTATAGCTTCATCAGTGTAGGAATGGAAATTAAACTTTTTTGTACATCACAAGTATATAATATACTTTGGCAATTAATTTTCTAGCTTATGAAAAGGTCCATTAATTAATATTCTAGTATACTGTGAAGGAAATCTGAATTAAACATAATTTACCCTAACATGCATATTCTCTATATAATATAGTAATTAAAATCATATATTATCAAATGGTGTTGAGATTATTTTACATTAAGAAAGAAACTTATATATCACTCTTTGTACTATGTTGCTTCCATTCCACAGGTAATGAGAATGATGGTCTGAGGAAGTCATTTAGAAGCTTATTCCAAGTACAAATGAATGATGCTCAGGTAATTTATCATACATTTAAATATGTTTTTAGTCTCTGCAAATATATAATTTCTGTTTTTAGTCTTTACAAATATATAACTTTTTACTTTTGATCTTCGGTATTTTATTTTAGTCCTGGCAAAATTTGTTCATTTGGAAATCGGTCTTTATTAATTTGAGTATTATTTACTAAAATGACTTGTATTATGAAACTGATGAAGTATTATTTCTAACCATATTAATATTCAAATAAACAGAAGCATATGACAATGAAGGCAAAGGCATATTTGAAAGTCACCAAGTTTGCACTTACAAGGAATAGCCTCACCAACACAAACACAAAGTGTTCCCAAGATTGTGATGGTGTGCCAATTATGGGTAGCCCAGAGAGATCAATAAGGTCTATACAAATTTCTGAAGAAGCTCAAAGTATTGATGCTGCAAAAGAGATTGAAAGCCTCATGTATAAAGATTATAGTCATAAGGGAAAGCCATCCCATAGGCCACCCATCAATAACCACCAACCTAATAATCCATAGTGTATAATATTTCAGGTTCACATTCAATTTTGTACCAAGTTGCTAGCAACTTATAGTAATCACTTAGATATATAATATAGTATAGGTTAGCTATATATTATAGTCGTTTCTTTTTTCATGTGCCAAAAAGTTTGTTTGTTTGTTTCCAAATATTAAAAAGAGATATGTGTAGACTGCTTGCATTTTCAGTATTGTTTATTAACTATATTATACCTTCAAAGCATCTTTATTGCAAATGGGTGAAATATAACTTATTTGAAATTTCAGATTTTTTTTTAAAAGTCAAGTTGTTAAAACAACAGCCAACAAGAGAAAATTAATGTAAATGAAAGTAAAAGATATATGGACACGATTGATCTTTGTTAACGCAGTTTGACCAATGATGCTTACCTCTATGACTATAAAACAATTGTAGTTCCGTTTTAATTTTGTGATGAATTAGGGTTTATGACACAGTCAGAAGCGAAGAATAGCGAACATTAATTCTAGATTTAAAAGAAACAAATTTGCAAACGACAAATCTGTGAATTTAAGTGCACAAAAGTGTTTGAATACAACTCAAAACCCGCTACAACTCAAGTGTTTAAATACTAGAAAATAAGCCGAAAATCCAAAACAGAAAATAAAACAAAAATTATTAAAATTGGGCTGAAAATAATAAAAACTGATTTTCAGGCTCCATATTAACTCGGATGACTTAAATTAAAGTGCACAAAACCAAAACCCGCTAGCATGCTTCAGTGTAGAAATATATGCTTCTGAATCGCAAAATGTGTCTAGAAATATATGCTTGAGTTCATCATCGGAGAAAGGATTCCAAGCCTTTCGATTGAGATACATTTTAGTAGGAATTTCAACACCAAGAGCCAATTTGTTCTTGCCACCAAGAGCTCTTCGCATTGCACACACTCAACCCAAGTATGATAGTTGTCTTTTAACAATTTTGGAGTAACAAAAATTGTGTTAAGTCCATCGCTTGGAAGAATATATAGTTATATAGAATCAGACATCAGTATCAGTAGGAAGATTCGACGAAGAAGCTGTATTTCGAACCATTGTGAGCAGGAAAAATAAAATCAAGAATTTGAGATTTGACGATGATTGCAAAGGTATGAAAGCAATATGGAGCCTGCTATGACATCATAATAGGAAAAGAATTTCGTGGAGAATAATGTTGGAAAGAGTAAAATTCATTGTAAATAGGAGCATTTAAGTCTTTAGGTTCATGTTCATGCATTTAGGGAGTTGGACCTACATTTATTTATCCTTGTAAACATAACATGTAATTAATTATGAAGTGTATATAAACACCATGGTGGCTGAGTGTTTTTACTCACTTAAGCACATTCAGAAAATTTCTTATTCCTTTTCACATGGTATCAGAGTTCTTGATCTAGGAGACTCTACTTCCGTTGATAATTCTCGAGAAAATCTGACTGGGCATTTTTTGCTGTCAGTAACCGATCAAATCTGACTGGGCAATTTATGCTGTCAGCAACCTCAAATCTTGACTGGGCACTACGTGCTGTCAAGCTCTTCAAGTTAACCACTGTCACATACACTTTCCAGAAGCCATTAGTACAAATTCCTGCCACCGTTGCTGCAGCTTTGTACCAGCCGCTGTCTTTGCATTTTCTGGTTCCTGTATGACCAACAGTGTGGAAAAATCTTCAGGTAATAGTGGTGTAGCATATTCAGATAAGCTTCCAATTTCATTTGGATTTAATAACTCAGAATCACCTTCTAACCTATCCTGGATATTAGATGCAGGAGCCACAGACCACATGACACCCTCATCTGAACTGTTCTCCACATATTCCCCTTGTCCCAATAACAAGAAAATTGCTACTGCATATGGTACTCTTGTAACTTGTCGCTGACATTGGAGATATCCAAATAAACCATTTTATAACCTTAAAAAGGGGTCCTCCATGTTCCAAAACTATCCATGAACCTTGTCTCCATACAAAAACTTACAACTGATTTATCATGTATTGTGACTTTCCAGAATGATTGTTGTATATTTCAAGACAAGTAGTCAGGAAAGACGATTGGACGTGCTAGAGAAAGGAATGGCCTTTACTAGCTTGAAGAACTAGGTCAGTGTACAAAAATCAACTTGTCTCGCTCATTCATGTCAGATTCGGTACTCTCTAAAAAGGAAAATATTTTTCTTTTTCATTGTCGATTGTGTTGAAATATGTCTTGAATTAGTGTTTGGAAAAATGTCCCACATCGGAGAATAGGAAGAGATATGCAAAGACTTAGCCATATAAATAAAAGTCTTGTGTGTTAGTATTTCTTGCACCAATAGTTAGTAGGTTTTACTATAGCTTGATATTACCTCTACTATTCATTATCTTGATTATAGTGGAATTCTTTTCAATGGCTCTGCCCGTGGATTAGTCAGCACATTGATGGATACCACGTTAAATCTTGTCTCATTTCACAAATCTAAAGAACTATACGATGGGAGAAAAGAAGCTCCCAAACTTTTTACAACACTAACATGGAGCACTTCAATGTTTGAAAAACTATTTTGATGACAAAAATTTAAAGAACTAATGTGAAAACACACTATTCTACTGTTATTATACTTGAGATTTATTCATTTCAACTTGCAAGTCTATACAAGGATAAAGTGACAATTCATCAAAAGAGGGAAAAGTGGAAAAGAGGAGAATTTAGAGCCAACAATAGAACGACACATGAAACATCATTTAAATCTCCCAAAAAACATTGGTATACACACTTTTATTATAGAATGTAACCTCAATTATTAACCCTTCACACTTTCACTTGCCAACTATAATATCCATATATAATTCAAAGTATACTGTGTGACACACTGCACAGACCTCTAAAACTTTATTGTTTCACACCATATTTATAACTCATAATGCCTCTAAAACTGGCATGATGTTCCAAGTCTTTGTCTCTGCCTCTTTCCCACATTCCTTTCTTTGCAATTAACAAAAGCTGGGACCAATAACCTTTGAAAATTCTCAAGAAACTGGTTCCATTTCTCTTCATCCATATCTGTCAGCTTCACAAAACTTGAACTAGTAATCAACTCATTCACACTAGTATTTCCAGATGATGTCCCAACCAATGACCCACTCCTTTCCTTCACATCCGAGTGCTGCCAGCTTCTCCCATCGACCGTTGCGTTTTTCACAGACACAGATAGCTTTGAAATAATAGGCACCAAATTTCCCATGGGGTTAGTATATGCATCACATTCTTCCTCCTCCTCCTCTATCACACTCTCCTCTAGTTTAGAAAGCTTGAGCCTGTAGTTTCCGTTTTTCGTTCTGAATTGAGAAGGTAACGATACTGTTGGCTTCTCTTCTATATTTGCAGCGAAATCTGAATCCTGATCATGCTCGCAATCTAACTGAAAAACGGTCACATCTTTGTCTCCAAATTCCGTCTCAAAAGAGGAGAAATCTTCATGATCAAACAGTTTCTTTGCCTCAATACATATTAGCTCAAGCTCACTGGGCTCTTCACCATGACAGTGAAATTCCCTACTCATCATATCGCCGATTTCTGCTAAACAAAGACCAAAGGCTGCAGCTTCCTTGAGGAACAAAGTGCAAAGAACCAAAACCCGCAAGCATGCTTCACGAACCATGGGAAGCTCCATTCTAAGCATTTCTGAATCACGAAACGGGTCTAGATGAGATATATATTTGAGTTCATCGTCAGAGAAAGGGATTGAAGCCTGAGGCCAATGGATCCATTCAAAATAAGGATCTTCCAAATTTTCAGGTAGACAAAGACCATGATCGATAGGAAAAAGCTCGACCTGATCAAACCTTCCGAGCCCATCAAGCTTCCTGACAAGAAGATTTCCTGCGTGTCTGTCTGTGTTAAAGATTCGTACATCTAAAATTCCGATCCTGTGAACAGCAGCAACAGGGAAACTAGAAGTTCCATGATCACTTGCATCATAATCATGAGGAATGTACTGCTGCAGCGATGCAATCTTGCTTATTTGCTTCTTGTTTGGATGCATATTACCATTGACCCTATCATTAACATTGAAAATAGTGTGTGTAACCTTCACAAGAGCAGTAGAAGGCACGTTTGCAAAATGATCATGGTCCAGAAGGTAAGCTGCAACTTCTCTGAAACCCGTCTCTCCAACCCTCACTGACCTTTTCAGTCCTGGCTGTCCGAGAGCTTTACCGACAAAACCTTTCGGATTGTTTGGTGCATAAGGTTCCTCATCAGTTGGTTTCACAATGGCGACATTTTCCCCATAACAGTTTCTAAAATAATATGCACCTCCTAACCCACTCTGAACAGGGATCGGTTCAATGCCGCCTTTTATTGCCATGATAATATCCTTAACCAGTTGTTTAGTTCCAGATAACATATCCGAGCAACCAATAATCTCAATCGGTCCACTCTGATCCCTATGCTGAATATCCCTACCGGTCGGAGAAAGGCACGGTGTAGATGAACTCCTGTGCAAAAAGTTCCTGGTGAGAAGAAGTGGAGAATCATTTCGAACCACACTTAGATCATTTTTCAAGACCGTGTCGCCGCAAATAAGTGAACTTTCCTCAGTTGGGACATTGAATGCTACCTGTAATTTCCTCTTCACAGTATGCGCATTGTCACTTCTTTCTAATTCCATGCCTAGAACACACCCGGTTTCAGTTTGTACAAATACACGTCTTCTACCAGAAGGCTTTCTTTCCATTTTCTTATTCCCGAACCATTCACTAGGAGGCCCTTTGAAGGTTGCAGCCGCCATCTCGTGATGTAAACAGGTGTCAGAATCAGGATACATGTAAGGAAAAGGAGAAGAGGCAAACTTGAATACCAGCAGCAGAGAGTTTCTCTCTCAAGCAAACGCCCAACTCAGATGCTGGCACTACTTGAGAAGAGCTTCTTCCATGAACAATCATAGTCCTCTACAAAATCGAAAATACTCCAAAGGATCTTACATATGAGCTGGTTACTCGATAAAACAGATGTCACTTGATAAAACCACTACATTGGAGATGCCACCTGACAACAGAAGCTAACCAAAATAAGAAGAAAAACAAATCACTGAAATAGAGACTGACAAATGAAGGCAAACTCATATACAAAATCTTAATGTTTAGTCAAGTATGAGGAAAAGATGTTTAAACTTTACCCTGTATGCAGTCATTTGAATTAGTAACTAAAGGATCAAATGTATCAAACCAATCGATGTAATAGAAAGAAAAGAATTTGATGTATTTACCTCCATCAGTGCAATATGTAAAATGAGTGACATCTTACCTTAGTTACTCCTAAGAAATGAAATCAGTGTTGACCAGAGACAGTGGAAATCAGATTAGTGTAAGCTTGTTGAAAAAAAAAAAAAAAGATGCAAATGATATTTCAAATACAAATCAGAGGTAAATAATTGAATTTGACGTCTAGGAAACCATACCCTGATTGGATAGATCGAGTTCATCGGTTTCCAAAGGGGTATAAGGTGCCTGAGTTTGTTCTACTCTATAACTGTTGATGAGAAAGCATGATGTAATTTGTGTTTCATAACATTGTTTGGAAAGGGGTCCAATAATTTCTTTCATTTTTCTCACTCAACCTAATCACAACCACGTCATGAAATGTGTATTTATTCTAGCTAACCTTTCCTATGTGAAATAATCACCCATAAATAAACGGCTTTTTATACCATTATTCTAACCCATAATCAATTAATTAATAACTAAAATTCTATCTTCCCTAACTACTCAACTAAAGACAAACCGACCATCACTATATAGTGACAATAAATCCTAGCAAAGGAATCATTTCATCTCAAGATTCAAGTCCTAAATAAATTGATGTGAAAAAAATAGACATCCCTTGGTTCCTTTTTAAGGTTTTTTTATAAAAAAAATATATGTTCATTTTCTATATCGTTTTCAAAGTTCAAAGTAATATTTAACATTGTTTTGTCAAAATTATTTTTAACAACGGATCTCAAATCCCTTCAGATATAGTTGTAAAATTGTCATCAATATCACTTTTAATAATAATAATAATTTTCCCTTCCTCAAATTGTAAATAACAAATAGTTAAGGATATTAGAAAAATAGATAAGTAGTTACATCATGATTCATTTCAGTGTAGTGTAAATAAATAACCTTAAAAACAATTAACAACCACTAAAATAGATAAGAGCTAGTATCATGCAAAATGGTACTATATCCATATGCCAACAAAACTAAATAATAATGGATTTGGACCCTCCTTATCTTCATAATAATAATATGATCCTAACAAACCCGACAACAATAACAACTGACTAGTACTAATTTTAGGACACAATAATGAAATCCACAAAATAAAACTATACTATTATTATTATTATTATTATTATTATTATTATTATTATTATTATTATTATTATTATTATTATTATTATTATTATTATTATTAAACTAAAAAATAATTATAAAATTCAGAGGTCCAAATGACAAAAACAAAGACTTTGCATATATGAATAAAAGTAAAAAATCGTTACTCATATATTTTTAAAAATTTGGAGTTACTATATGACAAAAGGGTTTTTAAAAAAAAAACAAAAGGAGTTTTGGTATAATAATAAGTGTTAATTAAGTAGCTAGCCCCAATAAATATAAAAAATTTCAATTTTAGTCCCTACAAAAAAATTCGTAGTCTATGGAACATTTTTCTTTAACATTTTTAGGGACAAAAAATGCTGACGAAAAATTTTACAAGACTAAAAAGTGTGATTTTTTTATGGACTAAAAACGAAATTCTAATATTTATAAGAAATTTTACTATATGATATGATTTTCACTCCCTTATAAGAAAATAATACAAATAAATAAATTTACCCAAAAAAAAACAATATTACTAATATTCTACTCCCCTAAAAAAAACTGATATTCTACTATTTATTAAAAAAATAAAATATTCTAGAAGAAAAATAGTAATAATTAATTGAATAATTGAAATGAGATAGGATTCTCGCCTGCTTCATCCTCTTGAATGATCAAACATACCGCAAACTTCACTCCTAGCGGCTCCGCCCATCTTCAACTTTACCTTCTCAATAATATTTATCTGCACAAACCAACCTTCAATTCCAATTCAATAAAACACAAAAAAATGAACAAAAAAATCAATCAAATCAAATCAAATCGTTCGATTCGTAAAAGCAAAACAAAAAATTGATCCGGTGTTCAAATTGTTCTGGAAATCACATGAAATGAATCAAAGATTGAAAATAAAAAGTATAAAAACCTCGTCAGAGAGAAGTTACGGCGGCGCGTAGAGCGGAGGCTCCGCCGTGAGAGGCGGAGGAGAGATCAGTTCCACTTAGTTAATTCTTCACAGATTATTTTTCGTAATTGTTTTCTTACCATGCGAAAAGGTTTAACCGATTCTTGTATTCTTATAGATTTTAAAATTTTAACTATATCAATTATTTCATAACTAATTTATTTATAGTATTTTTTTGTTGAAAAAAAATAAAAAATATAGTACACTGTGGTTCAACAAAGTTAGGACACGTGGGGAAGGGGCCCATCATATAGTCCGTGGCAGTATTTGAGATGGGTTATGTCATTTCATCTTTTCATTTTCCTTGACTTTGTTTTAAGGTTTTACTTCTTAACAAGGGTGGCGTTTACTGGGAAAAGAGAAAGCCTTTCCACCATGGAAAAGCCTTTTTTAAAGGTTAGATTGTTGAGAGGAACACTATTTTTATTATGGACTGTTTACACTAAATTTTTTTCTTTTCTCTTTTACACTCTTATATTTTTGTTTAGATCTATAATTTTTTTCTTTTTTTGATCTGGAAACAATTGGTCGGATTTTCTCGCTCGCGCGCGCCCGTATTATAAGAGTGACTTAGAAGTTGAATTTTTTCACGATTTTTTGCAGGCATGTTTAGGACATAAAAACAACATCGCCCACAAAAAACGAGAATTTTCCGACAAGGGACGGATTAAATATGAATTTTTTACGCGCCAAAAACTCAAGAACGCGAAACAACAAAACATGCACCTAGAAAATGAATTTTGAGCTGGTTTTTTGCAGACACCTCTATAAAAATACATATATAGGCCAATTGTAATAATACGGGCGCGCGCGCACGCGGATGCGCGCCAGCGAGAAAATCCGACCAATTGTTTCCAGATCAAGAAAAGAAAAAAATTCCAGATCTAAACAAAAATATAAGAGTGTAAAAGAGAAAGGAAAAAAATTTGGTGTAGACAGTCCATAATAAAAATCGTGTTCCTCAACAATCTAACCCTTAGAAAAGGCTTTCCCATGGTGGGAAAGCTTTCTCCTTTCCCATTGTAAACGCCACCTTTAATAAGTAGTTTGATACCGACATGGTAATAGTGATGGGCTATTTATTGGCATGGCAATGTCAAATTGTTAAATGTGTTTTAAAGTTGAATAATTTCGTACTTTTGGAGATCGTGTAAAGTCCCCTTATATAGAGGTGGCGTGCAGGAGCCGTTGTAAGGCACACCGAGGCACTTGACGATTACGAAATCGTTGGAATCGTAACCGTCGAGCGGGATATGCAGCATGTGAGAGGAGACGTTTGGGTGATGAAAGTAGATGGTACAAATGCGGGATTTGGTCCAGTTGGTTTGGGCCTATAGTAAATAGGCCTTAAAGCATTTTGTTCGGTCCAGAACAGTAACCATGGGTTGCATATTCGTTCGAGATGTGATGTTTCTTGGAGCGTTTCAGTTTTGTACACTTAAAAGATCTCAAATTTGGTTCCAAACACAACATAAGCAATCTTCTATCTCGACATAACTTTGCTCACTAATGAATTTTACAGTAATTATTTATTGTAAAATTTGTTTTTACCGTTATTATACCCTGACATGCATGAATTTAAATGCTCCGTAATTTAAGGCATTTCACACAAAAACATCAATTTCACAATTGCACAACATAGAAACAGAACAAGTCATTTATGCAAAACCCGATTCTTACATAGATCAAGAAACTAAACAATATGTTCAACAATGTCTAGTTTCAAATCAGAAAGATGTTCGTCATACCTGCTGATAACAGGTCATCTTATGTTATTTTGAACATGTTTTCAGTCATTTTATCAAACATTTGATCCGTAACATATGAGTTTTAGAGAAGTTGTTCATGGTTTAAGGGATATTTTGTAATGTTTTCAATCAAGTCATGTAATTTAATTTCTTCCTGAACTAGACAATTTTGTAGGTGTTTTTGAGTCTTTTATTGAGAAATCGTGTCAATTCGGCAAACATAGGCACCTCACGGAAGTTTTTGAACACATGGAATGAAGATCATTGATGTTAAAGAAGGCTTTGAAGACATTGCAAATTGGAGAAATTATGTCATAATCCCAAGACCAAATCAGAGAAGGGAAACACTCAAAAGACAAAGGAAAAAGGTAAATTCCGCACTTTCAATTAGAGATATTCTTCTTTTGTTAATCTATTATAGATAATTAGGATATGTGGTGAAATTCTATGATTCATATCTAAAAGTGGTTCCTTTAGATGACAATTTAAGAATTTCAACTATGATACGTTTCAATTACTTGTGAAAGTGTAAGTCCACACTTTAATAACTATTTCACTATGTACGGAACTCTAGAGTCGCGCGTGAGAATTAATCTGAAGCATATAACACTATTCAATGAAATCGTTTCAATGATTCAAAAAATTGGGAATTAGGGTGAACGGATTCAAAACTCAAGTTTTTTTTAGATCTAGGTATGCGAACCTCGATGAGAGAAATCCGACGAGATAGAGAACTGAGGTTAACCCATATTTGGATATAAGAATTTGGGTGAAGATAAAGATGAATAGAAGAAAGAGAGTGAGAAAGAAGGTTGTGCGGGAAAAAGTCACTTAAGATGAGAGTTTGCAACTGTATTAAAGATGATGATCTTGTTCTTGTTAATCTATTGAAGATGATGTTTTAAAAACTTTAAAGATGATTCTCTAGCCCTGTCAACTTGGCTATGGTGGATTGAGTGATAGTAATTTCAATCCCCATTACTGATGATTTGATTTCCATCTCTTCTCCTTCTTTAGAAGGTTTGACAACTTCTGCCCTAATCCAGAAGTCCCCGACAAACGTTGAGTAGCATGGTCCATTCAGAATCTCAAAGAAGTTCATCCAGCCTAACTCTTCAAATCTTGCTTTTAAATTGAATCTGTTCTTTGTGAATGATTTGAAGTTCACAACTTGCTCCTTTACCAGTTTAAGTTCATTAACCTGAATCTTCATTGTTCTTTTCTTGAGCGTTGTTGGTCCTTGATTAGATGCTGACTTAGCCGTAGACATGATTTTGGAATATTGAAAAGCTCTAAAGATTTGCTTGATGAAGAATAAGATTGTTTTTCTGAGAGGTTAGAGAATAAGCGTATAGAAAGTGAGAGTGAAAAGTGTGTGATATTGATTAAGTGATTTTCAATTGAACTTTTCATCTTCAAATGTTTTGAAAACATAAATGAAAACTAATGACAGACAAGAGACATGATTTAAATGACAAAGGGGCACGAGTTACCGCTTTCAAAGTTAGTCATCAATACCTAGCAGTTATTACCCAACAGTTAAGATACACATCAGACACAACTTCCTTTTTTAATGTCACGTAAATGAGCCAGATGTTCAATAAAGAACATATGAGTCCTTTCCATTTACATGACACGTTAGAGACTGTTCTGTCTGAGTTTGAATAATCTGAGGTTCTAACCTAGGCAAATATTTTATTTCCATCAAACTTTCTCACAAGAGATTCTGACTGAAATAGATTATGTACCTTAGTAGATTCTGATCTTCATTGTACCTTAAGTCATTTTGGGTAACAGAAGCATGTCATGCCTTTGCATGGATTCTGAGCGATCCATTTTTGATGATTCTCTTCTGATCCTTCATCTGATTTCAACATTACTCCTGTATATTTCAGCTGGCTTTGATACTTTTTATCAAGCCTTTCTTGTTAGTAGATACAGTGAATATATATATATATATATATATATATTCTTCAATTGATAAAGTTTTAGAATTATATATATATATACCATGTATGCCTAGATTTTTCAGAGTATTCATACAGGAATATACAGAGTAAATCATGGCATCAATTGATTCAGCTAGATTCAGATGTTTAAATTATAACTAGTATAGCTCAACTTATAAGCATAAAATTGACTTGGTTAATTTCTTTTAAACTGATTTAGTTCTAGGATATTAACCATGTCCTCTGTTTTTAGTTACCAGTTATGTCAAATTTGTATCTTCATCTGTTTTTCTTAAAAACTCATGAGAATGTGTTCAGATGAGAGATTTCTTAGAGTCCAAATAAACAAGAACATTGTTGTTTGGAGGGATTATAACAAAATCTTTTCTTTTGATACCCTCAAAAATTTTAAGAAACAATGTTCTTTTCTTATACTTAAGATTGTTAAGAATTCTGACAAGTTGGTGACTTAAACAGGCTTAAGCAAACTCATAATTGCTTTCACATAATCAGATTATGTTAAGCTTCTTATGCTAACTTCTATCAAGTAGAAATATATACAGATAATTAAGACAAAAATAGTTTACCTGTAATCATCCTCCTCTGATCTCCCTTGCCTTTTTGTTTTGGAACATGATGGCCTTTTTGTTCATTTTCCTTTTTCTTCAGATTTTGGCCTGATTTGAGTCTGTGACTCAGAGTCATTTGACTCAGTGTTCTTTTGAAGTTCCTATTCCTTCTTCATGTTCCTTGCTCTTTGTGCAGATTGACTAACTTAATCTGATTTCATTGACAGATTTGATCAGAAGCACTTGAGAAATTAGTTCATCTGTGCTTACAGATCTGCAACCATGATTCTCAAAACTTCCTTTTAGCACGTTGATTTCTTCTTCCAGAATATCATTTACCACCAAAAGTTATCCATGTTTTTCCTCTATATCTTCATAGCTAGCTTTCAACTGATTGAAGCTGCTATTTAGCCTTGGGTAGTCTCTTGACATTCTTCTGAGCTTAGTGCAGAGATCTTTGATTGATCCAATTAACTCTCTTTTGGTTAATTCAAAGAAATCTTTGAAGAAATCATCAGGGTCCAAATCAGATTCAGTATCTGATGGTGTTGTAACAACTAAGCCTATGTTATCTTCTTCTGCATCCTTGTCAGCTTCAGCTTTCTCATCAAACTCATCTCAGGTTGCCATAAGGCTCTCCTTCAATCTGTTTTTGTAGCCCTCCTTCCTTGAAGCATCTTGCTTGGGTTTTCTTTTCCCCGACCCATTCTTCTGTAGTTCTGGACATTCAACAATGAAGTGTCCAGTCTTCTTGCAATTGTAACAACCATCTTGGTCTTCTCTTCTGCTGGAAACTTTAGAGCTCTTAGAATTTCTGCTCTTCTCGGGAAACCTTTTTTTCCTGATCAAGTAATGGAACCTCCTGGTCAAGTATGCCATTTCCTCTAGGTCTGCATCATCACTAGATTCATCATCTGGATTTTCTTCTTCTAGTTTAGCAAATTTTAGGGATTTGGCAGAGTTGTCCTTAGAGGTCAAGACAATGGATTTGAACTTGCGACCTGGTTCTTCTACATCTAGTTCAATCTCATGGCTCTTGAGAAAACTGATTAGATTTTCCAGACTTAGCTTGTCCAGTTCCTTTGCCTCCTGTATGGCAGTGACCTTTGGTCTGAACCTGGCAGAGAGACTCTTGAGAATTTTCTTGACATGATCAGGAACACCATAACTTTTCTTCAGAACTGAAGACAAGACACAAGAGTTTAAAACTGTGCATACATGGTTTCAATATCTTCATCCTCCTTCATTCTTAAGAGTTTATATTGATGAACCAATTGGTTTACCTTACCTTCCTTGACCTGTTGGTATCCTTCATACCTTGAGCAGAGTGATTCAAAGATGGATTTTGATGTAGATCTGTCTACTATCTTCAAATACTCAACATGAGGCATAACATCCATCAGTATTCCTCAAACCCTGTGATGCTTTTTGTACATTTTCTTCTGAGTGGCTGTCAGACTCCTTTTGTCAGCCATCATGCCTTCATTCATCAACCTCAAAGTTGATTCCATCTTCAATAATATCACAGAGTTCATCATCAACACCTATAATATGATTGTATATTTTGCTTTTCCACCAAGAAAATTGTGTAACATCTCCATTGAAAGAAGGAGGTTTAACAGAGTAAGTGTTTTTTTTATCATGGGTGGTGGTGTTAGTGATATCAGGAGTGGAAGTATCAACAGCGGAAGTCATATTTTTCTCTTTGTATCTTTTTATGTGGCACGGTTAAGTGACAGAGTACAGATCGTGCTTTGATACCAACTAATGGTGAGAAAAACACAAGAAGGGGGGTTGAATTGTGTTGGCTTTTCTAGTTTCTTTTTCTTGGTGTTCAAAATATGTTCAGAATTTGTGGTATACAGATTCTGATATAGAGTATGAGTGCAACGGATAGTATAGAAACACATAGATAAAGATAATGACAAAGAGAGAGAGAAAGCAGACACAAGGACAATTTTATACTGGTTCTTCCTACAACCCAGGAGTAGTCCAGTCCCCTTGCACTTCCAAGGGATTTCACTATAATCACACAGGATTACAAATTGCTCAAGGATAACTCCAAGAGACTTTCCTATGCTCAAGCACATCTGCTTAAGACTTCCTGCTCTAGGACTCTTCCTAAAGACTTCCTTGCTTAAGCACACATCTTAAGACTTCCTTGCTTAAGCACACAACTTAAGACTTATTGCTCTAGGACACTCCTAAAGACTTCATTGCTCAAGGACTACTCCAAGAGACTTACAAGTGCTCAAGCACGCATGCAAAAGACTTCCAATGCTCTAAGGACTCACCTAAGAGACTTATACGCTTTAGCTTTGCAACTAAAGACTTCTAATTTGTTCAACACCTGATTTAACAATGTTTGGTGTATATGAATAAATGAACAGACTCTCTACAACTCTAGGATTTCTAAGATATAAACTTGAATACAAAAATCCTAAGTGTTTTGCGCTATTTGATTTTGACAGAGTATTAACACTTTGAAAGAGCAGAGTCTTGTTAATCTTCTTCGTGGTCTTCAGATCCTTTTATAGGCAGGGATTTTAGAGACGTTGGAGAAGAGTTCCAGCGCAAATAGAGTCAGTTGAGAAGCTTTGATCAAGAACGTTGACCCTTTGCCTGATATGGATAATCCCGTTGACTGCACTTTGAATTTCTCTTTGCTGAAAGAAGAATTATTTGTTGCTTGCTTTGTTCTTGATGTCCTTTGTCTGATTGTGCACGTAGACAGAAGACGACAAAATAACTGCACTTATCAGAACCTTGATAGTGACAGTTCACATAATAGGACAAAGCCTATGTAACAGCCCGATTTTTAGCATTAGATTTACCTGTTATTATTAATTAGTATTATTTATTTAATTATATTTGTTAATTGATTATTTATGTGTGATTGGTGGGTTAGTGGAATTATTAGTGCTTGAGTGGCATTTTTGTAAATATGCTAGAACTAGTAATTTGAATTTTAGAGAATAGTGATGTATAATTAATATGGGGGGTTTAAGTGAAGTAAAAGTGTCGAGAAAATAATTGTGAGTTAATTGTGACTAAGCCCATTAGTGGGAGTAACCCTAAAACCATATTATAAATAGACTAGTAGTGAGTGGTGGTGAATTAGGTTAAACATTCTAATACAAAATTTTGAGAGGCAAGTGAGAGAATAGAGAGAGAGAGAGAGAGAGAGAGAGAGAGAGAGAGGCTTGGAGAAGAGGAAACTAGAAGAGCTTAAGGGGAAGAGGGGAATTCAACTAGAAGTAGCAAGAAAAGTGAAGAATTAAGGTAAGAGGGGAGATTACTTTTACCAAATGGTTTAATAAGCAATTATGAGGTTTGAGTGTTTTAGATTATGATTAATTGCATGATAATTGTTGATGTTTTTGGTGAGTTTTGTGCTCCTTTTTGGTGAATTTTGTGCTTCTTCATGTCAAAATTCATGTTTTAATATGATTAATTGATTCCTTTGTGAATTTGGATGATCTTGATGATTAGCATGTTAATTAAATGATGTTTGTTGATTATGAACATGTGTATGTGTTTTGTTTGAGTAATCATGAAGTTATGTTGAATAAGTTGCAATTTAAGTGATTTTGAGAAAATTGATTAATTGAGTGAATTTGCTTAAGTTGCTACTGTTTTGATTAAGTTGCTGTCATATGATGAAAAACATGAAAATAATATGTTGGTTGTGTAGCTTTGATGAGAATTAAGTTGTTGTTGTTGTTGTTGTTGTTTTGCTAAAATGACTTAATTAAGTGAAAATGAGTAAGTTGCTGCTTAATGAATAAGTTGTTGTTGGAATAGTTTGAATAGGTGATTATGGTGATGTTGAACTTGATGAAATACTGTTGATGTTGTTATACAATGCCTATTTGCTAAGTTGTTGGTGAAAATAGATTTTTGAGACGAACTTTGAAAATAACCAAAAAAACTTGAGAATTCATGTCAATTTGATGTTTCAATGTGTATCCATTGTTCAATTAAAGTGTATTGATCATGGGTATTGTTTGTAAAATAATTTTGGTTCAATTGGGATGAAAAATGGGATTTTGGGTTGAATTTGGGGTCTTCCCGTAGTGAATACCCTATTTTCTAATTGCCCAGAAAACAGGTCTTCGCTAAGCGAAGTCCTTGGTCGCTGAGCGACCATGACAGATACAACATGTGATGTTCTGTGCGTTTTGGTCCTTGGGGGATGTTTCCGGACATTCCTTTTGTGTTGTTTTGTTGCTGTTTTGACCTTTCGTTGATAGGATAACAATTGCTTGCTATGAATTGATTATAAAGTTTGATTTTGAGAGGAACTTGGTGTTTTTGTGAAACTTGATATATGTCGAAATGAACTTAATAATCAATTACACTAGTATGAATGAAGTTGAATCATGAATATAATGTGGTGTAGTAATAGGTTAAGATAACCTTACTTAATTTATTCATGAAATGTGAATTATGTGATTTATGGCGAATAAATGCAAGAATGATTTGTTTATGGCGAATCAATTACACTAGTATGAATGATGTTGGATGTGGCTTATTGCTTTATGGTTGTGATTTAAATGGTGATGTGGTGTTGATATGTTTTGTGTGGAATGTAATGATTTGATAATGCAAATAAAATGGTGATGAAATGTAGCATGATTTAAGATCATGATTTTTGGTGATGTGCATTGTCGAGTCTTTACGTGAACATTCCATGCATTCATAGTCAGTTATTGGTGCTTGATTTAAGATCAAGAATAAACTTTGGTGCTCGATTTAATATCGAGAATAAACTTTGGTGCTCGATTTAAGATCGAGAATAAACTTTGGGGCTTGATTTAAGATCAAGAATAAATTGGTGGGTGATTTAAGATCACTATGGTACCACATGCATGTAGAGTCGTATATGCGCATTACATTCACATGAGTCGTGTTTGGTAATGTTTTGATGTGAACTTGTGCATTTATGTGGTAAATGTTAATTGTTAGTGTGTGAAAATTATGGAATGATTCATAATTGTGTTGTTAGGTGATTTATAATTGAAATGGTGATTTAATTGTTGACGATGTATAATTAAGTTGGTAATTACATAACTATGAGGGTATGCCATGATTTGTGAATTATGCATGAGTAGTAACCAGACTTTTTGTATTGATGAATATTTGAACGCTAAGTGATGTTTTTGCCTGAAACTTATTTGCGTTTATTATATCCTTTTGTTGAATGTATATCTTACTGTCACCTCATCCGTGGGTTGTGGATGTAGACTTTCAGGTTGAGGAGTAGCACTTGGTGAGTTGTGACGAGGATGGTGTCGCGCCTATTCTCCGTTTATGTCGCTTTTATTTTATGAGATGTCTAGATTAGGTGCTCTGATATAGGAGTCCGGGATTTATTTTCTTGTCGAATTTTACAAGGATTGTATTTATTTGAGATATTTATGTTGAGACCCGAGATGATTATTATGTTGTGATGATTTATTTCCGTTGTGCTAAGGTGTTTGTAGATGAGATTTTCTTTATGAGAAATTTGTATGAGTTATTTGGTGATTTGTCAGATTCCTATTAGTCGTGTTGCAGGATTTATCGCTTATTTAGTAGTCTCTGGGATCAGGGTCTTACCGCCTACTGTGGATTCTGGGTCCCTCATAACGTTTCTCAAGTCTGAGGGTGATCCAAGTCTGTAGAGTCTGCTTCTGAGTCTGATGACCATCACAGAGTCTATTGAGTTACCTCTCTAGAATCTGTATGGTGCCCGTCTTCTAAGGACGTTGACTTCTGGTTGACCTTCCTTTGGTCTTCTACCATTGTCTTCTTAGCTTCTCTTGTTCCTTTCTGATGCTCTTCATATGTTTTTCCTTGATGATAGATCTTTCTATGATTCTGCACATTGAAAGATGTTGTATTCAGTTTCTTCAGTACTATATTCAGCTAGATTTCCATTCTCCAGAATTTCATTCCTGATCAGAAGATGTTTATACTTTTTTTTTCCATGAGACAATTGTTTGCTTGTAGATAATCAATCATTTTCTTTAGCTCATAAAGTTCTTTGGATTTGTATATACATCTTTCTCCAAGTTCCATGATGAGATTCACCAACTTCTTATTGGGAAAATCATGAAGTCCCAAGTCTTCATCATCAGAATTTGATTCAAACTCAGTGTCTGAGGCAGTTATAGCCATCAGACCTAAGTTTCCTTTGACTTTGTCAGATTCTTCCTTCTCATTAAATTCATCCCATGTGGCCATGATGTTTTCCTTCAATTTGCTTCTGTAGCTCTCCTTCCTTGAAACATCTTGCTTGGGTATTCCTTTCACTGGTCTGTTCTTCTTTAGTTCTGGATATTCAGCAATATGAAATGTCCAGTCTTCTTGCAGTTGTAGCAACCATCCTGGTCTTCTCTTCTAAAATTCCTGAACTCTTAGAATTTCTGCTCTTCTCAGGATACCTTCTTTTCCTGGTCAAGTACTGGAACCTCCTTGTCAAATATTCCATTTCCTCAAGGTCTGCATCATCACCAGATTCATCATCTGGATTTTATTCTTATAGTTTAGCAGATTGGAGGGATTTGGCAGATTTATCTTTAGAGGTTAAGGCAATGGATTTGGACTTCTGATCTGGCTCTTCTGCATTGAGCTCAATCTCATGGCTCTTGAGAGAGCTTATCGGATTTTCCAGACTTAGCTTGTCCAGATCCTTTGCCACCTGTATGGCAGTGACCTTTGGTCTGAACCTGGCAGGGAGACTCATGAGAATCTTCTTGACATGATCAAGAACACCATAACTTTTCTTCTGAACTTGAAGACCAGACACAAGAGTCTGAAACCTTGAATATATGGTTTCAATATCTTCATCTTCCTTCATTCTATAAGATAGGTTTAAGTGTACTTTTGGTCCCCTAACTTTCCCAATGTTGCGATTTTGGCCCCCTATTAAAAAAATGAAAATTTAGTCCCCTATAAATTAGCCCCTTTGCAATATTCATCCTTTTAGTCAATTTTGACTTATTCAACGACTATGTGGCAGGCCACGTGTGTAATTAATGATTTAAAAAAAAAGCCACATAATCATTTTTCAAATTAAATAAATGAAATTAAAAAATTAAAAAATCAGAAAAAATGAAAAAGGTTCTGGACACGTGAGGGATGGGAGGAATTTGCAGTTTGTGTGTGTTTGCTTCAATCTCCCCTTTTTCTCTCCACCAACCCCAACCACCCACACCACCTTTGAATGGCTTCTTCTTCTTCCTCTGGATTTCAACCCATCCATTCATTTCAGATATATTCTTTTCACTTCTTTCACTTCTTCCTCTGGTAACTTCAACAACTCATTAACTTCATTCCAGATTCACCAACTCAAAACTATAATTTCATTTTCATTCCCAAATCTCCTTTTCACCATGACAATTTCTTAAACCACCACAACCCATTAACGTTAATTTCAACAAAACGCAAAACCCATTTCAAAAGTCACAAAACTTTTCACAATTTCGTTCAAAAATACAAGACCCCACTTTCTCCGCCGCCATTTAAACCACCGATCACCACCACCCACAACCACCACCACCGTCGTTGAAATGGAACAACCGAAAAGGACCTGTTTTCAAACTTCTACTAGGTCAGATCGCGTTTCGTTTGGTCTGTCATTCGTCAACAGTTGGTGGGTTGAACGGTCAATCGTTTCGTAGCTCCCGCGAGAAACCGGATGCAAAATCCACTGTGAGGATGCCTTGAAAAATTGTGGTTTCTAATGTTAGGAGTAATAGTGGTTCTATTATTAGGGTTTGGGTTGTTAATTTTTTGGATTTTGAATGGAATGAGTTGATAATTTTTTTTCTATTGGTTTGGGTTGGATCGGAAGAGATGAAGATAGACATGAACTTGAATAATGATGAATATGAATTGTTTTGGATTTTATTTTTAATTTTTTCTGATTTTTTAATTTTTTAATTTCATTTATTTAATTTTAAAAATGA
Source organism: Medicago ruthenica (assembly GCA_018208015.1). Taxonomy (NCBI): domain Eukaryota; kingdom Viridiplantae; phylum Streptophyta; class Magnoliopsida; order Fabales; family Fabaceae; genus Medicago; species Medicago ruthenica. Next base: position 83,258,670 of record CM031377.1, on the reverse strand, counting down.
TTACGTGACTTTTTTTATTTTTTTTAAATCATTAATTACACACGTGGCCTGCCACATAGGCGTTGAATAAGTCAAAATTGACTAAAAGGATGAATATTGCAAAGGAACTAATTTATAGGGGACTAAATTTTTCATTTTTTTAATAGGGGGCACGCAACATTGTGAAAGTTAGGGGACCAAAAGCACACTTAAACCTATCTTTTATGGATATATATAAGAATGAAATGTTAGAGCAAGTTGATGACTTATTTTGTTTCAATTAACAATTGTTAAGGTACAAATAAACTTGGACTAATTAATAAAACTAGCCCAAATAAAACTATTAACTGTTATTTTGGATGAATTAATCCATGATCGTCTCATCCATTTGATCTCCGCTCTAGATTTTAAAACATAGCTTTCATGTGTTGTATTGTCTAAATTTTTTGCTGATATTATGTTATACTATATTGTCCTATAAAAAATATTCTTGTGTGCAGGTGCATCAGTTGAAGTAGAATGCAAAGATGGAAATGAAATTTCAAAACCAAGATTCAAGAAACAAGTCAAAACAAATGAGCATGGTGAATTCAAAATCCAACTTCCATTCTCAGTAAGCAAACATGTGAAGAGAATCAAAGGATGTGTAGTGAAATTAGTTAGCAGCAATGAACCATATTGTTCTATAGCCTCAGCAGCCTCATCTTCATCACTACACCTAAAATCTATGATTCAAGGAAACCAAATATGTAACTAATGAGACCGTTAAAAATATGAAAATTTTCATTCATACATCTATGATTCATCATCTAAAAATCAAGGACAAGTAAACAAGGCCGTTAAAAAAAAAAGTAAGCAAGACAACCAAATAAAAAAGTTAATGAGCTCATCAATTGACAAACTATTAGAAAGATTAAGTTAAAATCACGAAACCAAAATTATTAAATTAAAGGTCAAATACTATTTTTGGTCCTTTAAGTTTGACAAGAATACCAGATTAGTCCTTTAAATTTTTTACGTTTCAAATAGGTCCTTTAAGTTGTTAATTTAATGCACCTATTTGAAGTTTTTTAAGTTTTTAAGTTTTAAATAGGTCCTTAAAAGGGTAACGGTGTAATAAATTAACAACTTAAATGACCTATTTGAAACTTAAGAATTTAAAAGACTAATCCTGGTATTTTTGTCAAACTTAAAGAACCAAAAGAGGTATTTGACCTAAATTAATTACTTTCTTCTCTCTACTCTATGGGCCAAATATTGGAGAATACAAGAAAATGAGTTGTGACTTAAAAAATTAAAAGTATTTTATTTTATTTTGATCTGGAGGGTCAACCCGCATCGCCGTCATCTCCCTTTTTTTAACAGATTAGACAAGACGGTAAATTACTAATGACACGGGTTAAACGGACCCGAACCCAATGGATCCAACTCGTTTAGTTATCACTAATAAGTTTTTTTTAATAAACCCTAAATATGATTCTATATATGAAAAAGAATATGATAATTATGGTGCAGACAAATGCATTGGTCCAACAAAATAATAGTAATTTCTAACCTTTCCTCAAATAAAAGAGAATAATTCTCAATAAATTAAAACGTTGCTTTCATTTCATCTCATAAAACATTGCTTTGTTTGCATATAAGAAAATAGTATAACATTCAAATCAATTTCCTATCTCTCACTGTAGAAAAAAGTCTCTCCTATAGTAGAGTTGCTAAAAAGAAACATCTCTTCCATCTATAGAGAGCCTACAAAGAAAAAAACTTTTGCTTAAAATATGAAACCATTCAAAATGAGCAATAAATAACATCCTCATTAGTCTTTTATCAATTTGTCACAGAATCTCTTTAAGTTTTTTCAGGTCCCACCCACATAAGCCACAGATTACATATTTAGAAATTGGCTATTTTTCAACCCTTTTGTCTTAATTAATGCTCAACATCATGTATATACTTTCTCCATTGCAAAAAAGGTTCTTTCATTAATCATATCATCAGATCTCAAAAACCCTACTTTTCGTTAACCTTTATTTGATCATGCATTTGATCGTCTTACAAATTCCTAAGACATCCATTTTTAGAAGACCCCACACACATACAATTAATCCCAAATGCCAAAGCAAGTAATGCTACTTATGTCCTCTAAATACTACTAGTATTAGTATTTTTTAGTACTACCTCCGTTCCTTTTTAATTGTCACATTTTGACATTTTACACAAACCAAGACAAACTATAAATGTCACTACTTTTGATACAATAATTTATATTTTTATTATAATAACCTTATTCATTTAATATATCATCTCATATATTTCTCTCTCCGTAATAAATAACTAAAGATAATATTGGTAAAACAATATTTAAAGTTGCATTGAACTTTGAAAGTGACAGTTAAAAAGGAACAAAAAATTTCTTCAAAAGTGACAATTAAAAAAGAACGGAGGGAGTACTATTTTATTATAAAAATAATAAATAAAACGAAATAAGTACATTTAGAAATTTAAAAAGTATTCATAAGAAAGGAAAGATAGATGTTTTTTGGGTAAAAGTATATTGGATACTTTTTCGGACCGGCTAAAAACACTAACACACGGCCCAACAAGCCAATGCCCAAGACGGATAAAGTTGGATGGCGAGGGAGCACACGAAGCCATGTGCAGATTACCGCAAAGGAACACACCTCATCACCGCCATCCACGCAATCTCTAACTACTCCCTTGGATTGCACCGCACCTCACGAAGACAGTTAACGTCCTCAAACGTCTATATAAGGTTGATTGTCACCCTTAAGGTACACTTTATTTTTTACCACTTTCGCACATACCACCTCTCTCAAATATGTCACCCTCAAGATACACTTTACTTTTTATCACTTTTGCACATACCACCTCTCTCAAATACAGACTTGAGTGTTGGAGTACTAACTATAAAATAGGCTTGAATCTCATCACAAAAGGTAGCTCAATGAATGAAGGTACTCAATAATATTTATACACTCAACAACCCGGGAACTTGAACAATATGAGACTAATAACAAACTACAAACAACTCAAAACAAACTTCAACACCCACCTTCACGCCTAGCGTGGGCCTGAGTCCAATTTCCACATTACAATCCTTAACCCGACTCTGATACTATGTAAAATAGGCTTGTATCTCATCTCGAAAGTTAACTTAAAGGATGATGGTACTCAAACATATTTACACACTCGATAGTCCGAGAACCTAAACAATGTCAGACTAATAACAAAATACAAACAATTTCAAAACCAACTTCAACATTAACGTGTCTGAAGACACCTTTCTCTTCCATCATGAAGACTCAACCTCCGCCACACTGAAACACCGTGAACTACCCCGCTCTACATCTGTGATCTTCACAGAACAAATCAGATACGAGAAAAAAATACTCGATTTAAAAGACTTTTTTAATGGTAAACCAAAGATGAGGTTAGAATAATCCCAACAGCTGAATTTGTTTACTACAATAAATATCGATAATGGATATACCCTCTATATTTTTAAGATCTTTTTGACTAACTATATTTTTAAGATAGATATTGGAGTATTATTTGTTTTTGAAAATTGCGCACAATTATCAGTCCTAGAAAAACTAAACAAAAAAGAACAACTATCTCAATTATATTTACTTGCTTCTTGGACATTGGTTCGTACAAACACACAACCATTAAGGCAGGGAGCTCCTTGCCACCTTTTCCACTTCCAAGATGCTAGTCAATCTGACAAAATTTTCTGGAGAAGCAAACCTGAAAAATTTTCAGAATATTTAATTATTATATATATTTAGGCAAAATTAAGATAGTAAAAGATTTCTACTATACAAAAAATGAATAAAAGACATAACTATTATAAATAAATAAGATAAAGAACCACTTGAGTAATTTTGCCATATACAATATTTATTATCATAACAGTGATGGTTGAATCTAATATAAAGCCTTCCATAATATGACAAATTAAAATTTAGTGTTCAACACGCTTCAAATAAAATCATCTCTGTTAGAGCTAACTTATGGAAAATAAAAAATATTATTATTTTTAAATATATCTTTTACTAATACTATTAATTTATCTTTAATATTAAATACTTTTATAAAAAAATTAGAAAGATGAATTTTTATTAATAATAATGACATTAATGTTTAAATTATAACGGTCACAAGTGAGATTCGAAATCTATCAATTGAACTTATCAAATCAAGCTTTAACCACCGATCTGATACCTCTTAAACAATATTAAATACTTCTATACATAAATTGTAATAACTGAATAATAATCATGCGCAAATGACGTGAACAACACAACTTCAATCATTTTGTGTTTGATTTAAAAAATGTTGATGACTCTAGACAAAACCGGAGACAAGGGCTGAAATTTGTATCATTTACTAAATCAGGTAACAAATTTTTTTTCAAGTACAAATATATAAAATATCAAAATACTCTTTTATTTTCTACTAATAAAATACCATGTCACAATTATCTCTTCTCTCTCCCAATCCCTCTCAGGTGTCTTCTCTATATAGTAGTATAATTTTTCCTCACATCTCTCATCACATCCCTATCTTTCTCTGTCTCTCTCTCTCTCTCTCTCATCTCCTAAATATATGATGTTAAAGGGTATCATTGTAAAATTTCACTTCCGTTGCGCACTAAACATCGTAAATAAAAAAAAAATTGTCCAATATCTCAAAGATTTGTCCTATTCTTTTTCATTCAGTGCTTATCATTTTGGGAGTCAAACAAATTCAAAATATACAAAATATACACATTATATATAAAATGCATCATCCAGTGTTTAGAAAATGATAATAGAAGGCAATCGAGCAGTGAGAGAAACTTCACATTCTTTCATTCATCGAGGATGAGTGATTTTTTGACTTAAAATCACCCATCTGCATCTTTTTTCGCTTTATTTCAATCTAAATAGGTGATTTCTACACATATCAAAATTTTCCTTGTGTTTTTTTTCGTGATTCGTCATCTGAGTGCAGCGTTGCGTTGTTCGTCGTTTTGTGCGACATTGTTTGATTTCGCGTCTTGTTGCAGTGTTCTTTCAACTTCAGTCAATTATAGATTCAATCAATGATTTGGACGTCAACGTTGCAGATCCGGAAACATGAGTATTCTGGTGATTTAGATTTTATCATATTATTTGTAGGTATTTTGCCGTTGTATGCTATTAACTTGGGTATTGTGAGTTTGTTCACATATTCGCCCTATACGTTTTTAGCTAGGTTGATCATGTTATTGTATCTGCTGTACTCTATCAATTTGGGTGAATGAATATCGTTTTGTTTTTGTAAAAAAAAAATGCAAAAAATTATTGAGGTAGTATAACTTTAAATAATGTATTAACTCATATTATTAGATTATTTTAGTAAATAAAGTTAACTTATTAACGATCGATTGATTCAAGTGGTAAATAATTTGTACTTCGTTCCCGTGAGCTTAGTTTACTTGGTAAGAGATAATACATAATATATACATGAGTCGGGATTCGAACCTCGGACACCCTACTTATTTACCTTTAAGATGAATTTCTATAGCCGCTAGACTACTTGATAAAAAAAAGGTAATTTGTACTCTTTAAACAAGTAACGAGAAGTTTCATCATTGACTTAAGTGTACGGTGAAAACTAGATTGGGAGAGAGAATCCACTTTGTATATCCATAAATTTCTCGACAACAATTAACTACCGTTTTAACGACGGTAAAAACTTCCTAACAACATGGTAAGAAGAAATGTAATTTTTGATCATAAAAAATTCATACATTCAATAGCTTTATTTTTTGAACATCTCAATAACTTTTTATTAAAGAAGTGTGTAAACTATAAATGTATTATTATTATTATTATTATTATTATTATTATTATTATTATCAAATAATAAAAATTGTATTCAAAAAACAAATTACTCCCTTAGGTCCTATATATAAGAAAATTTTCAAAAAACTTTTTGGTTCTATTTATAAGAAAATATCACAACTTCTAATGTGAAATTATTGTTTAAAAGGTTTTTTTACCCCTAATTTAATGTTTGTCTTTTTAATATTTGTGAATGTATTTAATGCTTCACAATTTTTTGTGAGGGTATAATTGTAAAAATATTAAAAAAGTTATATTAATTAATAATTGTATTGGTTTTAATGTTTTTTTGGTTTTTTTTAAGGATAGGAAGAAGTAAAATGTAACAAAGATATAGGGTGTGCCGGTGTGGTCCTTCTAAATCTTGATCCAACTCATAAGAAAACAGTACACTCTCTCTCTCTCTCTCTCTCTCGTCTTTGTGGTCAGTGTATCTATGAATTGAAAACCAAAGACATGCTTTAACACGTGCTCTCTCTCTCTCTCAATCTCATTCATTATACTTTCGAAGACTTTTCTCTTGACTCAGTTACACTTCTCAAGAGGGAAGAGAGAGAGAGAGTTTTAGTTTCTGTAACATTTTTAGTTTAGTTACTACAATGAAAGGGGAAATAAAAATGAAGTCAAAAATGAAATGGGTTGGTTTAGTTGGGATAGTACTCTCAGCTTTTTCAATCTTCATTCACTTTCTATTAGCTAGATTCACTGAACTTAGTGTTTCAGATTATCAATCTTCAATCACTATCTTCTCTTGGAGACCCATCTTTGATAAACCAGATTTTCCTACTAATGTAAACTACTAACTACTAAAAGATCTCAACTTTTTAATTACTTTTTACACCCCCCATTTTTTGTTTTTGATTTGGTTATGTCTTGTGTTTCTTAAAGTTTAGATATTTATGAAAAACATATCCCTTTTTTTAAGGGGTTCAGTTTTTTTTTTGACTTTTTATTGTACCTTAGAAAATGACAAAGTTGTTGCATTCAGTGTAGTTTGAGTATTGGTCATATGAAGTGTTTTTGTTTTGTTTTTCTGTTTGTTGTTAGAAATTAACACATCACTGTCTTTGTTCATTGGTTTGGATCTGTTGTGTTTTTTTTTTTTGAGTTTATAAGCTAATGAGATTTTATTCAATGTTTTAATGTTTGTGTGTTATTGTTTTTCTTTTGTTTTGTGTATTTTAAGGTTGTTTTTTTTGTTGTGAATTTTAAGCTTGGTTTTTTTTATTGTTTGTGATGCAGAGCGGTTCATATAGAAGATTATGGGGACAGGTAAAGCGTCTTGAATCTTTGTATCCAGATTCAAATCCAAGAGGGTATTATCCTGGTTAGTTCAACTTTTCATCTTGGTGCTTTTCCTTTTATTCTACTGATTCAAATTTAGGATTTTTATGCTGTTTTATTGACCATTGAGTTATCTTTTGACCAAGCTTGTGAACTTTTGGTGGGGGTTTAAGGAGAGGGTTGACTATCTATTTTTCTATTTTTGTCGAATTGAGCTGTGTTGGATTCTAATCTGTTTCATGTATGTTTGGAATCACGGCGGCATTGTGATTTTGTTGCAAAGTGTAGCTTTTGCCAAAAGCATGATAGCACATTGTGATTCTGATCAAACTCCAATATGTAGCAATTTCTGGGAAGAATCTTTTGTTTTGTTTTCTAGATTCTTTTGAATTGATGTAAGACTGAATATTGGATTATCTGGATATGATGCTTTTTATATTAAATTGATGATTAGAGATAATGACTTAGTTTGATATGTGCGGTTGGCTCTTGACTCTGTATAGCAAGGAGAAGCCTTTGACCGAATCACCAATTTAATCTTTGAAATTTAGGGGTCAGCCAATTTGATCATTGAAATTTGAAATTAACGAAATTCCATCGTTAGTCCCCGAAATTAATGGCATTCCAGCACATTAGTTCCGAGATAATTGTAGCGACTAAATGTGATCAATGTGATTGATGTTTTTAAATTTAAAAGATAATTTTGGAAATTTGTTAATTTTGCTGATGATGCTTTTTATTATAAAGCAACTATTATGTAGGCTTATGCAATGTCCTATGAAGCAGCCACACAACGCATAGATAACAGTAATAATTTGATAAAATAGAAGTGATCAAATGTAAGCACATGTGCCGGTGTCGGACACTAACATGTGTCGGACACCGGACATGCTTTCAATCTATAGTGTCAGTGCTTCATAGGCAAAGCCTCTATCACACTTATATGCAGTGTCCTCTGAATGAAACATTGATCTGTATGATTATTTGTTGCCCTGATTTTAGTTTGTCTCAACACTTTTTAAATTAAAATGGGAAAGGGGATATTATTATACATCAAGTGACACTAATAGTCATTTTACCACTGTCCGATTGGAAGGACGTCCCTTGAGATTATAAGGTCAAACTCTTACCATTCGTGCCTCATGGACCAACACTTGCATGTGTATTTTATGTCATTTTGTGATGTTTTAAGCACACAGTGTATATCCATAATGTCGGATTTTTGTTGCTCATAAAATTCTCCCTATAAGAATAGTTGGATCTTCACATTTGCTCACCATTCAGTATATGCATACAATTTTATGTATGATTTAGCATAATTTAAATACCATTCTTTTATGTCCGTATACTTAGGACTAGATGTAAAACCAGTCAAAGTCCTTATATATGTCTCTTTCTAATATCTATCTAAATGGGAAAAAAAAAATTATATCTTTCCTGACAGATCCCGGTTCACAATCAAATGGATTTATTTTTGTCCGGATACAAGGTGGTTTCCATGAGATCAGGAATTCGGTGAGGTTATTTATTTTTTAAGGCTCTCTAACATTATATATTTAAATGACATTCAACTCAATGTGTTTTATCACCTGTTCTTCTTCAGATCAGTGATGTGGTTGTTATTGCTCGACTTCTCAATGCTACATTAGCAATGCCTGAAATCCAATCAACAACCAGCAGCAAGGGAATAAGGTTCATCATATTTTTTTACAAATAGAAGCTTACATTTAACTCTGACCCAGTTTGGATAAACAATTAGTTAACCACTTATGGCATAAGCTCTTATCATATAACTGTTTATGTATATATAAACTATTTCTGCAACTAAAGATAAAACAAAGGCAAACTATTCTCATATGAGCTATAAGTTGTTTTTATTAGCTATCATAGAGAGCTTATGGAAATAAGCTAAAAATAGGTTATAGACATAACATGTCATAAGCTGTTTTCATAAGCTCTCCCAAACAGTCTCATAAGTGCTTATGCCAGTAGATAAACTCAAATAAATCATTCCAAACATGCCCTTAGTCTCATATGCTCTATATTTACTTACTCTTTTGTTTTATAATTATTTTATCCAGCTCGCAGTTCAAGAGTTTTGCATACCTATATAACGAGGACCAATTTATATTCTCATTAGCAAAAGATGTCAAAGTTATAAGAACTCTTCCAAAATATCTAAAGGGTGCAAGGAGAAAGAAGGAGATTCCATTGTTTAAAGTGCCGTATTCGGCATCACCTTTTTATTACTTGCATCATGTTCTCCCTGTATTAAAGAAGCATTCGGTGGTTGAACTAGTCGTTTCCAATGGTGGATGCTTGCAGGTAAAGATAACACATGGTTCATGTATTAGGTCCATAATTTTTATCTTTATTTTTCCTACCAGAATTCAAATTTTATCTCCGCTTGCTCGACACCATGCAGATTTTTAAATTGGTTCGTATTTTGCCTTTATTATATGTCCTATTAATTATTGTTTCTTTTTGCTTGCCCTTTTCTTTCTTCTTTTCAGGCTATTCTTCCTCCCTCTTTCGTAGAATATCAAAGGCTGAGATGTCGAGTTTCTTTTCATGCTCTTCAGTTCCGACAGGAAGTTCATGAACTTTCTGCTAAAATTTTGCAGAGGCAAGGGAAACTTAATTGTCACATCTTATGATTTTTTCTTCTTCACTTCCATAATATTTTACCCCTTCTTTTGGTTTCTGAATATTTCATGATATAATTATAGGTTACGAGCTCCTAGTCGCCCATTCATTGCGTTTGATCCTGGCATGACGAGAGAGTCTTTAGCTTACCACGGATGTGCTGAACTTTTCCAGGTATGTAATTCTATTTGTGATAACTGTCTCTCTTAAACTCCTCAGCTTTTCGTATCTGAGCTTCAATAATGGTCTTGGAATCTTTGCTAGGATGTGCATACTGAACTCATTCAACATAAAAGATCATGGATGATAAAACGTGGGATTGTCAAAGGGAAGCTTAGAGTCAACTCAGCTGAAGCTAGACTGAATGGATCCTGTCCTTTAATGCCTGAGGAGGTGAGAGAACATGTTTCAAACTTTTGACAAGGCTAAATGCCTGTTTGTTATGGAATACAAAAAAAAAATGATATTGACATTCAATAATTTAGATATTATTTTAATGAGATCTTTAAGAAAAGCAGAAACTATTGTGTTTATTTATGATGAAAAACATTTTTTTTAAATCATTTGTGGAAAATGATTTTCAAGAGAAGCTACTAAAAACATCTTCATAGTTTAAGCAGTTTTTGGATTCCCATTTTTTTAAAAGCTGTAACAAGTGGTGAAAGAGTACTAAAAGTGATTATTATTTGAAAAAGTGACCTAATTTTTCAGTGTCAGTGAATTGGTTGGAGAATGACTCTTCAAACTTCAGTGATTAACCGTTATTATATGATCCACAATTTTGATCTCTTGCAGATTGGTATACTTCTGCGTGCCTATGGATATTCGAAGGATGCAATTATATATGTATCTGGAGGAGAAGTCTTTGGTGGTCAAAGAACATTGATTCCTCTTCATGCGATGTTTGAGAATGTTGTCGATAGAACTTCTCTTAGTACACCTTGGGAGATGATTAAGATCTATGGACAAGAGGTTAACCTCGTTAATCCTCCTCCAGGACCACCGCCTTTCGAAGAAGTTAAAAAACTCGCGGCTTGGAAGAATGCAGGTCCTCGTCCTCGTCCACTTCCTCCACCTCCAGCGAGACCGAAATCGTATAACATAGAGGGTTGGTGGGGTTGGGTAGCCGAAAGTGATAATGAACCTGATAGCACAGTAATGGAACTGAGGACCAATGCTCATAAGTTACTGTGGGAGGCTATTGATTATGCGGTTTGTATTGAAGCTGATGTGTTCATTCCTGGATTTGACCGTGATGGGAAGGGGCATTCAAATTTTGCTAGCTTGGTGATGGGACACAGGCTATATCAATCGGCTGCGTCGAAGACATTTAGACCTGACAGGTAAATAACTATCTTGATCGATGTTTCTATGTATGTTTTAAATGCACTGAAGTTCATTTTCCCCCCTTAGGTGATTGCTTTGAAACACTACACAGTATGTTTTCTTAATCGGTCAAGTTGATTTCAAATGCTTGAAAGCTTCAAAATATCTAATCTCATCTCTTATAAACTTAGTGAAAGATGACACAAGCTTGTGTATTTACAAATAAAGCCTGAATGTAAATACTATGTAAACCCTCAAGTTAGTCGTCCAAAGTTACATAACTCTATCTTGATTGATGTTTGTATGCATGTTTTCAATGCATTGAAGTTCAATTTTTTTATTTTAATACTACTTTAAACTTGAAGAAGATTTGTTATGTTAATACCTTGCAACCATATACTTCTGCTGATGCAGAAAGGAAGCTGCTAAATTTGTAGACGAGATTCGCGACCACATGTATCAAGCAAATCGTACGTGGCTAAAATCAGTTCGCAGACATTTGAGAAAAACATTAATCGATGGAATAATTGAAGCATCAAGTAAATCAAAACCGTTATCCTTTCTCTCTCATCCAGTCCCTGAATGTTCATGTTTCCGGCATGACTCCTTTGAAGCATCAAAGAATTCTTCCATTCCTTTATCTCTTGGTGTTACACACCAGTGTCCTGCATGGATGGTCACTAGTCCAGTTTCTCAATCGAAAGATAAGGAAAATGAAGACGATGGTGATGACGATGATTCTGTATCTGGTTTATTCTTTAAACAAAGTGGTGGAAATAATGAAGGTGATGCAGAAGTAAACACTAAAGAGGAAAATCAATTTGAGGATCAAGAAGAGCTCGAGGGTGGCGACAGATGACATCCAAGGTAATGTGTTGATGGTTCATCTAACAATCGATAATGGTCACATTCCTTGGATTCATGTACATAATTGGTTGTTGCTTCCAACCGCTGCAATACCGGATTTAGTTTCAGGTGAAGAAAGGAGTAAAGCCTATCCGGCCTTACTAAGGAACATGGTTTTAAATTGTGGTTGCAGCTCTGGTTATGCCGCAAATTTTTAAAATGCGGCAAGATGTGGCATGCGGTCGAAATTGTGGTTGCGGCGTTGTTGCAAAGACTTCAAAATCCTTTATATTGCGCCCGCAATTGCAGTTGTACACCGCAGTTCAAAATCATTTACTAGTAGAGAATAATCTATGTAACATAAAGTCCTTAAATATAAGTTACCTGCTAATTTATTGATAACATATCAGTTTTGGTGTAACCTTGCATGATCCTCCTAGTTAACATTAGGCTTAAGTTCACTTTGGCTGTATTTTACTGATGTAGCAATGAGAACTTAGCTCCATTTTTGTATCTGATAAGATTAGCAATTCATCCTTTTCATATATTGAATGAAAAGAATTAAGAAATGGCAATGTGGTGTTATAAACTTTCTTCTATCTTTTCTTTTTAACATGTATGAGGGAGCTAGGAATAATACTTATTTATAATAATATTTATACTTTTTCATCATGAACATTAGGATTCTTCCGATTTTTTTTGCAACTTGATACTTTATACTTACTAGTATTACATATTTGCCAATAGCAAGTATGGAATGCAAGATTCTTTGTAAGTCTCTTAATTCTTCTGTTGGATTCCTTGGTAGTGTCTTTCTCACAGTAGAGTCTCTTTTTTCTTTTTTCCTTGTAACGAAAAAAGTTTCATATTTGTTGATGCAAAATGTTGAATAGTATGAAAAGCAATTTGGACCTTTCTCACTAAAATTATAAATGTACACCCACTTATCACTATTATAATAAAAAATCAACATTTTAAATTCATTAATTAATTGATGTATGTGGTCATTAATTGAATAAAATATGTTGATTTTGCTTATAATAGTGACCGGAGGGTGTGTGTTATATTTTTTACTTTTCTCTTCAGTTTCCTTGCTTTCATGATTTGATTTTGTTATGGAAGTTTTTAAATCACACTCCATATTATGAATCTCTCCATACATGCAAGCTCTTATCCAGACTCCAATATGTAAATCTCATCATCTAAATTAACAAACAAATGGCGAACATAGTTTTCACTAACCAACATAACTGTCAAAATTTGACAGCAAACATGATCTAAACCATTAATTCATGCCTTAAAGTTTTCGTATTTTTTGAAATACCAAAAACATGTATTAAAATGCCCCTTTGCGAAAGATTACTTAAGAAAATAATCACTTTTTGCAACAATTTTTTTTATTTAGTAATAAAAATGATAAATTTTTCTATTAAAAATGAGAAGTTTTATAACTTCTGAAAAAACAAATCTGATTTTAATAAATATGATAAGAGGGGAGATTAAAAAAATGATTTTCCTTATTATACACAAACAAAAATAAGTTTTTATTTCAAATAAAAATCTCATTAAATGATCTAGAGATTATTATTTCTCATAATCACTTTTATTTTAATCTTAGACAAATTGGCCCTTAATATGCTATCATGGACGGCTAATTAGAATAAGCTAAAACTATTATAAACATGATAAATTCTCCCAAATACTTACACAAGTGATGGTGTCATAACTCCAAACAAGTTATAAATAAGCTCTTCCAAACGCTTATTCTAAAATGTCCTTGTTTCAAAACCAGTATCATGAAATATACATTTTAATCTAGATCTACCCAGCATGAAAAAAATAACCTCACCTACCCAATCCCACTTTCCCTCAGCTCAACATCAAAAAATAATAATATTTAAACAGAACAAAATGAACATGAGGAGAATCACTAGCTTCTCCTCTGAACCTCTTTGGACTCTGTTCAGAATCTTCCCTGAAGTATTCCATTCCTGAACATGCCATTGCTTGATTGCTCACAAATTGATTTTCATTACTCTGCAACAAAAAATAAAGATTTTGTATAAGATAATTTTTAAGGAGAAATGAAACAATATGATACCATGCCAAGTCTGCATCCTTAGAACCAGACTGAAGATTGAACCGGATGATACTTTCGAATCATAGTTCAACCGGTTCAATTGGTTTAACCACAGTTGAACTAGATGACAAATAAAAAAAAAAGAAAGTATTATACAAGTAAAAAAATGAATAAAAAATTGCAAAAAAATAAAAACTGATGGAATGAACTGCAGTTGAACTGTGGTTTAACCGTTTCAACCCCGGTTCAATCCAACAGCAGTATAACTGATCAAAACAACTGTGAAATGGCCTGTCTCCAGTTAAATCGGTTGAACCGGCCGGTTCAGCTCAGTTTTTAACACATTGTGTAGAACAGATAATGGTGACATATTTAGGGGTGTTTGGTTAAGTAGCATAATTAAGTGTTTATTATGAGTCATGAGTTTATGTGATAATCACTTAAATTCAATAAGCTATTTGCATTTGGATATAAATGTTGAAAAGTAATTTGCATTCTCTGACATTTGTTTTCATTGAAAATAAAATTTGAGACAGATGGAAAACAACGAGGGAATCAAGGTGTTAATCTCTGCATACACTATTTCCATATGCTATCTTGAAAAAGTTACAAAAATATACTGAAAACATCTAATGAAGCATCATAAATTATTTTTATAAGTTCTTCCAAAAACTTACGTAAGTACTTAGTATCATGTGGTAAACTCAAAAAACTCAACGAGGTTTTTCAAATGCGACCATCACCTACTAGTTCTAAACTGACCAAATATAAAGCTTATACATTGGCTATTTCTTCTTCCTTCATCCTTTTTAATGCATTCTGGTTACACTAGATCATCGAATTCAATCTCTTCAGTGCAACAAAAAAATCCTCTTAAATAAAAAAAAAATGAATAAACTTTGCAGGGCCATAGAATGAAGAAAAATAACGCATAAACAAACCTTTGAGCTATAATGACAGGGGGTAAATCCAGTATTTGTTCGTCTACCAACGTCAATTTCCACTGAGACATTGGTCTGGGACAAATCTACACCTGAAGATTGTAGCGCTTGGGTGAGAGTACCCAATATTCTGTTTAAACACGAAACCAGTCAACATCATATATTGACATGAATATTATAAAATGTACTCATATTGCTTCATGTGTTGAAGAATTAATTTCCTGGAAAATGTATTGTTGAACCACTTACTTTGAAGATTATATGATACATGAAGATGTTAAAAGAAAACAATGGCAAGTTTTCAACTGCAAATTGCAATGAGACATTCTGAAACGAACCCTCAAACACTTTCTTATGTCAAATTTGATTTAATTTTTTTCAAGAACTGAATCTCATGCACAATTGTAAACCAAATGGCGCTCTAATAATTTTGTTGGATGGGTCATATAAAAAAATTTGGATCAGTGATAATGTCCTAATAAATTGCAAAGAGTAGCTGACAAGACTCAAGCGGGTAAAATGGTGATCGACAAAGCATATGAATGTGGAATGGAAAATTTCAGCAGATTTACGATAGAAGAAACCTTCTGTCAGATGTAAGTAATAAATTTCTTACACCAATAATACATACAGCTATGCTTGTTAATCTCAAATAGTGGCGTAGAGTGACAAACCCCAAAACTGCTATAGCGGATAGCCGCTATTGCGAAGACTAAACAACAGTGTACAAACACAGGATACATAAATACTAAAAAATTAAAGGAGTAATCATAGATTCATACTTAATAGTTAATAATTAAAGAGGTAACAAATTTTTTATTGTTAATGTCCTTCAAAGAATTCCACTCTCTAGCCACTTCAAGGTAGCAAAGGAAGCCAAAAAACTAGAGAAGGAATAGTGGAGAAACAGGCGAAATATAGGCTTTCTCAGTTCGCAGGAAGAAGAATGGATTCCCTTCGCAGTTTGCACGCGGAAGAATGAGAATGGGAATGGAGCTTCGCAGAAGAAGAGTCGCACGAAGCAGGGGGAGAAAAGTCATACAAAGCAAGCACAAAATGAGAAGACATGAAGATTAATAAAATATAGGTCACTTAAAATAAAATGAAATGACCTATATACCCTTACAAAAATTAAACAGTTAAAACTATCGGGTATTCGAGGGATTTCACCCGTTAAATCCTAATTGCAGATGCGCGGGAGCGACGGGGACGCAATAATGATGTGATAAAGGCACGATTTGCTGCCACGAAGGACGCACCTAGTGAACGCGTCTCAATGGACCACATTGCTGCTCCTCGAGTCTGTGATAGCGAGCTATAGCGCTGCAATTGACAACATAGACATACGGTATACCAAAGTTGTCAATCGCGGATCACAGAAAACAGATTTGTTCAAATTCCACAATGTTACAATGTTATAGCCTCTATTTGACAACACTGCGGTATACAACAATGAAGAGGCACTCCTACTGGCTACTGCTGCTGCTGTTAACCATTCCAACATTATGATTGAATGACTTAAAAACTCACAAACATAACTGAAAAATAGAATTATGATAATCTAAAAATGAAGACGAGAACATTAGCATTTCCTTTTGTAACACACACAAAATGCCTTCACACTCTCTAAATAGAGTAGTTTCAAGCACATGGTTAACATGAAATCAGGCAAGAAATACTGCTCTAAATTTATCAAAGAAACTCACCTTTGAGAGTAGGCACTTGAGATGCTATCTGATTCTGATCCACTATCAATTTTCATCTCCTCTTGTTCCTTCAATGTATTATCTGAAACAATATGATTGTCCTTGTTCGGTTTGCTAAGCCATACTTGAGGCTGGAGATTGGAAGCCAAGTCAGGATTAGATACAGGCAACTCCAGCATCTGTTGAGTCACCATACCACCGCTAACAACCGGATCAAACATGTCCAATCGCATTTGCATGGTCAGGGGAACTACTTCTGTGGATGAACCAGGGATGCAACCTTTCTGAATAGTTGTGGAGGGGTCAGATACTATTGGGTTCTGTACATTTTTAGGGCAATGACGGAGAGACATTGTTATTTTTTTCATCAACAGACCCATTTTGAATAGCTCGAGAAGGAT
Organism: Medicago ruthenica; assembly: GCA_018208015.1. Taxonomy (NCBI): domain Eukaryota; kingdom Viridiplantae; phylum Streptophyta; class Magnoliopsida; order Fabales; family Fabaceae; genus Medicago; species Medicago ruthenica. The sequence continues at coordinate 83,241,570 of CM031377.1, read as the reverse complement.
CTGTAGTATTTTCGGAAGGTCCGTGATGATTTCTCTGAAATAAAAAGTTGAACACAATAAAATTTAGATGAAGAGCCAGTGCTATTATTTCAAGGCTTTACGTCGCAACTAATCATTGTGAGAACTATATCATTGAGGTTACCAAATGCCATAAAATGGTAAAATCTTAAGCACCACGGAACTTAAATTCTTGAATGATAAATTTTATGCACTTGACATCATGAAACATGACATACAATCGAGTATATTGGCATGACGGTGACAATATATACAGCCTTGCTAACTGACAACACTATATTAAAGCTTGTATCACAAAATAACAGTAGTTTGTTAAAATTCAGCTACGCTATATCACCACTATAGCCGTTACTTGACAACATTGTTTTAGATAAGGTTGTCATCACTTGAATCCGAACAGTTTCTCATATATGCATAGAACTGTACAAATATATAAACAGGAGAAACAATGTCGAGATCCCTGAATTTTAGGATCAAGGCTCAAGTTGAGCTGGATTCTAGTTTATAGGAGCTTCTCTACTAAAATAAGTTCTTCACTTACATAAAAGCCCATATAATCTTACATATGTTTAAGTATAACTTAAATGAGTAATTCACTTTACAGGGTAAACTAACTAATCTCAACCCATATACTAATCAATCAACAGTTGATATTCCAATGCATTCATAATTTGTTATGCACACACACATAATATAATCCATAGTTATTTTATTTTTTTGAAGAAATCCATAGCTTTATTCATCAACGATTGCATTTATAAATGTAACGGTCATGCATTGGCAATCAAAGTAAAAAATGAACACAAAAACAATTCCAAATAACTTTACCCATGGAATTAATTTAGTTGGCTCCTGGCTCCATCCTTCATAAGACTGTTCATAAATTTGTAACTTTTCCTGTAAGAAATGAATATACTCAATAACCTGCACATAAGACAAAAACAAAGGACGATAAAAATCAAAATTCCCAATTTAATTTACAAGAATATAATTAATCATTAAGATGTATACATGAAGCAAATGATTGAATCAAGTACCTCCAACAAAAAGGAAGCTTTATCTCTTTTTGAATCATTTTCAGGAATGAGATCTCTCAGAGCCTGAAATCTGTCACACAAATATATATTTATTTAGACATCCAATCATTACCTATGAAGCACAAACACAGACACCGGTCACGACATTGACACGTCGACGCTGATAGTAATTTAAGTGTATGTTTGGTTTCACATCTAGAGGGGGCTAAAATGATTCTAGACGTATATAATTGATTCTGACATGTTTGGTTACTCTTGTGTAGAATTAATTTTGCCTCCGGAATTGATTCTACTTGAAGCTAGAAACTTGAGTTTTTGATTATATAATTGATTTTAACACTTTTTGTTCAACTATCCAAATATAAATAACTTTACCTTCAACTCACTTTTAGCTAGAATTAATATTACACGATCAATTCACTCAAAACCAATTTTTGTCAACACAAAACCACACATATACTAAGAAAATGACATAATTTACATGTGTCAACGTCGGACACAGACACGTGTCAGACATCAGACATTCCAAAGTGTCGATGCTACAAAAATCATTGCTAAATTACTTAATATTAATATTAACATAAGAAAAACATAAAAATTTCACTCAAAATATAAACACATAATACAACAATAAATTAAAAAAAAAAAAATCTTATTTCTTATAACATTTCAACATGAAAATTTACCTTTCATTAATTTTGCTTCTTCTACGCTGCTCAGTTTCTGAATGCTTAGAACGATGAGGGTTAGTCCTTTTCCCTCTGATGGGTTCATCCACCTTCACTGCCAAGTCACAACACAAAAATTACATTTTTTAGATAAAATTGAATTGCAGAACACAATTAAAATGGAAAAAGAGAAGAAATTTGAAACACCCATTAATCAAGGAATCGTGAATCATTGTTGGGTATTGTAGAGAGAGAAAAAGGAGAGAGTACCATTGTTGTTGTTGTTGATAGAGGAAGATGTGTTTGGTGTGAAGATGTCTTGATCGTCAACATCATCAACCAATTCTTCATCTTGATGGCCTTTAGCAGACCTAGCCATTTTCCTTTTCTTCTTTAGATGGACAAATTTTCTCGAGAAAATCCAAAGTTAGAGAAAAATAATAATAGTGTTAGCTTAGTAATGTGTGCATTTGGTTATTTTTACTTATTTTATGATGTTTACAAAAGTTACTACTAATGTCCTTAAATATAGAATAGTTAAAATCACGGAAATTAAGAAAGTTGACAGTAGTATTAATTTTGTATATAATTATTATTGTTTTTACAATTTTATCTTTAAAAGAGAGTTAGTTTATGTTTTCAAAATAATATTTATTGTTGATTGAAGAAAAAAATGCAAAATAAATAAGAGTATGTTGGTAAAGAAATAATTAATGTGATTGAAAATATCAAAAAAGTCTTATAAAAAAGGACAATTTTTTTTCTTCTCAAAATGGTCTTATAATTAGGAATATAGGTAGTATTTGTTTTTGCGCGTTAAGCCTCCATTTTCCGGTTAAAAGGGAAGAAGTTAGATCCTCCCGGTTTAAAATTTTCATTTCTTTCATTTAAAAAGTAAAAGACACAAAAAAAGTTTGAAAATAATTATAAATAATTAATAATGGTGAAACTTATTTAGTGGTATGATACACTATTTACTTTTGATAAACGAAGATCCTAACTCGAAGGGAAGATGATCTGATAGTTTAAGCGTGAGACAAGTATAGTGTGACAAAACATTATTTCAATAAAAAACCGACATCCGGTTCTTTCCAAATAATTTGTCTTTTGTTGAAACTTACTAATCACTTAGTCCAATCACTTAGTTACAAAAGTTATGCTTTGATGACTATAAAAGAGTTACATTCTAATGGAACTAGACTCAAGATTATAGAGTTTTTTATTCGAAAATCAAAAAGTTAACCTAAAAAAAATATAAACGCTTTAATGAGATGTAAAAAGAGAGGTTTTTGATCCGAATGTTATAGATTCGAGTCTCGTAGTGTCTTTAAAGAGAGATAAATATAAATATCTTTGCAAGTGTTTTTTAAGTTCAAAAGTTTTTTCTATTTTAGATCAGACACCTTCCTCTAACCTTAAATTTTTGTTATATATAAAAAAGAAAAGAGTGAGTAGCTTTTGGAATAATTTGCATTACAATCCCATTCATGTTCATACTGTGGAAGCTCGTGGCCATCATGTCTCTATCCCTTATTTGATTACTTTTGATGTTGGAACCAGTAACACTACATGGTCTTGTACTGCTGTGTATGCAAGTCCTACTCCTACAATTAGCATTGAGTTTGGGAGCATTTGTGCAGCTTGAATTCCCTTGTTATCATCCCATGGGATGTGAGAGGTAGCATTTTCTTTCATGCCTAGACAGTGGTGTAGCGTAGAAGAAACAAGCATTCCATGAAGCCTTATAAGTTTCCTGATCCTAATGTTTTCCATGACATTTTCTTTAAACAAATTGATGGGTCACCAAATTGGTTAGGAGGTTAAGAGTTAGTTACTCCAATTACAAGTCTTTACATTGTACTCATTCATTATCTTTTATCAATCTAATTCATTCTATATGAATCTTCACGAGTATCTCCCTCATGAATGGTTCTATGCTTGCTTTCTTGAATCTTCATGAGTATCTCCCTCATGAATGGTTCTATGCTTGCTTTCTTGCTGAACATTGTGATGACTTTCTTCCCTACAATTCCATGATTCATAATACTACTCCAAAGGAAATCCTGCTGCCATGAAAAATAGATATGCTTCAATTATTGCTATTCTTTTCGGTTGGGATTTCCTATGTTCCATTCCATTGCCCGTTTTTGAAGTTCTTTATGTCGCTGTGGTTGTCTCCTCTATGAGATTTCAAAAAGGTAACCCACGTTCCATTCTAACAATTTTTTTATTCTAACACACATATATGATTTCACTAGTATTCTTGTTAAAAAAAAAAAAAGAAGAAGATTTCACTAGTATTTTGAGTACTGTTTTGTTGTATTTGGCTTTGCTGCATTTTTTTTATCATTTGTTTACTTAATATGGCATGTTATGTTATGGTTTTGGAAAACGATCATGCACATCCAAACATCGTTCCAAACGTAACTATTGAAGTAAAAATATAAGTCACAAGAATCGAGAGTTTGAATTGTGACCCTTTAAATTTTTTGGCTACTTCTTAACTTTGAGAAGAGGTTCAGATTTGATAATCTAAAGTATATCAAAATGAATTTGATACAAGAAGAAATTGAGTGATTGTGCTTGCTTCTGGACTATCAAATAAAGATATAAATGATAGAGAAGATGACACATTGAAGTTGTTGCATCCTAATTTTGTCTGTCATATTTATGACCTAAGTTTCCATATATATATGTCTTTTGGCCCGGAACTTTTTGTCCTTTCGAGGAAAATTTCGGCAAAGAGGTATTTTAAAATACCTCACTTTTGGTTCGTTTTAGAGCCACTTTTTATCCTTATCTATTTTATTTTATTTTTTCATATTGACTTTTATTCTCATTTTTATTTTTTGATTATTCTGCTTTTATTATTATTATTATTATTATTATTACTTTATTTCTCTTATTTTTATTATTATTATTTTTTCATTTTTTCTTTAAAAAAAAGAGGTCAAAGTCAAAAAATACTGCAGGAGCAGCAGCGCCCCTTCTTCCTCTCTTCCATTAACTTCTGTCAGAATCAACCCCAAATCTTCAAGAATTAACCCCAAAAGCACTACAAGTTGCAGGGGGCGCCCCCTTGTTTTCTGGCTTTCTTTCATCCTTTGTCCTGAAAGTCAAAATAAGCTGCAGACTGCCTGCAGTACCCCTTTCTTCCTGCTTGCTTTCATTATCCTCTGTCAAAACTCAGCCCCAACTCTTCCAGAACTAGCCACAAAGTCTTCACCAAAATCACAAGGCAAGGGCACTTCCTCCTCTTTTCAATAAATGTTAACCAAGATTTTTGCCAAAGCACCCAAAAAGTCCAGCTTTCAAGGGATCTCATAATCACAAAAGAACACAAAATTGCCTATATAACAGGGACGAAAATCAGAAGGAAAACGAAGGATTTTGAGCAGAATCAGAAAACCAGAAACAACAAAAATCATATATCAAAACATCTAAAAAGAAACTCTGTCATTTTTTCTTTACAAACCACCACAACAAATAAAAAAAAACTATCTAAGCCATCATCACAAAACCTCACACAAAACCATCACAAAAAACATCACACAAAGAGAGGAGAATAGTAGCAAAACACCATTTTGTTACTATTCATCTTCTCCATCACTTCCACCTTAAAAAAACAACAACCACCCAAAAGCCCCCTTTCATTTTTTTCGTGCATCTGAAGCTTTGGCTAGGAGTTTGTAAGTTATCTTTGACCTTTTTCGCATTTTGTTTAAGTGTTTGTAGCTTTTCTTAAAAATAATGCATTTTTCATCATAAGTTCATAAGCATGACTTAAGACCAGAATATAGTTAGTTCTAGGACATCTTTTGGTAGATCTACGACCACTAGGATGTAGTATTTATGGCAAGCTTTACAGTGATATTTCTATTTTCGTATTTTGTTCAGTACTGAGTGGGAAATCTGACTGAGAAGTTGAGAAAAAATCACAGAATTTGTGTTCTGCTGTTCATGCATATTTTTCTGCATTTTTACTCTTCATGTTAGTCATTTTAACTCATTTTTGCACTAAAAAATCATACAAAAAACCCAAAAATCTCAAAGATCACAACAATCACCAAAGCAGAATTGGTTTGTTTCTTCTTCTTACTGTTTTCAACGTTTTACCCCTGAGCTTTTGAAGGCAGCTTCTGAAGTCTGCTTCTGAACAGTGCTTCTGAAGGTGCTTCTGAACAGTGCTTCTGAAGCAGCTTCTGAACAGTGCTACTGAAGTCGTATCATTTTGCGTTCTGTTTCTGAAGTCAGTTTCTGCGTTTGAAGGTTCAGAACCTGGGTTGAACTATTTTTGAAGGGGCTGAAACTCATTTTATTTGAAAAAGAGAAAAATGTAACAAGTGTTAATGTTTTCAATTATAGTTTATACATTAATTTTCAATAACAAACTTGGATGAAAAAGGAATGGTCCAACGTATGTCTTTCCATTCCCCGGTTGCACGGGCACTTGACGTATGTCTCGTTGTTCGGACAATCGTCATTCCTTTTCAAAAATACAAAAAATATATTAATTTTCAATAACAAACTTGATTGAAAAAGGAGTGGTTCGACGTATGTCTTCCCATTCCCAGGTTGCACGAGCACTTGACGTTTGTCTCGTTGTTTGGACAATCGTCATTCTATTTTCAAAATACAAAAACATAAAAAACAAATTCAACACACCAAACTAATTTTCGGCCCCCCACGGTCAAATAAAAAAATCAAATCTCTTTTCACAAACGGACGATGTTTTATCAATTCTAACATGATACAAACAAACGCTTAAGCCTCCCATGCGCGAGCATACAAGCTACGTTTAACCGTTAGAATACGATCAAAAACATCGTTCTTTAAAATCAACCAACAAACAAATATTTTATACCAAAGAACTACGTAGCTTTGAATTCTCCATCGCACTAGGAGATACGTAGGAGCAAGATCCCACTCTTGTCAAGCACACTAATAAAAAATACTTTTTTCCCCCTTTCCTTTTTTTGAAATATTAAAATGTAGCAAGCAACCTTTAAAACACTTTTTAACCCTAAACTAACTAGGAGGTTCCTGTTGAGTACAACGGATGCGAGGGGTGCTAATACCTTCCCCTTGCATAATCGACTCCCAAACCCGTTAATGGTTGCGATGACCCGATGACCATCTTTTCCATATTGTCAAGGGTTTTATCAACGTTTCCCTTTAAAAATAAAACTTTGGTGGCGACTCCGTAGTTATTCCGAGTGTTAGTACGCTCGGGCGTTTTTTAGCGACGCGACAGCTAAATATGGAAAAGATGGTCATCGCAACCATTAACGGGTTCAGGAGTCGATTATGCAAGGGGAAGGTATTAGCACCCCTCGCATCCGTTGTACTCAATGGGAACCTCCTAGTTAGTTTAGGGTTAAAAAGTGTTTTAAAGGTTGCTTGCTACATTTTAATATTTCAAAAAAAGGAAAGGGGGAGAAAGTATTCTAATCCTGGCATGTCCTGATATGACCAAGCGAACACATCTACATACTCTCGTAGTAACTCAATCAACTTTTCTTTCACGTCTTCCTGCAGGGAGGCTCCCACTTTGACCTCTTTCTTGTCCTCTTCAGTCCCTAAATTGATCACTTCTATTGGTTCTTGGTGAGGTTGTATTACGCTATCCTCTTGATCCCCAAGCCTGGACAATTCTTCAGGAAGTTCATAATCGTCCTTCTCATCGTCTTTCGTTTGGTTAATCGGGAAATCGAAGTCGTAAGGGATTATAGCAGTGTTATTTTCGATGGGTGTATTTATGGATCTGCATGAGTATGTTTTTATTTTAGGGTTGCGGAAATTTAAAATGAGTAAAATATTGCTATTAAAGAACAAAAGAAAGAAATGAACTCAATTGAACACAAAATGTAATATCATTAATGATAGAAATAACTTGAAACATGGGGGCCCCACAAAGCTAATCATTTGTCTTGGGCAGAACAAAATGATTTTTTTCAAAAAAAAAATGATAAATTACTTCAACAAGGAAATGATTTCTGGAATTTCTATGGCATTCCAGTTGCTCAGGATTTATCAGAAACGCAGCGGTACACCAGGTCGGGTACTTCTTCATCTGTGTCTTCTAGCAGGGCCACCTGGTCTTCATGGCTAAATCCAGCACTGTAAAATGTCTCTAGAATGGGAGGGATTCCTTGCCGACGAGACTTTGACGATGCTTCTGCCGATGGCTGATATCCTAGCTCAAAATGGTTCTTCTTTTCTGGTATGTCTACCAACTTGCCCCATCCTGTAAGGCTACTCTTCTCTAGAGCTTCTCTCACGGCCTTCCATGAGGACATGGCTGTCCTTGCCTTCTTTTTGTGCTTTGAGCTCATGGTCACAACATTTTCCACTTCCAAAGATTGAAAGGGAATATCTATAGCTTCTTCATCCGCCTCTATATAACGGAAGGACGAAAGGTGGCTCACCATCATATCTTCCTGGCCGAAAACTACAATCATTTTGTCACCGACAATGAACTTGAGTTTTTGGTGTAGAGTGGAGGTAATGGCTCCAGCGGCGTGGATCCATAGTCGTCCTAGAAGACAACTGTAGGTCGGATTGATGTCCATGACCTGGAAAGTGATGGTGAAAATTTGAGGCCCAATTAGAATAGGTAAGTCAATTTCTCCTACGACGGCCCTTCTAGACCCGTCAAAGGCTTTAACCACTAAAGCGCTCGGCTTCATCATTGTTCCTTCACATGATAACTTCAATAGAGTTGTCTTAGGCATCACATTCAAGGATGATCCTGTATCCACCAGCATTCGGGATAGGATGTGGTCCAAGCATTTTACTGAGATGTGCAGGGCCCTGTTTTGAACATGTCCATCGTCGGGTAATTCGTCATCATTGAACCCCAGATACCTGCTTGTGGTAATGTTCGCCACTATTCCATCAAATTGATCTACAGGGATATCCTTAGTAACATGTGCCTCGTTAAGGATCCTCAACAATGCTTCCCGATGGGCCTCTGAGCTTAGCAATAATGACAGGATGGAGATTTTAGAGGGAGGCTGACCCAACTGGTCGATTATTTTGTAATCGCTCTTTTGAATGATCCTCAGGAATTCTTCGGCCTCTTTTTGTGGTATTGTTTTCTTAGAGGGTCCTGCTTGGTCCTCCACTTCTTCCACATTCTTCCCTTTGAGTGGTGCCCTTGGTGGTTTTGTGGTAGTCTTTCCGAGCTGCTCTGGAGCGAAAACTCTACCGCTTCTTGTCATACCTCCAACGCCAGTAATATTAGTGACATTAGATTCTATGTTTGCCAATGGCTTGCCTTCCATATAAGCGACGGGCTGATAATTCCATGGTACTCTCTTTGTACTCTCAAAGGGAAAACGTGCAGGTACATGGAATACTATGGGATTTACCGGTATTTGCACCTCATTTCTCTGATATGGGATTTCAATAGGTTCTGGGTCTTGAGACTCCAAAGTGGAAACGTCCGCGCTACCCTTTGAGTAGCCAATTTGGACCCAACCTTGGTCCATCAACTTTTGAAGGCATTTCTTCATCTTTTCACATTTGTCCGGATTTACCATGCAGGCTTCGCAACTGGCATGCATTTCCTCAAACAAGTCATAGCCAATCAACCTTTCTCGCACGACCGACATAGGAGTCTTTACATTATCCACCTCTTTGAATGGGTCAATGCCTTCGAGTTCTTCCACTGCATTCACAGACGGACCCACATGTCCCGACAATGGATTACTTTTCACATTCGGGTTTTCTTCCTTGAAAGACAGCAACTTCCGGTCAATGAGTTCTTGGACCTTGTACTTGAAAGCTTTACAATTTTCGATGTTGTGCCCCGATGATCCCGCATGGTACTCACATCTATCATTTGCGTCATAAGTAGGTGGATATGGTGGCATCACAGGTTGTAGCGGTTTTGGCTCGACCATCCCTTTCTGGATTAAGTAAGGCAAAATTTGACCGTAGGGCATAGGCATGAGATCAAACTGCACGTTTTTCCTTTCATAGTTATTCCTCGGGCCTGATTGATTCCTTGGTGGGTACATATTTCGTTGCTGCTGCTGGTTTTGCTGAGGTATCATTGCCGGCTGTTGAAGTGGAGTCATGGGGCTTACTTGATACGGATGCTGCCCCTGAGCTACTGCTGCCACATAAGGATATTGGTAGTAAGGCATCTGAGTTGAGGGCACCCGAGGTGGTCCTACCATAACAACATTTGTCTCCCCTTCTTTCTTCTTCTGATGGTTATTGAGGGATCTCTTGGCTCTATTTTGAGCATCGGGATGACCTTGAATCTTTCCTCTTTTCAACCCATCTTCCACTCGTTCTCCGATTATGACCAAGTCAGAGAAACCTGATGATGTGCTTCCCACCATTTTATCATAGTACGGGCCTTGCAATGTACTCACGAAGGTGTCAACCAGTTCTCTTTCTAACAGCGGTGGTTGCACACGAGCTGCCAATTCTCTCCATCTCTGAGCGTACTCCTTGAAAGATTCGTTACTCCTTTGAGTAAGGTTTTGTAACTGCATCCGATTGGGAGCCATGTCCAAGTTATACTTGTACTGTTTCAAGAAAGCATCTGCCAGGTCTTTCCATGTTTGGACATGGGTGCGTTCTAACTGCATGTACCAATCCAAAGATGCTCCAGTTAAACTATCTTGGAACACATGGATCATAAGCTTCTCATTTGTAGCGTAAGCAGCCATTTTCCTACAAAATTTTCGCAAGTGATTCCTGGGACAGTGAATACCCTTATACTTCTCAAAGTCTGGTACTTTAAACTTTGGAGGAATAATTACGTCGGGAACCAAACACATGTCTAGGGCATTGTACCCGTATGCGCTGAATCCTTCAACAACCTTCAGCCTCTCCTCCAAGGCACGGTACATCTGAGTGGACTCGATGTCCTGGTGGGTATTGTTAAGAGAGGAACGTCTAAGTTGGGCATCCTCCGTAGCATGGCGGGGAGAGACACTCTCATTTTGAGTGATGGAAATCCCTTGGAGATGATGCTCTTCGTTCCTGATTGGTATGGTAACCTGTGGTGGTGGAGGCGGAGAAGGGCTATCATTTTCAGGAGGGGTATAACCCTGGGGAAGACCGTATGGGGGCCATGATCCTTTCATCGCATCTCCCGTTGGGTGAGAGTTGTTTTCCTTGTTGGACAAAGCTTGCATGAGCTCTAGGAGCTGATCCATTTTTCCCTTCATCGCGTCAACCTCTTCTCTTAGTGCAATCTGATTTTGCTCCAAATTATCCATGGTCCTCTGATAGTTAGCACGCGTCCCGTGGGTGTGTCGAAGAAAGGGCTCTTGGGCCAATTGCTTTCTGGGCTTCCTGGCTATGATGAATTTCCTTCCTGGAGTTTTTTGGGGGGAATGATATGAGTGTTTTTTCTTTAAAATGCATGAAAATGCATGTATGCGATGTAGATGAAAAAACATGTTTTTTTTTGCTTTGGGAAGGAAAATGTATATGCGAAAATTATTTTCATGGATGCAAATGTTATGGCATGCAGAGGTGTGGTTAACAGAGGTCAAGGCATAAGTTACCAAGGTAGGAACGTTCAATACTACCCCCCATTCTCACATGTAGGTTCTAGATTTCAACATGGTTCCTAGAGTCATTGATCTTATTTGAAAATATTGTTGCCATTGCAAATACTTGCAAGACAACAACGCTCTAAAAGATCTCCTCTAGGTGAGGTTTTCATGCCAACCCTACAAGACATACGCCAGGAAGGTCAACACTACGCGACCATCGACTCTTGTTCTAATCGGAGGTCCCTAATAACATGTTTAGGTTCTAGACTGGTTCAAAAAGGTCCCCGAAATCATGGATCCTACAAGAAAGTACCGCTGCCATTGCAAATACTCGCAAGACAACAACGCCTCCAAGAGAATCTACTCTAGGCGGGGTTTTCATGCCAACCTTGCAAGACATACGTCAGGAGGTCAACACTACACGACCACCATCTTATTTTAAGTTTTTTCTCAAAGCTCGGGTATAGAGCTTCACTCATGCGACGACCCACAGTTGACATATATATATATATATATATATATATATATATATATATGAACATAAAGCATAATGAAGCATAGAGGCGGGAGAAAAAATGAAGATAAAGATATATGACAAAAACATGCAAGCAAACAAAAAACACTTAACCTAAGAACTAACTAGGATAGGACTGACTCGCTAGTGAGAAACAAAAGTCCCCGGCGGAGTCGCCAGCTGTCGCGTCGCTAAAAAACGCTCGAGCGTACTAACGCTCGGAATAACTATGGAGTCGCTACCAAAGTTTTATTTTTAAAGGGAAACATTGATAAAACCCTTGATAATATGGAAAAGATGGTCATCGCAACCATTAACGGGTTCGGGAGTCGCTTATGCAAGGGGAAGGTAATATCACCCCTCGCATCCGTTGTACTCAACGGGAACCTCCTAGTTAGTTTAGGGTTAAAAAGTGTTTTAAAGGTTGCTTGCTACATTTTAATATTTCAAAAAAAGGAAAGGGGGAAAAAGTATTTTTTATTAGTGTGCTTGACAAGAGTGGGATCTTGCTCCAACGTATCTCCTGGTGCGATGGAGAATTCAAAGCTACATAGTTCTTTGGTATAAAATAATTGTTTGTTGGTTGATTTTAAAGAACGATGTTTTTGATCGTATTCTAACGGTTAAACGTAGCTTGTATGCTCGCGCGTGGGAGGCTTAAGCGTTTGTTTGTATCGTGTTAGAATTGATAAAACATCGTCCGTTTGTGAAAAGAGATTTGATTTTTTTATTTGACCGCGGGGGGCCGAAAATTAGTTTGGTGTGTTGAATTTGTTTTTTATGTTTTTGTATTTTGAAAATAGAATGACGATTGTCCGAACAACGAGACATACGTCAAGTGCTCGTGCAACCGGGGAATGGGAAGACATACGTCGAACCACTCTTTTTTCAATCAAGTTTGTTATTAAAAATTAATATATTTTTTGTATTTTTGAAAATGAATGACGATTGTCCGAACAACGAGACATACGTCAAGTGCCCGTGCAACCGGGGAATGGAAAGACAAACGTCGGACCATTCCTTTTTCATCCAAGTTTGTTATTGAAAATTAATGTATAAACTATAATTGAAAACATTAACACTTGTTACATTTTTCTCTTTTTCAAATAAAATGAGTTTCAACCCCTTCAAAAATAGTTCAACCCAGGTTCTGAACCTTCAGACGCAGAAACTGACTTCAGAAACAGAACGCAAAATGATACGGCTTCAGTAGCACTGTTCAGAAGTTGCTTCAGAAGCACTGTTCAGAAGAACCTTCAGAAGCACTGTTCAGAAGCAGACTTCAGAAGCTGCCTTCAGAAGCTCAGGGGTAAAACGTTGAAAACAGTAAGAAGAAGAAACAAACCAATTCTGCTTTGGTGATTGTTGTGCTCTTTGTGATTTTTGGGTTTTTTGTATGATTTTTTAGTGCAAAAATGAGTTAAAATGACTAACATGAAAAGTAAAAATGCAGAAAAATATGCAGGAACAACATAACACAAATTCTGTGATTTTTTCTCAACTTCTCAGTCAGATTTCTCACTCAGTACTGAACCAAAGACGAAAATAAAAATATCACTGTAAAGCTTGCCATAAATACTACATCCTAGTGGTCTTAGATCTACCAAAAGATGTCCTAGAACTAACTATATTCTGGCCTTAAGTCATGCTCATGAACTTATGATGAAAAATGCATTATTTTTAAGAAAAGCTACAAACACTTAAACAAAATGCGAAAAAGGTCAAATATAACTTACAAACTCCTAGCCAAAGCTTCAGATGCACGAAAAAAATGAAAGGGGGCTTTTGGGTGGTTGTGGATTTTTTAAGGTGGAAGTGATGGAGAAGATGAACAGTAACAAAATGGTGTTTTGCTACTATTCTCCTCTCTTTGTGTGATGTTTCTTGTGATGTTTTTGTGTGAGGTTTTATGATGATGGCTTAGATAGTTTTTTTTTTATTTGTTGTGGTGGTTTGTAAAGAAAAAATGACAGAGTTTCTTTTTATAGGTTTTGATATATGATTTTTGCTGTTTCTGGTTTTCTGATTCTGCTCAAAATCCTCCGTTTTCCTTCTGATTGTCGTCCCTGTTATATAGGCAATTTTGTGTTCTTTTGTGATCACGAGATCCCTTGAAAGCTGGACTTTTTGGGTGCTTTGGCAAAAATCTTGGTTAACATTTATTGAAAAGGGGAGGAAGTGACCTTGCCTTGTGATTTTGGTGAAGACTTTGTGGCTAGTTCTGGAAGAGTTGAGGCTGAGTTTTGACAGAGGATAATGAAAGCAAGCAGGAAGAAAGGGGTGCTGCAGGCAGTCTGCAGCTTATTTTGACTTTCAGGACAAAGGATGAAAGAAAGCCAGGAAACAAGGGGGCGCCCCCTGCAACTTGTAGTGCTTTTGGGGTTAATTCTTGAAGATTTGGGGTTGATTCTGACAGAAATTAATGGAAGAGAGGAAGAAGGGGCGCTGCTGCTCCTGCAGTATTTTTTGACTTTGACCTCTTTTTTTTATTAAAAAAAAATGAAAAAATAATAATAATAAAAATAAGAAAAATAAAGTAATAATAATAATAATAATAATAATAATAATAATAATAATAATAATAATAATAATAATAATAATAATAATAATAATAAAAAGCAGAATAATCAAAAAATAAAAATGAGAATAAAAGTCAATATGAAAAAATAAAATAAAATAGATAAGGATAAAAAGTGGCTCTAAAACGAACCAAAAGTGAGGTATTTTAAAATACCTCTTTGCCGAAATTTTCCTCGAAAGGACAAAAAGTTCCGGGCCAAAAGACATATATATATATGGAAACTTAGGTCATAAATATGACAGACAAAATTAGGGTACAACAGAAGTTATCTTGGTTCACCCAACTTAGTCCAGTCCCCACAAAATGTGAGATTTTTCACTATGGTGCTTTGAGATACCCTCTCAACTTCTGCACTTTTTCTCTTCTTTTCTTGGCATACCTGACCATACAAGTTTTGGACAACCTCTTCAGACTTTAGCTACTGCACAATCCACCTTTATACTCTAAAGAAGATTAGTGAAACTTTACAAGTGTACGCAATTGTTTTGTGATCTTGATCTAATAATGATAAATTTTATCTCACAATGACATTTCTCCCTTTTCTCTCTAAGTTCAATTTGATCACACTAAGATGAATCTAAAATTTTCAAATACATTTGTTTTTGTCAAAATTTTCAAATACACTTAAATAATATTCCAAAGATATAATGGAAGCTTGAGTGTATTTGTGTTTACTATCTAATGTTTGAGAATGAATCTCAAGTTGGAAGATGATTATGATTTCTTTCAAGCAATTTTTATTTTTCTGCTTCTGAAGATCAAGTGATTATGCTGACATAAAAGATTTTGATGAGAGTCTGTGTTGTGGAGAGGCGTGTTCTCATTTGAATGATGATTTCCTTTATAAAATTTCATTCTTGGTGAACAAGCAAGGGACTAGCCATTAGAAACTAATCGTTATTTTGTCCTTTTGTGCTTTGCCTTGATGACCAAGAAACTCTTAAAACTATACATTGTGCTTTGCTCCTTAGCTCTATGATCATGAGCTTCTTGCACACCCGTGGTTATGTTTCTGCCATCATTCCTTTTAGTGTCTTTTAAATTTCTCTTTTTGAAGTTCATTATGATCTTTTAAAAAATATAATATTTAAATTGATTTTTAATTAATTTTCTAAAATGATAGTTCACTCTGGACAATGTTTTTTGCTTAATAACTAGTGGTAATTAAAATACTACCTAGGACTTTTTTTTTAGAAACGTTATTTTGACAAACATTTAATTGTCCAGCAACGTATTTATATACTGTACATATATGAGTTCGTTTTTTAAGTAGTTTGTTCTATCTCCTTAAGTCAAATTAATAGTTATAAATGGTGTATTTTCATACGGTTGTCAAATACGTTATCAAGTTTTGGTTCTTTAAAAAAAAAATTTGGTTGTTCAAATAACATTCATTTTTTTATAAGACACCTACGACAATTAATAATAGATCTTAAGGTATTGTTTGGCTGGACAGAAACTAGAAGGAAAGATTCAAATATGCGGTTGTCGGACTTCACATTGATGAATGTGGTGTTTTGAGACACCATCACTGATTACAATATCATCATCATCAACAACAACAACAACAACGATAACTCTCTCAGCGTAAGATATAGCCGTGTGAGTATACATACTCCAAAGTACAAGTATCCATTGAATCTCTTTTTCCTTGAAGTGACAGCTATGAGAGAATCACTTTTTATACTTTGAAGATCTTAGTAGCTTCCGAGTCAAATCAGAGCTAGACCCGTGATCTTCAGTATTTAATCCAAATCATGGTATTGGTATTTGAATATACCAATCAAATGATGATATAGGTGTAAATGCAACTGACCACACAGATGATCATCAGGTCCAGATGATGGCTTGGACTTCTTGGAACAAATTATGCATTTGTTGACAATGTGTTGATCGAAGGATTTGCTTGCTTGCTTAAGATTTTGATCAACTTGTCTTTGGACATAATTGACCATTTGTCATTACTTCAAAGATAGTTGTATGTCTTTCTTTGCTTGGATGTTCAATTGATTACATTAAGACTGCATGCTCATAGGCACATTTAATAGACAAATTATTTCTTTATTATTAGTCTTGTTATCATCAAAATATAATATAGAGATATTGTTTTTTGAACCTACTTGGTTCTAACATATATATGGTTACTTACTTAGTTTAGTCTCAACCAAAGGTTTCAAAATACAATCTCAAGCGATTAAGACTTTCCAAATCCTCCCTTTTATGTCAGTTACATCTGTCCTTATGGATGTCCATTTAATTTAATTTAATTTAATTTCTATTAGTCGATTGACTTGTTGTCATGATTCTCTTGCCACCTTTACTAATGACACTTTTTCTATGTAGGATCAGATTTTGGGAGGGAAAATTGAAGTCAGATGTGAATTTAATAATCTTTATTATGTCATAAGCCCATCAACGACGCATCCTTAAAAAATCCACGTCTTACAATACATGCTCAGTTGGGTCACCCAAGTCTTCTCAAAATTCAAAAGTTGGTCCCTAGTCTTTACAATTTATCAGGTTTGCATTTTGATTTTTGTCATCTAGGTAAACACACTCATAGTCATTTTCTATACTCAATAAGCGAGCATTTATCTCCCTTTTCCTAGTTTGCTATGTTATTTGAGTCTAAAATTTGTGTTAATTTTATTGTTGATCTTTTCCCCATTGCATGTGGTTATTTGTAATGAAAAATAAATCTGAATTATTCTATATTTTTAGTAGTTTTATAAAAAAAAAAAATCAAAACTCGGTTTGATGTGTCTGATTGGTCTTTGTGTAGTGATAATGTCTGAGACTGTTTGTCTCACTAATTTACAAGTTTTATGGTCTCTAATGACATTTTTCACAAACTCGGTTTGACTGTGTATACACCCACATACAGATGGGGCGTCCGAACGCAAAAACCGACACCCATATAATATTATAAAATATAAATTAATCTACCTTAAAAAATTAAATTAATAAATGAGAAAAATATTTTGATTATATAAATTCAATGATTGAAACAATTTTTTCACTCTCGAAATTGAAAGCAACACTTAGTGGGTTCTGAGAGTCTTATTTTCACTGTGTTGGCTATAATTGTAAGCTAAACTTGAAAGTTTGTGAAGATGAATAAAATTGGGGTTGTGAGAAATAAAAAGGTTAGCAATCGTATACTCAATGATCTTTCCTCATTTTGTTAATATTTTATTGGTAAAATTATACAATTTGTCCATTAACTTAATTTTAGGTAACACTTTCGTCCATTATTTTTTTTTGTTCTGTTTTAGTCCTTTATGTTAAAAAATGTCAACATAGTTACATTTTTTTATCAAAAAAAAATAATAAAAAACTTCAAAAAAAATCATCAAACTCATAAACAAACCAAAATGTTTAATCTCATAAAAAATGATAAGATATTGTAATTTTATAACATAAAGGATTAAATTGGAACAAAAAAAAAGATAAAGGACGAAAGTGTTGCCTGAAATTAAGCTAAAGGACGAATTGTGTAATTTTGTCTTTTTTATTTTATTTTTGACGTTTAGATTGTTTGTATATTATTTTTGTTTGTAAATGAGTTATATCAAAATATTACTTTTATATATGCATATATTTTGTTTTTTTACCACTATAGTTTATTCCTTATTTCTACCAGAGTTTATCCTTTTTTAGAAAAATGCTCTTCCCACAAACAAAAATGCTCATTCCCATAGAAATTGACTAAAATATCCATGCGCGACTTAAGTCACGTTCGGTATAAACGAACATGACTTAAGTCACGTTGAAGGCAACATGAGTTAAGTCACGCTTAAAGCAACGTGAGTTAACTCACGCTGCGATGCGTTACTGTTTTGGGACAAAACCCAGCAGTTCCAACTTCAACACACATTTTCTTTCCCTCTTCACCTCCAAAAACCCAAAAAGTGTGAAAATTTGGAGCATAATCTTGAGCTGAAATCAATGCAAATCGTCAGGAAGCAAGTTTCTACGATCATCAAACGTCAAAAATCATGTAATGTATCATCTAACCTCTCTTGATTTTGCTGGTTTTTGAGTTAGGTTCGTCAGTCTGAAAACATGCATGTGCGTGACTTAACTCACACTAGAACTCCACGTGAGTTAACTCACGCATGTGTTAGCTCAGCGTGACTTATGTCACGTTGGTGCCCAATATTTGAATTTTTGTGCCATTTTTTTTCTTTCTTAGCTTGTTGCGTAAGTTATTTATTTATTTTTTCCTTGTTATTTTTTTATCCAATAAACATAGTGATGGTTGAAAATGTGGTGGATGATGACGTTGAGCTGAAACCGGCCATAATTGAAGCTTCTGGCGAAGCTTCCGTTGAACCAACCGTTGATGTGAAGGTTAAAGTCAAAATTCCCTTTCAAGTTCACTTTGAAGAAAAACCTAAACTGGTACCTACCGGTGTTGCCGCGCTTCGTGGTTATGAAGTAAACACCGCTTCATTTTTTTTAACAAATGAAAGATGGCGAGATTTGCTTGGTTGGGTTCGTTGACAAGCGGCAATGGCGGGATTTACTATATCTTTAGATAAATCTAGTCTAAAAAATTCAATGGTGACGTTGCAATGTGAAAGGAGTGGTGTATACAACTATTATTTTATCTTTCATTTGGTTTTATTCTCATATTTGTTCATGTCCGATACTCCGCCACGAAGAAGACAATTAAGGTCTTTTTAACCCCCACCGACAAGTTGGACGAGTTGAAGGCACTACTTAACAGATACTTTGTCCATATTGGTGAAAATCAAAGAACATCTCATGTATTTGTACAGGTGCCATGCGTGAACCTGGGGGAGGATAAGGATGAAGACAGTTGGAAGACCGTGTATTTTCCATAAGTTATCCATGATGATAACGACATTGATTACATGTTTAGGTTAATGGTTGAAAATAACATTTTACATCTTTGTGTCCGATCCATTGAAGTGTAATATTTATTAACGTGTAATAGTGTAATGTGTTCGAATTTGTGTCTGTAATGTTGCATTTTAATGAATTTGTGTCGAATTTGTGGATTGTGTATTTAACGACGAATTTGTGTAATTTGGATCGTTTATGTGTGATTAACGACAAATTTGTGTAATTTGAATCAATTATGTGTGATTAACGACGAATTTGTGTAATTTGGATCGATTATGTGTGATTATGTGATTGTGTGATTAACGACGAGTTTGTGTAATTTGGATCAATTTTGTGTGATTATGATGTTGAAATGGTGTAATTTGGATAAATTATGAGTGTGTATTGATTACGGGTCATTAATGACTTGGTTGAGAGCATTCAATGTTGTTCTGCTGCTACACCAGAAGGCAGCGTGAGTTAACTCACGTTGACCTGTAATGAACGTGACTTAAGTCACGCTCAGTATGATGGCTGGTGACCGACATGACTTAAGTCACGCTCGGTAGAATGGTTGGTTATCAACGTGAGTTAACTTACGTAGGATGCCCAGCGTAAGTTAACTTACGTAGGATTCTTGACCGACGTATGCTGTTTTTTAATGACGGCGATTGAGATCATTATATTAATCGACGAGGGAATTTTTGAGGCCTATTAGGATCATTATGATTAATCGACAAGAATCCGCCCTAATTGTGTTTTCCCGCTAGTGGTAGAGGTGATTATGGCAGGTTCGTCTACCTTAGATTTGCTATAGGGGGTTGCCCAAAAGTGGCCTTTTACCCGCCCCTCCCCACCCCAAGAAGATTGGTCATTATGATTAATCGATTTTTTTTTTTAAATTTCTTTCAAATGTAAATTTCTTTAATTTATATTATAATAATCATTGTTGAATGTAATGAATTGCAATGTAATGTAATAATATTTATGTTGTGTAATAATATTTCTGTTGTAGTGTAATGTAATAATAAGTACCCAACGTGAGTTAGCTCACGTTAGTATATATCGAACATGACTTAACTCACATTGGTATTATACCGAACGTGACTTAAGTCACGCTGGGGGTATTTTGGTCAGTTTGTATGAGAGTGAGCAATTTTGTATGGGAGAAGAGCAATTTTCCCATTTTTATTACTTAAGATGGCCCAACCCAGCTTAGCCCAACCCAGCCTAGCCTAACCCACTGTTACAACCCTAAATTTTTATCTGACTTCCTTTCTTCTTGTTCCACTAGACTCTAACCCGTGCGATGCACGGGTTTTGTATAGCTTCATATATAACTATCAAATGACTATATTATTACTTTTATAGTTATATTCAGTATTATGTTATCAAACTATCTCAAAAAGTAACAAAAATAAAAGATGGACTGCAATAAAAATGACAAATCAAAAGAAAAAATATATACAAAAGCTAGCACCAAGAAATTGATCATAACCGCAAAAGTTGTTAATCGAAAGGAAAAAATAAGGAAAAGGAATTGTTATTTAGTAACCGAAAGAAAAATAAAATAAAAAGGAACGTTACGTGGTAATTGAAATAAAAAATAATAATAATAAAAAGGAACCGCTAATAATGAAAAGGAACTACTATCAAAAAAGGAATTGCAATGGCGTTAGTGACTTTTAAAAAAATGACATTTTCATGTGTTATCTGATTCAATTCCTTGCATATTTTTTTTTTCATAAAAATTAATTAGGTCCGTCAAAAAGGGTGGTGTTATGGTTATTAGGTTCAATTGCAAGATGGTGAGAGAGATGAAAGTGAGTGAGAAATGATTTAGGAATTGTGAGATTGAAAGAAAGAGGACCCGAGATTTGTGTTGAATACACAACATTGAAACAATCACATGTCATAAAAAACATCAGTACCTTGGTGGTAAGAGTTGTGAATTGAAAGCATGTGGTACCTGGTTCGATCCCCATCCGAAGTTTTTTTCATAAATTTTTATAACTAAAAAGTAGGGCTAATCATTAGGGTTAGAGCAACACTACTTAACATTTAGTATGAAAAAAAGAATAATGAAGAAAAAGCAAAAATTCACACAATCACATAACAAAATCAATAATTTTCAAACCCTAATGTCAAGGATTCGAAATTAACAAAATTCAGACAATCAATATCAACATTGGTCATAATTTTTTGTCAATTCGATGAAAGATGGTGTGAATCGGTGAGAGAAAGCGAGTTATCGGCAATGACATTTACGGCAGTCAGTTGTTGATGAGGTGGCAGTTGCGGCGGCGTCGTGATGTGTGCGGATCAGTGAGAGAAAGTGATTTTCCGGCGGTGGCAGTTACGGCGGCATGTGTTGTTGAAGTGGCAGTTGCAACGGTGGCAGGATGTTGTTATTGGGGTCACCGGCGGCGGTGAAAATGAAGTTGAATCGCATGATGTGTGTGAATGACGTTCAATTCGTGTTCAAATGATGTTGGAATTCAGGGTTGTGAGAATGACTTAAAGTGAACTCGCATTTGTGCTAGATAAATAAAATGAAAGCAACTATAAGTCACAAAAAACTTTAGTGATCTAGTGGTAATGGTTGTGATCTACCAGAACTTGGTCTGGGGTTCAACTCTCAGTAGGAATTGTTTTTCATAAATTTTTTTCAAAACCAAAAATTAGGGTTAGGGTTAGCTATTTTAGGGTTGCAAAAGTGTTTATCAGACTGCCTAGGATTTATATATAAGTGATTAGCCGCCTCATAATTTCTTATCGCTCTCCTCTTATTATTTTCCACAAGCATCACCTTATTCAAGTGTGAAGATGGAGAAATCCGTGATTGCAAAAAATAAAAAGGTTAGTAATTCTATACCCGTCAATTTTGTCCCGTCAATTTTGTCAAATCTATCTATAAAATCTCTGAAACGTTTTGAGTGTGTATGCAAATCGTGGACCCTTTTGTTTGAAAACCCTTATTTTATAAGCTTGTTCCACAAAAGATTCTTTTCTAATAATCATTCTTATTATGATGATACGTCTCTCCTCCTATATCAAGCCATGAATGATAACAAGCTTGAGTTGTATTCTCTTTTTGGTGACAGATTTGAGAATAGGGTCAAACTAGATTGGCCAAATCCATTTCAAGAGGATGTTCCTAAATTTCAAATTTCGGGTTCTAGTAGCATTAATGGAATTTTTTGTCTAATTAGTTATTTCCAACCCAATGTAAGATTTGTATTGTGGAATCCAGCTACAAAAGAATTCAAGATTGTTCCTACCAGCCCTATTGAGTTTGTACCATACATGAATGTTGATATCGCTGAACATGGTTTTGGTTATGATTGTGTTATAGATGACTTTAAAGTGATTTGACATGTATTTTGTTTTCCAAATGATATTGGTGTGATGTTGCCAGAGGATACAACTTACGACTCTTTTTGGGAGATATACAACTTAAAAAGTAACTCATGGAGGAAACTTGAATTTGAAGTCCTCATCGGTATTGAAGAAAAAGGAGTGTGTCTAGATGGAGTGTTTCACTGGTGGGGACTGTCATACCCCATTTTTGACCCGTTTTTATTTCTTTTCTCTCGTCTTTTAGGCCAGAAATTTTCGTCGTTTCAGACAAAATTTCGGCAGGGAGGTATTTTAAAATACCTCATATTTTGTTCCGAAGGCAACAGTTTTTTTTATTTTATTTTATTTTTATTATTATTACTTATTATTTTCTTTATTTCTTTTTTTTATTTCTCTTTTATTAGGTGTTTTTTATTATTTTCGTTTTTTATTATTATTATTTTTTATTGTTTTCCATTTTTACTGTTTTTTTACTTCTTTATTTTTTTTCAGTCCATTTTTTTTCAGTCCAAGCCCAGAGGGGCAGTTTTGTCCTTTTCTTTTTTACCCTGATTTTTACTATAAAAGGCATTAATTGCACAGTACCCAATCAACAGTACAGAGTCAGTACACAGTACCAACAGTCAAAAAAGTCAGAATAGCCAAGCCACCACAAACCACCACAAAAAACACTAAAGATTTTCTTTCCTTTTCTTTTCAAATCAAACACCCAAAACCATAAAAACAATCAAAGCCAGGCCAACATCACAGATCAAGTTCGGCCGTCTCTCACCATCCAAAACCAAAACAAATATCACTGATCAAAAGTGAGTCCGAACCCAAACACAACACCACGGCCAGGCATCATCACAGTCCACAAAAACCAGTATAACAAACCTGAAATCAGAATCACAGCCTCAACAAAGCCTCGATCCGAACCGAACCCACCAATTACAACAAAGAACCAAGATCAAGACACACGATCCAAACCAAGCGAATCTGAACTGAAGAGAAAGGTAGTTCATTTTTTTTAAAAAAAAACTTAGATCTAGCTTTTTCTTTAATTTTTTTCGAGAATCCAAACTCAGAATCAGAGAGAGCGTAAAAAAGGGTATCGGAATATGTTTTTTTGAAAAAAAAAGGAGTGAGGTTCTGACTCCGGCGCGGCGGCGGCGCCACCCTTGGCCGGTCAGCCCCACGCCGGAGAAGTTCCCCATGGCCGGTTTCCTAGTGAGAAGTCAGAGAAGAGAGGGAAGAAATAAGAGAAGAGAGAGAAAGAATAAGGAAAAATGAGAAAAACCGGACGTTGGACATATATATAAGCAGCTGAATTGGACTCAGCCCTTTGGGAACCGGTCCGGTTTTTCCCTTGTCTCAGCCCTTTGGACTCTTGCCACGGCCCAGCTTCCATTTCCTTTCTATTTGTTTCAGTTTACTTGTTGCATCCCCCCTGTTCCAACTCCTGCACCCCCTCTCCTTCTTTCCTTTTTCTTTTTTTATTTTATTTTCCTTTTCTTGCATTTTATTATTTTTAGTTTTTTTTATTTCTTATGCACTTTATTTTACTGCTTTATATTTTCAGTACCCCCATGCATTTTATTATTCTTGCTTTATTTTATTTTATTTCTTTTTATTTTATGCATTTTATTTTCCTTTATTTATTTACGCATCATATTTAATTTTGTGCCTTGCATTTTTTTTATTTTTTTATTTATTTTCCAGCACCATATTTAATTTTCAGTCAAGCATTTTATTTTCCAGTACCATATTTACTTTATGTCTTGCATTTTTTTTTATTTTTATTCTATGCATCATATTTATTTTATGCCTTGCATATTTTTTATTTTTAGCATCATATTTATTTTATGCCTTGCATATTTTTTATTTTTAGCATCATATTTATTTTATGTCTTGCATTTTTATTTTCATTTTTATTTTATTTTCAGCATCATATTTATTTTATGTCTTGCATTTTTATTTTCTTTATTTATTTTATGCACCATATTTATTTATAGTTTTGCATTTCATGCATCTTTTATTTTCTTTTTAGCATATTTATTTTAATGCAATTTTATTATTTTTGTCATTTATTTTATTGCCATTAGAATGTATCTAGGTCCAATGTAATAAATATAAATGAGAATATGCACCGACACCACATTTATTTTTTATGCTTTATGTCGAGGACGATAACGTAATTTTGACCGTATCCGAGGAAAAGGACCCTCACTTGATCCAATGTCATTTTGAGGGATCCGGCGCGTTTAGATTATCTTAGCATAACTTAGTCTCTGGACCTTAGGACTTAATCAATTTTCACAAAAAAAGTCAAAATAGTCAAAAATCCAAAAACATTTTATAATCAAAATTTCAAAAAAATTAATCTTTGTTATTTTCTTTCTTAATCAAACTTTAATCAACTTTTAATCAATCCAAACATTTTTCTTCAATTTAAAATCAATCAAACTCACTTCCTTTTTATCCTTCTATGCCTTTCGGCCTCTTATCTTTCTCAAAACTTTTTTTTCAAACTTTAAAATCAATCAAAACCAATCACTCAGCTTTTTACCCCGAACTACGTGATTTTGATCCCGCTCGGGTACGTAGGCAAAAGACTTTGTCTTTCCAAATCAACAAAATAACAAAAACATTTTTCTTTTTTTTTTAAACTTCATCTCTTTAATTTTTCACACTTAAGCATTTATTTTACAAACAAATAATTAATTTAGCATAAAGATAAAGATAAGCAAGAGGTTCCTATAGAGTACTATAGACGTTTAGGGTGCTAATACCTTCCCTTTGCGTAACCAACCCCCGGACCTTTGATCTCTTAAAAATAGGGTTTTTCGAACTTTCTCCCTTTTCCTCGGAAAATAAAAGATCGGTGGTGAATCTTAAAATTGCGAGTCAACGCTAATTAATAGCTTGATATCCAAAAATCACCGCGACAGGGACAAAATGAATTTATTGATGATGAAGATGATAGAGCATATCTTTTGTCCTTTGAGCTAAGCACCGAGGAATTCGTTATAACACCCATACTCTTAGGAGAAGATAGTTTAGAATTTGAATATTATTGGAGAGACTTGATGGTGTTAAATGAATCAATTGCTTTGATTTCAAATTATTCAAATGTGGATACTTTCCATATATCTATTTTGGGGGAACTTGGTGTGAAGGAATCATGGTTTAAACTCTTTATTGTTCGACCATTACCTTGCATTGAGCGTCCTATTGGAGTAGGAAAGAAGGCAAGTATATTTTTTACAAAAGAAGATGGAAAACTAGTCTATTTTGATTTAAGCACTCAGGTGATTGAGGAGCTCAATTTTACCGGAGATGAATTTTGGGACAAGCCTATAATTTACAAAGAAAGTCTTCTTTCAATTGGAGAAATAAATATGTAATTCTTTTCTTGTTTCCACCCAAGAGACATATGATGGTGGTAATTCTTTTCAGTTGTGCATGTCATAATTATTATTGTAGTATAAAACAAATAAAGAACCTATTTATTGTTATGGATCTTGCTTTATCTATTTTATTTAGATGGTCACTCTCTTCATACTTTCTAGAATCGCTATTATATTTCAATTCATAAAAAGCAAGGCATGCTAGAACAAAAAGTATATAGCATTTGAAATGTACCAAAGATCATGGACAATTATTTGAATAAAAGGACTTGTTGAATCTAACTTGCAGAAACATAGTATCAACACTAAATACAACATTTTTAAGTGGATCCTTTTAGTGCAATAATCAATGGAGATAGCCTTATAGAAAAACTTTGTTCATTCATGGTTTATTTTGAATTTTTGTATGAATGGAAATCTAAAATGGTTTTGTGGACTTATTTCTATTTTGTGTAATTTAGGATGTGTTTTTATTAATATAATTATTTGCAATCTTGTATTACAAGAGTAAGTAACCATTATTTGTGTTATATTTTACCATTGTTGGATGAGTCAAAACTGAAAGATTATGTAACAAGTTAATCTAGAAACTTTTACATTCGTTTGAGTATATTGTACTGAAACATTAATGATATAATTACATTTAATGGTATAATGATATACAATGTTTCACTACAATATACTCAAACGAATATAAAAGTTTCTAGATTATGATTATATCATTGTGTAACAAAAAAAATCATTATATCATTAAATGTAGAGGTGTCAAATCTGTTGTAGATGGCAAATTGGATCAAAAATATTCAGATTGGCATTTGGGAGTCTCAAACCAAATATTTCACATATCGAGGAATTATGATTTTCTAAAATTCAAGAAGGAACACATCGACCCAAACATGCCAAAATATTTCATCTATCAAATAAAAACGCTAAGAAATTAATAACTGTAGAAACTCAGAAAGATATAAAAGAACATTTGTATTTCATTGTGTGTCTCAAGTATAAGTATGTTGTCCTATTTATATTATACGATTGGAGACAATAAACAAAAAAAATAATTACACATAAATACTGATTACCCTTAGCATAATTACAATATAATTACAATAAATGGAGAATCATAATATATCTTAACACCCCCCCTCAAACTCAAGTGGGTGGAGCTTCAATCAACTTGAGTTTGGACACTAAAGTGCGGAAACGTCCTGGAGAATGAGGTTTTGTGAGCAAATCAGCCGGCTGGTCAAGCGTGCCAATGGAGATAAGATGAAGTTCGCCACAGAGAAGATGTTGACGAATGAAGTGACAATCAATTTCAATATGTTTGGTTCGCTCAGGGAAAACATCATTGTGGGCAATTTGAATGGCACTGCGATTATCACAATATAGATTAGTTGGTGAAGATAGTGATGTCTTTAAATCAGCAAGAAGCCAACAAAGCCACAATATCTTAGAAGTAGTATCAGCAAGAGCACGATATTCAGCTTCAGTGCTAGAGCGAGCCACCAAGGTCTGTTTCTTGCTACGCCAAGATATAAGAGAATCTCCAAGAAAAATACAAAAACCAGTGGTGGAACAACGATCACTAGGATCACCAGCCCAATCGGCATCAAAGTAGGCTCTAAGAATTAATGGGGATGTAGTTGAGTAATGAAGACCATAAATTAAGGTACCCTTGATATATCGAATAATCCGAAGGACAACTGCATAATGTGTGGAACATGGAGAAGTCATGAATTGGCTAACAAGATGAACAACATATGAAATATCTGGTCGAGTAACAGTGAGGTATATCAGACTACCTACGAGCTGCCAGTAAAGAGTAGCATCATTAAGTAAAGTACCATCTTGAGGAGTAAATTGAATGTTGGGTTCAAGAGGAGTGTGTTCGATTTTACAATCAGTGCGACCTGCTCGAGAAACAAGATCAGAAGCATACTTAATCTATGAGAGAAACAAGCCATCACTCGAAGATAATACTTCAAGCCCCAAAAAGTAACTTAATGGTCCAAGATCCTTCATCTCAAAATGTTGACATAAGAATTGCTTGAGCTCTTTAATTCCAAAGGAGTCATCACCAATGATAATCATGTCATCGACATAAAGAAGCAAGATAACTGTGCCATTTTCAGTTTTTTGAGTAAAAAGAGCACAGTCATGAGCACTGGAAGAGAAATTCAACTAAGTGATAGTCTTGTGAAACTTAGCAAACCAAGCTCTAGGGGCTTGTTTGAGACCATAAAGAGCCTTACGAAGTCGACATACTTTGTTTTCCTGACATGTATATCCTGGAGGAGGACGCATGTAAACCTCTTCTTCTAACTCACCATTAAGAAAGACATTTTTAACATCCATTTGAGTGAGTTTCCATTTGCAACTGGCAGCAATGGCAAGAAGAGTTCGAAATGAGTTGATGCGAGCAACAGGGGCAAATGTTTCTTCATAATCAATTCCATACTCTTGAGTGAACCCTTTTGCTACAAGACGAGCTTTTTAACGCTCGATAGATCCATCAGAAAGAGTCTTTATTTTGTACACCCATTTGCATCATACAAGAGTCTTATCGGAATGAGAATCAACAAGGTCCCATGTGTGGGTTTTCTCTAATGCCTGTAATTCTTCCTGCATAGCTTGCTGCCATTGAGGATCTGCAGAGGCTTCCTTATAGGATTGTGGTTCATGATGGTGAAGCATAGTGGAATAACAATGGTAATCACGAAGATAAAGAGGTGGATTTCTTACCCTCGGAGGAAGCTCGATGGTGGGAGGTGCAGGATCAACAATCGAAACAACATCATTAGAAGTGGATTGAACATCGGAAGAAGTTGGAAGCGCACTAGAAGAACCTGCATGTGTGTCACTAGGAAAAAGGTTGACATCAGAGTTAGTAAAGAGAGGAATGGAAGTAGACGGGATCGACTTAAACGTTTATAAGGAAGAGAACATTATATGTTCCCAAAAGGCAACATGTCGAGAGATGCGAATGCGCTGGGATATTGAATCCCAACATCGATAACCTTTGTGTTCAGTGCCATAACCAAGAAAACAACACAGACGAGCACGAGGCTCAAGTTCACTATATTCATGGGGCTGAAGGAGGAGAAAACACGCACAACCAAACACCTTAAGTGATTTATAATCTAGTGTAGTGAGATAAAGACGCTCAAAAGGAGAGACATTACCAAGGACTGAGGAAGGGAGACGATTGATTATATGGACAACAGTAAGAGCAGCTTCACCCCAAACACGTTCTAGACAAGAGGCTGAGATAAGCATGGCACAGACTGAGTCAAGAATGTGACGATGCTTTCTCTCAGCGCGACCATTTTGTTGAGATGTGTATGGACAAGAAAATTCAGACAATGTACCCTGCTCACTAAGAAAAGACAAGAGTTTAGAATCACAATATTCCATGTCATTATCTCATCGGAAAACTTTAATGACTTTAGAAAATTGTGTTTGAATCATTTTGGCAAAGTTGATGTAAATTTGAGGAAGCTCATGTCTATTTTTCATCATATATATCCACGTGAAACGAGAATAATCATCAATAAATAGAACAAAATACTGAGAACCTCCCATAGTAGGTGTGGGAGCAGGACCCCAAATATCAGAATGCACTAGATCAAACGGTGAAGCTGAATTGGATGTACTTTTATGAAAAGATAAAGCAGGTTGTTTAGCACTTTGACATGCAGTACAATCAAAAGACACATTAGTGACAAATCCTAAATAACCTTGAGACACTAGAGGACATAATTTACCAATTGAACTATGAGCAAGAGGACAATGCCAAAGTTGAATGGAAGACTCCGTGGTAGCGGAACAAATGTTGGAGTCATGAGGAATGTGCAGTTCAGTGAGTTCATATAGCCTTCCAATCTTACGTCCAGTCCCAATGAGTTTTCCGGTTCGTGGATCCTACACAAGACATCCATAGGAGGAGAAAGTAATTTCTTAACCAAGGTCACATAATTGGCCAATAGAGATAAGATTAAAATTTAGTTTAGGAATAAGATATGTGTTAGGTAGGCTTAAATTAGAGAGTGAGAGATATGACCTGTGTGGCTTACATGCATGAGGGATCCATCAGCAGTGTGGATAGAACGGTTAATATCATTTTTAGATAAGGAAGAAAATAAATGAGACATAAATGTCATGTGGTTGCAACATGCCGAATCAAAATACCATTTAGAATTACCTGGTGTTGTGGAACGAGCGGCAGGAGTATTACCAGAAGAAAATAGTTGTCTAAGAAGAGACTTAATGTCTGTGATAGGGAAGGATGACTGAGAAGATTCTAGGGAATTCATCATTATATCAAAATTAAATTCAACCGAAAAACACAATTCTTTATAGTTGGCAAAAAAAATGAAAAGGTCTCACCAAAGGTATAACTCCGATAGAATGAAGAGCAATTAGAAATTCACCGAACAGCAGCAGCGAACAAAAAAAAATCGTACGAAACAAAAACTCAGGAGAAATTAAAAACTTAAACACCACATGAGGAAAAAAAGTAATCGAAAGCCTAAGCAATTGATACCATGTAGAAACTCAGAAAGATATAAAAGAACATTTGTATTTCATTGTGCGTTTCAAGTACAAGTAGGTTGTCCTATTTATATTATAGGATTCGAGACAAATAAACACAAAAAATAATTACACATAAATACGATTACTCCTAACATAATTACAATAAATGGAGAATCATAATATATCTTAACAATAACCATCAACCTTTCTCCTCCTTTTATCAAAAATTTCACATGCAATCATTGTTGGATCAGTTGCGCATCGTTAAGATGAAGAACAATGAATAATACGAAAACAGGGAAGAAAGAATGAAAAAACAGAGCATACGAATTTGTAATGTGTAATTTTTCATTAAGTGATGAGTATACGCATTACATGGCTTTATATACACAAAAATGTCACTTGCTTACATCACAAGCTAAGTAACAACCTCTAACAAACTCTAACAAACTCTTAACAACCTCTAACAAACTCTTAAACAGACTCAAACTCTGGCTTCTAAAGCTTCAGACGCTGAACTTCAGCTTCTGAAGCTTCAGACTCTGAACTTCAGCTTCTGATCGTTCAGTATCTGATTTCACTACAGTTATGGATTAATTCTCAACACTCCCCCTTAATTCATAACTGTTGAATATTGAGGACACCAAGTTTCTTCCTCAAAAATTCAAATCTGTCAATTTTCACAGCCTTAGTAAATCCATCTGCAAGCTGCATTTCTGTAGGACAGTACTGCACTTCAATCATTCCATTAGTCACCTGCTCCCTAATGAAATGGAATCTAGTCTCAATATGCTTGCTTCTACCATGATAGATTGGATTCTTAGCAAGACTTTTGCAAATTTGTTGTCAATTTTCAATGTTAGAGGTTTCACAACTTCACACTTGAGTTCCTTCATCACTGAATTTTTAACATATGCTCCAAACTTAACTGAACACTTTCTGAAATCTATATGGATTATGTACACCATATTTTCCTTGCCTGCAATCTCAAAAACATGTTTCTGCAAGAAGCCACTAGCTACCACTCTTGCTTTATACTCTGGATTCAACTTCACTTTGAACACCCATTTCACATTAATTTTCCTTTTCTTGTCTGGCAAGCTGACAAGTTCCCAGGATTGATTCCTTTCAATTGATTGCAGTTCTTCTATCATAACTCCTTTTTTCACATCAATTTTCAGTGCTTCTGGTTCAAATTCTGCTAGTAGTGCAAAATGAATAAGATCCCCTTCATCATTCACTGCATTGTCAGGGATGATTTCACAATCATTCAGCCAGCTAGGTGCTTGTCTGACTCTTTGAGGCCTCACTGGTGCTACTTCTACTTCTGGATCATTTTCAACATCATCATGATCCTCTTCATTTTCTTATTCATCACTTGAATCAGGGTATATACAGCTTTGCTGAACCTCACTGCTATAAACAGGTTCACTTTCCCATTTCCACTGTTCAGCTTCATTCACTATCACATCTCTACTGATATGAAATTTCTGAGTTACAGGGTTGTACAGCTTGTATGCACCAGTTGGATGATAACCTATAAGTATCATTATCTTCAAGCTTACTTCTTCTAGCATCTGGCACATGTTTGTAGCACAAAGAACCAAAAACCTTGAAATGCTTCACACTAGGTTTCTTTCCACACCAAGCTTCTTCTGGTACTTTCAAATTTAGCTTCTTTGTAGGGCATCTGTTTACGATGTAAGCAGCTGTGGTGACTGCTTCACCCCAAAACTTGTGTGGTAGGTTCTTCTGCTTAATCATGCTTCTGGCCATGTTAAGCAAGGTTCTGTTCCTTCTCTCTGCAAGACCATTGTGTTGTGGTGTATATGGGGCTGTTATTTCATGAGCAATTCCTTGATTCATGCAGAAAGCTTCAAATTCCTTGGATGTATACTCACCTCCACCATCTGTCCTCAAAATCTTAATAGCTTTATCACTCTCTTTCACTATTAAGACTTTGAATTTTTTGAATACCTCCAAAGCTTCACTCTTAAGCTTAATAGTATACAACCACATCATTGTTGTAAATTCATCAACAAAAGTAATGAAATACTTACTACCACCCAAAGAAGCTACCTCAAAAGGTCCACAAATATCAGAATGAACTACTTTTAATGCCACACTTGCTCTCTTAGGTGCTTCAGACACAAAGGGCCACCTACTCTGCTTGCTCTTCACACACACTTCACAAATAGTTTTTCTGATGTTCAGTTTAGGTAAACCATGCACCAATTCACTAAGGCTTCTAGAATTCAAGTGACCGTACCTCAGATGCCATAAAGCTTCAACATCTTCACTAACTGTTGCAGACAGGCACATCATCTTATCACTTGAGATGCTGCATCTGTAGGTTCTGTTCTTTGACATGGTAGACTTTAGCACTAAGTTCTTCCTTGCATCAAACAGTTTCAATGTATTGCCATCCATTGCTACTGAGAACCCCTTCTCCACTAATTGACCTATGCTCATCAGATTGCACTCCATATCTGGAACATAGAAAACATCTTCAATAATGATTTTCCCACCATCATTGCTCTTGAGCACCAAATTTCCACTTCCTTTCTGATGCAAGCTTTCTAATGTTAGCTAATTTGATACTAGTTTTCTTGCTAGAATCAAAATTAGTTAACCATTCTCTATGAGCAGTCATATGATTAGAGCATCCAGAATCAAGATACCACTCTTCATCCTTGATCTTTTCTTCACATGTAGTAGCCATCATCAAGACTGTATTGGGATCATCTCCATGAGCTATATTTGCTTCCTCATCAGTCTCTTGATATTTCTTGAACCAACATTCATCAGCAAAATGTCCATACTTTTCACAATTGTAGCACTGAACTTTTCTTTTATCAAACTCCTTCTTCTTATTCTGACCTTTGCCAAAACCTCCTCTTCTTGAAGATTCAGTTTTGTCATCAGTCTTAGACTTTCCATTGTTGGACCAGTTTGTTCTTCCCTTTCCCTTTTTCTTGAAATTATTGTGATTTCCCTCTGTTTGTGCTTGAAGGGCTTGTTGTTCAGATCTTTCAGAACCTCTATCAATCACTAACAGTTCATGTGCTTCCTGTGAACTTTGTAATTCTTCAATCTTCATAGTTGTAACATCCTTTGCTTCTTGGATTGCTACTACTATGAAATCAAACTTTGGATTCAAAGATCTCAATATCTTCTCTACTACCATCTGATCAAAGATGTTTTCACCACAATTTTTCATCAGATTCACAATCTCAATAATTTTTGAGAAGTAATCACTTACTTTCTGATCTTCCTCCATTTGCATCATCTCATACTTCCTTCTATATGACTGCAACTTGACTTGTTTCACTTTTTCTCCCCCATTGTGATAGTTTTCCAGAATGTCCCACGCTTCTTTGGATCTTGTGGCCTTTGATATCTTCTCAAAATGCTAATTATCAACATTTTGTTGAATGTAGAACAGAGCCTTGCAATCTTTCTTCTTCGCTTCTTTGAATGCCAACCTCTGTGCTTCAGTTGGATTTGCCCCCAAATCCTCATAGCCATTCTGCACCAGATCACTCACATCTTGTGCTCCAAAAAGCGATTTCATCAATGCGCTCCATCGTTCCCAGTTCTTGCCATCAAGAACCAGAATGTTTGATACAAAACCATTGTTACTCATCTTTGCTTTGATCTAGAAATCAACACACACCTCACTCAGTGTTTCCCAATGATGATTTCCCCTCACACTTCACTCGTGTTTCCCTAAGATTTTAACCAGGCTCTCTATACCAATTGTTGGATCTGTTGCGCAGCATTAAGATGAAGAACAATGAATAATACGAAAACAGGGAAGAAAGAATGAAAAAACAGAGCATACGAATTTGTAATGTGTAATTTTTCATTAAGTGATGAGTATAAGCATTACATGGCTTTATATACACACAAATGTCACTTGCTTACATCACAAGCTAAGTAACAACCTCTAACAAATTCTTAACAACCTCTAACAAACTCTTAAACAGACTCAGACTCTGGCTTCTGAAGCTTCAAACGCTGAACTTCTGCTTCTGAAGCTTCAGACTCTGAACTTCTGCTTCTGAACGTTCAGACTCTGAAGCTTCAGCTTCTGAAGCTTCAGACTCTGAACTTCAGCTTCTGATCGTTCAGTACCTGATTTCACTACAGTTATGAATTAATTCTCAACAATCATAAAGGACATTTAAATAACAGATAGTATTTTTAGAGACTCATTAGGCATGTAACTTATGTTGAGATTCCGCCATAGTCTAATCATCCAGTAGAGAGATATCTTATGTTGCTTGTAAATAATTATTAGTAGTCTTATTTAATTGTTAGTGTGTGCCTTTAGATCTGTGATTTTGTATTATACTTGGATGTCTTTTTTATTTTTCGGAATTTCTCTAGGGACCTCTTTGTGTAGTGTTATAACCATATCTCAAATTAATTATCCAATCAATGTGATTATTGTACGTTAGGAATATAATTCAATTATCTACGACTAATGTGTTTAGGTCTATTACAATTTTTACTTAATTCTCAGACTTTAGATGCGAGTGGCTCCACCATGGTCCGACTTATGGGACTGATTTCTTCCCGTTGATAGCATGACATTGGTTGACTTTTTTATTTTTGTTGCACCAAAATAAGTTTTTTTCTTGCTCTTTATGATGCTTGAGAATTGTATATTGTGTTGGAATTTAAGGTCTCCTATCAAATATGGTAGGTGTCTTATAAAAAAAAAATTAAATATAGTTTTAGTCTTTACAAAATCATTAGCTTTTAAGTTTAGTCTTCCAAATTTTTTTTTTTCACGTTTAGTCCATATTTGCATTTTATAAAGACTATTTTAAGGACGAAAATTATTCATTTTTTTGTAAAAAGTTTTTAAAATAGAGATTACTCTTATCAACTGCAATATTATGGAAGTCTAAAATTATCGTTAAAATTTTATAGACACTAAACTTGAAAACTCGTGATTTTATAAGCACTAAAAACATATTTAACCCGTAATAAAAAAACATATTTAACCTTATAAAGATGTCATAAGTGTTATTTTGATATTAAGCAAAACATTTTCCGGTGTGAATGAATTTAGTGTTTTACGGTATAACTTTCCATATTATATGGTTTCAATTTTTTTTAAGGGATTATATGGTTTCAAATTTTTTAAGCTAATAATAAATTGTTCAATGACTTTTTCATTGATTTAAATTCATATATAATATATATATATATATATATATATATAGGACTTGAGATCCTGAAGACAAGGGTGTGAACCCTTGGAATAAGGCTGGGCGCCCTCCAGGAGGGCGCATGGCCCACTTTACAGTCATAAATAACCCTAGGTGACCTTCCTAAAGGGCACCCTCTGGGGGCGCCCTCAGCAGCTTACGAGGGCGCCCTAGTCATGGTCTTGGCCCTTTACGATTTGGGCCCAAAACCATGACCGGGTAGGCCCAAGAGAGGCTACAAATAGTAACCTTGGGATCATTCCCAAGGCATGACCTAAACAGAACTTAGAAACCCTAGTTTCCATACATTGTACTCACAGCCAGTACAGTTGGCGCCCACCGTGGGGCCACGGTAAAACTAACCTAGCCACCGTCTCCGAAAGAAAGACAGTTGATCCACGGCCCCTGAAAGTCACCAGGTCGCCGTGAATCCACCGTATTTCTCAGGAGCAACCCTGAAACTTCCGAATCCGCCGCGATTCAACCCTAACCCTAATCAAATGTTCAACCTAGCTTGTTCTTTGTTAAAAATCCAATCCTCTCTCTGTCATTTTTGCCCCTAACCGCTAATCTTCAACCACCAACCTTAGTCTTCATAACCGACCCAAACAACCATCATCGTCGCCGTCGATGGCGGACCCAGCAGCCCTAGAAGCCTTACAGCAACAAATCCAGCAGCTTTGCGACCACAACGAAGCTCTGCAAGCGACAATTGAAACAATCCAGCAACAGCAACACGCTGAGGGGAACAGGTCCCAGCAGGACGAGTCGGTAGATCCGGATCCACAACCACTTTCCGCTGAAGTCTGGAACGCGCCGGTCCCAGAAAACTTCAAGCCGCCCTCTCTTTCGTCTTTCGACGGAAAGAGCGATCCGGTGGAACACGTAACAGCTTTCAACACCCACATGGCCATCATCGGCGCTGCTGACTCCCTCAAATGTAAGCTGCTGGAAGGGACCTTCAAAGACGCCGCCCTCAGGTGGTACATGAACTTGCCTCGTTTCTCAGTCGTCAGTTACCAGGACATGACGCGTAAATTAACACACCAGTTTTCGGCCAGTCGCCACCGCAAGGTATCATCTACCAGCCTTTTCAACGTCCGCCAGGGGCCGAATGAGACCCTCCGTGAATATCTTGCAAGGTATAACGACGCCACAATTAAAGTCGTGAACCCGAACCAGGAGCTGTTTGTGGGAGCTTTCCAAAATGGCCTCCGTGCTGGACAGTTCAATGAATCGTTGGCGCAAAAGCCGGCCGATTCCATGGAGGAAATCATGTCTAGGGCAGAATGTTACATAAAAGGAGAAGAGAGCAACGCCGAAAAGAAAGCAAGGGATTCCAGGGAGCGTGCCCCCTACAGCTATGACCATCGCCGCAACTACTACTCACCCAACAACAGAGACAGAGCGCCATATAAGCGTCACATCCAGGATAGGCGCGCACCCCTGCCAGAATCTTTCACGGCCCTCAACACTCGCGCGAGAAAATCTGGAGAGATGTGTACCATTCTAGAATCATCCCCGAGCCCCCACCACTGAGAGGAAACATCATGGGAAGCGACAAGGAAGCCTGGTGTAAGTATCACCGCATTAAAGTACATACCACAGATGATTGCATCCACCTGAAGAGAGAGATTGAGAAGTTGATTCAGAACGGCAGGCTAAGAGGATACGTGAAGGAAAGCAGAGAGGGAGACAGGCGTCCCCCCGAGGACCCCCAAAGGGAGAAAGATGTGGCGAAGGACGGTGAGCGCCGCACCTTGAACACCATATCCGGCGGCTTCGCAGGAGGAGGGGAGTCCAGCACCTCTCGGGAGAAATATGTGAGGCAGGTAATGTTGCTCGATGACCACGCCAGGAAGGAGCCAGAGCGCCAAACAGATATCACCTTCTCAAGTGAAGAGCGCAGAGGAGTGATCCCCCACGATGACGATCCCATGGTCATTACTGTGCAAATCTTCAATTGGGATGTCAAAAGGGTGTTGATTGATCCCGGCAGCTCTGCAGACATCCTTTATTATTCTGCTTTTGAGAGAATGGGACTTGACGAGGACCAGTTGCAGCCCTTCAAAGGAATACTGGCCGGCTTCACAGGGGAGCAGGTGCACGTTCGTGGATACATCACATTGAAGACAACATTCAGTACAGGTAACAACGCCAAAACCATCAGGATTAGGTATTTGGTAGTCAACTCGCCATGTTCTTACAACATCATCATAGGCCGCCCGTCCTTCAACGTCCTTGACGCTTATCTTTCCACTAAGTTCCTCATTATGAAATATCCGCTGGACAATGGACGGGTCGACGCTATCAGAGCAGATCAGAAAGTTGTACAAGAATGTTACCACAACAGTTTGAAGCTGCAAAAAGAGAAGAAAGGAAACAGCAACCTGAAAGCACATCAAGTGAACTTCATTAGCACAAACATAGAAGAAGAGTTTCATCAAGAGCGCATAGGAACAGCAAGAGGTCCAAAGGAAAGTTCGAGGGACGAAGAGGTAGTCAGCAACAAAAGCCTATCCTTCAAAGAGAAGGGGCCTGATGTGAAGAACAATCCGTTGCAGGTTATAAAGACCCAAATGTCAATGCTGTGGAAGAGGATGCAAACTTCGACGAGATCAAGAAGGTTGAGGAAATAAGTACTCCTTTGTTGATACTCCATTCAAAGCCAGCCAACCCAAATGTCAATGCTGTGGAAGAGGATGCGGACTTCAGCGAGATCAAGAAGGTTGAGGAAATAAGTACTCCTTTGTTGATACTCCATTCAAAGCCAACCAAACCAAATGTCAATACTGTGGAAGAGGATGCAGACCCCGACGAGATCAAGAAGGTTGAGGAAACAAGTACTCCTTTGTTGACACTCCATGCAAAACTAGCCAAATGCGGTCTGATTAAAAAGCTGAGCACAAAGCAGGAAGAAACTCACCACAACAACTCAAAGGCGAGCTAGAGGGTCAACAAAGCCACTTTAATTTTTACTGTCTTTATCTTACGTATTGCGACATCTTTGTACAGCCTTGTAGAGAAGGAGTAAGGGGCACTCTTTTCCCCCGTAGTAATGGGGGTTTTTAATGAGGCCCCGCTTTTTTTATTATTATCCTATATATCACTTGTTTATCAAACTTTCATTGCCTGTAGCGGATCACCAACACCGAATCTTAAATGAGTTCGCCATCTGACGCGTGAACCCCAGCGAGGGTTGCCACCTAATTCCTTAACCCCTAAGAGGGCTCTAAGACGTCGTGAGCTTAAAATGAGATCGCCGCCTAATTCCTTAACCCCAAAGAGGGCTCTAAGACATCGCGAGCCAAAAATGAGATCGCCGCCTAATTTCTTAACCCCAATGAGGGCTCTAAGACGTCGCAAGCCGAAAATGAGATCGCCGCCTAATTCCTTAACCCCAATGAGGGCTCTAAGACGCCGCGAGCCGAAAATGAGATCGCCGCCTAATTCCTTAACCCCAATGAGGGCTCTAAGACGTCGCGAGCCGAAAATGAGATCGCCGCCTAATTCCTTAACCCCAAAGAGGGCTCTAAGATGTCGCGAGCCGAAAACGAGATCGTCGCCTAATTCCTTAACCCCAAAGAGGGCTCTAAGACGTCGCGAGCCGAAAACGAGATCGCCGCCTAATTCCTTAACCCCGGAGAGGGCTCTAAGACGTCGTGAACCGAAAACGAGATCGTCGCCTAGTTCCTCAACCCTTTAAAAGGGACCTTAAAGCATCAGGCGCTAAAAGAAACAAAGCCACAATTCTCAACATTATTATGAAACAAACGTGATCACCGCCCAGGAGGGGCCTTCTAAAATGCATAAATTTGAAGAGAAAAGGAACAAACGAAAAGCTTAAAAGAGAACGATGCATCATTAATACAAATTCAAGAAGAGTACTGAGTTCAAAGGAAATTAAATTACAACAAACGAAATTATTGTTCGTCCACTAGGGCGCCATCTACAATAATTTTAAAAGAATCAAGGGCGGAAATATCGACGCCAGGATGGAGAAGGGCGACTTGAGCCTTGGCCCTTTCAAAGCCAGCATCGAAGTTCAGAGCCAGCTCGCCCTTCGCTTCGGAAACCTCAGCCTTAAGCTGATCCTCCCTTTCTGCTCCAGCCGCGACATCATTTTGCAGCTTAGCAATGACCCCGTCCTTCGCAGCAAGATCCGCTGCATAACCAATCTTCAGATCGGAGATGCGTTTATCACATTCAAGCTTCACCGCATCCCTGGCTTCTTGTACTTCTCTCTCCCTCGCATCCTTGGCTTCCTCCACCTCTTTCTCCACTGCCCTCACCATAGCTTGAAGAGCCTCTTCGTTCTGCACCAGCTCTTCATACTTCCGATCCACCGCCTCCAAAAGCATTATAGACCGCAAGCAATGAACTCCCACATCCCTCGTCATAAAGGGAACAGCGCCCTGGTTCCCCGCCTCCGCGTCTTCCGGACTGAAAACCAGCCTCTCCTTGACATAGGCACCATAGTCAAAGCCTTTATCCCAGAAGGATGGCACTGACCTACTGGTTTTGATGGCGCTAATCGAGGAAGGAGAGGGCGTTTTCTTACCTTTTTTCTCCGCGGCTGCCCTTCCTTTATCATCTTTCCCAGGCGACACTTTATCATGCGTAGCCGCTGTGAAGGACTCAGCTTGAAACTCAGGCGGGTGATCAGCCTTCCTCTTCGGTTTGCGGGTAATGAGCCCAGCGGGATCAGTGGCCACCATCCCCTCAGCAGCCTTTTTGGCCTTCATTTCCTCGAGGTATCTCTTCCTCTCCGCCGCAGTCATGGGCGCCATATCCTCTACAGAAAATGAAGCAGAAAAGTTAAGGGGACAATAAAATAAAAAAGCAAAGTATAGGCATAAATA
Source organism: Medicago ruthenica (assembly GCA_018208015.1). Taxonomy (NCBI): domain Eukaryota; kingdom Viridiplantae; phylum Streptophyta; class Magnoliopsida; order Fabales; family Fabaceae; genus Medicago; species Medicago ruthenica. Next base: position 83,201,011 of record CM031377.1, on the reverse strand, counting down.
AATAAATTTGACTCACGTAGGTACTCGTCTAAGCTATCTACATCCCCTTCCCTATTCAACAACTCCCGGATGTTCATAGGTAACATTTTATCCAAAAAACAGATGACGCCCTGGTCGTATGCATCCAGCTTCTCATAGTCAAATCCCATGATAGACGCCGGAGCACTCGTCCAACATATGGGAAACCTCAGCTTACCATCAACTCACACAGCAGCTGCCTCACAATCCTTTCGCCCCTGGGTCCGGAGGAACGTCTGTCTCCAATTTTTGTAATGAGAGGCGTATGACGGGAACAACCTCTTACTGGGATGTGCACTGATGGACACCCAAGATTGCTTATCTACCCCTTTCGTGCCGTAAAACGTGAAGAGGCTGGAAACCTAGTCCCTCGCATAAAATCTCGAAAGCACGTATGAACGCCCATCTGTTCGGCTGCAGCTGAGAAGGCGCCACATTTAAACAATTGAGCACGTCAACTTCAAAGGGCGTGAAGGGATATTTCACACCCAGATCCTCAAAAACAGCCGTATACATGTGAAACACCTCACTCTTCACTCCCTTCGGCCTTTGTGCGCACACTTTCTCACCTGGGCGACAATGCTCCAAGACCACGTCCTCTTCAAATCCTGTAGAGGACACGTGCAACTTACTCCGGAAAAATGCCACCCGCTGGGGGTCCATGTACACGGACTCCGAACGAAGCACCTCGTCGGCGAAGCTCTCTTGCTCTGAACCGCTAGAAGACGCCATGTAACAAATTCCTTTCCTACAGAACGGACCTGGGCGAACAGAATGAATAATAGAGTCAGATGAATTCCTACTACCACTCCCTCCTTCACTCTCGTCCGAATCACTCGAAAACTCCGTCAAAAGGGAGTGGCCGTAGTAGGCCTTATCAAACACCACCCAATCAATGGTTCCATCTGGCCGCTTCGCATGCCTAACACTCTCCTTCCACAACCTACACCTCTCCTCCGAATTAGCTGGGGATAGCTCCCTACCCGCCTCATCGCACTCCCTAATTACCACCATACTACTGATTTAACGTAAAAAAAGAACGAGATCGAATAAGGTTACCTGGATTTAGACAAGTGAAGGATTGAGAACAAACTCGGGTTCCGAACGATCCGTAAACAGCAGGCGCAGCGATCCATAAAGACTGTAACTGTTTGAACGATTAGAAACGTTTTGGAAGAGAAAGACGGAGGCAAAGGATGGGGAAATGATAAAAGAAATCTGAAAGTAGGAGGAAAAGTAGATCCGTTTCGGTTTAAAGTAAAAAAGCCTGGGAAAACACGCAAATGATGTCACTTAAGTTGACACGATTTCCGAGAGCCGTTGCGATGCGAACACGTAGCGAGAGCGAACGGTCGCCTCACGTTAGCCGTCGGATCCCACTAAGGCGCGCCCTCAACCTGAAGATTCAAAGGGACCACGCCCACAATGGGCCAGTCCCGGCGCGGCGATCTAATCTACTCAAAGGAGCCGTTTCTACACACAGTTTAATCACTTCGCCTTGTACCAAGACTCGTGCTTGTTGGGCTAATATGAATACTCTCGTTGGGCTAGCGCCCATTAAGGCACTCAAAACAAAGGCACTCAAAACAGAAACATGGAGCTAGTACCCACGTTGGGCTAGTTCCCGTGTTGGGCTAGTACCCACGTTGGGTTAGTATCCGTGTTGGGCTAGTACCCATGCAGGGTTAAACACCCATGTTGGGCTAGCACTCATCGTGGGCGAGCACCCATGATTGGGCAAGCATCCATGTTGGTTTAGTAGTCGTAAAATTTTTTTCATATAGCTTCGTGACTAGTAAGCCCCACTTGCTGGGCAAAAGGTCATAGGCAAATCCCCCGTAAACAGTTTAATCACTTCGCCTTGTACCAAGACTCGTGCTTGTTGGGCTGTGGACCGTAGATCTCACCATCTAGGACTTGAGATCCTGAAGACAAGGGTGTGAACCCTTGGAATAAGGCTGGGCGCCCTCCAGGAGGGCGCAGGGCCCACTTTACAGTCATAAATAACCCTAGGTGACCTTCCTAAAGGGCACCCTCTGGGGGTGCCCTCAGCAGCTTACGAGGGCGCCCTAGTCATGGTCTTGGACCTTTACGATTTGGGCCCAAAACCATGACCGGGTAGGCCCAAGAGAGGCTACAAATAGTAACCTTGGGATCATTCCCAAGGCATGACCTAAACAGAACTTAGAAACCCTAGTTTCCATACATTGTACTCACAGCCACTACAATATATATATATATATATATATATATATATATATATATATATATATATATATATATCTGTGTGTGTGTGTGGTGAAATATCACATGTAAAATTATATATTAATATCAATTAATATCAAGGATCTGGGTCCAATATAAATCTTTTGGAACAAGCATACATAGCGCAAGCATATGGATAAATGATAGTGACAAAGTAATCATTTCTTTACCTTTGTTTTAGAGTTGTGCTTGGTATTTCTGTCCTTATGGCTTAAGTCAGTTAAAGTGAATGATTAAGCATGAGATTTTGGTTTGTCTCATCACCCTATTGAAAGCTTCACTTGCTGAGTATTCAACTGCTTCTTATGGCTTATTAATTAGATTCACATTTCACCTCCACATGCCATTTCTTATGACTTTACTTACCTCCGGTCGAACTATTGAAGAATAATCCCTCGACTGTTTCATTCCATTGAAGATGATTATATAACTGTACAACATCAATGCTAATTATGGACAACATCAATGCTAATCATGGGCCATGTCAATGCTAATTATTACAATGAATGTGGACATATATACATATGGTCTAATACACCCCCTTAGTCGAAGCGGGAGGAGGACGAATGTTGAGGCTGGAACGAAAATCATCGAACAGCGGTTTTGGAAGGCCTTTAGTAAAGATGTCTGCATATTGGTATCGTGTAGGCACATGCATAACATGAACTTGGCCGAGTGCAACTTTCTCTCGAACGAAGTGAATATCCATCTCGATATGTTTGGTACATTGATGATTCACGGGGTTTCCCGAGAGGTATATGGCACTTACGTTGTCACAATAGACCACAGTCGCCTTTGAGATGGGGCAGTGAAGTTCGAGTAGCAGGTTTCGAATCCAGCATGACTCAGTGACGACATTGGCAACACCGTGATACTCGGCCTCTGTGCTAGAGCGGGATAATGTTGCCTGTCGTTTGGCGGACCAGGAGATGAGATTGTCACCCAAGTAGACACAGTAGCCCGAAGTAGATCGACGTGTATCAGGACAGCCGCCCCAATCGGCGTCACTATAAGCACTCAGGTTGGTGACAGTAGAAGGTGAGAGATGTAGGCCGAATTCTTTTGTCCCTTGAATGTATCGTATAATGCGTTTTAGGGCTGCAAAATGCGATGTTCGTGGATCATGCATATAGAGACAAATTTGTTGAACTGCGTAGGAGATATTGGAGATATTGGAGAGCACCGGCAAGTGAACGGTAGAGTGTTGGATCATCAAATTTTTCTCCAGAAGTGGCACTTAACTTGGATTTGGTATCCACTAGTGTGAGGGCCGGATTACAATTCACTAAAAACTTTTGGTTGTTTGTGCTATCCCCACCTCCCGTCATCGACAACTCATAAACTCGATGCACGTTCCACTCCCTGTGTTTTCCTCGGCTATCCGTCTCATCATCGTGGCTTCCTCTGTCTCGACCATCCTCACGTAAGATTATCACGGCCCGTCATGTAACCTTCAATTAATCCGTCTTTCCCTTATCACATAACCCCCCTACACTGGCCGCTTCTTACTCCTTTTTAGACAGCGACCCATCCCCGTATATAACACACATTATCAACTCTCCGCTTGTATCTAACGACCAAACAATACCACCTCCTACTTCACCTCCTACTTCACCTCCTACATCACCCACTACTTCTCCTATGGCTCAACAGGTAACCACACCCGAACCCACAACTGTGTCCACACCACCTGTCCCCTCTCCCCCAATGAGAACACGAGCACAACATGGCATTCACAAACCCAAAGCCATTTTAATATATTAATATCAATTAATATTAATTGATATTAATTAATATCAATTAATATCAAGGATCTGGGTCCAATATCAATCTTTTGGAACAAGCATACATAGCGCAAGCATATGGATAAATGATAGTGACAAAGTAATCATTTCTTTACCTTTGTTTTAGAGTTGTGCTTGGTATTTCTGTCCTTATGGCTTAAGTCAGTTAAAGTGAATGATTAAGCATGAGATTTTGGTTTGTCTCATCACCCTATTGAAAGCTTCACTTGCTGAGTATTCAACTGCTTCTTATGGCTTATTAATTAGATTCACATTTCACCTCCACATGCCATTTCTTATGACTTTACTTACCTCCGGTCGAACTGCGGATTACTAAGACCACTGTCCCCTAGAAATCGGAGGTTAACCCGAAAAAAGAAGTCATTTCGACTTAATTGAAATCTTGGAGTAGGAATAAACAGTTCAAATGTGAGGGAGCGAGGTAGATATTTAAAAATTGAAATTACAACATGATACAAACATCTTAGTTTTGATGGGGCAACTGATCATACAATTCACTTTAACATGATACAAACAGTTTAGTTTTCAAATTACAATTGATAATTACAACATGATATTTTAAGAAATTGAACTATACCTAGTCACACTTAATTCATTTTAAAAAACAGCTTAGTGTCAATATGTTAAAAAAGAAAAGTAAGTTTCCCCCTTCTTCTCCTAAACTCTCTGTTCAAACATACCTTAACAGAAACATTGGTCCCTAATATTTTTGAAGTTTTCCAATAATTTCTTATATGCGGTTATTTGGAGGCGTACAATTCTTTGTACAGTTTGGTGAAGAGACAAAGATGTAATGAACGGTCTATTTTTTATATATTTTTTAATTTTTGAAAGGAGTCTATTTTCTATATTTCTTTTGCAAAATATTTCATTTGGTTTGGTCCTGTGTATAGGCCAAAAGTTATCATTAGTTTTAACTTCGTACAAAAGCATTGTTTGCTTTTAGTGCAAAATTTTACAAATAAGTTCTTCACAAATCTTAATTGAATCTAATTGGTTTTGGTTTAATTTCAGTATTATTTTTATTTTTTATTATCTTGGTTTCACATTGTGTATTAATTATCTTGATATTAGAAATATCTAGTTTGGGTTACCAACTCACCAACCCTTAAGCTTTGACTTCTTTGATGTTAAATCTTCAAGGATCTTGACATAAGCAGGAATATGAGCCAACACATCAGCAAAGGGAAAATTAAGTTTTAAATTAGCCAACATCTTCATGAACTTCCTTTTCACTATCATTTTCAACTTCACCCTTATAACTAATTTTTTTATATTCATAACTCTCTTCTCTATGTTTGACTTCTCCCTCATCTCTCTTTCTCCCACCCTTCGTGACTCTCACAAGGGTAATCACACATGTCTCATTCTTAGGATTGCAAAAACACCTCTACCTATGGTAGCCATTTGTGTGGAAATTTGGCCAATATAAGTCTCTAAGTTCATGATAGAAGCTTGATTATTCCTTTGGGAAGTTTCTTGACTCTTGGATATGGCTTCAACGTTGCCTTGATATACCTACATGCATTGAGAAAATGTTTCTTCTAGGCTTTGCTTTGCAGGCTAACCTTAAGGAGTACCTAGACGATGTTAAATATTATTATTATTATTATTGTTATTATCCTTCCAAGAGAAATTGTGATGATCCATCCAACTAGGATCAAAGGTGTTGGAATATGGATTTCCATGTTGCTTCATAAAAGTACCCGTATACTTCAATTGCTCTTCAGATAGAACTAGACTTGTAGGAAGACATTCACCACTTGTTTGACCTTGATTAAAAAAAAAATCACTGTCATAGTTAGCAAGAGTAATTCTTGGTGGTTTGTCCCCCATATCCTCTACTTTATATGAGAAATCACTGTCAGAAGGAAGTGGGATAACAATTTCTCTCTTAGCTTCTTCTTTCTTTTAGCCAATCGAACGACTTCCTGGAGATCTCTAGCAGTTCTTTCAATATCAAAGTCGAGCAACAAGGTACCTAAACTTTACCTCGCATAATCAAAACTAAAAAACCTATTAGTAGCACTGCATGAAAACAATAAAACAAAAGAACAAAAAGTAAATATATTTATATATATTTCTAATTAAAGCTTAGTTGCCTTGTTGAAATTAATAAACAATCCCCGGTGACACCAAAAATTTGAGGGAAAATTGGTAGAATACACCAAATAGCGCAACTAATAAAGTAATATTTAAAATCTTCTCCACATAGATTGTTATTTCTACTTTGCAATTAAATAATACTTAATTAAATTAGTAATTTGGGGAGATTTCAACAGTTGGTTTGCAATTAAAACTTTAAAAACTTGGATTAGAACGATGAAAGGCGATTATGATTTACTGAATCCTCTTTATGTTTTTGATTTGGTAATAATAGTTCGTTTAACAAAATATATCAAAATCAATTTCTAGGCTCAATGTCCAGTTTATCTAATATAGAACACTAATGTCTTAGGTGAAACTCAGATAATCAAATATTTTAAAGAACGTTAAATTCTAGCCATACTAATTAATTTCCTATGTCTAGGTAAATTAATTAGAGAACATTATACCTAATTTATGTTACAAAACCTAGTGTTAATAGCGAATTATAACCTAGAATTGATTCAAAGTTGACTAGTGAAAAACATTACGCAAAAGGTATAATGAATGAACATAGTTCTAATTACATTAATAGATATATCACATGGTTCAAATAGTAACATAGAGGTTAACCATTCAACCCAAATATAAAGTGTTTAGGTACTCATAGTAACAAAATACATATTCAAAGGTAAAAGGCATTACACATGCAAGATAGAGTGACTAACGATCTTCAATCTTGTTTCCAAGGGTTGAAAGCCACCACTTCTACTGCTTGGATCACACCTCTAGCCTTCAAAGTCGTCAAAATTTGTAACTCTTATATGTGGCTGAAAAATCAAACATATAGGCAAAATTTTGCGCATGCGCACAACGTATGACCCTACGCGTGCTGTTTTTATCTATGTGGCATCAGTTTTTCTTTTAGTATGTGTTTCGTGTTCACGCCAAAAACCTCCACTTTGGCTTTTCCTTCAGTGTGCATGGGGTGGACCATACCCCTGCGCGGAGTGTGTGCATTTAAGGCCTCCTTCCCTTGTTTTCTTCACTCTTCATGTAGATATTCACCTTTGACTTGCATTTAGGATTTGGGACAAAATTTTCCAAAGTTGTATGGTCTTAAAATATTCATTGTGATTAGTCTTAATGCTTCCATAACATCCACAAAGTGTCTCATGATTGGATCAACTCACTGGTCTATACCAAAAAAACTATGACACCCTATAAATGTGACTGGTTAGGGAAATAAGATGAACTACAATGAATTTAACAAAAATTACAGAATCTTTCCCAAAATATCAATAGTTCACTCTAATCCTCTAGAAAATCCTAAAAGAAAAGACAAAAACTCTTTAAAATACAAAAAGAACATGTTATGACGAGGATCCATCAACACTAATGTTCTTGTGTGAACTTAAGAGATGGATCACTTGAGGAGGTGATGTCTTCTTCCCGTCAAGTGTTGGTACTCTTCTCATCTTGCTGCAATATCATTCTCTAAATAGGGGGTATCTTCAAAAGACATTATAATGCCAAAGTAAGGAAGTGTGCTAGCATATGACGAATAATTAGTATATTAAGTGTATGACTGTATGATTATATTTGCGGGTGGCAAGATGGATGGATTGAATGAATATGGATTTGGATTGTAATGGATGGATCAAAAAAATTCATTAATTCATTAACAATCCACTAAAAATCTTTTAATAATCCAATCCAATCCAATGAACATAAAATCCAACCCAATTCATCCATTATTATATTATCAATGGATGGATATCCATCCGATCCATATATTAAAATATAATTTTTTTTTTAATTTTTTGAAACTTTTTTTTTTATTTCAAATAGATTTTTTCTTTTTTTTTTAGTGATGAAACCCCCTGATTTTCTATTTTACACTGACCAATATTGATTTTTTTACACAGCCAACCCCAATTTTTTTATAACCCAGGCCCAATATTGATTTTTTTAAACAAGCCAAGCCCAATAATTTAATATTTAAAAATATTGAATAATATATATTAGAATAAATAAATATAAATGTAGGGGTGGTGGTGGGTGGTGCTCAACGGCCACCGCCGGCGTTGACCACGGCGGAGCTCCGGCTATTCCGCGACAGTGGTCGGCGGAGCTCCAGTCAATTTTCGGTGACCCATGGCGGAGTTACGGTGGTCCGGCGGGGGCGGTGGAGCTCCAGTGACCGGTGGTGGTGCTCCGGCGGTGCGCGGGTGGTCGCTGGATTTAAGTTTTTTTATGTTTATTAAAATAATAAATTATTAATTATGTTAATAATTAAGTTAAAAATCCATAGTTTAAAAAAAATCAAGAAAAAAATTTATATTTTCAGATTTTTTTTTCCAGTTTTTTATTTCTAAATTAATTTAATATTTTTTTGTGTTTTTATTATTATTATTTTTTATATTTTGCTTATTTGAATTGATCCATTGGATTTTAAATGAATGGATTGAATCCAATCCATTAAAAATAAATTGTTTGATGGATTTTATGGTGGATGAATATGGATTTGGTGGATCAACTTGTCACTCCTAATTATATCTGGGGGACGTGAACTCCCTATTCGTAGTTTGATCCCAAAGTAGTACGCATATTTTGTTTCTATACTATTGAGTTTGTATCGATGTGAATGTGTTCCATGATGTTAGAAACTATAAAACATGCCAGTACTTCTAGAATATCGATGTGAATGTATTGGTTTTAAGAGATGACGTTGGGTGGTAGATTTCCATGTTATGTCATCTGTTATGCTGTGGTGAGCACATCATATATCCTTTGTATTATGACTTCACTACTCTTGCATATCCTATGAAGTTATAAAGTGATTCATCTTGATTCACATGATCATAGAAGCTTTAGTTGTCCAAATCATTCCATTCAAACCCTTGATTTATGGTTTTTGTATAATTTTAAACGATTTAATTTCATTGTATCATTGGTAAATGAAGTTGTTATCATATGTCACATTATTAAAGAAGTTGCAAAAAGTTGGTTGAAATATGCTTCCACCTTTCTATAGTTGGTTTATTTAACAAAACATGTTATTTTCAATTTTTAATATAAAATAAGACCAACAAGAAACACATCGATTAAATATCTAAGAAGGAGAATCCTAAAAAAAGTTGTATATGAAATTATGTAAGAAATTCAAAATAGAATGATATAAGTAGAAATAAACAATCTTACTAGACTAATGTATTTTTCTAATGAAGTAGAGGAAAATAATCTCCTCAAATGGATGGCAAACCTTTACCAAATTATATAAATTTTCATTGAAAAATTAGAATTAATTTAATAAGGTACTTTAAGGATACATGTGAAGACAAATATTAATTAGATAATTTATCGAATGTCATACAAGTTTGCCAATAATTAAATTACGAAAAATCCCCGTGAGCTTAGCTCAGTTGGTAGAGATATTGCATGTTATATGCAGGGGCCGGGGTTCGAACCCCAGACACCCCACTTCTCCACATTTAAAAATGTGTGAGCTCTAGCCACTAGGCTACTTGACAAAAAAAAATTACGAAAATACACCGTAAATTACACTAAACAGGGAGAAGGCCATAAATTTCAAACAAAAGGATATTTCTTTGGATTTTTTCACTACACATAACTGATCCGCATAAAAAAAATGTTGTAATCTTAATATATACAAATGGAAGAAACAGGTCTGCAAGCAAACCCTAACTAAAACCCTAAGCCAGCAGTAGACAAATTTATTGTTGTGTCCCTTGTTGGGCGCCAAACCAAGAGCAGTACACAGGAATTAGAAACCAGTTTTGCAGCTTTTTGTCACACTCTTTTCTCTTCCAATCAACCACTTCTCTCTCTCTTCCTTTCTTTTCCGCTCCCCTTCTTCTTCTTCCTCCCTCTTCCTTCTTCTTCTTTTTTTCTACAAACTTTCCTCTTTTATCTGAAATTTCTTCTCATTTTCATTTTTTTTTTCAAATCTCATGATATCTTCTTTAATTCCTAAAAAGTCTTAATCGATTTGGGGTTAAGTGAGTGAATTTCTGAGAGAAAAATTGGGTGATTATCCACATCCATATAAGTTACGGCCTTTGACAATACCAAATTTCAGTGCTAATTTCTTGCTACTTTAAGTATTGATGTTCCTTCAAAATACTAGATGCAACTTTTTTCTGCAACTCAGGATTAGGAAGACTCTGGAAAAGCTCAAACCTCCATCAGTGACAAAACTGTTGTTGTCTTATAATAGTGATCAAATGCTCGAGGGTTCTGCAACAATTTTTTTCGTTGTTTGCTGCAAGGTGAGCTTATTTTATCTCTCAGCTCAAATTATAAGCTTATTGTTAGAAACTTATTAGTTGCTGGAATTCTCTGTGCCATTTTTGTTAGTAACTCTGTTTGTATTACCTCCTAAGGTTTGAATCTAAAAGCTATTCCTAAATGTCTTTGGATTGTTTTGTTAAAAAAAATAACGTGGTTTGATTGTCCATGCTTTAATATTCTAACATGACTTCTGAAATTTGAATTGTTTTAATCCTAAAATTAATCCAGATAACTTTGGTGGATATTTATGGATAAATGATAGAATCTGAACCTCTCTGTGTATTGCCCTCATTTTCTTATATAACAGGATTGAGATTGATGCGACAACAGTTGCTTAGTTATTGAATGCATCATTATTGCAGTTATGCTGATTATGAATGGTAAGTTTCTCTAAATCGATTCATTTACCCTCTGTTTGGATTTCAACTCAATTTATTTACTTGCATGATAGCTTATGAAAACAACTTATAGCTTATATGACATCAATTTGAGTTTATATTAAAATAACTTATACATAAGAGCTTAATTAAGTTGTTTATCGAAACAACCACTTAATTTTTTTTTGCACCGTACATTGGCAAACCAAGCTTATTTTTTTTAAATTCTTTGTGCAGTAACAATGCAATGAGTTTTTTTTGCTAAGATTAAAAGGCAGCAACCGGAATTCAAAAATCCACGTTCACTTGGAGAGGTATAATCAGATATTGTTTCCTTCTTATTAATTACTGATTTTGGAATTAGATTTTGTTTAATTTAAATGTGTGTGTGTGTGTGTTTTTTTGTTTGTGCAGGCCATTATAAAAAATATCCATCCATCACAAATGGTAGAATCATGCTTTGTTGCCGGTCCTGGATTTGTGAATATTGTCTTATCAATTTTACATGATCTGTTCATGGTTCAAAAAAGGTTTGATTTCAACTCCATTCAAATCTCATTGTTTTCATCTAAATTTTACATGTTCTGTTCATGGTTTAAAGATCAATCGAATAAGCTTTATAATCAAAGAAATATATTAGCATAGTACATATAAGTAATTAGATACTTTTAGTTGATCATCGTCATTTTTAAGCTTAAAATCAGATTGATGAGAAAGAACAAAAAGAGTCTGAGGTTCTGAGTCTGAAGGTTCAGAGTCTGGGGTTCTGAGTCTGAAGGTTCAGAGTGCCATTTTTGTCTCTCAGCTCAAATTATAAGCTTATTGTTAGAAACTTATTAGTTGCTGGAATTCTCTGTGCCATTTTTGTTAGTAACTCTGTTTGTATTACCTCCTAAGGTTTGAATCTAAAAGATATTCCTAAATGTCTTTGGATTGTTTTGTTAAAAAAATAACGTGGTTTGATTGTCCTTGCTTTAATATTCTAACAGGACTTCTGAAATTTGAATTGTTTTAATCCTAAAACTAATCCAGATAACTTTGGTGGATATTTACGGATAAATGATAGAATCTGAACCTCTCTGTGTATTGCCCTCATTTTCTTATATAACAGGATTGAGATTTATGTGACAACAGTTGCTTAGTTATTGAATGCATCATTATTGCAGTTATGCTGCTTATGAATAGTAAGTTTCTCTAAATCGATTTATTTACCCTCTGTTTGGATTTCAACTCAATTTATTTACTTGCATGATAACTTATGAAAACAACTTATAGCTTATATGACATCAATTTGAGTTTATATTAAAATAACTTATACATAAGCGCTTAATTAAGTTGTTTATCGAAACAACCACTTAATTTTTTTTTTTGCACCGTACATTGGCAAACCAAGCTTATTTTTTTTTAAAATTCTTTGCGCAGTAACAATGCAATGAGTTTTTTTTGCTAAGATTAAAGGGCAGCAACCGGAATTCAAAATTCCACGTTCACTTGGAGAGGTATAATCAGAGTTTGTTTCTTTCTTATTAATTACTGATTTTGGAATTAGATTTTGTTTAATTTAAATGTGTGTGTGTGTGTGTGTTTTTTTTGTTTGTGCAAGCCATTATAAAAAATATCCATCCATCAGAAATGGTAGAATCATGCTTTGTTGCCGGTCCTGGATTTGTGAATATTGTCTTATCAATTTTACATGTTCTGTTCATGGTTCAAAAAAGGTTTGATTTCAACTCCATTCAAATCTCATTGTTTTCATCTAAATTTTACATGTTCTGTTCATAGTTTAAAGATCAATCGAATAAGCTTTATAATCAAAGAAATATATTAGCATGGTACATATTAGTAATTAGATAGTTTTAGTTGATCATCGTCTTTTTTAAGCTTAAAATCAGATTGATGAGAGAGAACAAAAAGAGTCTGAGGTTCTGAGTCTGAAGAGAGTATGAGGTTCAGAGTCTGAAGGTTCAGCGTCTTAGGTTCAGAGTCTGAAGGTTCTGAGTCTGAGGTTCTGAGTCTGAGGTTCTGAGTCTGAAGGTTCAGAGTCTGAGGTTCAGAGTCTAAAAAGAGGAAGAATTAACATTGGTCAAACTCACTAGAGATGAGATATCTCACCAACCATACAACAATACAAAACCAAGATACCTTGCTGTTTTGAATGACAAGAACACATAAAAATTGATATTGTTCGTGTTAAATGCAACTGTTCATTTAAGATTTATTCAAATTCCTTTCCCTTTTGGAATGGCGAGGAAGAATTTGAGGATAAAATAATTGTGGAGGAAACAACTTTCACTTGCACTCATTTGAAGACTGATAAGCAATACACCTAAGGATGTCAAATGATCAAGGACATGTTCAGTTTCATTTATATTTTTTAATATATGCTTTTACTACTTATTATTATGGACTTATAAATTTGGTAGTTTAGGCAATATTGGAGCAACGAGGACTAACACGTGAATAATTGAGTGGAGCCTTGATGATGTAGGAGATGGGTTTTTATCATGAGTCTTCGTCACTACGAACAAATGACGTGTAGTTGACAAAATTATGGACAACAGAACAAAATTATCATCAATGTATTGTTATTATAAACACAAAATGGTTGAATAGGGTCCTTGATGTGAATTTTGTTGTGTTGCGTTATGGTTGTTGATGTTAATTTGATTGAGGTTTGGTGTATTTTTTTGTGTGACAGTTTGAAGGAAATTCGTCATGGCGAGGAGATTGCTCAGTATGCAAATGGATATATTGTAGTGTGAAATGAGTATAATCCGTATTGAAATTCTGGCAGGTACTGATTCTGAACTAAAAAACAGAGTCTGAAAAACAATAGTTCAGAAGCGGAAAATAAAACAGACAGAAGATAAAGAACATAGTTATTCGTTAACCCAGTTCGGTGCAAACTTCACCTACATCTGGAGGATACCAATCCAGGAAGGAAATCCACTAAGTAGTATTAATTCTAAGACTCAAGTCACAGCCCCTGTTTTTCCAGCCTTATCACTTAATCACTACCCGTATAGACTTCTATCTAGGAACTCCTAGATATAAGAACCTACTTACTTCCCAATCAAGTAATCACAGCCCAGTGATTATCAGACACTTAAACAAACAAATACGAAGACACTCTTCAAAACAACAAAGTCACTTGTGCTTAAAAGCTTTAAGTGAATTACAACTCTATAACAAAAACAACCAACTCTAACAGATGAGTGGTACACAAAGACAGAGCAACAACTCACAGACTCAAAAACACTAGGACTCTTTTAATTATAACTTCTGGTTTTTTCAGTCAGGTCTTCAATAGCAACGTCCTCCTTAAATAGTCTTCAGCAGCACACATAATCCTGGACAAAATAATCTTCAAAGTTATAATTCTGAAATACTTTAGAAGCTCATAGAAGGAAATATATTTCTGAAATATATTTTGCAAAGATTCCTTTGAAAATATATTCATAAATAAACGAAACCAATCTTCAACAAGATCTTCACGCAAATTAAGCAGCCTTCTAGAAACATCAGCCTGGATAAATCTTCAAACAAATCTTCAAAAGATACTGAAAGCAATAATAAAAAAGAACGCAGAAAATCAGCTTCTGAAATGCAGCTTCTGAAAGTCAACAAAAGTCAGCGCCTGAACAGCAGCTTCTGAAGGTCAATAGAAGTCAACGTCTGAACAGTGCGTCTGAAGACCAGCTCTGCGTCTGATGAACAGTACCAGCGTCTGAAGACCAGTTTTGCGTCTGATGAACAGTACCAGCTTCTGAAACTTTTGAAATCCATTTTCCAGCTTCTGAAGACACAAATTAACTTCTGAGGACGCATTGCTTGCTCATTTTGATTTTACCAAACATGTAGCCAACCTTCAAATATCCAACACGTATATAGCTTATGTTTACGGTAAAAATATACCAAACTCATATTTGTTAATAAGTTTTTTGTTGTTTAAATTTGGTCATTTGGTATTTAGGTTGAAGCATTAAGTGGTTTTGTTTTGAGATTGAGTGTACGTCGTCATTTGGTAATCTTGAACTGGAATTGACGAACAACCCATAATAGTATTTATTAGTGTCGAATCAAAACAAAAATGGGGCGTGGCCAAGCGGTAAGGCAACGGGTTTTGGTCCCGTTATTCGGAGGTTCGAATCCTTCCATGCCAGATCATATCTATTCATGATATATACCTTTCCTCTTCTTTTTTTGTTCATAACCTTTTTCTTAAGTTTTCTCTTCTTCCAATGTTTATTTTCTTAACAACTGTTCCATTCAAAGCCTATCTTTAGTTTAAATGTGTAAAGATAAATTCACAATTTTTTCTTATCATATGATCAGACTGGTGAAAACCTATTTCATGTAGCAAGAATTGCAATGCTTGGTTGCAGGCATTGCTAAATATCTTCAATGATTTGTGAATGGAGGAATTTGGTACTCTGCTTCCTACCAAATCTTCATGTCATTTTCATAATTTGGATTAATTCTAAGATAAGTAAATTCCCACCACTTTTTTGTAGTTACATTCTTGATGACATCCACCTTTTATTGTAATATTTCTCATTAGTTTAGATAGTCTGCATGGTTAATATTGATAAGTAAATCTTCTGCCTTGGTTAAAGTGTTCCATAATAGTTAACTGGTGTACTCAAGGAATGATATCTCTTGAACAATGTAAAAATAAAATTGCAGAATTATGCAGAAATTTTTTGGTACTTTTTTTAAAGATTATTGCACACAAGCTTAGGCTTAGCAGAACTTTCTTAGCTGTCAAGTGCATTTCATGTCAAGTTGAGTACAATTTTTTTTGGCAATTAAAGTTACTTTATTGTTTATACAAATCTGGTTTGCTGTTGACTATGTGCAGGCCCTGTTTATACAACCAAAGAACTTTGCTTGGAGTAAACTCGAGGCCTCATTGTCCTTTCCAGCAAATATAATGTTGCTCATACGGAGAGGAAAACACTAACAGATAAGATACCCTTTAGATTAATTTTGTTGCTTCTTTCTTCCATCCGAACACACATTCCGTCAGGCCATGGAACAACCGGGGTATTTTGAAGTCACTTTGACTCGCTCTTGTGCAACTGGAGAATATTTGGTAATTAACGTAGAAATTTTCTTTATGTTTTTTATATCAAACACTATGCTATAACATAATTTATTACATTTATGTGTGCACATGAGCTCAGCCCAGAATTTGGTGGTTATGTTCGATTGACAGGTGTACTGGCTGTGAGTACAATGTATGAAAACTAGGGTTTCAGAGTCTGTTTAGGTCCTCCTCTGGGAATGATCCCAAGGTTACTATTTGTAGCCTCGACTTGGGCCTATCCGGCCATAGTTTTGGGCCCAAATCGTAAAGGGCCAAAACCATGACTAGGGTGCCCTCGTAAGCTGTTGAGGCCGCCCCCAGAGGGTGTCCTTTAGGGAGGTCACCTAGGGTTATTTATGACTGTCAAGTGGGCCCTGCACCCTCCTGGAGGGCGCCCAGCCTTACTCCAAGGGTTCAAACCCTTGTCTTTAGGATCTCAAGGCCTAAATGGTGAGATCTACGGTCCACAGCCCAACAAGCACGAGTCTTGGGACAAGGCGAAGTGATTAAACTGTTAACGGGGGGATTTGCCTATGACCTTTTGCCCAGCAAGTGGGCCTTACTAATCATGAAGCTATATGAAAAAAATTTATGAGTACTAGCCCAACATGGATGCTAGCCCAATCATGGGTGCTAGCCCACGATGGGTGCTAGCCCAACATGGGTGTTTAGCCCAACATGGGTTCTAGCCCAACATGGGTACTAGCCCAACATGGGTACTAGCTCCATGTTTCTGTTCTGGGGGCCTTAGTGGGTGCTAGCCCGACGAGAGTATTCCTATTAGCCCAACAAGCACAAGCTTTGGAATGAGGCGAGGTGATTTAAACTATGTAGAGAGAGAGTGACTTTATTGAGTGGTTCAGATCGCCAAGCCATGACTAGCCCAATATGGGCGTGATACCTTTTGAAGGTTTAGGTTGAGGACGCGCCTTAGTGGAATCTGACGGTTGACATGAGGCGACCGTTCGCTCTCGCTGACGTGTTCGCATCGCAACAGTTCTTGGAAATCGTGCCAACTTAGGTGACGTCATCTGTGCGTTTTCCCAGGCTTTTGTACTTTAAACTGATTCGGATCTACTTTTCCTCTATTTTCAGATTTCTTTTACCCTTTTCACCTCCCTTACTGCCGTTTTCTTCTCTCTAAATCGTCTTTCGTCGTTCAAACTGTTACAGTCTTTGTGGATAGCTGCGCCTACCATTTGCGGATCGTTCGGAGACCGTGTTTGTTCTCAATCCTTTTCTTGTCTAAATCCAGGTAACCCTATTCGTTCTTGTTCTTTTTAAGTTAAATCAGTAGTATGGTGGTAATTAGGGAGTGCGATGAGGCGGGTAGGGAGTTATCCCCAGCGAATTCGGAGGAGAGATGTAGGTTGTGGAGGGAAAGTGTTAGGCATGCGAAGCGGTCAGATGGAACCACTGATTGGGTGGTGTTCGATAAGGCCTACTACGGCCACTCCCTTTTAACAAAGTTTTCGAGCTATTCAGACGAGGGTGAAGGAGGGAGTAGTAGTGGGAATTCATCTGACTGTGTTATTCATTCTGTTCGCCCAGGTCTGTTTTGTAGGAGAGGAATTTGTTACATGGCGTCCTCCAGCGGATCAGAGCAGGAGAGTTTCACCGACGAGGTGCTTCGTTCAGAGTGCGTGTACATAGACCCCCAGCGAGTGGCGTTTTTTCGGAGTAAGCTGCATGTGTCCTCTACGAGATTTGAAGAGGATGTGGTCTTGGAACATTGTCGCCAGGTGAGAAAGTGTGCTTACAAAGCCCGAAGGGAATGAAGAGTGAGATGTTTCACATGTATACGACTGTTTTTGAGGATCTGGGTGTGAAGTATCCCTTCACGCCCTTTGAGGTTGACGTACTCAAATGTTTGAATGTGGCGCCTTGTCAGCTGCAGCTAAACAGCTGGGCGTTTATACGTGCTCTTGAGATTTTATGCGAGGGGCTGGGTTTCCATCCCTCAGTTGGATCCTTCTTCACGTTTTATGGCACGAAGGGGGTAGATAAGCTGTCTTGGGTGTCCATCAGTGCGCATCCTGGCAAGAGGTTGTTCCCGCCCTACGCCTCTCATTATAAGAATTGGAGACAAACGTTCCTCAGGACCCCGGGGACGAAAGGATTGTGAGGCAGCTGCTGTATGGGTTGATAGTAAGCTGAGGTTTCCCATATGTTGGACGAGTGCTCCGGCGTCTATCATGGGATTTGACTACGAGAAGCTAGACACATACGACCAGGGCGTCGTCTATTTTTTGGATAAAATGCTGCCCATGAACATCCGGGAGTTGTTGAATAGGGAAGGGGATGTGAATAGCTTAGACGCGTACTTACGTGAGTCGAATTTATTTATTTATGCCTATACTGTGCTTTTCTATTTTGTTGTCCTCTTAACTTTTATGTTTTCATTTTCTGTAGAGGACATGGCGCCCATGACTGCGGCGGAGAGGAAAAAATATCTCGAGGAAATGAAGGCCAAGAAGGCTGCTGAGGGGTTGGCAGCCACGGATCCTGCTGGACTCATCACACGCAAGCTCAAGAGGAAGGCTGATCATCCGCCCGAGTCTCAGGCTGAGTCCCTCATAGCGGCCACACATGATAAGGCGTCGCCTGGGAAAGATGATAAAGGGAAGGCAGTAACTGAGAAAAAAGGTAAGAAAAAGTCTTCCCCTTCCTCGATTAGCGCCATCAAGACCAGTGGATCGGTGCAATCTTTCTGGGATAAAGGTTTTGACTACGGTGCCTATGTCAAAGAGAGGTTGGTTTTAATCCAGAAGACGCGGAGGCGGGGAACCAGGGCGCTGTTCCCTTTATGATGAGGGATGTGGGAGTTCATTGCTTGCGGTCTATAATGCTCTTGGACGCGATGGATCGGAAGTATGAAGAATTGGTGCAGAATGAGGAGGCCCTTCAAGCTACGGTGAGGGCATTGGAAAAAGAGGTAAAGGAGGCCAAGGACGCGAGGGAGAGAGAAGTGAAGGAAGCCAGAGAGGCGGTGAAGCTTAAGTGTGATAAGCGCATCTCTGATTTGAAAATTGGTTATGCAACAGATCTTGCTGGGAAGGACGGGGTTATCGCTAAGCTGCAAAATGATGTCGCAGCTGGAGCGGAAAGGGAGGATCAACTTAAGGCTGAGGTTTCCGAGGCGAAGGGCGAGCTAGCTCTGAATTTCGATGCTGGCTTTGAACGGGCTAAAGCTCAAGTCGCCCTTCTGCACCCTGGCGTCGATCTTTCCACGCTTGATTCCTTTAAGGTTATTGTAGATGGCGCCCTAGTGGACGAACCATAATCTCACTTGTTGTAATTTTGATTTATTTTGAACTCAGTATTCTTATTTGAATTTGTAATGATGCATCGTTTTCCTTAAACTTCTCGTCTGTTCCTTTTATCTTCGAATTTATTCATTTTAGAAAGCACCTCCTGGGCGGTGGTCATTACTTGTGTTCGTTTCATAACAATGTTGATAATTGTCGGGTTGTTTCATTTGGCGCACGGCGCCTTAGGGCCCTCTTTAGAGGGTTGATGAATTAGGTGGCGATCTCTTTTTAAGCTCACGACGTCTTAGAGCCCTCTTTGGGGTTAAGGAATTAGGTGGCGATTTCATTTTCGGCTCACGACGTCTTAGAGCCCTCTTTGGGGTTAAGGAATTAGGTGACGATTTCATTTTCGGCTCACAACGTCTTAGAGCCCTCTTTGGGGTTAAGGAATTAGGTGGTGATTTCATTTTCGGCTCACGACGTCTTAGAGCCCTCTTTGGGATTAAGGAATTAGGTGGCGATTTCATTTTCGGCTCACGACGTCTTAGAGCCCTCTTTGGGGTTAAGGAATTAGGTGGCGATTTCATTTTCGGCTTACGGCGTCTTAGAGCCCTCTTTGGGGGTTAAGGAATTAGGTGGCGATTTCATTTTCGGCTCACGACGTCTTAGAGCCCTCATTGGGGTTAAGGAATTAGGTGGCGATCTCTTTTCAAGCTCACGACGTCTTAGAGCCCTCATTGGGGTTAAAGAATTAGGTGGCAACCCTCGCTGGGGTTCACGAATCAGATGGCGATCTCATTTCAGATTTGGCGTTGTTGATCTGTTACAGGCCATGTGAGTAATATAAAACAAGTGATATATATATATATATATATATATATATATATATATATATATATATATATATATATATATGTTAATAAGAAAGCGGGGCCTCATTAAAAACCCCCACTACTGCGGGGGAAAAGAATGCTCCTTGCTTCTTTTCTTTTAGGTTGTACAGAAATATCGCAATACATAAGATAAAAGACAAAGTAAAAATTAAAATGGTTTTGTTGACCCTCTAGTTCGCCTTTGAATTGTTGTGGCGAGCTTCTCCCTACTTTGTAGCTGAATCACGGACGTGCTTATGTTTGTGAAATCCCAGAATCATGTTTGTTCCCTTTGGTAGGTCTGTCTTGCTAGCTTTCTTTGTGAAATTTCCGGTACTCCCGGCAGGCGTGCTGACTGGCTTGAGTACATCTGTCTGCTGGACTGGATAAAGAGCGAGGCGACGACACACTTCGGCGGGGTGAACGCTAAGCATATCTGTCAGCTGACGAGCGGTAAGATTCAGATTTGTCTTTAGGGGCTTTGTTATGCTCAGCTCTTTATCCATCAAACTTTCCTTTGGACCTCTCGCTGCTTCTATGCATTCTTGCTGAAACTCTTCTTCTGGATTTGTGCTAACGATGTTCACCTGGTGTGCTTTTGGGTTGCTGGTTCCTTTCCTTTCTCTCTGCAGCTTCAAGCTATTGTGATAACATTCTCGTGCAATTTTCTGATCTGCTCTGATGGTGCCGACCCGTCCATTGTCCACCGGGTATTTCATGACGAGGAACTTAGTGGAAAGATAAGCGTCAAGGACGTTGAAGGCCGGGCGGCCTATTATGATGTTGTAAGAACAGGGCGAGTTTACCACTAAATATTTAATCTTGATGGTTTTGGCGCTGTTACATGTGCCGAAGGTTGTCTTCAAGGTGATGTATCCACGAACGTGTATCTGCGCCCACCGTGGGGCTACGGTAAAACTAACCTAGCCACCATCTCTGAAAGAAAGGCAGTCGATCCACGACCTCTGAAAATCACCAGAACGCCGTGAATCCACCGTGTTTCTCAGGAGCAACCCTGAAACCTCCGTATCAGCCGCGATTCACATATCCTCTTCTTGCGAAGCCGCCGGATATGGTGTTCAAAGTGTGGCGCTCACCATCCTTCGCCACATCTCTCTACTTTTGGGGGTCTTCGGGGGGACGCCTGTCTCCTTCTCTGCTTTCCTTCATGTATCCTCTTAGCCTACCATTCTGAATCAGCTTCTCAATCTCTCTCTTTAGGTGGATGCAATCATATGTGGTATGTCCTTTTATGCGGTGATACTTACACCAGGCTTCCTTGTCGTTTCCCATGATGTTTCCTCTCGGTGGTGGGGGTTCGGGGATGAGTCTAGAATGGTACACATCTGTCCAGATCTGCTCACGGCGAGTGTTGAGGGCCGTGAAGGATTCCGACAGGAGTGCGCGCCTATCTTGGACGTGACGCTCTGTCTCTGTGGGCGGGTGGATAATAGTTGTGGCGATGGTCGTAGTTGCTGGGGGCACGCTCCCTGGAATCCCTCGCTTTCTTTTCAGCATTGCTCTCTTCTCCCTTTATGTAATATTCCGCCCTGGACATGATCTCCTCCATGGAATCAGCCGGTTTTTGCGCCAGCGATTCGTTGAACTGTCCGGCGCGGAGGCCGTTTTGGAAAGCTCCCACGAACAGCTCCTGGTTCGGGTTCACGACTTTAATTGTGGCGTCGTTGTATCTTGCAAGATATTCATGGAGGGTCTCATTCGACCCTTGGCGGACGTTGAAGAGGCTGGTAGATGACACATTGTGGTGGCGACTAGCCGAAAACTGGTGTGTTAATTTGCGCGTCATGTCTTGGTAACTGACGACTGAGAAACGGGGCAAGTTCATGTACCATCTGACGGCGGCGTCTTTGAAGGTCCCTGCCAACAACTTACATTTGAGGGAGTCAGCAGCGCCGATGATGGCCATCTGGGTGTTGAAAGCTGTTACGTGCTCCACTAGATTGCTCTTTCCGTCGAAAGACGAAAGAGAGGGTGGCTTGAAGTTTTTCGGGACCGGCGCATTCCAAACTTCAGCGGAAAGTGGTTGTGGATCTGGATCTATTGACTTGTCCTGCTGGGACCCGTTCCCCTCAGCGTGTTGTTGTTGCTGGATTGTCTCCATTGTCGCTTGCAGAGCTTCGTTGTGGTCGCGAAGCTCTGGATTTGTTGTTGTAGGGCTTCCAAGACCGCCGGGTCCGCCATCAATGGTGACAATGACGGTCCTTTGGGTCGGTTATGAAGATTAAGATTGGTGGTTGAAGATTAGCGGTTAGGATCACGAATCTCATGGAGAGGATTGGTTTTTTGAACAAAGAACAGGTTGAACATTTGATTAGAGTTAGGGATGGATTTAGGGTTGAATCGCGGCTGATACGGAAGTTTCAGGGTTGCTCTTGAGAAACACGGTGGATTCACGGCGTTCTGGTGATTTTCAGAGGCCGTGGATCGACTGCCTTTCTTTCAGAGATGGTGGCTAGGTTAGTTTTACCGTAGCTCCACGGTGGGCGCAGGTACACGTTCGTGGATACATCACCTTGAAGACAACCTTCGGCACAGGTAACAGCGCCAAAACCATCTGGATTAAATATTTAGTGGTAAACTCGCCCTGTTCTTACAACATCATAATAGGCCACCCGACCTTCAACGGCCTTGGCGCTTATCTTTCCACTAAGTTCCTCGTCATGAAATACCCACTGGACAATGGACGTGTTGGCACCATCAGAGCAGATCAGAAAATTGCACGAGAATGTTATCACAATAGCTTGAAGCTGCAGAGAGAAAGGAAAGGAACCAGCAACCCAAAAGCACACCAGGTGAACATCGTTAGCACAAATCCAGAAGAAGAGTTTCAGCAAGAACGCATAGAAGCAGCGAGAGGTCCAAAGGAAAGTTTGATGGATGAAGAGCTGAGCATAACAAAGCCCCTAAAGACAAATCTGAATCTTACCGCTCGTCAGCCGACAGATATGCTTAGCGTTCACCCCGCCGAAGTGTGTCGTCGCCTCGCTCTTTATCCAGTCCAACAGACAGATGTACTCAAGCCAGTCAGCACGCCTGCCGGGAGTACCGGAAATTTCACAAAGAAAGCTAGCAAGACAGACCTACCAAAGGGAACAAACATGATTCTAGGAAAGTTAGATAGCTGAGTTAGTTTGAACAAAGGAATAAAGAGTTGGAGGTCAATGGTTCAAGTTTTACCGTAACCCCACGGTGGGCGCCAACTGTACTGGCTGTGAGTACAATCTATGAAAACTAGGGTTTCAGAGTCTGTTTAGATCCTCCTCTGGGAATGATCCCAAGGTTACTATTTGTAGCCTCGACTTGGGCCTATCCGGCCATAGTTTTGGGCCCAAATTGTAAAGGGCCAAAACCATGACTAGGGCGCCCTCGTAAGCTGCTGAGGGCGCCCCCAGAGGGTGTCCTTTAGGGAGGTCACCTAGGGTTATTTATGACTGTCAAGTGGGCCCTGCGCCCTCCTGGAGGGCGCCCAGCCTTACTCCAAGGATTCAAACCCTTGTCTTTAGGATCTCAAGGCCTAAATGGTGAGATCTACGGTCCAACAGGCTATAGCTCAGTACGACTGTATGGACCTCAAGGCACTGAGATTCCGTGTCTTATCTATAAGAAGACCATCTATGACGAGAGAAGTACAAAATTTGGAGCGGATTGGAGTGAATTCGTTCAGATTAATCGATTTGTGGAGAATGACACTCTTAGGATGAATTTTATAAACAAGGCAACATCAAATGTGATCAAGGTTGTCAAATTTTAGGTCCAAATATTGTAATTTAACTACTTTGTCTGCATTGTACTCCTGTGTTTGAGTATGGCTAGATTGTGTAACTCCTGTACAATTTCTAATATCTTTGTTATCATTTCATGGTTTTTTGTATTTCACATCGTTTTTATTTAATGTCTTTCATTTAAGCCTTGCCTCTATATGTATCTCATCATGAATCCGAGCGAATGCGCGGGTCGGCCATCTAGTTAGTGTCAATCATCCTCAACTTTTTAGGTTAGATTTAAAAAAGCCATTTGATTCAAATACTTGTGCACAATATATTTGATACATTCAAATTCTATATTTATTTTGTTCAATTATGTGTAGCTTTGAATCAATTAAAAATAACAATTCTACAAAAAATGAAGATAGTAGATAGTCAAAATGAAATTTATAAGGCAAAATCTGTAACATGTTTCTTGATTTGTCTTGTACTTAATAATAACAATAATAATAATTATGACATGCATAAATGAATGCCCCTTTAATTACAAACTAACAACTTAACAACCACAGTCATATGACACTTGGGTGAAAACACAAAATTAAATTACTCATTCATTTCTTCAATTGGAAGAAGACTCTCTTTATAAGTTATTGTCTTACCTGAAAATTTACCTCTGACAAAACTGAACTCCTCAACCATCTTTGTGCTTAAACTAAAAAAGATCAGTTGTCCATCTTCTTTCGTAAAGAATATATTCCCTTTCCGTCCTGCTCCAATAGGATGCACAATGATAGATAAAGGCCGGAAAATGAAGAGTTTAAACCACGATTCTTTCACACCAAATTCACCTAAAATAGATATTTGAAAAGTACCTAGATTTGCATCATTTGAAACCAAAGCAAGGGACCCATTTAAAACCATCAGGTCACTCAAAACAGATTCGAAATCAAAACTATCATCTTCTAAGGGTGTGAGTGTTGTTACAAATTCCTCTGTGCTCAGGTCAAATGACAAAACATATGCTTCATCATCTTCATCATCAATATCGTCACGTTCATTCCACCAGTGAACCATTCCATCTAGAAACATTCCGTTTTCTTTGTCATTTATAGGGGTATCATATTCAAGTTTCCTCCATGAGTTACTCTGTAGGCTATATATCTCCCAAAAAGGGTCGTCATCTATATTTCCTAATGACAATACATCAATGTCATGTTTTTGATAACACACCACCTGTCGAATTAGCTTATAGTCATTTGTAACACAATCATAGCCAAAACCATGTCGAAGTATATCAACATCCATATGTGGGACAAATTCAAAAGGGACTGGTAGGAATAACCCTGAATTCTTGAGTAGCTGGGTTCCACAATACAACTCTTGTATTAGGTTGGGAGTAATTAATTAGACATAAAATCCCATTAATACTACCAGATCCCGAAATATCAAATTTAGGTTCGTTCTCTTGAAATGGATTTGGCCAATCTAACTTGGTCGCATTCTCAAACCTTTCACCCAAAAGAGAATATAACACAAATTTATCATCAGTCACAGCCTGATGTAGGAGGAGAGATGTATCATCATAGTAAGAATGATTATTAGATACGAAGTTGTTGCGAAACAAGCTTATGAAAGAAGGGTTTTCAAACAAATTGGACCATGATTTACGTACACATCTAAAACGATTCAAAGATTTTAGAGATAAATTTGACAAAATTGATAGGGCAAGATCATCATGTATATGATTACTAACCTTTTTATTTTTTGCAATCACAAATTTCTCCATCTTCGCACTAGAAGAATGAGATGCCTGTTGAAAAAGAAGAAGATGTGAACAATGAGGAAATAAGGAGGCGGCTGATAGAACACGAAGAAATGATGTCATAAAAATTTAGGGTTTCTAATAGTGGGCTGGGCCATCTTTTTTTTTGTACGAGGGCTGGGCCATCTATATTCTTATGTAATAAACAAGGATAAACTCTAGTAGAATATAAGGAATAAACTATGGTGGTAAAAAAACAAACAAAATATATATATATATATATATAAAATGTAAACTTTTGGTATAACTCATTTACAAATAAAAAATATATGGTTAATGAGATTCACATAAGAACAAATCAATTGGGGAACCTAAGTTTAAATTGGAAGTGGAACAATTTTTTTTTTTTGAATTTATTTACCTCTCAGCCATACTCTTGATTACCTACGACCCCTTCAGCTAAATGCCGGAAGGTTAACACAAAAAAAAATATATAGAGACGATCTAAATGGAAAAAAATAAACAATTACAAAAAAATATTAAATAATTTGATAGTTTCTTTTGTGTGAACCGGATATCATGTACAACAGCTCCAAAGACTAATATAATTTAACAATATATTTCATCTCAAAATAAAATAAAAACTATTTAAGAAACTTAACACAATACATTTCAATAGTTTAAATTTGTTTGAAAATAGTTCCAAATATTCATACATATTTGGGGCGAAATTCAAAGATGATGAAAAATGTGCAATGGTAAGAATTCATTTGAAATTCGTTCGAAATATTCATATAGACTGTTGGGCTGAAAAAGTAGAAACTTATCTTTGGGTGGTTGACTAGTTCTCCTAAAGTTTGTCTTGTCATCTCTTTCGCTCTACTTTGTTTGCTTCTTCAAGGGTCTCACATGTATCATTTCTTCTCTAGAATCATTATTTTCTCGCTTTTGTTTTGGGGGGGGGGTGGACAGGATACTAGGAAATTTTTTAAATTGATTGGGATACTATTTGTTTGGATAAGGAGGCTTGACGATTAGAGGTTGGGAGAATGAGGGAGTTTAATACTTCTCTTTTATGGAAATGGTGTTGGAGAATGTTGGTGGATAAAGGAGGGGGGGGGGGGGGGGGTTATGGTATAAGGTTTTGAGGGCAGATTATGGTGAGAAGAAGGGGGCGCTTGAAGAGGGAGGTAGAGATGGTTCTATTTGGTGGATGGAATTGGTGCGGATCAGTAATGGTATTGAGTTCGGGGAGGGTAGTTGGTTTGAAGAGAATTTAAGGAGGGCGGTGGGTGATGGAGTTGATACTCTTTTTTGGTTTGATCCCTGGTTAGCTGGTTGATTCCTATATTTGAGATTGATAAAGTACACATAGTTATGTTTATGATTCAAAATCTCTAAAACAACTTTGTGGATTGATATAAAACGTATGAGGGGAATGGATTTTACTATCTTTTTGATAGGAAAATTTTATTTCAAGTTTTAGGACTTTGTATTGATATTTATGTGCCTCTAAATATGATTAAGTATTGCAAAGTTAACTCAATGTAATATCTTCCTCTTGCTAGCCTTTACGGGAACCGTATTTATGGATACTTATTGTTCTGGACCGGCCAGAAGGTCAATCCAACAATGACACATGGAGTAAAACGTCAACCACACCAAGGCGCATCCCTGAAGGAATACGCTAACACCAGGTGCTAGTCACCGCGCCAGAGCATGCCTCCGTGCATCAGACACCGTACACGTGTCCCCTAACCACCTCCTAATCACGACGCGTATCACAGAAACAGTTGTTCTCACGCACGCCTATATAAGGGTGAGTTAGCTTCTCCCTCAAGGTACGATTCACTTTACCCACACTTTTCACGCATTCTTTCTCAGTCCCAATACTGACTTGTTTGTCAGAGTGCTAACGTGCCTGCAGACACCTTTCGTTCCACCGCGAAGACTCATTGCCACCGTACCGGAGCACCTTCCACCACCGTTGCCTCCATCAGTTCCTCACCGGACAGATCACTTATGAAAATACAATAAGGCTAAGTAATGATAATTCTCATATGGTTATATTTGTTCTTTTTAACGTATAGGTTATAACTTATACATTATTTGAACGTTAATATAATTCTAAGAGATCAAATTAGTGTAGGGTAAAGACGCTTTATTGTCTAGACTACACGGTGATTATAGATGTGTTGTTGGCTATCCAAAAATATTTTTTCAATTTTGGAGTATGTTGAGTATGAAATTTTAAGTAATTGGATTTTATCGTATAACATGCTAGAAACTTTTGGAGTTGATTGTATTGTTGATGAATTTATATGGTTATATATAATTCATGTTTTAACTTTAAGTTACATGCATGTTGAGGGGAAAGACCTATGAAAAATAAAATAAAATTATAAGAGTGGGAGAGTCATTCTCTTAATATAAATCACTTGGTTCGAGAGTTTTGAAGGGGAAGGGAGGGAAGGGGAGGGGAGGGAATATTTTTAATTTGATGTGTTTGGTTCAATTTTTAGAAGGGAATGAGAGGGGAGAGGAGGGGAGGGGATCTCTTTAAAATTTTATTATATTGCCAAAATTATCCTTAGATTAATTTAAAATCTCAATATTATCTTTGTAACAACTTTTATTATTATTAGGTTATACTATCTTGTAACAACTTTTATTATTAAGTTATATTATCTTTGTAACAACTTTTATTATTATTAGGTTATATTATTGTTGTAACAAATTTTATTTTCATGTTATCTATCACTCTTATTTGTTATATGTAAAAACAAACATCATCGTATATTTAATTAAGTTTAAGGGTAAAACAGTAAATTAATTTTAAAATCCCTCCTCTCCCCATGTGAACCAAACACATTTTTAATTAAAATCTCTCCCGTCCCGTCCCGTCCCCTCCGCTCCCCTTCCCTTTCCTCACCTCCCCTCCCCTCCCCTCCCCTCCCCTCCGTTGAACCAAACGGACCCTGAATGTCGGGGTTATGAGAAGAAGAACAAAAAGAATTTTGTGAGTGATATTTATTTTACTTTTATTCTTGTTATTCTTGAATGTGCGCAAAGTTTTGAAATTTTTGAAACAAGGGAAATTAGAAGGATTAGAAAAGAAAAAAGTAAATCTTATGGGCATAGATTGTATAATTTTCTCCTTTTAGTAGGAAGATGTTGATAAATTATTAATAAAAAAAATATGCTTAAGATAATTTCATTATCCATGAGTATGTTAGAGTTAACCAGTGTTTTTTTTTTCTTTGAAGGAAAGGGTTAACGAATGCTATTTTATTATTATTTTAAAATAAAAATAAGGCATTAGAAGTGAAATAAATTACATGGTAAATATGGTTTGAAATTAGTGAACATGCCTTAAGGTAGCAATCTCGTGAATAACAAGTGGAATTTTAATTGATTGCGTTATTTATTTTATGAATTATATTATACATGATATTGCATGTGATATAATGAAAATATGAAGTGTATAAATTCATAATCTCAATGGTGATCATTTAAATGATCAATTATTTTTTTTTCTAACCTATCCAAATGATGTTGTCGGGATATCGTGTTTTTTTTAATAGTTGATCTTAGAAGGATTGAATAGTGTAAATTGGATCTCAAATAAAGACGAGGTAGAATCCATTGCGAAGTACTTATTTATGTCATGATGATGTGATATCTCTTGGAAATAAATAAGCAAACTATGCAGTAGTCAATTTTACTAATGGAATCAAAAGTCTCAGCTCTTGAATTTGCAGGTCAAGAAGCATAATAGTTGAAAGACTCGGTGTGAATGAGATACATTTGTCGAGGTGATCCGCACCTTCTAAATATTTTGTGATCAAAGCTATAAGCTATGTGACTAATAATAGTGTCTATGAGAGAAGACACAAATCCTTTTGTGAAAGGAACTAAAAATAATGTTATCTCAATGTATGTGAAGTGAGAAAAGAAAAAAAAATCCTTTTGTAAAAGGATTACCCAGGAAACTTGTCCTGGATACGTCAAGGGGATGAACTTAAAGCCTTGAGTGGAGGAAAATATGGTGGATACCCAATTTATGGTCAAACGAAGCCATATAAATACTCCTATATACACTACACCTTTCAACCCTATGGCGTGTGTTAGTGCTTAATGTGAGAATTGGCTTTTAGCTCTTAATGGATGCATGGTGCTATAGAGACGCACTTGATGTATCTACCTATGTGAGTGTGAAGGCTTAGACCACCTTCTATGAAAGACTTGGGAAATCTTTCCAGAGCACTCATGAGCAACCTAAGGTGATAAAGGTCTTAATTACATGAAAATAATTATCGCGGAGCTATCACAATATTTAAGGTAAAAGTGTGTGTTATGGGGGTCTCATCTTAAGTCTATTAAGTTCAAAAGAAATTCACTTTATAGACATATGGCGTTGCCTCACTTCACTACGTGTTAATTCTATCATTAGGACATTAATTAACACTTATGCATAAAAAACCTTTCCTTGCCGAGAACTCTTCTTTCTCTAAACCATAGTTTTCCTTGCTTGTCATTAGTGGGGGATTATGGATATAATGACAATCAAGTGTCCTTTACTCCTACAAATACGTGTCTCCTTAAAACCATATTACCATTTGGTTTTAATGCTTACGGTTATAATAAAAATTACCCAACCGTTCTTGGGACTTCATGGCCATTAATACTATTGATTTTTCTATGAGAATTGGCGACGGAAATTTGAGAAATTATTTGAGCATGTGGCCACTTGCACAATATATATATAAGCAAGACGTATGGAAACAATGGTAGGAGGAAAGATAAGTTGTCAAAAATCAAGTTGATTATTTTATATTATTTTCTCAATTATTTTGGGCATTGTTTGTGAAGCTCCAACGTAGTGGCCTCGAGTGCACGGGTTCAGACATATAGTTGTGTAAACCTTGGGAAGCAAAACCGGATATTGGATTGCACCGAAGGTCCACCGAAAATTTGCTTTCAGGACAATGGCTTTTGTCACGGCACAACAACTCTCTTCTATCTTTCCTATATATCCGAAATCTATTTCCTATTAATATTTCCAACAGATGCGACTTAGCTGGTCCTTCCATGTGATGTCTCAGATCACTTTTTTACTCATGCTAGTCTACCCCGAAGTTTTTCCCCCTATTTTGTTACTTTATTTCTAAAGTGGATTTCTCGCTCCATCTTGGTGACTTCTGTCCGATATCTCTTCTAGGATCCCTTTATAAGTTGGTGGTAAAGGTCTTGGCTGGGAGGTTAGTAGTAGGTATGAATAAAACTATTTCATCCAATTAGTCAGGGTTTTTCAAGGGGAGAACCTGGTAGATGGAGTAGTTGTGGTTAATGAAGTTGTTGATCTATCTGGAAAGGCTAGGCAGGATTGTTTGATCTTTAAGGTAGGTTTTGAAAAAGTTTATGATTCGGTGAGTTAGAGTTTTGTGGATTATATGATGTGAAGGTGGTGTTTTGATGATAACGACAGGTCTTAGATTTGTGCTTATGTGTTTTTAGGGCGGCTCTTATTTTTTGTTAATGGTTGCAGGCTAAGGAGATTAATATCCATAAAGGTATCATGCAGGGCGATCCTTTAGCCTCTTTCCTCTTTCTGCTTGTAGTGGAAGGGTTAAGTGGTTTTATAAATAAGGTGAAGGAGTTGATGGAGTTCTTAGGGTTTAAGGTTGGGTCAGAGGGGTTATCTATGTCACACCTTTAATATGATGATACTCTTTAGCCAATATGTGGACTATTTAAACAATCCTCTAATGTCTTGGTCTAGTGTCTAGTCTATGTGTTAACTTTTCTAAGAGTAGTATCATGAGTGTTAATGTGGGCACTAATTTTTTGAGTCATTTTGAGAGCTTCATTTGTTGTAGAGTATTGGGATTTATTCCTTTCTAGTAACTAGGTATGCATGTTGGGGCGAAACCTATGAGGGAAGGGACATGGGAACCTTTGATTGAGCTTATTACTAAGCGACTTGGGTCTTGGCGTAATAGGTTTGTTAGTTTGGGTGGGAGAGTGGTTTTAATTAACTATTCTTAATTTAATCCCCATCTTCTACCACTCCATGAAGATACATGTTAAGGTCTGGAAGAGGATTGTTCGGCCTTATTTTTTTCCGGAAACATGTTCCTTGTAACAACTTGATTTTTAGTATTAGATTTATTTATTTATTTATTATTATTTGTTTATTATATTTATTAATTGTTTATTTTGGTGATTTAGTGGGTTTTGAGTGATTAAGGGTATTTTGGTCATTTACTGGTTAGTTGCATTTTGTAATATGTTGGAAGTTAGAAATTTGAATTTTAGAGTATAGTGGTGAATTAGTAAAATGGAAGGTTTAAGTGAAGTAAAAATGTAGATAAATAATTATGTGATGAGATGTGACTAAGCCAATTAGTGGGAGCGACCCTAGCCCATTAATATTTAAAGAGAAATGTTAGTGTTAGTGTTAGTGACATTAGGTCATAACATTTTCATCAAACCTAAGAGGAGGAGGCTAGAGAGAATAGAATACAAAGGAAGAACTTGGGAAGAAAGAAGAGGGGGAGCTCTAGGAAGGGAGAGTTCAAGCTAGGAAGCCATAATTGTGAAGAATTAAGGTAAGGGAGAAGATTATTTTCACCATATGGGTTGTTAATAAGCAAATGGGTAGTTGGGTGTTTTTAGCTTATGCTTAAATTCGTGAACTTATGATTATGTGTGCTAAATGCGTGTTCCTTTTTTATGGTTAAATTAAGCATGTGTTAAGTTGATGAATTCATGTTGTTGTTTTATCAAAATCCATGTTTGATTATGTTGTTTTGGTAACTTTGTGAATTTTGATGAATTTGATGAAGAACATGGTAATTGATGGTGATTATGTTTAATTAAGTTGATTTTGAACATGAGTATGTGTTTAGTTTGTGAATTCGTGAGATTATGATGTTTGGCTATATTGAAGTTGTTGTTGTTGTTGTTGTTGTTTATGAGAATTTTGATTAAATTGGTGGAAGTGATTAAGTTGTTATTGAAATGAATTAAGTTGATTCATGCTAGTTGAATTAATTGATTTTGATTAGGTTAAGTTGGAATGAAAGTTGGAATTGTTGTTGTAATGTCCTGTTTGGATAATTAAGTTGTTTTGGAAAGAAATGGGTTTTTGAGACGTTAATTGAATTAAGTTGATTAAGTTGGAAATAAGAGATTACATTAAGTTGCTTAAGCTGGAATAAATTGGTAATAATTGGATATGACTGGTTTAAAGTTTTGGGACACATTTGGTGCGAATTGGATCGAAAAACTATGTTAAAAAGGTATTTTTGCGAAAAACACAAAAATCAGAAAAATCCTGTCATGGCGCATGCGCACGACCGTGCGCCTCTGGGGCACAGACCATGTGTAGCTCTCGACGTTGGTCAGCACGACCGTGTGCCTCCTAGGCACGACCGTGTGACCCTGTTTTGTGGGGAAACCCTATTTTTTTGTGACTTTTTGAGGTATCCAATGCACATGAATGGTACCCAAACCCTTAAACTTGATTAATAGGTGTTTAATGATAATGTAATGGATGTATTAACTTGGACTTAAGTATAAGAAAGTCTAGAAGTTAATTGGTTAGAAACGGACTTGTAATTCGTCTTTAAAATGAGTTATGATTTGGATGTAGACTTAGTAATCAAGTGAATGGTTAAGAATGATGATGAGTTAATAGGTTAAAGTAATCTTGATTGATTGGATGTGTGTTGTGAGTTATGTGCATGGAGTTAAAATGAAGGTGTGATGTTATGATGTAATAGCATGTTATGTGATAAGTGACATATGAGATATAATAAGTGACAACGAACTGATGATCAAGTGACGATGATCATATATATGATGATGTTGATGATGTTAGAGTCGAGTCATATGTATGTATGTATGTGATGTTGAGTCATAATGTATGAACATGCATTCATTCATGAGTCAAGTCCAGTGACGATGAGATCCCTCGGATAAAAGAACTCTGATATCCGACCTGGTACCACATGCATGTAGAGTCTTTTAGGCACATTGCATAGACATGATGAGTTGTATGTGGCAATGTTTGGTGTGAACTTGTGCATCTAATTGCTAGTTATGTAATTGATGATTGTGATGACATGAAGTTGATATAACTTGAGTTGGCAATTGATTGTTGCTAAGATATGTGATGTTTGTTTGAGAATCTTGCTTTGAGTATCCTTGCAACCAAGCTTATGATTGAATGTGAATATGTTATGCATGTTTTGTAAGTTAAACCAGGCTTTATTGATATATGATTATATGATGATGATGTTGTTGTTTTGTCTGAACTTACATTCGTTTATTAATCCTTTATGTTGAACATATATCTTACCCTCCAGTGACTTTTTGTTCGCCTCATCCTTGTGATGTAGACATGCAGGTTGAGGAGTAGCTCTTGCTGTGAGTATTGATGAGGACGGCGTGATGCCTACTCATGTTTATTGCTTTCTTGAGGACGTCTAGATTTGGAGCACTGATCTAGGACTTTGGGGATTTCCTTTTTATGTTGATTTTGATGTTATTGGATCTTTATGATCAAACTGTTGTTGATATATTTATGTTGAGAGTTTTATGTTATGATCTGAGACATGACATTTACGATATGACGTGATATGATTTTATTTCGCTATGATCTGAGTATAATTGATGAAGTTTTTATATTGAAGAATTTGTATGAGATGTATGTTGAGTAGTAACACCTTGATGTATGATAAATGCGTGATTTATCTTTTATAAATGTTTCTCGGGGATCGGGATGTTATATTCCTCATGATTGTTGTTATGTTCTTTTTTCTTAAGTTGAATATCTTTTAGGGGGAAGGAATAACACTATCAACCTTAGCAATAGTAAGTGATTTTTCACATGATTAGACTTTCATAGTTTTGTTAAATTTGTTATTAGAATCAATTATGATCTCATCCAATATAAGTGATATTTTTTTATCTAAGATCATGGTCAATAATCTCATAAGTAACATCATGCAATGCATAGTGAAAAGAAGTACTTGCCTTATTGGTGTCTATAGGCTCCTTGATGAAAAGAGGCTTGTTATGTAGGTTATTGTCTTTCTTGCCAAGATTTCTTCACAGGTTCTTCGAATTTCGTACCTTTATACACTTTCATTTTTTCCAAAGGTTTATCCACAACATTATTCGGCTGTTTTTTGTTCTCAACTATAACTGGTTCAGAAATGTCATTGTAAATATTGAAGCATCGGTGTATTGAATTTCAGCAAAGATGTCATTTTTGCAAACAACACTTTAACATAAAATGAAAAACCCTCACATTCAACCAAAATATCTTAAAAGATATGCTCAGAAAGATCGAAATCCACCAATATCCATCCATAATGACTAAAGGTTTTGTTTCTTGCGGCCTTGTCCATTGTGAACAATGTATCTACCCCCGATGCAAGATCATACAATAGCCTCGTTGACCAACAATCAAATGGATATCAAGGAGATGACCTTTTGGTACTATCACTTGGTTAGGTAATTATTATTTTATTGTAGTTTGTCAAATTGCAAGTAAATTCCTTGATGACAAGGAATGATTCAAGCTTGGGGATGTGATGACATGTTGTAATTACATGGTTTTTTAGACTTATTTTGATGTTTTTATTGAGTTTGTAGCATTTTTAGATAACATGGAGGTACAAAAAGCAGAAAATAGCAAGAAGTTGAATTTACAGCAATCGTGTCACGATTTTGGCATCATGACATAATTTCCAAACCAGAAGAGCACATTTGCCACTGCCAGAAAAATCGTGTCACGATTATGGCATCATGACACGATTATGAGGAGCGTCAGTTTTAACTTTTTCATTAAATGAGGTAACCGTGTCACAATTTTCAGCATCGTAACACAGTTTTTTACGCCCAAAACCTTTCCTATATAAATTGAACACGTGTTTGAGAAAAGGGGGCTGAAATTTGGAGATCTGAAACTACATCTTGGAGCTGAGATCGAAGATTGGAGAGGTGGCTTGTCATCAAACTAATAGTTGATTCTCATGTATTTAATGAATCTTTCTTTGAATTTAATGATTGTATTTTCAATTATGAGTAGCTACGTTCTTAATGATTAGGTCTGAAGATAAATCTTGTTTGATCTGTTTGAAACATGTAGGATGTAAAACACTATCTATGATAATGCAATTCTAGTCTTTATTCAGTTAAATTGCTGCAATTAGAATTGTATGTTTCATTCCTTTTATCCTTGAATTTGACGTAGCACGTGATTCAGAAGAAGACAAATTGTATTTGGTTAGATCCTGAAAGCGACCCTTCTCAGAAGAAGACAAAGCTGACATTCAGAGTCTGGATAACTCGGATTCTAGATGACTCAAAGTCTGGGTGACTCAGATTCTGATGATCCAGAGTCTGATCTTCATTAGCTTCTAGATGAATTCTTCACTTCTGATGACAAGGTTGTCTTCTGGTTTACCTTGCTTCAGATCTTCTATAAAGTCTTTAGCTTCTCTTGTGCTTCAAATGCTCTTATATATTGAAATTCTGGCCAGGCAATACTTAGGAGATTTCAGGTTCTGAACCAACACAGGTTCTGAACAAAGACTCAGCACAATTTAAAGCAGATAAATAGCAGAAATAAAAAGTGCAGGAAAGCTAAAGAACACACAAGGTTTGTTAACCCAGTTCGGAGTAAACACCTCCTACTCTGGGGGATACCAATCCAGGAAGGAATTCCACTATAGGAATTAATCCTTATGACTCAAGACACTGACTCCCAGTTCCCAGCCTAAGCAATTAACTTCCTCCTAGTCTTGAATTCTACCCAACACGTTGAGTATTAGAGACCACTAACTTCCTATTCAAGTAACAAACCTGTTACTGAAACCCTTAATAAAAAAAACTCTGTTTTTCAGAAAACTTCAAAAACACAACTTCATTCGTACCTAGAGGCTTAGAATGAATTACAACTCAATAAAACTCTAAACCAACTCAAAACATATGAGTGGTGCACAAAAATAAAGCAAAAGCTTAAAAGACACTAAGACTCAATTCTCTGATCTTAAACTCTAAATTCGTGTGTTGAATAGCAGCAGCCCTCCTCCTTATATAGCCTTCAGTCTTGCAAAATAAAACTAATCTTCTGATTTGATTTGTTACAGAAATAAGATTGGTCCAATAATGTAACAAATAAAACTGTTCTGAATCTTTTAAAGATTATAACAGGAAAATATGAATTTCATATCTTTGAACCAAATCTTCAATAAAATCTTCTTCAAATCAACCAGCAATCTAGAAGCTTTAATTCATAATAAAACCTTAGCATATCTTGCAAAGATTCGCACAAGAATAACTTGAAAATATGCAGCTTCTGATTAAGTCAACGAAAGTCAACATGAGCATCAGAACCTGAATCAGCTTCTGAAGTGCTACAGTGCTTCTGATGAGCATTCAGCTTCTGATGTAAATTTCTGCTTCTGAATGGCTTCAAAACATAAAGCTTGCAACTGAAGAAATGTTCATCATAAGGAAAGGCTTCTATTCCATACTTTGGTTTTGCCAAACAATGCAGCCAACACTTAAAGACTCAACATATATGTTCAGAACTAGATAAATGTTAATCTATGGTCCTGCACACTTAAACATATATTAGCATATCAGATTGTTTTTCAATACTTTGTTATCATCAAAACTTTAGAGGCATTGAACAAATCCAATTTTGTTCCAACAAAGGGTAACAGAAAGTAAGGGGATCTTCAGGAAAAACGGGAATTGATCATTCTGGAGGCTGAAAAAGTTATGGTGAAAACCTATAGAACTACTTAAAAAATTTAGTGTAGTTGGGTGCTAGGATCTTCAAGAAGGCAGAAGACATTATGAGGATTGAAGAGGTAAAAGTGAAAGCTTGTGGGACATTTGAAGGCAAAGTGGAGAAGTGTTGAAAAGTGTCCTCAAATCCTTTTATTGTTGTGATTATGCCATTTTGTGCCTAATCGCAGGAGACTTGTTAGAGGCGTGTTAGGGTTATTGTTTTGCACCCATGTAGAGCTTGTTTACACTCTGGCGGAAATGTGTGGGCATGTCTATAAAAAGATAGTTTCAACACACTTTTATGTTTGGAAAAAGGAAAACCTGGAGAGACCAAAATAGGGATTAATAGGCTAAAGGTTGAGGGGTTTTGGGGTAGATTCTAGGGTTTGGAAATACTATTCAAACACCTTGGGTGTGAAATCATTGAGTCTCTTAGCCATGGGAAGAGATTCGGGAAATGGTAGAAATTAGGATTTACGGTTGAAAGCTAATTTCTTGTAACGTTTTGATTTCTTTTTGTAAAGAACTCGTTGTCAGTGAATTAGAGAGATCTCTCTCCTTCAATCTTCATTATAATCAGCTCAGCAATGAAGAACTCCACAATAACATATCATAGCAATCAGTTTAGGCAGCGGACAAAACACTTTCTGAGCTATGTTAAACAACATCTTCAGCTTCTGACTCCTGAAGCACACATAAACCAAGTACTGATCATCACAATCATGGTATCAGAGCTACTTCAAGGTATCAGAGCTACTGATCAACTCCTGATCATCACACATACTCCCCCTGCAACTCAGCATACACTCAGCATACATCAAACTCCCCCTTACTTCTGAATTTATGGTATCAGAGCATATCAGAGCCAACACTTCAGGAGCTGCACAAATCTTCTTCAGGACCACTACACTTCAGGATCACTACATCACTCAGGAATATAACAACCTTGTACTCCCCCTGAGACACATACTCCCCCTCAATAACATCTTGACAGCTCTTGTTGCATTGGTTCTGAATACTGAGCTTCACACATATATAACTTCTGAATAACAACACTTTGCATAAGACTTTTGGAATCAGAGCCAACACATTACATAGGATTTTCTCCCCCTTTTTAGCCATAAAATTCTGACAAATCATAGTCTTCAAATAGGGAATAAAATCAAAACAGATAGCACAGATCCTTGAAAACATATCAGATTCAGACTCAGGTTCAGGATCACACTCAGCATAAGCATAACTGGCAGGTACTCTATCTTCCTCACATCCAGTTTGCAGTGATTGCTATAAGTCTTCATGTAAACACACACCTAACTTACTTCTCAGATTCTCAAACTGTTTAGCATCCAAGGCTTTTGTGAATATGTCAGCAACTTGTTCTTCAGTAGCTACATGTTCCAGCTGAATAACTTTATCCTCCACAAGGTTTCTGATAAAATGGTGTCTGATATCAATGTGTTTAGTTCTGCTGTGCTGTATTGGATTCTTAGAGATGTTGATTGCACTCAAATTGTCACAGAACAATGTCATAACACCTTGTTTCAAGTTGTACTCCTCCAGCATCTGTTTCATCCAAACCAGTTGTGAACAACTACTCCCAGCAGCAATATACTCAGCTTCAGCAGTTGACAATGACACACAGTTTTGTTTCTTGCTGAACCATGAAATCAAGTTATTTCCCAAAAAGAAACAACCTCCTGAGGTGCTCTTCCTGTCATCAGCACTTCCAGCCCAGTCAGCATCACAATATCCCATCAGTTCAGAACTTGAACTATGAGAATACATGATTCCATAGTCACTTGTGCTATTCACATACTTCAGGATCCTTTTAACTTGTGTCAGATGACTCATCTTAGGATCAGCTTGATATCTTGCACAAACTCCAACAGCATAAGTGATATCAGGTCTGCTTGCAGTTAAATACAATAAGCTCCCTATCATGCTTCTGTACTGACTTTGATCAACTGATATTCCTTGTTCATCTTTGGTTAGCTTTAGATGAGTAGCAGCAGGTGTCTTCTTATGAGCAGCTGATTCCATTCCAAACTTCTTCACTATGTTCTTGGCATACTTACTTTGAGAAATGAAGATAGTATCTTCCATTTGCTTGACTTGTAATCCAAGAAAATAAGTCAGTTCACCAACTAAGCTCATTTCAAATTCTGACTGCATCTGCTGAACAAACAGTTTGACCATCTTCTGAGACATCCCTCCAAACACTATATCATCCACATAAATCTGAGCAATCATCAGACTTCCATTTTCATCTTTCACAAACAGAGTCTTATCAGAACCTCCTTTTCTGTAACCTTGAGCAACAAGAAATTGAGTAAGCCTTTCATACCATGCTCTTGGTGCTTGCTTCAATCCATATAAAGCCTTCTTCAACTTGAACACATGATCAGGAAACTTAGGATCCACAAAACCCTTAGGTTGTTCAACATATACTTCTTCTTGCAGATATCCATTTAGAAATGCACTCTTCACATCCATCTGAAATAGCTTGAACTTGAGAATGCAGGAGACACCCAACAGTAGTCTTATGGACTCTAGTCTGGCCACTGGTGCAAAGGTCTCATCAAAATCAAGTCCCTCAACTTGAGTATAACCCTGAGCAACCAACCTTGCCTTGTTTCTGACTACAGTACCATTTTCATCTGTTTTATTCTTGAATATCCACTTAGTCCCAATCACATTCAGCCCTTCAGGTCTTGGAACTAGATCCCACACTTCACTTCTTTTGAATTGATTCAACTCATCTTGCATTGCTTCAATCCAAAATTCATCAGTTAGGGCTTCTTTCACATTTTTAGGCTCAAACTTTGACACAAAGCATGAATCAGTAGCAGCAGTATCTGATCTCCTGGTTCTGACACCTTGATCTAAGGTTCCAATGATTAAGTCTTTAGGATGATCCTTCTGAACTCTAATTGATGGCCCTTTACCATTAGGAACTTGATCTGGTTGGTCTTCTGCTTCTTCAGACTCTGAATGCTTTTCTGCTTCTGAGGTTTGTTCTTCGGATACTTCAGATTCTGGAACAACTTCAGACTCACTTCTATCTTTCTCAGCAGTCAGATCATCAATTACCACATTAATGGACTCCATCACAACTTTAGTTCTTGAATTAAACACCCTATAAGCTCTGCTGTTCACTGAATAACCCAGGAATATGCCCTCATCAGACTTAGGATCCAGTTTTCTTCTGTTTTCCCTGTCAGCCAAAATGTAGCATCTGCTCCCAAACACATGGAAATACTTCACAGTTGGCTTTCTTCCTTTCCATAATTCATACAAGGTACAAGTGGTTCCCTTCTTCAAAGTAACTCTGTTGTGAATGTAACAGGCAGTATTCATTGCTTCAGCCCAAAACATATATGGCAGCTTCTTTGCATGCAGCATAACCCTTGCACATTCTGCTAAAGTCCTGTTCTTCCTCTCAACTACACCATTTTGCTGAGGTGTGATAGGTGCAGAGAATTCATGTTTTATTCCTTCAGAAGCACAGAATTCTGAAAAACTCTTGTTTTCAAATTCTTTGCCATGATCACTTCTGATTCTGACAATTCCACAGTCCTTCTCTCTTTGCAATTGGGTACATAAGTCTTTAAACACTTCAAAAGTATCAGACTTCTCTCTAACAAAGTTGATCCATGTGAATCTTGAGTAGTCATCTACCATTACAAACGCATACCTTTTTCCTCCAATACTTTCTACTTGCATAGGCCCCATTAAATCCATATGAACAAGCTCTAGTACTTTGGTAGTTACCTGGTGAACTAAACTGGGATGAGACTTTCTTGTTTGTTTACCAATCTGACAATCACCACAAACATTGTCCTCATTGATCTTCAGATTAGGCACACCTCTGATAGCTTCAGTACTTAGGATTTTCTTCATGCCTTTCAGATGCAGATGTCCCAGTTTCTGGTGCCAGAGCTTGACTTCCTCTTCTGAGCTCATAAGACAAGAAGTCAGACTTCTTTCTTCTTCAGAAACCCACAAATAACAATTGTCTTTGGATCTGCAGCCTCTCATCTGAATCTTATCTTCCTGATCAGTAACAATACACTCTAGTTTGTTAAAATTAACCTTCAAGTCCTGATCACAAAGTTGGCTAATACTGATCAGATTTGAAGTTAATCCTTCCACCAGTAGCACATCATTAAGTCTGGGCAACCCTTCTCTGATCAAATCACCAATACCCAGAATCTGACCTCTCACACCATCTCCAAATGTCACATAACTTCTGGAGTATGATCTGATATTGCTCAGCAGCTTCTTCACACCAGTCATGTGCCTTGAACACCCACTATCAAAATACCAGTCTTCTTTTGAAGTTGCTCTCAAAGAAGTGTGAGCTATAAGGCCTACATTCTGAACTTTGGGCTTCCATACCTTCTGAACATTGTGTCTGGGGGCAGCTGGTTGCACTCTTCTATACTGAAAATGCTCAGGATAGCCATAAAGTTTGAAGCAGAATGGTTTGATATGCCCTTTCTTTCCACAATGATGACAAATCCATGGATGATTTCTCCTCCTTCTGTTTCTGAAAAATTTCTGGGACTGCTTCTGAGGTAGCATCTGAACTTGCTTCTGACCTTGCATCTGAGGTCTTTTCTGAGCTTGCATCTGGGATTGTTTCTGAAGTCTCATCTGAGATGCTCCAATCATAGGATTATCAGTTTTAGTGGCAGGAACAAACTCTTTAACAAGAATCTTCTGTTTGGAGTTCTGAGTCTGATCATCAAAGCCTAATCCAGTTTTTCCTTGTTGTTGAGCACCCAAAATTTCATCCAACACATTAGTAGCAGTATTCATCATTCTAACCTGCTTTTTCATATGTTCAAGTTGGGAATTTAACTGGTTCACTTCTTCTTTCAAATCTGAATTCTGCACTAACAATTCACCTTTTTCAGCCTCCAATTGTAGAATAGTCTCCTTCTGATCCAACACTTGTTTGCAAACCTCAGCACTTCTGGTATACAGCTTCTTGTAGTTATCAGCTAGTTCATCATATGAGGTTTTAGCAGCTTGAGACACAGATGAGGCTTCAGACTCTGAGTCAGACTCTGAAAAAGTCTCAGACTCTAAAACAGCTTCCTTCTTCAAGATAGCTCCTGATCTCACTACCAGACCAGTATCACACA
This sequence comes from Medicago ruthenica, assembly GCA_018208015.1. Lineage (NCBI taxonomy): Eukaryota > Viridiplantae > Streptophyta > Magnoliopsida > Fabales > Fabaceae > Medicago > Medicago ruthenica. The sequence goes on along the minus strand of CM031377.1, from coordinate 83,158,481 downwards.
TATCAGATTCACTAACATCATCATCTTCAGAACCATCATCAGACCATGAAATAGCTAGGCTCTTTTTCTGCTTCTTGAGAAAAGTGGGACATTCAGACTTGATGTGTCCATACCCTTCACACTCATAGCACTGCACACCTTTAGCTTGGTTACTTTTCTCCTCAGACTTGGTCTTCTTCTCATCAGTTTGTTGCTTTTTGTTATTGAATCTGAAATTCTGACCTTTGGCTTTGGCTTTTCTGTTAACATTCTTCAGAATCTTGTTAAATTGTTTTCCCAGCAACACTAGAGCTTCTGATAAGTCATCCTCCTCAGACTCTTGTTGATCATCAGTTTCAGAGTTCACAGTAAAAGCTACACCTTTTCCTTTCTTATCAGGCTGTTTGCAGAATGCAGTTTCAAAATTGAGCAAAGACCCAATCAGCTCCTCAAGCTTCATAGTGGTAATATCATGAGCCTCTTCAATTGCTGTCACCTTCATATCAAATCTTCTGGGCAGGGACCTGAGGATTTTTCTCACTAGCTTCTCATCTGACATCTTCTCCCCAAGAGAATCAAAGGAATTAGCCATATCAAGTACATTCATATAGAAATCCTGGATATTCTCATCTTCCTTCATCTTCAGATTTTCAAACTTAGTAGTCAGCAGCTGCAATCTGGACATCTTCACCTTAGAAGTTCCTTCATGAGTGGTTTTCAGAATTTCCCAAGCATCCTTAGCCACAGTACATTGTTTGATAAGTCTGAACATATTCTGATCAACACCATTAAAGATAGCATTCAAAGCTTTTGAATTTCCCAGAGACAAGTCATCTTCAGCTTTGGTCCATTCCTCCTCAGGCTTCAGAACCTCAGTCTTGTTACCATCTTTGTCTGTATACACAGGATGGTCCCAGCCTTTGATCACAGCTTTCCAAGTTCTGCTGTCAATGGATTTCAGGAATGCACACATCCTGGATTTCCAGTACTCATAATTTGTGCCATCAAGTAGGGGTGGTCTGTTGACATAGCCTCCTTCTCTATCCATGCTTGCCAGAAATTAACTCCTCTGGATCTCACCCAAAACACAGGCAGGGTGCCTGCTCTGATGCCAATTGAAATTCTGGCCAGGCAATACTTAGGAGATTTCAGGTTCTGAACCAACACAGGTTCTGAACAAAGACTCAGCACAATTTAAAGCAGATAAATAGCAGAAATAAAAAGTGCAGGAAAGCTAAAGAACACACAAGGTTTGTTAACCCAGTTCGGAGTAAACACCTCCTACTCTGGGGGATACCAATCCAGGAAGGAATTCCACTATAGGAATTAATCCTTATGACTCAAGACACTGACTCCCAGTTCCCAGCCTAAGCAATTAACTTCCTCCTAGTCTTGAATTCTACCCAACACGTTGAGTATTAGAGACCACTAACTTCCTATTCAAGTAACAAACCTGTTACTGAAACCCTTAATAAAAAAACTCTGTTTTTCAGAAAACTTCAAAAACACAACTTCATTCGTACCTAGAGGCTTAGAATGAATTACAACTCAATAAAACTCTAAACCAACTCAAAACATATGAGTGGTGCACAAAAATAAAGCAAAAGCTTAAAAGACACTAAGACTCAATTCTCTGATCTTAAACTCTAAATTCGTGTGTTGAATAGCAGCAGCCCTCCTCCTTATATAGCCTTCAGTCTTGCAAAATAAAACTAATCTTCTGATTTGATTTGTTACAGAAATAAGATTGGTCCAATAATGTAACAAATAAAACTGTTCTGAATCTTTTAAAGATTATAACAGGAAAATATGAATTTCATATCTTTGAACCAAATCTTCAATAAAATCTTCTTCAAATCAACCAGCAATCTAGAAGCTTTAATTCATAATAAAACCTTAGCATATCTTGCAAAGATTCGCACAAGAATAACTTGAAAATATGCAGCTTCTGATTAAGTCAACGAAAGTCAACATGAGCATCAGAACCTGAATCAGCTTCTGAAGTGCTACAGTGCTTCTGATGAGCATTCAGCTTCTGATGTAAATTTCTGCTTCTGAATGGCTTCAAAACATAAAGCTTGCAACTGAAGAAATGTTCATCATAAGGAAAGGCTTCTATTCCATACTTTGGTTTTGCCAAACAATGCAGCCAACACTTAAAGACTCAACATATATGTTCAGAACTAGATAAATGTTAATCTATGGTCCTGCACACTTAAACATATATTAGCATATCAGATTGTTTTTCAATACTTTGTTATCATCAAAACTTTAGAGGCATTGAACAAATCCAATTTTGTTCCAACAAAGGGTAACAGAAAGTAAGGGGATCTTCAGGAAAAACGGGAATTGATCATTCTGGAGGCTGAAAAAGTTATGGTGAAAACCTATAGAACTACTTAAAAAATTTAGTGTAGTTGGGTGCTAGGATCTTCAAGAAGGCAGAAGACATTATGAGGATTGAAGAGGTAAAAGTGAAAGCTTGTGGGACATTTGAAGGCAAAGTGGAGAAGTGTTGAAAAGTGTCCTCAAATCCTTTTATTGTTGTGATTATGCCATTTTGTGCCTAATCGCAGGAGACTTGTTAGAGGCGTGTTAGGGTTATTGTTTTGCACCCATGTAGAGCTTGTTTACACTCTGGCGGAAATGTGTGGGCATGTCTATAAAAAGATAGTTTCAACACACTTTTATGTTTGGAAAAAGGAAAACCTGGAGAGACCAAAATAGGGATTAATAGGCTAAAGGTTGAGGGGTTTTGGGGTAGATTCTAGGGTTTGGAAATACTATTCAAACACCTTGGGTGTGAAATCATTGAGTCTCTTAGCCATGGGAAGAGATTCGGGAAATGGTAGAAATTAGGATTTACGGTTGAAAGCTAATTTCTTGTAACGTTTTGATTTCTTTTTGTAAAGAACTCGTTGTCAGTGAATTAGAGAGATCTCTCTCCTTCAGACGTATGTGAAATTTGGGTCGAACTGCGTGTATTGTTTTGTAAGCATCTGGTGTAGGATATGTTGAAGAGAGGTAATTGAGAGTGTGATCTTGGTGATCTAGTATTAGGAGAAGTGGGTGTTGCAGGTCTATCTATTTCGGTGTATTTTTGGTTAAATATTTTGTGGAGCACCAAAGTCAGGATTTTAATTTTCACTATAACCGTGGCACATTTTAAACATGTCATGGTACGATGGAACAATATATGAGCCAAACACGTAGGATTAATGACAAATTGTGGCATGATGGACTTGTATCATGGCATGATGGAAGAGTTTCATAATAACATCTATAAAAGTCAAACACAAATTCAGTGTAAAGGTTCGAAATTGTGGAGCTTTGAGAGCATATTTTGCAGCTAAGGACTTGAGAACAAGTAGTGGATCTTCAACCAACTCATAGTTGGTCCTAATTTATGTAATGTTCCATTTCCCTTTGAATATCACTGCTTTAGTTATGAGTAGTTGAGTCTCTTCTGATTAGGTCTCAGATGAATCTATTGTAAGTTGTTTGATCCATGTGAATTGTATAAACTCTATTCGATATAATTGGAATCCTAGTTTTATTCAGAATTACTTGAGTTTAATGTCTATTATATATTGATCACATATAAATTGAACCTAGATCTCAAATGACAATTAGCACTAGCTTTTAAATTGGACATAGTAATTTTGATTAACGCACATATAAGAATTAACTCACAATTAAAACCTTCAACGGTTACATGTTCACTTAAGAGATTAAAGGAATGTAACTTTAGGAGAGGGTTATGAGCCAAGAGATTGATTATTACCATTTTGTTAATTTATCGTCAAGCTAGGTGAACAATTAGAGAGGATAGGTGCACTTTGCCAGACAACGAGCAATAGAGGATTCAAAAAACTTAATCAATTTTTTGCCTGAAATTTTAAACCAATTTTAGTGCATTTTACCGTTAGTAAATCAAATCATTTTCCCTATGCAACCCTCCTAATTTTACTAAATCCTTAATATTGACATTTTTGCCAGGTAGAAATTAATAACAGTCCTCGTGGATACGAACTTGATTTTAATACTTCGCTAGTTTTTTTATTACACTTGATTTTAATACTTGTGTATTGTACAATGCTACTAAGGTATTTCTTTTGACTATTTATTCAAGGTATAATTCTACATGAGGACTTAATGCACGACCCTAAGATTGATAAAATCACGTGAGGTAATTGAAAAACAGTTCGGTTAGCTTGGTCAGCTAAAGGTACTCCTTGAACATCCTACACTTTACCAACTTCTATTGAAACTGAACCCATCACCATGAGTGATAATCCACCACCACCACATGCAAGACCTATGATGGATGGCTATGGGTTGGCCACTGACCGTGGTCAGCTCACACATATTTTTCAGCAACCTAATCCTATGGCCTATTATATTAAAAACTATGTCCTTTAAGAGCTGAGAGAAAACCAATATGAGGGGAGGGATGTTCAATTTTCTCATGAGCATTTGAGTAGGTTTTATGAAACATTTAGTACTATGTACTACCTGCCCAGATAAACGAGGACCAGAGAAAGCTTAGGTTGTTTTCTTTAACCCTATTAGGAAGAGCCAAACTGTTAATGAGGAGATGTCCAACCCATGACTTTAGTGAGAAGACGTAGATGAAAATATTTACCGAAGGTTTAAGGCCTCACCAAAGAGTGATCTTAGATGCCTCAGCTAGAGGTAGTTTGAGAGTAAAAACAAACCTTGAGATTCATACCTTACCCATAGAAAGAAAAAAAAAACAAGGAAATGAAGAAATAAAAAAAATAGGGTGTTGTGGTTGTTATTTGCGCTTCTTAATTTAGTCTTATTTCTCTGATTCTTTAAAATATAAGGTATGAACGGAACTTCCTTATCAACATCAATACATGCGGCTTTAGCTTCAAAAAGTTTTCGTATCACCTCATGATCCACATGTGTCACTTTGCTCAGAATAGGCTGGGATTTTTTAGTTTACCCATTCTTAGTTGTTTTTGGAATGGCTTGATCATCCTTAGGTAGTACCCACATCTGATCGTTGATCGTAAGTATACATTGTCTCAGATAATAGTATAAAAAGATCGAACCCACAAGGATAGTCGAGATGTACCTTTATGCAGCTTTTCTATTCAAAAACTTGTTTGTGCAAAAACAATAAATCATTCAAGATTAAACAATTAAAATAAATTTTGAAGACAACAAAAATACTTAAAGATCTTAGATGACAAGACATGGTTAAGAACAATCAATACGTAATAAACAGAGATTTGCAAAGATGTGGAGAGTTGCAACATCGTATAACTTCTTGGAGACCAAGTGGTCATAGCGGTTTTACAACACAACCATCATGGTTAACTGAGGGGTACTACTTCTCAAGGTTCGCGACTGTCAAGTTAACCATGCAACATTATTAAGGTCAAATCTTAACCATTTCCCCCATTGGAAAGGTTAAGTCTTTTTTCCTATGACAAGAAAACTAGATAAACTTTCTAGTAGTTTTTCAAGGACTTTATCTCCCTCGATCATGAAAACGTTAATAATATTAAACAAGTAGTTCTATTCCCATAATCTCACAAGCTCAAGGAATTTGGCATTAAATATAAAATTGATCAAATTTTACTTTAAATATTATAGTTTATACAAATTGTTTAAAAGAAGCTTGAGTACGCAACTAACCAAACTTATTCAAAAATACCCATAACATCATCATATCTTAACCCACAAAGTGGGTTAGCTCATGATGAGCTTAAACACAAAATAGAAATAGGAGTAGGAGGAGGAGGAGGAGGAGGAACTCATAAGATCTAGGTAGTCCATGTTTCATATTAATATGCACAAAGTTTGGTGCATTTAACATTAATTTTTTTTGTTCTAGTTTGAGTGGATATTCATCGGTATAAATATAATTGCAATGTGAAAATAGAAATAGAATCAACCACCAAAATAAAATTGATGAAGCAAGATTATAGTATCAAATGATTTCTTGATTTGACTTATACATAATAAGTAAGATTTGCCAACACAAGACCAAAATGAGTACAAGGTAAAATCATAACAACCACAATCAATTAACTTTTGGGCAGAAGTAAGAAAAAACTTATTGCTTTATTCCTCCAATTGGAAGACTACTTTCTTTATAAATTATTGGCTTACCCCAAGATCTATGTCCTACAAAGCCAAGCTCCTCAACCATCAGGGTACTTAAATCAATACAAACAAGCATGCCATTCTTTACACCAATGGGTATATATCTCTTATTTTCGGTTTTTATAGGACGCTGAATGCAAGGTAAGGAACAAACAATGTAGAGTTTAATCCATGATTCCTGCACGCCAAGTTCACCCAAAACTGATATGTGAAAAGTATCATTTTTTCTACAATCTGAGATTAAAGCAATGGATCCATTTAACACCACCAAGTCTTTCCATACGATTTCAAAAGTACGACTATCACACTCTGAGGGTATGGGTGTTATAAGGAATGCCTCATTGCTTAGGTCAAATGACAATAGGTATACTATATCATCTTTATCAAAGTCATAGCCATCTTCACCAATCCAATGACACACTCCATCCAGACAAATTCCATCTTCTCTATAATTATGAGGGGCATTAGAATCAAGTTTCCTCCAGGTATTACTTCGTAGGCTATATATCTCCCAAAAGAGTTCATAAGATACATATTCTAATGATTGATCATCACTGCCACTTTCACTGTCAATGTCATTGTTTGGTTGATACATTACTTGTCGAATCACTTTATAATCATCACTAATAGAATCGTAGCCAAAACCATGTCGAGTAATTTCAACATCCACATAGGATGGAGACTCACGATGGCTTATAGGAATAACCTTAAGTTCCTTGGTAGTTGGATTCCATAATAAAATTCTATTATATGGTTCAGAGTAACTAACTAGACAAAGAATCCCATTAATACTACCAGATCCGACAACATCAAATTCAGGGTCATCCTCTTGAAATGGATTTGGCCAATCTAATTTGATGATATTCTCCAAATTCTCACGAGAAAGAGAATACAATACAAATTTTTCTTCAGAATTGATAGTGATTTTTTTAAGGTAGAGGAAAGAAGCATCATCATAATATGAATGATTTTGACATAAGAAATTTTTGCGAAACAAGCTCATGAAATAAGGGTTTGTAAATAATACTGACCATGATTTGCGTATGCATCGAAAACGATTCAACGATTTCACAGACAATTTGGACAAAATGGAGAAGGCAAGATCATCAGGTATATCATTGCTAACCATTTTCTTTCTTTCTGCCGGTGATTTCTCCATCTGCATCAACTTTAGGGTTTAGCTTAAGCGGCGATCTGAAGTTAAACGTTGTTTTTATTTTATTTTCAAGAGTGAACAAACCACTTTGGATGTTGGATTTATATATTAAAAAAACAATTTTTATTTATAATTTTGTTGAAGTTAATTTAGAGGATAGTATATGGTAAGATATTTTTTTACGAGATCTGTTAATGTAACCCAATACAACCCTTTAAAGACCTTAGTGATCTATGCTTTAATATTTTCAAAGTAATATGCTTAAATGAATGTATAACTTGATCAAGATGTTTATGCAATTCAAACCAAACCAACTAGCAAGGGCAAACCCCCCCCCCCCCCCCCCCCCCCCCCAATTTTAACTCATCCTTAATATGAACGATGTAAGACCCCGATCCCCGAGACTACTAATTAAGTGATAAATCATGCAACACAACTAATCGGAATCTGACATATCACCAAATAACTCATACAATTTCTCATATTAAAAATCTCATCAACAAATATTACAGCACAACGGAAACTCAACATAAACATCATCTCGGGTCCTCAACATAAATATCTCAAATAAATACATCCATAGAAAATTCGACAAGAACATAAAATCCCGGACTCCTAGATCATAGCACCTAATCTAGACATCCTCGACAATAAAAGCAATATAGATACCGCACACTAATCCTCAACCTGCACGTCTACATCCACAAGGGTTGAACCCACGGATGAGGCGACAATAAAGCCATTATAGGGTAAGATATATGCTCAACATAAGAGAAGAATAAACACATGTATGTCAGGCAAGCAATATCAACAATCATCACATATACATCTAAACAAATGAGCCTGATTACATAACTCAACATACATATCACATTCATATTCAATTATAATCTTAACTGTAATCTTCAATCATATATCAAACACTCAAGATTCATCAAGTATCATCAATTCAAAAAGTCTGGTTATTACTCATATATAATTCATAAATCATAGCATACCCTTGTCATTATATAATTATCAACTTAATTATACCACATTGTAATTAAATTGTAACTTCGCGTCATAATTCATCATCATTAATTAAATCATATTCTCATATCATAATTCATCACAAAATGATTAAATCATCATTTCAACTATAAATCACCAATTGCACAACTATGAATCATTCCATAATTTCCACACATCGACAATTAACAATTACCACATAAATGCACAAGTTCACACCAAAACATTACCAATCACGACTCATGTGAATGTAATGCGCCTAATACGACTCTACATGCATGTGGTACCAAGGTTTTTGGATATCAGAGGTCTGTTACTGAGTGATCCCACAACTATAAATCGTGGTCTTAAACCATGCAACTATGAATTCTCGATATCTTAAATCCCGCACTGAATTCTTTTGATCTTAAATCAAGCCAACTATCAAATCTTGATCTTAAATCAAGCTACTATCGATTGACTATGAATGTATGGATGTTCACGTATGAACTTGACAATGCACACAACGATAAATCATGATCTTAAATCATGCAACTTTCACAACTATGATAAGTGCCAGAAACTAGTTATAAAGCATATTTATTTTAGGCACTTTTCTTACTTGTTTTACAAGTTATCTAGGTAAAAGCTCCAAAAAAAAAAGATAAATATCATTTCATGCTTTTTAGACCTAATCCCAACTATTTTTGTAGGTATATGCTATTTCCTTGGACTTAAAGGTCAAGAATGAAAGAAAATCAAATCAAAGACTTCGCAGAGCGAAGTATATGCGAAGTCCAGGCGAAATTGAGTCTGAGCTTCAGAGTCTGAACTATTTCGCAGAGCGAAGTATTGCTTCGCATAGCGAAGTAGGGCGGTTTGGACTAGTTCAAGGCTGAGGTGGCAGAAACCTAGTGGTGAAGAAAGGACTTCGCAAAGCAAAGTATGACTTCGCAGAGCGAAGTCAATTATATCAGAATACCTATAAATAGGTTCAGAAGCAGAAAGATAGGAAATGTTGTATTATTAAGTAGTTATATTTATAGATAGAAAATAGTGGTAAAAGTGTTGTTCTTCCAGGAGCAAGAGTGAGGGAGTGTGGATTAACTAAGATTCTTTGGGAAATCAAGACTTAGCTTTGGATCTTCATCTTTCTTTCCACTTTTTGTATTGTTGTCATGACAATGACCAACTAACTTTCCTTTGTTGGGATTGGAGGTACTTAATATAACTTAGAAGTAATATTTTGATCTTTCAATTATATGATTGTAGCACCTTATGTGATATTGAGTTTATTCTTGCTATTCATTCTTATGCTTGATTTAAATGTTATTGAAAAATACTTTTGAATCTAGGTTTAGAATAATCTTCTATCAAAATAAGAAATTCTAGACATGGAATTGGGTTTTGATAATCACATAAAGTATCAAAACATAATGCTATCTGATCGTTTAATAGAATGGGAAATCGTCGATTAAACGATACGATCGATCTCACGACGTTATTTAGACATGAATGGTGTTGTTGAGTGATACGTGATAATTTCGCTAAAAAGCTAGAATTCATATACATGATCATTAGATTATACTCGATGCTCGATTGACGAACTCTGATCTCAATGCTTTTACGCCCTATTACTCGTCGTTTTATTATCGCTTTAAAGTCCAATAGTTTATATGAAACAATTTATAAACCCTAACTTAAAATGATAACAATTGTTGAACGGCTTGCAATATCGCACTAGTCTCTGTGGATACGATATAAAAATACTTACTTTTGTCTGAACAACAAACTATCAATTGCATTATCAAATCAATACATCCACACAATTCAAGATATCATCACTTCATCATTTTAATTCACCACATGATCATTTAATCACAACTATAAGGCTAAAAGCCACATCCAGCATCATTTACTTCATAATCAAAACATTTCACTAAGTTAAATCATAAATGTGTCATACTTGCATTTATTCACCATAAATCACATAATCCACATTTCATGAATAAAATTAAGTATGGTTACGTCAACTTAATACTACTCCACATTATATTCATGATTCATCTTCATTCATGAATAATACCCAAAACGTCTCCATTTCACTTCATTTGTAAAGTTCGTTTCTAATTAATTAACCTATAAGTGCCACTAAACTTATATCCATGTTAATCAATCATAAACATCTTCATTACACTCTTACTAATTAAGTTTAAAGGTTTGGGACCATTTAGGGTCATTGGATACCTCAAAAAGTCATAAAAATAGAGTTTCAGAACTCAGGAAGTTTGACACCGTTGTGCCAAAAAGCGCACGGTCGTGCCCAACTTGGCAGCAAGATCACGCACGGCCATGCCATGTAGGCGCATGGTTGTGTGCCTTGTGCAGGTCAGGGACGACTGATTTTTCTCTGTTCTGTTTTCCACAAAAATATTGTTTTTCAGTATCGTTTTCGATCCAATTCGCACCAAATTTGTCCCAACACCTTAAACAAGACAAACCCTATCACCTACCACTTAACATGGCTTAAAACAACTTAATCTTAAGCACTTAAACTTAACTTAATCGGATTAAATCAAAGTTCAGTCTTGTCGCATCGCTAAAAAATGCTCGAGCGTACTAACGCTCGGAATGACTACGGAGTCGCCACCAAAGTTTTATTTTTAAAGGGAAACGTTGATAAAACCCTTGACGATGTGGAAAGGATGGTCATCGCAACCATTAACGAGTTCGGGAGTCGATTATGCAAGGGGAAGGTATTAGCACCCCTCGCATCCGTTGTACTCAACGGGAACCTCCTAGTTAGCTTAGGGTTAAAAAGTGTTTTAAAGGTTTGCTTGCTACATTTTAATATTTCAAAGGGAAAAAAGAAAGGGGGAAAATGTATTTTTTATTAGCGTGCTTGACAAGAGTGGGATCTTGCTCCTACGTATCTCCTGGTGTGATGGAGAATTCAAAGCTACGTAGTTCTTTGGTAGAAAATATTTGTTGGCTGGTTGATTTTAAAGAACAATGTTTTTGATCGTATTCTAGCGGTTAAACGTAGCTTGTATGCTCGCGCGTGGGAGGCTCAAGCGTTTGTTTGTATCGCTTTAGAATTGATAAAACATCATGCTTTTGTGAAAAGAGATTTGAATTTTAATTGACCACGGGGGGCCAAGAATTAGTTTGGTGTGTTGAATTTGTTTTTTATGTTTTTGTATTTTGAAAATAGAATGACGATTGTCCGACACAACGAGACATACATCAAGTGCTCGTGCAACCGGGGAATGGGAAGACATACGTCAAACCACTCCTTTTTCATTCAAGTTTATTATTGAAAATTTTGATGTATAAACCAAAATTGAAAGCATTAACACTTGTTATATTTTTCTCTTTGAATAAAAATGAGTTTCAGCCATAAAAAAGGAGTTTCAGCCAAGATTCTGAAACTTCAGAAGCAAGAACTGACTTCAGAATGCAAAATGTACGGCTTCAGAAGCACCTTTAGAAGCTGCCTTTCAGAAGCACTGTTCAGAAGCTGCTTCAGAAGCACTGTTCAGAAGCTGCTTCTGAAGCACTGTTCAGAAGCTGGCTTCAGAAGCTGGCTTCAAAAGCACTGTTCAGAAGCTGGCTTCAGAAGCATTGTTCAGAAGCACCTTCAGAAGCAATGTTCAGAAGCTGGCTTCATAAGCACTATTTAGAAGTTGGCTTCAGAAGCACTGTTCAGAAGCTGGCTTCAGAAGCACTGTTCAGAAGCTGACTTCAGAAGCACCTTCAGAAGCACTGTTCAAAAGCTACCTTCAGAAGCACTGTTCAAAAGCTGCTTCAGAAGCACTGTTCAGAAGCTGCTTCTGAAGCACTGTTCAGAGGCACTTCAGACTCTGATTTCAGAACCTCAGGGGTAAAAAGTTTAAAAAACAGTAAGAAAAAGAAGCCAATCCACTTCTGTTTTGGTGATTTGTAATCTTTGTGGTTTCTTGGGGTTTTTGAATGATGTTTTTAGTGCAAAAATATGAGTTAAAAAAACTAAAATGCAGAAAAATAATGCAAGGAACAGCAGAGCAGCAGAACAGAATTCTATAATTTTTTATCAACTTCTGAGTTAAATTTCTCACTCAATACTGAACCAACTTCTGATTCTGCCTCTCGAAAAATCCTCTTCTCTGATTTTCGTGTTGTTTTTATATGCAATTTTGTGATCATTTGTAATCATGAAAATCCCTTGAAAGCTGGGCCTTTTTGTGTGCTATGGCAAAAACTTTGGTTAACATTTATGGAGGAAGTGACCTTGTGATTTTGGTGAAGACTTTGTGCAGGATTTTGAACAAGTTGGGGCTGAGTTTGACAGAAGTTGATGGAAGAAAAAACAGGAAAGGAGGGGTGCTGCCCTGACAGAGGTTGGGAGAAAACACGGAGAAGGGGCGCTGCAGACATGGGAGAAGCTTGCAGCCTTCTTTGACTTGTTTTGACAGAAAAAAATGGGAAAAAAAGGCAAGGAAGGGATGCTGGAAACAGGGGCAGCAGCTTGCAGCTTATTTGGACTTTCTTGACAAAGAAGAAAGGAAGAAAACGGAAAGGAAGGGAGAAGAGGCTGCAGCCTTCTTTGACTTTGTTTTCTTTTTTGTATATGTTTTTTTTTAGAAAAACAAATAATAATAATAATAATAATAATAATAATAATAATAATAATAATAATAATAATAATAATAATAATAATAAAGATAAATAAATAATAATAAAACTCTTTTTTTATTATTTAAAAAAAAGAAGAAAAATTAAAATTGATTTTTGATTTTTTTTGCATGATGATGATTTTTTTTTTAAGAAAAGACTTGGACAAAATTAGGGTACAATAGCTGCCTCTACTTAATTGTGTCTTCGCGTAGAGAATGCGAGTGCCGAGGGCATCATGTAAACTCTTTGTGAAGAGCAATTAAGTATAAAGGACCCAAATTTTGTCCTTCAAAGAGAGAAAATACTGTAGGAGATAATATGAAAGTATTTAAATGTGGAAGTAAAGGACACAAAAGTAAGTGCAGGATTGCCTCTGGATTGGCTACGGGTGCATAGACTGAAAAAATAAATAGATCGTCGCCTCGGGGAGTGCTTAGATTGAAAAATAAAACAGATCGTCGCCTCGGGGGGTGCTTAGATCTAAACGACGAGTCGTCGCCTCGTGGGGGTGCTTAGATTGAAAGATAGATAGATCGTCGCCTCGGGGGTGCTTAGATCTAAAAGACAAGTCGTCGCCTCGGGGGGTGCTTAGACTGAAATATAAACAGATCGTCGCCTCGGGGGGGTGTTTAGATCTAAAAGACAAGTCGTCGCCTCGGGGGGTGCTTAGACTGAAGAAAGAAAAAAAAAATAGATCGTCGCCTCGGGGGGGTGCTTAGATCTAAAAGACAAGTCGTCGCCTCGGGGGGTGTTTAGACTGAAAAAATAAATAGATCGTCGCCTCGGAGTGTGCTTAGATCTAAAAGACAAGTCGTCGCCTCGGGGGGTGCTTAGACTGCCCTGGGATAAACGTATCGTCTCTAGACGTGGCTAGTATGTTTTATTTGGAGAATCCCGTCCTTCCAACACCCGGGATCTTTATGTTTCATGTACCGCAAGTTGCGCACTTGTTTATGCTGAAGAGCAAGAATCTTAAAATGACTGATGAAGAGTTCCAGGCCTTGAGTCCTTTGATGCAATACTAGAGACCAACGAAGTTCTTTCGAAATTTAAAAATTTCAAGTAAAATACATTTTTTTTGCAAGTTTTTATATTATTTCCCATATTTCAATGCATTATTTATCATGAATAAAAAACAACATTTTACGAGCAAGCGAGGACACAAAACAATGAAAATGCTTAAAGATGATTTTTATTCAATGAAACTTGATCCCTTGAATGGGTAACAATACATGAAGATGTAATCCCTGTAAGAGGTGATTACTAAGATAGGGAAAAGAAAAAAAAAAACAAATGGAGATTTGCATGGGTGTCGCTTTGATACAACACGTGCTATTTTCCCTATGACTTTGAAATCCTTTACCTCTGGAAGATGATAATGAGACCGATTCTTCCCCTCTGAATTCTGTCAGGGTCTTGTGTGTTGCAGCCTTCTGCCTTTCTTATTTGTTTTGAAACCCCTAATTTTTACCTGGACCGCTCTTTCGAGTTTTCAGTCCACTGGGGTATATTTCCTTTTTTGATGTCCTTAATTTTTGCCTAGACCGCCTTTTCAGGTTTTCGATCTACCAGGACGCTCTCTATTGCCTAAGCCGCCCTTTCGGGTTTTCGATTTACCGAGCTCTTTTTTCTTTTCTTCTTTTTTAGGCATAGTATTTTTTGACTACGTCGGAGTTTATTGAGAGTGGAAACTCCTCTCCATCCATAGTAGTGATGATTAAGGCTCCGCCAGAGAAATCCTTCTTTACCACGTATGGTCCTTCGTAGCTAGGAGTCCATTTCCCGCGGGGATCCTTGTGGATGGGTAATATCTTTTTCAGCACTAAGTCTCCTTCATCATCACTTATGATCTTTTCGTCGTTCATGGCTACAACGTCTTCATCGGGGAAGTCAAATTGTATGGGTTGATAGTCTTCCAATGGTTGGTGAGCAAGGTGTTCGGATAATACGCTCCTTTTTATAGCCTTTTGAGTAACATATTGGATGTCATACTCGGATAGCAGCATTTGCCAACGGGCTATCTTTCCTGTGAGGGCGGGCTTTTCAAAGATGTATTTGATGGGATCCATCTTTGATATCAACCAAGTGGTGTGAGTCAACATGTACTGTCTTAAGCGTCGAGCACCCCATGCTAAGGCGCAACAAGTCTTTTCAAGTAAGGTATACCTTGATTCCCAATCGGTGAACTTCTTGCTTAGATAGTAGATGGTGTGCTCTTTTCTTCCTGTTTCATCATGTTGTCCTAGCACACAACCCATTGATCCATCAAGCACTATCAAGTATAAGATGAGAGGTCTACCAGGAATCAGAGGTATCAAAATCGGTGGCTCTTGCAAGTATCGTTTGATCTTATCAAACGACTCTTGGCAGTCCTCATTCCACTGAATAGTTTGATTTTTCCTTAGCAATTTGAAAATTGGTTCACAAGTGGCCGTCATATGTGAGATGAATCTAGCAATGTAGTTCAATCTTCCTAAGAATCCACGAACCTCTTCTCAGTATTTGGCACTGGCATATCTTGTATGGCTTTTACCGTGTCAGGATCAACTTCAATTCCTTTTTGGCTGACTATGAACCCCAATAACTTACCGGACCTAACACCAAAGGTGCACTTGTTAGGATTTAGGCGTAACTTGAATTTTCTCAGGCGCTCGAACAGCTTTTGCAAATGGAACAGATGATCCTCCTCCGTCTGAGATTTGGCAATCATATCATCGACATAGACCTCTATTTCTTTATGAATCATGTCATGGAAAAGAGTCACCATTGCTTTGATATGTTTCCCCGACATTCGTTAATCCGAAGGGCATTACCTTGTAGCAGAAAGTCCCCAATGGGGTGATGAATGTGGTTTTCTCCATGTCTTCTGGAGCCATTTTGATTTGGTTGTATCCAGAGAAACCATCCATGAAAGAGAAGACTGAAAACTGGGCTGTGTTGTCTACCAATACATCAATGTGAGGTAGTTAGAAGTCATCTTTTGGGCTCACTCTATTCAAGTCCCAGTAATCCACACACATTCTGACTTTGCCATCTTTCTTTGGGACTGGCACAATGTTGGCAACCCACTGTGGATACTTGGTCATTGCTAAGAAGCCAGCGTCGAACTGCTTTTTGACTTCCTCTCTAATCTTGAGGGCCATGTTGGATCTAGTTCTTCTCATCTTTTGCTTTATTGGTGGGCATTCTGGCTTGAGTGGCAGTCTATGCATGACTATGTTGGGGTCTAATCCTGGCATGTCCTAATATGACCAAGCGAACACATCTACATACTCCTGTAGTAACTCAATCAACTTTTCCTTCACGTCTCCTTGCAGGGAGGCTCCCACTTTGACCTCTTTCTTGTCCTCTTCGGTCCCTAAGTTGATCATTTCAATTGGTTCTTGGTGAGGTTGTATTACCCTATCCTCTTGATCCCCAAGCTTGGACAATTCTTCAAGAAGTTCATAATCGTCCTCCTCATCGTCTTCCGTTTGGTTAATCGGGAAATCGAAATTGTAAGGGATTATAGCAGTGTTATTTTCGGTGGGTGTATTTATAGATCTGCATGAGTATGTTTTTTTATTTTAGGGTTGGAGAAATTTAAAAAAAAATATTGCTATTAAAGAACAAAAGAAAGAAATGAACTCAATTGAACACAAAATTCAATTTCATTAATGATAGAAATAACTTAAAACATGGGGGGCCCACAAAGCTAATCATTTGCCTTGGGCAGAGCAAAATGATTTTTTTTTCAAAAAAAAACATGATAAATTACTTGAACATGGAAATGATTTCTGGAATTTCTATGGCCTTCCAGTTGTTCAGGATCTCATCAGAAATGCAACGGTACACCAGGTCGGGTACTTCATATGTGTCTTCTAGCAGAGCCACCTGGTCTTCATAGGTAAATCCAGCACTGTAAAATGTCTCAAGAATGGGAGGGATTCCTTGCTGACAAGACTTTGACGAGGCTTCCGCCGATGGCTGATATCCTAGCCCGAAACGATTCTTCTTTTCTGGTATGTCCACCATCTTGCCCCATCCTGTAAGGCTACTCTCCTCTAGAGCCTCTCTCACGGCCCTCCACGAGGACATGGTTGTCCTTGCCTTCTTTTGGTGCTTTGAGCTCATAGTCACAACATTTGCCACTTCCAAAGATTGAAAGGGAATATCTACAGCTTCTTCATCCGCTTTTATATAACGGAAGGACGAAAGGTGGCTCACCATCATATCTTCCTGGCCGGAAACTACGATCATTTTGTCATCGACAATGAACTTGAGTTTCTGGTGCAGAGTGGAGGTAATGGCTCCGGCGGCGTGGATCCAAGGTCGTCCTAGAAGACAACTATAGGTCGGATTGATGTCCATGACCTGGAAAGTGATAGTGAAAATTTGAGGCCCGATTAGAACAGGTAAGTCAATTTCTCCTACGACGGCCCTTCTAGACCCGTCAAAGGCTTTCACCACTAAAGCGCTCGGCTTCATCATTGTTCCTTCACATGATAGCTTCAATAGAGTTGTCTTAGGCATCACATTCAAAGATGATCCTGTATCCACCAGCACTCGGGATAGGATGTGGTCCAAGCATTTTACAGAGATGTGCAAGGCCCTGCTGTGAACATGTCCCTCGTCGGGTAGTTCGTCATCATTGAAACCCAGATACCTGCTCGTGGTAATGTTCGCAACTATTCCATCAAATTGGTCCACAGGGATATCCTTAGTAATATGTGCCTCGTTAAGGATCCTCAGCAATGCTTCCCGATGGGCCTCTAAGCTTAGCAATAATGATAAGATGGAGATTTTAGAGGGAGTCTGACCCAATTGGTCAATTATTTTGTACTCGCTCTTTTGAATGATCCTCAGGAACTCTTCGGCCTCCTTTTTTGGTATTGTTTTCTTAGAGGGTCCTGCTTGGTCCTCCACTTCTTCCACATTCTTCTCTTTGAGTGGTGCCCTCGGTGGTTCTGCAGTAGTCTTTTCGAGCTGCTCTGGAGCGAAAACTCTACCGCTTCTTGTCATACCTCCAACGCCGGTAATATTAGAGATGTTTGATTCTATGTTTGCCAATGGCTTGCCTTCCATATAAGCGACGGGATGGTAATTCCATGTTACTCTCTTTGTACTCTCAAAGGAAAAAGGCACAGGTACATGGAATACTATGGGATTTACCGGTATTTGTACCTCATTTCTCTGATATGGGATTTCAATAGGTTCTGGGTCTTGATACTTCAAAGTAGAAACGTCCGTGCTATCCTTTGAATAGTCGATTTGGACCCAACCTTCGTCTATCAACTTTTGAAGGCATTTCTTCATCTTTTCACATTTGTCTGGATTTACCATGCAGGCTTCACAACTGGCATGCATTTCCTCAAACAAGTCATAACCAATCAACTTCTCTTGTACGACCGACATAGGAGTCTTTACATTAATCACCTCTTTGATCGGGCCAATGTTTACGAGTTCTTCCACTGCGTTCACAGATGGACCCACATGTCCCGGCAATGGATTATTTTTCACATTCGGGTTTTCTTCCTTGAAAGACAGCAACTTCCGGTTAATGAGTTCTTGGACTTTATACTTGAAAGGTTTACAACTTTCGATGTTGTGCCCCGGTGATCCCGCATGGTACTCACATCTAGCATTTTCATCATAAGTAGGTGGATACGGTGGCATTACAGGTTGTAGCGGTTTTGGCTCGACCATCCCTTTCTGGATTAAGTATGGCAGGATTTGACCGTAAGGCACAGGTACGGGATCAAACTGCACGCTTTTCCTCTCATAGTTATTCATCGGGCCTGATTGATTCCTTGGTTGGTACGTGTTTCGCTGCTGCTGCTGATTTTGCTGAGGTATCATTGTCGGCTGTTGAGGTGGAGTCATGGGGATTACTTGATACGGATATTGCCCCTGAGCTACTGCTGCCACATAAGGATATTGATAATGAGGTATCTGAGTTGAGGGCGCCCGAGGTGGTCCTACCAAAACAACGTTTGTCTCCCCTTCTTTCTTCTTCTGATGGTTGTTGGGGAATCTTTTGGCTCCACTTTGAGCATCGGGAGGGCCTTGAATCTTTCCTCTTTTCAACCCATCTTCCACTCGTTCTCCGATTATGACCAAGTCAGAGAAGCCTGATGATGTACTTCCCACCATCTTATCATAGTATGGGCCTTGTAGTGTACCCATGAAGGTGTCAACCAGCTCTCTTTCTAACAGCGGTGGTTGCACACGAGCTGCCAATTCCCTCCATCTCTGGGCGTACTCCTTGAAAGATTCATTACTCCTTTGAGTAAGGTTTTGTAACTGCATCCGATTGGGAGCCATGTCCAAGTTATACTTGTACTGTTTCAAGAAAGCATCAGCCAGGTCTTTCCATGTTTGGACATGGGTGCGTTCTAACTGCATGTACCAATCCAAAGATGCTCCACTTAAACTATCCTGGAACACATGGATCATAAGCTTCTCATTTGTAGCGTAAGCAGCCATCTTCCTACAAAACATTCGCAAGTGATTTCTGGGGCAGTGAATACCCTTATACTTCTCAAAATCTGGTACTTTAAACTTTGGAGGAATAACCACGTCGGGAACCAAACACATGTCTAAGGCATTGTACCCATATGCGCTGAATCCTTCAACAACCTTCAGCCTCTCCTCCAAGACACGGTACATCTGAGTGGACTCGATGTCTTGGTGAGTATTGTTGGGAGCAGAATGTCTAAGTTGGGCATCTTCCATAGCATGAGAGACATTCTCATTTTGAGTGGTGGAATTCCCTGGGGGATGATGCTCTTCGTTCCTGATTGGTATTGTAATCTGTGGTTTTGGAGGTGGAACAAGGATATCACTTTTAGGAAGGGTATAACCCTGGGGAAGACCGTATAGGGGCCATGATACATTTGCCGCATTTTCGGTCGGGCGAGAGTTGTTTTCCCTGTTGGACAGAGCTTGCATGAGCTCTAGTAGCTGATCCATTTTTTCTTTCATTGCATCAACCTTCCCTCTCAATGCAATCTGATTTTGCTCCAAATTATCCATGATCCTTTGATGGTTAGCACGCGTCACGTGGGGGTGTCGAAGAACGGGCTCTTGGGCCATTTGCTTTCTGGGCTTCCTGGCTATGATGAATTTCCTTCCTGGTGTTTTTTTGGGGGAATGATATGAGTGTTTTTTCTTAAAAAATGCATGAAAATGCATGTATGCGATGTAGATGAAAAAACATGCCCCTTTTTTTGTTTTGAGAAGGAAAATGTATATGCGAAGATTATTTTCATGGATGCAAATGTTATGGCATGCAGGGGTGAGGTTAAAAGAGATCGAGGCATAGGTTACCGAAGTAGGAACGTTCAATAATCCCCCCTATTCTCACATGTAGGTTCTAGATTGGTTTAAAAGGTCCCCGGAGTCATGGATTCTACAAGAAAGTATCGCCGTCATTGCAAATACTCGCAAGACAACAACGCTTCCAAGAGAATCTACTCTAGACGGGGTTTTCATGCCAACCCTACAAGACATACGTCAGGAAGGTCAACACTACGCGACCACCATCTTATCTTAAGTTTTTCTCAAAGCTCGGGTATAGAGCTTCACTCATGCGACAACCCACAGTTGACATATCAATATGAACATAAAGCATAATGAAGCATAGATACAGAGGCGAGAGAAAAAAAGAAGATAAAGACATAAAACAAAAACATGCAAGCAAACAAAAAACACTTAACCTAAGAACTAACTAGGATAGGCTTGACTCGCTTAGTGAGAAACAAGGGTCCCCAGCGGAGTCGCCAGCTGTCGCGTCGCTAAAAAACGCTCGAGCGTACTAACGCTCGGAATGACTACGGAGTCGCCACCAAAGTTTTATTTTTAAAGGGAAACGTTGATAAAACCCTTGACGATGTGGAAAGGATGGTCATCACAACCATTAACGGGTTCGGGAGTCGATTATGCAAGGGGAAGGTATTAGCACCCCTCGCATCTGTTGTACTCAACGGGAACCTCCTAGTTAGCTTAGGGTTAAAAAGTGTTTTAAAGGTTTGCTTGCTACATTTTAATATTTCAAAGGGAAAAAAGAAAGGGGGAATAAAAGGTATTTTTTATTAGCGTGCTTAACAAGAGTGGGATCTTGCTCCTACGTATCTCCTGATGCGATGGAGAATTCAAAGCTACGTAGTTCTTTGGTAGAAAATATTTGTTGGTTGGTTGATTTTAAAGAACAATGTTTTTGATCGTATTCTAGCGGTTAAATGTAGCTTGTATGCTCGCGCGTGGGAGGCTTAAGTGTTTGTTTGTATCGCTTTAGAATTGATAAAACATCGTGCTTTCGTGAAAAGAGATTTGAATTTTAATTGACCACGGGGGGCCAAGAATTAGTTTGGTGTGTTGAATTTGTTTTTTATGTTTTTGTATTTTGAAAATAGAATGACGATTGTCCTAACAACGAGACATACTTCAAGTGCTCGTGCAACCGGGGAATGGGAAGACATACGTCAAACCACTCCTTTTTCATTCAAGTTTATTATTGAAAATTTTGATGTATAAACCAAAATTGAAAGCATTAACATTTGTTATATTTTTCTCTTTGAATAAAAATGAGTTTCAACCATAAAAGAGGAGTTTCAGTCCAGATTCTGAAACTTCAGAAGCAGGAACTGACTTCAGAATGCAAAATGTACGGCTTCAGAAGCACCTTCAGAAGCTACCTTTCAAAAGCACTGTTCAGAAGCTGCTTCAGAAGCACTGTTCAGAAGCTGCTTCAGAAGCACTGTTCAGAAGCTGGCTTCAGAAGCACTGTTCAGAAGCTAGCTTTAGACTGTCCAGAAGTTGGCTTCAGAAGCACTGTTCAGAAGCTGGCTTCAGAAGCACCTTCAGAAGCACTGTTCATAAGCTGCTTCAGAAGCTGTCTTCAGAAGCACTGTTCTAGAAGCTGCCTCTGAAGCACTGTTTAGAAGCTGCTTCTGAAGCACTGTTCAGAGGCACTTCAGACTCTGATTTCAGAACATCAGGGGTAAAAAGTTTAAAAAACAGTAAGAAAAAGAAACAATCCACTTCTGTTTTGGTGATTTGTAATCTTTGTGGTTTCTTGGGGTTTTTGAATGATGTTTTTAGTGCAAAAATATGAGTTAAAAAGACTAAAATGCAGAAAAATAATGCAGGAACAGCAGAGCAGCAGAACAGAATTCTGTGATTTTTTCTCAAATTCTGAGTTAAATTTCTCACTCAATACTGAGCCAAATACAAAAATAAAAATACCAATGTAAAGTTTGCCATGAATACTACATTGTAGTGGTTTTAGATCTACCAAAAGATGTCCTAGAACCTAATATATTTTGGCCTCAAGTCATACCCATGAACTTATGATGAAAAATGCATTATTTTTTAAGAAAAGCTGCAAACACTTAAACAGAATGCGAAAAAGGAGATAGAAAGGTTCAAGATACTTACAAACTCCTAGCCAAAGCTTCAAATGCACAAAAAAATGAAGGGGCTTTTGGGTGGTTGTGGTTTTTTAAAGATGGAAGTGATGGAGAAGATGAACAGTAACAGAATGGTGTTTTGTTACTATTCTCCTCTCTTTGTGTGATGTTTCTTTGTAGTTTAGTTGCTGTTTTGATTCTGTTTGATTTGTTGTGGTGGTTTGTAAAGAAAAAAAACAGAAAAACAGAGCTTCTTTCTTTTGGGAGATTTTGTTATGATTTTTGCTGTTGTTTGGTTTTCTGATTATGCATCTCAAAAAATCCTCTTCTCTGATTTTCTTGTTGTTTTTATAGGCAATTTTGTGATCATTTGTAATCATGAAAATCCCTTGAAAGCTAGGCCTTTTTGTGTGCTATGGCAAAAACTTTGGTTAACATTTATGGAGGAAGTGACCTTGTGATTTTGGTGAAGACTTTGTGCAGGATTTTGAACAAGTTGGGGCTGAGTTTGACAGAAGTTGATGGAAGAAAAAACAGGAAAGGAGGGGTGCTGCCCTGACAGAGGTTGGGAGAAAACAGGGAGAAGGGGCGCTGCAGAAATAATAATAATAATAATAATAATAATAATAATAATAATAATAAAAGATAAATAAATAATAATAAAACCCTTTTTTTATTATTTAAAAAAAAAGAAGAAAAATGAAAATTGATTTTTGATTTTTTTTTGCATGATGATGATTTTTTTTTTAAGAAAAGACTTGGACAAAATTAGGGTACAACACGTCTCAAAAACCGTTTTCTCCCAAAACAACTTAAAATCCGAAACAGAACTTCACAACAACAATTCCAACTTTCTAATCATATCAACATGTTCATAATCACTTAATTAACAACATGAATCCACTTAAAACTGATTATATCAACAATCCACCCAAATTCACCAACTTAAGCAATTTTCACATAAACAACAACAACCACAATTCCAACTTAACCCAAACAACATAACTTCATGATTTCATAACCCAAACACATAATTATACTCATAATCAACTCAATTAAGCATAATCAACACCAATTATCATGTTCCTCATCAATTTCATCAAATTTCACAAAGTTCACAAACAACATAATCAACCATGAGTTTTGATGAAGCAAAAACATGAAATCAACAATTTAACATATACTTAATTCAGTCATCAACAAATAGCACGAAAATCAACACAATTAATCTTAATTCATGAAAATAAGCTATAAGCTAAAAGCTCCCAAACACCCAATTGCTTCTTAAACCCATATGTTAATCATAATCTCTCATCTTACCTTAATATCTTCACTTCTCTTGCTACTTCTAGTGCAATCTTCTCATTCCTCTTTGATTCTCTAGCTTTCCTCTTCACCAAGCCTTCTCTCTCTCTCTCTCTCTCTCTCTCTCTCTCTCTCTCTCTCTCTCTCTCTCTCTCTCTCTCTCTCTCTCTCTCTCTCTCTCTCTCTCTCTCTCTCTCTCTCTCTCTCAAAAGTTTTGTGATATAATGTTTAACCTAATTCACCACCGCTCACTACTAGTGTATTTATAATAAGATTTTAAGGTTATTCTCCCTAATGGGCTTAGTCACAATTGTCTCACAATTATTTTCACTACACTTTTACTTCACTTAAACACCCCTATTACTTATACACCACTATCCTCAAAAATTCAAATTTCAAACTTCTAACATATTACAAAAATGCCACTACCTCTCAAATTACCAAAATACCCTTAAACTCCCAAAATTCAATAAATCACCAAAATAAACAATTAAACATACATAAACAATTAAATAAATAAATCCTAAAAATCGGGCTATTACAAACGATATTGCCGAGTAGAAATTGAAACAGTCCTTGTTAATACGAACTTATAAATTTCATTACTTCGATGTATTTTTAGTACACTTGCTAAAAGTCTATCACAGTGCATTAAGAATCCTTAAGAAGCATTCAAATCAAGACGTTGGAATTTTGTCTGATATGGTTAATGTCTTTTAAAAAGACATTTGAAAACCATTGTTGCAATTAGAATTATCTGTTTCATTCCTTTTGTCCTTGAATTTGACTTAGCACGTGATTCATAAGAAGACAAAATGTACTTGGTCAGATCCTGAAAATGACTCTTCTCAGAAAAAGACAAAGTTGGTGTGGCTTCTAAGTCTTCAGAGTCTGGATAACTCGGAGTCTAGATTACTCAAAGTCTGGGTGACTCAGAGTCTGATGATTCAGAGTCTGGTCTTCATTAGCTTTTGGATGAATTCTTCAATTATGATTACAAGGTTGACTTCTGGTTGACCTTACTTCAGATCTTCAAATCTTTAGTTTCTCTTGTGCTTCAAATGCTCTTATATATGTTCAGAACTAGAAAAAAAATTAATTTATGGTCTTACACACTTAAACATATATTAGCACATCCAATTGTTCTTCAATACTTTGTTATCATCAAAGATTTAGAGGCATTGTACAAATCCAATTCTGTTCCAACAAAGGGTAATAGAAAGTAAGGGGATCTTCAAGAAAACAGGAATTGATCACTCTGTAGGATAAAAAAGTTATGGTGAAAACCTATAGAACTACCTAAAATACTTAGTGTAGTTGGGTGCAAGGATCTTCAAGAAAGCGGAAAGCATTCTAAGGATTTAAGAGGTAAAAGTGAAAGCTTGTGGGACATTTGAAGGCAAAGTGGAGAATTGTTGAAAAGTGTCCTCAAATCTTTTTTTTTTTTTCTTCTGATTATGCCATTTTGTGCCTAGTCGCAAGAGACTTTGAGTAATCAATATCAATTTTAATGCTATAATATTGTTCTCGAAAATCAATATCAAAATTATCCTCGATAATCATTATTATTCATAACTCTATTATTTACTTAATTGGAGATTAAAGTCAAAATAAAACCACTGTGTTTGTATGTTTCTAAGTTGTTTTGATCAAGCTACTGAAGTGAAAAGGCTCGAAAGGTGAAAATTTCCCCATTTGTGCTAGAGGTAATACATACATTAGGTTGGACTTGGTGTAATATTTGTATTTTTATTCTAAAATAAACTACGTGTATTGTTTATGTTTTGTAGGATATGTTGAAGAGAGGTGATGGCGGGTGTGATCTTGGTGATCTAATATTAGGAGAAGTAAGTGTTGCAGCTCTATGAGACAAAATTTTGGATTACCTACTGAAATCTTGATGCTCCACTTGTGAGTAATGGTTCCCAGATTGTAGAATACAGTATATGAGACAAAATTTTGATGGCAAAGGGGAGTTTTCCTCAAACTTAATCTTAGATAATGGACATTTTGACCTTCTCTTGCTCTGCTCAAGGTTTTGACAGAGAAGAAGAGAAAGAGGAAGAATTCATAAGAACGAGATATTCAATGTCTCATTAATATGCACAAAGTTTGGTGCATTTCAGATGGTTTGGTGCAACTCACATAAAAAACTACATTTGGAAATCGGAGGGTCAAACCTAACCCATGGTAAGAAAAAAATAAAAGTAGGAAAACAAAACTAAAGAAAAATCTAAGAAAAACGATATCATTTGTAATGATGAAATGGTGCACCTCTGGAGCGGGTTTTGTGATTGTTATTTACACTTCTTAATTTAGTCTTATTTCTCTGATTCTTTAAAATATAAGGCATGAATTGAACTTCCTTATCAACATCAATACATGCGTCCTTAGCTTCAAAATGTTTTCGTATCAATGCAAGATCCACGTGTGTCACTTTGCTCATAATAGGCTGGGAATTTTGAGTTTGCGCATCCTTAATTGTCTCTGAATTGGCTTGATCCCCTTTAGGCGGTACCCACCCCTGATTGTTGATCGCAAGTATACATTGTCTCAAATAATAGTATAAAAAGATCGAACCCACAGGGATTGTCGAGATGTACCTTTATGCTGCTTTTCAATTCAAAAACTTGTTTGTGCAAAAACAAAATAAATCATTCAAGATTCAACAATTAAAATAAATTTCGAAGACAACAAAATAATTAAAGATCTTAGATGACAAAGCATGGTTATGAACAATCAATACATTATAAACAGAGATTTTCAAAGATGTGGAGAGTTGCAACATCGTACAACTTCTTGGAGACCAACTGGTCATAGCGGTTTTACAACACAACCATCATGGTTAAATTAGGGGTATTACTTATCAAGGTTCATGACTGTCATGTTAACCGTGCAACATTATTGAGGTCAGATCTTAACCATTTCTCCCATTAGAAAGGTTAAGTCTTTTTCCTATGACAAGAAGGCTAGATAAACTTTCTACTAGCCTTTCAAGGACTTTATCTCCCTCGATCAAAAAAACATTACTAATATTAAACAAGTAGTTCCATTCCCACACTCTATCAAGTTCAAGGGACTTGGCATTAAAGATAAAATTGATTGGATTTTACTTTAAAGATTAGAGTTTATACAACTTGTTTAAAAGAAGCGTGTGTACGCAACTAACCAAACTTATTCAAATATACCCATTACATCATCATGTCTTAACCACAAAGTGGTTTAGCTCATGATGAGCTTAAACAAAGAATAGGAATAAGAGGAGGAGGAGGAGGAGGAGGAGGAGTAGGAACTCATAAGATATAGGTATTCAATGTCTCATATTAATATGCATAAAGTTTGGTAACATTTCACATTAAATTTTTTTGTTCTAGTTTGAGATGATATTTATCGGTATAAATATAGTTGCAATTTGAAAATGGAAATAGAATCAACCACCAAAATAAAATTGATGAAGCAAGATTTACAATATCAAATGATTTCTTGATTTGACTTATACATAATAATTAAGATATGTCATGATCTGTCCAGTTAAGAGACCGATGAAGGCAACAGGTGACAGGAATATGCTCCGGTACAGTGGTGATGTGTCTGCGCATTGGAACGAAAGGTGCCTGCAGGCACGTTAGCACTCCGACGATCAAGTTAGTAATGGAACTGAGAAAGAGTGCGTGAAAAGTGTGTGAAAAGTGAATTGTACCTTGAGGGTGAAGCTACCTCACCCTTATATAGGCATTCCACGGGCGTAACCATCTCTAGGACGTGTGGCGTGTGATTAGGAGTAGTTCAGGGAACCGCGTGTGCGGCCTCAGATGTACGGGGGTGCGCTAGGGTGCGATGTCGTGCACAGTCCGTTGACATGCGCCCTCAAGTGACGCGCCTTAGAGTGGTGGACGTCTGGTCCATGTGTCGTTGTCTGGTTGGCCTTCTGGTCGGTCCAGAACAGTTTCCGACCAAGTTGTTGATGCGTTTAGGGCGCAATGGCTTAGTTGTGCACGGAGCTCGACGAGAAGTATTCGAGCATCGGGCGCCCCTCGAAGTCTCTGAAGAAGTTTTTTGCTGTCTTTCGATGTTAGCAGGTCCGGCGCCCTCGACGAGTGAGTGGGGGTAGTTGCATTAACTGACTAAGCTGAAGTGTTTCGATGTGACGACTTCCCGGTTTTTGTTCTCCACGTGTCGACATCGTGATCTTCACGCGCATTGGGGGAAACGCTCCTACGTGCATTCCTCTTGACTCTGTTTCTTTTTCCGAAGTGGGCTCTTGCTTGTTGGATCGCAATGATCCGATCTCCCCTGATATGGAATGTCGGTTCACATGGTTCCAGGCCTATAAATAGAATGGAGTTTCTTTTTCTCCTTTCATCCCCAAACTTCTCTCTTTCTTGTTTCAATCTCTTGTTTTCCTCGTTGCGATTCCTTTCAACCCTTTTATGGGCTCAGAAAGGAGGATGAGCCCTTGCTTTGTGGATTCTGGCAACTTAGTGGGTTCATCTTCCAGTAGCTCGTCGTAAACGAGTAGTGACCAAGGTGTTGAGGTTGATAGACGATGTTGTTGTTTCAGGAGTCATGGATTGCTACGACGGTGATCCACCCTCCAATGTAGGAGTGTTCCTCGACAATGCGGTGGAGACTTCGGGTGTTGCGGCGAAGACAGAAACTTTGCAGGCTATTCAGTATGACAAGATGAACTTTGCGGGCTATTCAGTTCGACGAGACTAGGCTCCCTCATGGTCCCTGGATACCGCCGCTATGAACTGTTGATGGACTTGAATCTTCTCCTGGCTGAGGATGTGTTACATCCACTCCTTGGAAGATATAAGGCCATACAATGGGAACCCGCTCTACTCGGGGGTTTGGTGGAGATCCAATGGTCTGTACTTGGGAGCCAAATCATTTAGCTTTTTCCTTTTAACTTCCCGCATGTAGATTGTAAGCGGACAGAGGGAGATGTGCTCCGGTCGAAGCATTTGTCAGCTTTCCTTTATTGTTTATGTAAATGTTGTTGCGGTGTCCTTTATTGTTTATGTAAATTCAGCTGTGGCGGCCCCTCTTGTAATTATTTGAATGTTGTAATGAAAAGAGGTTTACTATGCTTGTTGTTGTTTCGTTCACGTCCGTTGTTCCAAGCTTGTGATTCATGTTTGCATTTTCTTTTATGTCTCCTTGACAGTTTTGGACTGGTAATGTTTTGATCGCGTTTGCATTTTGTTTCATGCCGTGCGGCGTCTCTCACGTCCGGACTTTATTTCTTGCCGCACTGCGTCTTTTTGCTTTATCCTTTCTTTAGTGCCCGGAGGGATCTGACGGACAAGGTGTAGTCCCCCCCCCTTTAGAAGGCTTTAGGGGGCAAGACACTCTACCACGGGGTGGCTAGCCCCATTGGTGGGTCTGCCATGGCCGCTTTAGGCTTACACTGCCTTGTAAAAGCAGAAGCTGCGCTAGCCATTCTCCTTTAAGGGTGATTTTCCTAACTAGGATTTTGTGGTCTTAAAAGGACGAGACACATTTCTTTGGGGAGAAAGACGCTCGTTTTATTGATATCATGAAAATGGATTTACAATGGATCCTATATGTAAATTTCAAAATGCTGGAAAACAAATGCAGAAATTTAATAGAAAGCCAGATACTTAGCTATAGTAACGCTTGAGCTTGTCCGCGTTCCACGTTATGGGGATCGGGGAGCGTGTCCAAGGTTTCCAGGTGTAGGCGCAAGTCCAGGTGTTGGCGCTGACCTTGTAAGGTCCCTTCCCAATTCTCTGCCAACTTTCCAGTCTCGAGGAGTTTCGTCTGCTGATGTCTGTGCGGCCTTAGGACGAGATCCCCTGTGTTGAAGTCCCTCGGCCTTACCCACCTGTTGTATCTAATGGTCGTGGCCTGCTTGACAGCGGCCTCTGTTAAGGCGACGAAATTTCTCGATTCGTCGATGAAGTCCAACTCCTCTAATATGACCTCGATGCTGGTGACCTGGTCGAGTGGGTGTGTCGTTCTCCAGCTTAGCTCTTTTACCTCGATGGGTATGACCTCTTATGTCCCGTATGTAAGCCGGAAAGGCGTTTCTCCGGTGGTCAAGTGCGGTGTGGTGCGGTATGCCCACAATACGTGTGGAAGTTCCTCCGGGCCAGCTCCCGTTTCGCGTCTTCCAACCTTCTCTTGAGCCCCTTTAACAGGACTCGGTTGGCGGATTCTGCTTGTCCGTTCATTTGGGGGTGCTCCACCTGAATGTGAAGTGTTGTTTGATGTTTAGCTCTTCTAAGAGCGCCCTTGTCTTTCTGTCAGCTAATTGAGTGTCGTTGTCGGTTACGACGGACTGGGGCACACTGAACTTGGACAAAATGTTCTTTTTGAAGAATTTGATGATAGTTCACCGCTATTATCTAGGCCAATGCCTCTGCTTCGATCCACTTGATGAATTAGTCTACGGCGACGATCAAGAACTTCACCTGTCCGACCCCTTTCTTGAAGGGTCCTAAGATGTCCATCCCTCATCTCATGAAAGGCCACAGGTGTGGTGAGGGCGCTAAGTATTGAGGAAGGGGCGTTGAAAACGTCTCCTGTGCCGCTGGCCATTTGTCGCACTTCTTTACAAACTCCATGGCAGTCACTCTTCATTGTGGGCCAAAAGTACCCTGCCCTTAAGTACTTTCCTCGCTAAAGATCGTCCCCCAAGGTGTTGTCCAGCGATGCCTTCGTTGACTTCTTCCAGCGCATAGGCGGCTTTGCTGGGGTCGAGGCATTTCAGGAGTGGAGGGGAGAATCCATTTTTGAACAGCCGCCCTTCAATGATCGTGTGCTTGTAGGATCTCCGCTTGATCGCCTTAGTCCTCGACGGGATCTGCCGGGAGTTTCCCTTCTTCGATATAAGCCTTGATGGGGGTCATCCAGGTTGCTTGGGACGGCCGTATCAGTTGCCAGCACGGCCTTGACGTTCCTTTCGTAGCTGGGTCTCTCCAGCGTTTCCTGTACGAATGAGTAGTTTACTCCTGTTGATTGTGTACTAGACCAATTTGGACAAGACATCCGCTCTAGTGTTCTGTTCCCTCAGAATGTGGATGAGTTCTACACAATCAAATTTCTCGATCCTTTCCTTGACGGTCCCCAAGTATTTCTGCAGTAACATATCCTTTACTTGAGCCTCCCTTTTGACCTAGAATACCACCAACTGGGAGTCCGTCTTGATTTGGACCTTCTTCGCGCCGAGGTCTTGTGCGAGATTTAGCCCTACTATCACTGCTTCATACTCCTCTTGATTATTGGTCGCCAAGAAGTTGAACCGTAGGGACAATTCTACTACCAAGCCTTCTGTACTTTCATGAATGACCTTAGCTCCTCCGCTCCTTGTGTTGGAGGAACCCGTCTGTAAAGACGGTCCATCTCGAGCACGGCTCCACAGTGGCTGGGGTGAATTCTGCCAGGAAATCTGCAAACACCTGGGCTTTCAAGGTTCTTCTGACTTCAAAAGCTATGTCAAACTCAGAATTCGATGGACCACTTGGTCATCCTTCTGGCAGGTCAGGTCAAAACAAAACGTTCCTCAACAGTTGGTCCGTCCTAACTATGATGGAGTGCACCAAAAAGTATCTCCTCAACTTCCGGGCCGCCACCATGAGTGCGAGTGCCACTTTCTCGATTCTCTGGTAGGGGGTCTCGAGGCCGGCTAGGGCCTTCAAACAAAAATAAATCGGGTTCTGGTTGGTGCCTATTTACCATACCAAGACCGCGCTGACGATCTCCGCTGATATCGCCAACTACAAGAAAATGGTCTCCCCTGCCATGGGTCTAGATAAAACGGGTGGTTGTGCCAAGTATGTCTTTCAATTTGCCGAACGTTGCCTCACATTCAAGAGTCAACTTGAAATTTGCCTCATTCCTCAGGAGCCTAAAGAAAGGAAGGGCGTGCTGAGCAGGACCTAGAAATTAACCTGCTCAAGGTCCGTCAGCATCCCGTTCAGCTTCATGATCGTCTCTTTGCTTGACGGGGCCTCCATTTCCAAGACGGCTCTACATTTTTCGGGGTTGGCCTCGATGCCCCTTTCAGTTAGGTATAAACCCAAGAATTTCCCTGCTTTGACTCTGAATGTGCACTTCTCTAGGGTTGAGACTCATGTTGTACTGGCGTATGCAGGGCGAACACCGCTTCTAGGTGGTCCTTATGCTGGTGTTCTTCAGTTGATTTTACGATCATATCATCCATGTATTCCTGGTATCTCTTCTGGTGAGCAGACAAAAAGGTATGCATTGGATTTCAAGCAATTGACGAGTTCCTCCTCGACCAGCGGTGGTAGGTTTGCCCTCGATCTTTACTTTCCGTGCTGGATTGTCGTCTAACTGGATTGATTTAAAGTCTTCGTCGGGCATGGTCTGCTCGAAGGGAAGTTTCGCTTCCAGTGGGAACGACTTCTACTGGCCTCTCTCTCCCCCCCCCGGGTGCTTCTCCTCTTGGCGTGTGTCGAGGTCCGCCTCATCGCAGTTGAAAACATGTGACTTTAAGGTGCTGACAGGCCCCTTTCAGAATGGAGGCTGACTCGTGGGTAGATGATTTCCCCCAAGCGTTATGGAACTTTTTGGTGTCCGTCCAAATCTGCACGGATGGTAACCACGTCTCCGTTCCGATCATGGTACTTCAATCTTTAAATGTATTGTATAGGATGACATCGTCTAGCATGCGGTGAGGGTCGGGTGCCCCAAAATGCAGTTGTATATGGATATGAGCGGAACCACCAAGAAAGGTGTCTCTACCGTCCGCTCTCATGTCCCTTCTTCGAAGGTCACAGGTAAGCCTGACGTACCCCCATGGGCGTGTGCTTGTTCCGTTGAAGCCGTAAAGTCTGGTGCCATCGTAGGATTTCAAATCTTTTTTCCTCAGTTACAGCTTCTCAAAGGTGTCTTGGTACAAGATTTCCACGGAGCTACCTTCATCTACTAGGCACCTAGCGACGTCATGCCCATGAATGCCAGTGACAATGATGAGCGGTAGGTCCTCGTTGGATTCTCCATTGATCTTTTCACCTGTTAGTGAACCCCAGGACGGACCTTGTCCTCGCACTCTTGGAGGCCAGCTTTGTGGCATGCACCACCAGCAGCTCAGCTACTTTCCTCTTGGTCGTCGTCTTCGGTCTGTTCCTTGGGGTTGTGAACCCGCCCATGACGGCGCCAAGGAAGACCCGCTTCTCTTTTAGTTCCCATTCGCTCCCTTGGCTTGATGATCCCCCTTCTACGATGCTCACGACCTTTGCTCGTGGGGACTTACTGCGACCCGGTATCTTGCACGGTGACTCCCTCTGTCGCTTGTCTTCTCTTCCGCGTGCACCTTTGGTGAAGCGGTTGAGTTTTCCCTTTCTGATGAGCTCTTCAATTGCATCCCTGAGTTGGCGGCAATCGTCGGTATCATGACCTGTGGGATCGGTGGAACCGACAGTATTTCGTCTTATCCGTTCTGGCGGACTCCTTTAATGGTTGGGGCAGTTTGATTCTGGCCTCCTGGAATTCCGCGTTTAGGCTGTAGCGATGGATAGGTTCCTGTGACGAGTTGAGGGGCGTGTAATTTTCTCGACTTCTCGCCGTCTCCGCGATGTTTGTCTTCGCTCCTTTTGCCTGGCTATTTTCCTGTGAGCGCCTCCTCGGCCAGTCTCTTTTCTTCATAGTTGATGTAAGGTTGGACACGGGTTAGCAGGTCGTTCATGTCTCTTACAGCCCTGAGGCCCAACTCCTCTTTGAATTTGCAATCGTCACAAAGTTTCTTTTCGAAGACGAAACATTTGAGACTATCTAGTGCGCCATGCACTTCGACGCCGGCTGACATAAACCGCTCGACATATTCCCTTAGGCTCTCCTTCTTTTCTTGGACGATAGCATTGAGAGCGGCCACAGTTTTTGGTTGCTTTCACCTTACAGTGAAATGAGAAGTGTAACACCTCAACTTTATATTTTAAGTAATTCAATAAAGTTTAATAGGTGAGGTGTGGTGAATATTATTATTAATGTTGTTTTATTTGAATGTGATGTAAATGTTGAGAGGGTTGAATTATATTGGTGAAATAATTTATGATACCAGAATTTAAATAATATAGAAAGATAATTGAAAAACAAGTAGAAAAGAGTAGGAGGTGTAGAAAATAGGTTTTTAATAAGTGGGGGAGGGGAAAAGCAAAAGAATAGTGAATAGAAGAGGAAAGTTATATGAAGAGTGGCTGGACCAAATATAAATAAGTGTTTTGGGAAATTAGAAGTCAGTTTTGCTGAACGTAGAAACAGAGAGAAGAGCAACAGTCAGAGAAAGGAAAACCTAGCTACAACGAAGTCAAGCCAAAGCGGAGATTTTAGAGGAATCGAGGTAAGGGGGAGAATCCTTTCTTTTTAGGGTGTTTTAATCTTAATAATGAGGGTTGTCTAATCTTAAAATTGTTGTTATGATGGAAATTATGATGAAAGAATGATGAAGTACAGCACGGTCGTGCACTCTGCCCAGGTTTAGGAAAACCAATCTTTCCACCCCTCTCTGTTCTGAATTGTACTTAGGTCTCTTCATGAAAGTTGTAGATATAGATGTCAGCTTTCATTTCCTTCTTTGTTTTAATCAATTTAGATCTCTAGAACTTGAGTTATGATTAAAACTCCACGCATGGGTCTTGCTGCGTTCCTCATGAGAGTTCAGCACAATCTTTTCAGTGGACCCTAAAACATCTATGAAAGCAATAGTTAGTTTAAACAAGTCGTTAGCGTGTTAAGTGAAAGTAAGAATCCTTAAACTACATACCTAAGTGAGGGAGTGTGTTTAGGTATAAATAGAAGTAGTTACCTCAAGATATCGTAAGTTTAAACAGGAACCGGCGATAGTAGCCTATGAGAACCTAACGACGTTAAAGATGACATGACAATAGGAAATGGAAGACAATGATAAGAGGAGGGACAAGCGAGTCGTTTAAGATAGATGACTAGGATAAACATAAGTGCCTTGAATTAGAGATGAGCCTAAAAAGGTGAAGCAGTTTAAGAAGTAGAAGGAGAAGTAGGAGGGATATAGATAAGTAGTACGCGGCGAAGTAATAACGACGAGAATAATCCCTTGGGGTATTTTAAAGGTCTAATGTGGTAAGTCAATTAAGAGGGTACAAAATATGAAAGAGAGAAAGGAGTGAAAAGAGACGATGATATGAGGGGATATGAAGTAGGTGCTTCCCAATTTACTGATGAAGTTAAACATAATCTTCTTATACCAATAATGAACTTAGGAATATTGTTAAGTTGAAGAGTAAAAGAATCAAGGTAATTAAATAACTAAAGATGAATGTTAGATAGGAACGTATAAGGTGTAGAAATGAATAAAGAATATAGAAGTCAAATTTGGGTGATTGTAGACGATGAGAGACGAAACGTAAAGGAAGATAAAGGGTTGTGTATTGGGTAATGAAAGATAATGGGAATGATGATAGCGGTGAATAAGACGGGAATCGCAAAGAAGAGGGCAAGATGAATAGGAAAGAAGATAAGAGGAAATAGTATAATGTTTGATGATTATAACAACGAACGATATCGAGAGAATAAAACCTTAAGTTATAATGAAGTTTTAGTGAGGAAAGTTGTTGACGTCGAAAGTAACGATAAGGTGAGATAATAACTTTAAATTAGAATGAAGTTAAGATTAGGGGAATGATCGGGGTTATATATGACGACTAATGTGAAACGAAGTAATAAGATATAAAGTCATTTTAATGAGAAGAACAAGTAAGAAAGAGTTATTGACAATGGTGAGGTGAAACCTAGTTGTATAGAGATAAGACGTTTATGTAATGTTAATGGAAAAGTAAACATCTTAAAACTAAGAATGATGTTGAAACGATATCGCATGATGACGTAGATGGATAATTAAATAAAATAGGGGGATGTTGACATAGAAACGAGTCGTGCTTCAGGGTTTGATTAACGAGGAGATAATGTGGTAACATGGACGGTGATAGAGAGTAATGATGAGGAATCCTATGATTGTGACAAAGAGCGATGACGATTGATATTATATACAAGTATATAAATAAATATGATGAGAAATGATGATGTTTATATTATAATGATGATGAGAAGGACGATGTTTAAATTATAATGACGATGAGAATGATGATGTTTATATTATAGTGATGATGAATGACGAAGTCTATATTATTATGATGATGAGAATAATGATGTTTATTTATGAAGACGATGAGAATGATGACGATGTGTTTTGCATTGATGTTGTGCATATTAGGGAGAGTCTTGCATTTATGATTGTGAATTCCTGATGATGTGTAATATTTGATGAGTCTGTCACCATGCATGCATATAGAGTCGTGTCTAGGAATTATGAAGATGAAATGATGACGAAAGTCCAGTAACATATCTCTGGCAAATTATGACGACGAAAGTCCAGTAACATATCTCTGGAAAATTATGACGACGATAGGTGTGGGACCACATTCATATAGGTCTTAGGGTGAGTCCATATGGACTTAAATGATGATACTTGTATTTGGTGTTTAAGTGTGATTTGAGTGAGATGGTCGTATGTATGATTCGTTGAGAAGAATATAATAAATGATGATGATCGTATGACGACGAAATATTGTTATTGAAGTATTAGAATATTGTGCATGCTTTTCCCTAATATTATGTTATGGCATGATTTCTCACCCCCTTTATTGTTGTTGTGTTGTTTTCTTTGTGGTGATTGTACTCTCGGGTACAAACACTCAGGTTGAGGAAGTTTAGTTGTGGGACGACTTAGAAGGTGGAGATGGAATACATCTTCCGTCTAGTTTTCATTTTATTTAGTATTCGATTAAGCATGTAGTCGCTACGAGCTCTGATTCTTGTAACACCATGGTTGGAGTTGACGTTGAATTAATTTGTTTTTAAGTCGAAAACTTGGAATTATTGTTATTTCTATTTATGATGTTGAATAACAAGGATAGTCTATATTAATTCAATCAATGAAATGTTTTCTGCTGCTGAAATTATTATTTAAAGAAAGTATTTATGTTATATGTGATATATTGACAAGTTTTGTAACATCCTCTTTATTAAATATATTCTTATTATTTAATAATTATCTTCGGGAAATAGGGTGTTACAAGAAGCAAATTCTTCGCATAGTTCTTCCCACGAATTGATGAATTATCCTCCAAACCTTTGAACCACGTCATGGTGGCGCCCTTTAGCGTGAGGACGGTGTCAATGTGTTCCACGTGCTCGTCCGGGTCTGTCGTTTCGTCGTACATTTCCAGCTTGGGCGGCTTCTCGAAGACGCGAGGAATGGGATATTCGGCTATCTTTATAGTGAATGGTCCCTTCCTGTGGCTCCTGTGATGGCACTCTGAAGAATAATTGTCTTTCTTCTGGCGGCTTCGGCGTGGCGGAGAGGCTTTCTCGTCATGGCGTTTGGGAGACTTCCTGCGGCAAAGACGGCGAGGGGAATGACACTACTTCCTTTATCCGAATCGTATGGAGGCTTCCCGCCGCCTCCGTGACGGTTTGAAGGGAGGGAAATGGTGTCGTCTACTACCGCTGGTGTGTTGTGGTTTCGGTTCCGCTAAGCCACCTCGATTTACGTAGCGACGAAGGATTCGACGAAGGGAGAGGAACGTCTTTTGTGCCTGGAGAGAGAGAGGCGATGACGTCTCGACCGGTGCGAGGGAGGAGCGTCGATACCTGCATCAAAAACAACAATGTTCACGTCTTCTTCTCGACCCACCGGTTCGAGAACTGGAATCGATCGATCCTGGAGGATTTGAATCGCGGAGCGCGATTCTCGTACGGTGGAGGAACGACTTGTGGTGGTTCGTCTATGAGTTTCGGCCATTCTTTGATGGGTGGAGCAATAATCTGTCAACCGTTGCAGTGTAGGAATGTGTAACCGAAAACGGTTACGGACAGAGGATCGCGTAACAGAAAACGGTAAATGATATGTCCGGTAAGAGATCGATGAAGGCAACGGTGGCAAAATGTGCTCTGGTACAGTGGCGATGTGTCTGCGCGGTGGAACGAAAGAATCCCATTAATACTACCAAATCCGACAACATCAAATTCAGGTCATCCTCTTGATATGGATTTGGCCAATCTAATTTGAAACCTCTCACCAGAAAGAGAATACAACACAAATTTATCTTCAATATTGATAGTGATTGTTTTAAGGCAGAGGAAAGAGGTATCATCATAATAAGAATGATTTTGACATAAGAAATTTTTGCGAAACAAGCTCATGAAATAAGGGTTTGTAAATAATGTTGACCATGATTTGCGTATGCATCCAAAATGAGTCAACGATTTCACAGACAATTTGGACAGAATGGAGAAGGCAAGATCATCAGGTATATCATTGCTAACCATTTTCTTCCTTTCCGCCGATGATTTCTCCATCTCCATCAACTTTAGGGTTTGGCTTGCGTATCTAAGCGGCGATCTGAAGTTAAGAGTTGTTTTTATTTTATTTTCAAGAGCGAACAAACCCCTTTGGAAGTTGGATTTATATATTAAAAAACTTCTTATTTATAATTTTTTGAAGTTATTTTATATAATATTTTACGGTAAGATCTTTTTTTTACGAGATATGTTAATGTAATTGAGAAGCAACTCTAAACGATATTATTTTCCTAAATAAAATGAGATCACAAATATATTATATTTAATTTTTCTTTTTTTTTAATAACCTACAAGTATTACCATGCACAAAAATGTTTGATAGACATGCTAACTAGGTTGACACCCCTATGAAACAAGAATAATTGCATTCATACTCATAATATATATATATATATAAGGAAGAAAAATTATATCTAGAAATGGGAGGGTCAAACCTTACCATTTCGGCAAGTAAATCAAGCTACTTTACTGAATGGCCAATATAATTTTTTTGCAGGGTCAATTTTGGTGGTAAAACAACTTTATTGACAGTGTCTTTTTAAAATGATTCAGACGAATGGCCAATAAAATTGCAAGTGAAACAAAAGTAGGGTGGTCGTTCATACTCAATCTCAATGTCAAAAGAAAACTTTTCTCTTTCAACCCACAATGTGTCAGGAAGAAAAGCCAGCCATTTGACATCAACTAGCACACGCGCATAATGACCAAATGCATGGTTTCTAGTGTTCTCATCAATCGTATATAGGCGTACCAATAGCCCCAGCAATCTCAAATAAAGTTATAGGTTTCCAATACTCGAGAGGGAGATAATGAAAACGCACTCATACCTAACTATGAGTTTGTTTTTTACTAGAAGGGCCAAATTCCAAGCACCATTTGACCAAAAACTTCTCAAATCATCCGCACAAGAGAAACGAAATTCAAAAAAGCCCCGACCCAGGGGAATCATCTTCCACTGGTCGATGGGATTCCATAAATGCAAGAGTTTCTCGTGCAAATCTTTAGACAATAAGGGTTTATCACCACGAGACAACACCAATCTTCCATGAAGATAATTATTGCAATTAGCAAGACTAGATTGATAAACATCTTTTGATATTTTGATTTAAAGAGAATTACCTTTCAAATATGGTTTTGGGAGATGATTATATATGTACAAATTTTTAAATTATTATTGAAATTGATTGTATATGTACAAATTTTTTGTTCTTTTTTAATATAATCCTACATTTAAATTCTAACTAATTATTTGTTTTTCAGATTTATCCTTCATTAAATTTAAGTTTAAATTTCATCAAACTCAACATAACTTTTTAAAATTTAATAGATAATTACACGCAAGGTCGTAGGTTCAATTATCATTGTCGTTGTTGATGTGGAAACATCTTTAGTGGGTGATCTGTAAGTATCTCCATAAACGTTTTTTGAGCTTGAGATATGCCCTGACCCTTGTGAGTACATGAGTTCACCTAAACTTTTTATAATCAATTTTTCTTAATAGATAATTCATTTTTTAAATAATAAATTGATAGAAAAGAATTTTAAATAACTATTTGATCAAAATTATATTGTTCATTCATTTTAATCAATTTTATATATGAAGAAATAATTTTTTTCGTACATGTGTCCATTCTATTCATCCTAAACACCTATTTTTTTTTATTATTATTTCAACTTACAGTACTATGATTTATTTATTTTTATTTTATGTAGATGTTAATAGTTCATTTAATAAATTGTAGGTTAATATATAATCTTTTTTCTTTTATTAGTTATGTTATATATAAAACTTTAATGAATATTATACATATAACACGAACAATAATATTATATATGTAACCCGGACAACGCGGACTAGTTTATAAAAAAGCAGTCTTCCAATTGGAGGAATAGATAAATAAATTTTTTCATGTTTCGTTCAAAAATGTATGATTACGGTTATTAGGATTTATCTTGTAGCCAAAGTGCCACTCCTGTTGTGCATTTCAGAGTTATTATGATGTATCTGATTTGTCAATTTTATTTCGATGGTTTACTTTCAGAATTGCTATTATATTTCCATAGATGATAAAAAGCAATGCATACTAGAACAAAAAGAATACAGAATTTGAAATGTGCCAAATATCATGCACAATTATTTGAATCAAACACTTAGTTAATATAACTTGTAAAAACTGAGTAGTTTAGGGGATATACAACATTTTTTAAGTAGGTCATTTATTTTTAGAAAATATTCGAGATATCCTTATTGGAAATCTTTGTTCATGTTTTTTTTTCTCTGTTTAAAATGAAACACCAACTGATTTTTGTGGACTTCTTTCTCTTTCTTGTAATTTACGATGTCATTGCTTAATTCAATTAATACTGAACTTAAATTGCAATTAATAAATTATCTGAATTTTGTGTAATTTTTTTTACAGTACCTGAATTGTCTTCAAATTATCCTAAAGCACTTTAATCAAATTAATTATATTTTTTTAATGTAAGAATATGATTCAGTCAAAGTTTGTCGTCCATGTTGAGGAGATTATTGATATGAATATTATTTGTTTTTTCTTCTCTAAACTTATCCGCCTCCACTTCACTTCTCTTTTTTTTATCCAATCAAGATGGGTGGTTTAGAGCCAATTTTTGCTCTGAAATCACCCTCTAGGTCTTCAACATTACAAATCTGAAACTTTGGGTATTTCATAAACTTAATTTTGACATATTTTTTTTTATAGGTTTTGCCATAATCGTAGACATTTTATCGTTGTATGTTATTAATCTAGATGTTGTAAATTTGTTCTTTTTTTTTAAAAGGCATTGTAAATTTGTTCTTAGATTCATCCTTTTCGATTTTAACGATTTTGAATTAATGGTGTTAGATATATTTTTTATCAATTTAAATAAATGAAGGTATTTTTTAGTAAATATAA
This sequence comes from Medicago ruthenica, assembly GCA_018208015.1. Classification (NCBI taxonomy): domain Eukaryota; kingdom Viridiplantae; phylum Streptophyta; class Magnoliopsida; order Fabales; family Fabaceae; genus Medicago; species Medicago ruthenica. Next base: position 83,117,562 of record CM031377.1, on the reverse strand, counting down.
TAGAGATTATTTTCCCCTTCTTCAAAAGTACATGATGCCTTAATCAAGCAAGGCCATTTTATTCCACTTTTATCTTCCTATTTTGAACCTTTTTTTTAATCTTCCTATTTTGAACCTCTTAAAGTATGACAAACACACTTTTCTTAGATTCAACTCCGAACTCCCTAGCTGTTTTCCCGTGATCTTTCTTGTTAGTGTTATTTTTTATTCAAAAATTATATATTATATGTTCGATAAATAATCCAACTATAGTTAAGAAAAAAGATATAACCATGTCCTTTAACTAATTTTAACAAACAAAAATTGATCCTTTCAAAAAAAATAACCAATTTGATATATCCAATGTAAAACTAAAGAGGCAAAAAGCAGAGTACAGGGCATGATAAAAATGTCATTGTTTTGTTGATGAATTTTTACATTGACAAATTGATAAAAATGTCTCTTAACAGTTAACACAACAGCCACAACAGAAGCTCTCTAAAAATGATTAGGCCCCACCAACTACCATTTTTTGGTGACTTGTTTGTAATCACAAAAACTTCATGAAAGAGAACTTGTGATATGCAATATCAAGCATTTGTTCTAACTCAATCTCATAAAAAACTAAACATGAACTCCGCGTGTCAAACGGACGACAAATATGTCAATAGAATAGAAAACTATTTATGGTTTGGACATTATGTTGAAACATTTTCAGAGAACCCTATGTATAATTTTTAAATCATCTAACGTTTTTCATTCCCTTAAAATTCATTCTAAAAGTGGGAAACTAACTACTAGACGATCATGCTCGTTTATTCAGATTGGTAGTAGTTATTATACCTTTGAGTCAAACATGTTTGTTTTCATATTCATCACAATAACCCCTTTTCATTTTATATCACCTTTGTGCTTTGAAAAGAACATAGTACATAAGCATTTTACATTCTCAGAATAGAATATGCTGTTAATATTTGTATAAATGAAAAGAGAGGGCTGTATTGTTTCAGCTTTTCCCTGCACTGATTGCAGCTTGCACAAAGTCTTCACACCGAGTGATCCCACCTGACAAAACCTCCGGCAGAACCCCAACAATGTCAAAGGCCTCCTGCAAATCACTAGCAGAATTAATCTCATCAAGCCAGGAAATCATCTCTTTCGGGAATCCGAGAAGCTCTTTTACATTTAAGAGTCGCTCTTTCATTACCAACTCCCATCCTTCCAGGTTCCCACTTTCGTCTTCCCCTTCTGCTGCAGATGAAGCCCCATCAGTACTTGCCGGTGTTGCACTAGGCAATTTCTTGACCTTGAAGAAATGCTGTAACTGCTCAATCAAACCTGTGTAGACAAGCATCGGACGAATGATAGACAAAAGCTCATCATTCTGCCCTGCTTCTGTTGTAGCACTTTGGCCTGTACTTCCAGATTCCACACCTTGTACAGAAGCTGAAACGGACGATGAGCGAGCAGTAGTACGACCATGTGTGTGCTGCATGTATGCATGGTAAATTCCACGCTGCAGAAAAGCACGGCGGTGCTGCAGCCAGGACTCATAAGACTCTGAGAGAAGTGAGTTCACCATCATAAATTGGACGGTTTCTTCTGTTCCCAATGTAAGTTGGGTGCCGGACGGAGAAGAGGGTCTGACATCTGATGTAGAAGAGGATATATATGCTGATACAGCCCTGGCCATGGTTCGACGCTGCAAGGGGCTTCCTAGATCAAGGAGATGGCGTGCCATTTGGAACATAAATGGGAGGAACCGAGAATTACTGTCCCGTCCCCCACCTCGGCAATCTACACTGAACGATGCTCCTGTTGCAAAGCGAGCCAACATCTACAAACAAGTAAATAATGCTTAAGCACCGGGGTGAGGCAAATTCACTTAATTCAAGCAGTGTATAAATAACTGTAGGGACATCCTTTTATAGATAATATTTAAACCCAGTGAAGTGAGTTATCTCGATGATCTAATCATTTATATATGTTGTCATAAACAAGACTCCTTCAGTTTCTCCTTTAATTATCTTGTCTTATCAGTTCAATTCACCATTTAAAAAACATATAAATTTAACATGTTGAGGTTGAATAACATACCAAAACAATGTCATAAGTCAGAAGGCGGAGCCTGCTTCCATCAGCTCGTCCAAGACCATTAAGGTTGTCCCAGTGTTGGTCAACAAAGCGGATATACTGTGCCAGAGGAACAGATGGACCTCTGACAGGGAATAAAGAATTACAGAGAGATTCATTGTTTCTAAGTGTTGCTCCATCCCACTCTTTCTTGGGATTCTTCAAGGCAGCATCAGCTCTTTTGGCCTCTTGATGGCACTGGAAATGAATAATGTTAAAGTAGCTTACGGTAGTGTAAACACACTCTCCACGACCACTTCCTGAAGTGCCTACGCCTAGATTCACACGCTTACTATAAGAGTAAGCACCCAGTAAATCAGTAGGTCTTAAACTGTATCCTTCCCGGCACACCATGCATGCCAACCCATCCTCCTCCTCCTGCACATCTTCTAAACCTTCAAGGACAGGCCGGGAAACAACAATTCGGTCACCTCCATCTGAAGACAGTTCTTGTCGCATTCCTAGCCCCTGCATCATACACAACAGACAAGGCAAAATATAACAAGAAATCAGTTTCTAATACATTTCAAGTAAAACAAGCAATACAATGCCATATATATTGTCCAAGCCAAACGAAAATATTGAGCACAATCTCCAACATCACATCAAACATTATATTAAGAGTTGAAACAAAATAGGCCTCTAGTCCCCAATTTATTTTTTTGTCATGGAAAATGCCGACTTATGAAAATCTAAATAAAAATAATGTAAATTAAGGTCTTCTATATAACATACCTGAAGCAGCTCCTCTCTTTTACGCAAAGCCCGGCGCCTCATTTCATTTCTAGTTGCATGCCGCAACTTACTCACCTCCTCCACCAGGAATCCATCTCCTTTTCCTTCCTTGTTAGATAGTGTGTCCAACAAATTTTCAGCCCTTGCCCCAATTTCATTTTCTCCTGAAACTCCTTCCAAGGCATGCAACAAGGGTAAGATACCTTCCTCTCCAATACACTTTTGAGTGAGGAGATGTCCCATTGACAAACCTCTCAGCATTGACAATATAAGAGGGACGGAAGGCAGTGTTAAACCCTGTGCCCATTCAGCACTGGTCTTGCAGCCTGTCTGCCCAGCATTGGCAAAACTATCCTTCAAATGTTTCATTGCAAATTTAGTTATTCCCTTTTCTAGGATAATGTCCTTTAATCTCTCGCCACAGGAACTTGTCTTAAGGGACTCTGAAACTCTGACAAAGTTTTCCAGAGTGAACCTCTGCTTCGCAGCTAGCTGAGCAACATTATCATCCTTTGGATTGTCCAAATGTTTTTTCTGCAAACTGTCAAATGCATCCCAATCTTGCAGGTACGGGCTAAAATGCTGGATTAGAGCATCCATTGCAGCAGGTTCACCATATGTCAAGTAAGGTAGTATTCGAGCAACCATCTCTGTGTTCCTCTGCTGTTTGTTTGATTTCTTAAGTCCCAATGGATGAGATAATCTGTCCAAAAACATAAGAACTATCTTCTTGGCTTGTTCACCTGTCCCGGCTTCTTCACTGGTGACAGTAAAGGCACCTTGTGTGATGCTTATACTGTCACTTTCATTTGCTTCTAAAGTCAAACTTTCAACAATCAAAAGTATGCCTTCCGCTGGCTCCATGGCATCAACTGAGAAAGCACGCCTTGCAGTTTCAAGAAGCAAACCTAAAGCACCTAGCTTCAACAACGCTCGTCTATTTTCTCTAATTTTGCAACAGTACATAAGAAGATTAAGAACTGCAACCAATTGCTCCTGATTGGACTTGAAATCATCTCTCAGACGCTGTAAATTAAATCGGGAAAAGTGAGAACTATATCAGCACTTTCAATTTGCAAGCAGTAAAATAATGATATTTAATAAAAATCATCGAAGATACAGAGTAGTTGTGCATGAGAATGTCTGTAAAAAAAATATATTAAGCACTCCACAATTTCTTTTGAAGTAGATACCTTCAACAATAGAGGTCAAAGACATAATCAAGGCAATCACAAAAGAAGAATGCTAGATACAAATTTGTTTTTGACTTTGTAATGTATTAACAAACTTATAATATAACCACTACAAAAATCATATAACTAGCAATGTGGAACGGCACCTTATTGGCTTGACTTGTGTGTGTGTGCGCGCGTGTACGCACGCACGTGCGGAAACTAAGCCCACGGATATAAAAGATATTCCTGTGTACCTGAATCATGCCCAACAGTATCTCTAGTCCACCACAATCACGAACAGCACCTGCTATGGCAAACTCAACCTCTGGATCCTGAGACTCCTCTCTATCTTCCTCCAATTCTTTAATCATAGGCTCAGTTGCCTCACCATCCAATCCCTGGAAATTGTATACATATAACAGATAAATTCAAAACAAAGTGTTTAAACAAATGAGCTGGCTCACATGGTCACTGATAGAGAAACACACCTGGAGTCGATAAGTCACTGTCATAGGTGGGCAATATCTAGATGAGGTGACAGCATTTGAGGATACCAAGTTGGAATTAGTCACGTTGGAAGATTGATTTGATTTCTTCCACACAAGCTCATAAACGTGGGCAATGCTCAAATCAAGAGAAATGATATTACCGGCAACCAACAATTCCATTCCATAGTCATCCTCAAGAAGACCTAATAAATCCAACTGATGACAGATCTTATTCTTCACATCGCGCATCAATGGGCCAATCTCAGTACTTGAATATGGATTCTTGGTCATTGATCCCCTGATGAACTCTTCCTGAGTATGTGCCTTGTTTAGGACCAACAAATATACAGGCTCGGGTTTTGAGGGGCATACTAGATTGCAGAGTTGCTCTAAGATAAACTGCAAATGCAGGTGCAGATCGCATCAAAGTTTAAAATGACCCTTATTTAAAAGGTTACTATAAGTTTGAAATCAAAAAACAGGGTTACTATAAATTCAATATCTAATATCTCTGTTAGTTCCAATCCTATATAACCCAACTGACACTCTGTTCAATAGAAAACTGCCACAACTAATTTTAGTGAAAAGAACAAGTTATAAACGAAAAATGAAAAAATTAATACATACCAAACAAGCACGCCCTTTCTTCTCCTTTCCATGTATTTGCAAACCATTGATACAGGCCCTAATGAATTGTCGCTTATTATCAGTGCTTTCTAGTAGTAGACTATCCAAAAGATCTTTAAGGAGACGATTGCAGTCACTTATCAACTTAGTCTTTTGAACAATCAAGCCACGAATTACAATAAGGGCTTCAAGAATTTCAGAAAGTAAGTCCTCTTGCATGAATCTGGAATTAAAAATTTACTTCAATGAGATGAGGTAAATCAAAAAACTAACCTCAAAAGTAAAACTATTCAAGCAACAATCATACCTGGATCTTACATTTGGAACCTCAAGAAATTTACCAAGAAGCTCTATCATTTTGTGAAGGATAAATCCCTGAGTTATATCAATGTGTAGACTCCTTTCCAAAGACTCAACATTATTTACTTCTTGGGTAATTAAAGTACAAATTGTCCGTAGACACCCCCGAACAGTCAAAAATAAAAGAGCATCCTCCGAATCTACCATCTTGAATAACAATTCAAAATATTCCGCAGCACTTTCACCAGAAGAAAGTGTTGCAGGCAACAAAGAAACCACTAGATTCAGCAGCCGAAATCGTTTGGACGAACTTTGACCACAAAGCAAGCTTATGAGTGAGCACATCTCTGATCTGATAGATTGCGAACATGCACTCAGAACAAGTTCTTTAACCCATGATCCCAACTCAAAAACTGATAACTCACTTTTAGCTGCTTTACCAACTCGACGCTTCCATCTTAGAGCATATTTAAGTGCCAGGTAATCATGGCGTTGGGGTCTTGACCTCTGGCCTGTAGCTTTGACCACCTGAGACACTTTGTATTGCCTTCTAACAAAATCAAGATAAGTAGCTCCACTCTCCCATTCTGAATAGCTCAATAACTGAATATCTTGAGTCTTAGGAGTGGCATCCCAATTTCTTTCTGACGAGTCTGGAAATGTCTTTGTTCCACCGACACTGACAGCACCTGTCAAGGACCCGGGTACAATTTGAGATTTCTCATCCTTCGCCTTTGCAGAAGACTTCCCAAGGCCTTGCTCTTTGTCTGGCGTCTCAGGTTTTGGAGGTGTGCATGCCTGAGAAATAATTCTCAGACAAGGAAGAATGACATGCTCAGATATGGCAGGATGTTTGGCACCCAACTTAATGGAAGAAAACAATAACTGAAATACGAGACGTAATCTTGATTCCCAGTATTCATCAGCCAAAGAACACACCTCAGAAAGTAATAGCAACTCCTCGCGTGTAGTAACTGCAATGTCCATGGAGCGATGATGCTCAAGGCAGTACAAAACTTTCTTTTGTATCAAACTGTTCAACTCGGTAACTGCATTTACATCACCTTCAGATAAAGAACAGAGTACTATTCTTGCTTGAACCCGGGCAGCTTTAGGACCTTGATGAATGTTATTCTCAAATAGCTCAGACAAAATGCCAGCTGAAACAAGTTGTTTCTTAGAATTCGGATGCCTTGCAAGCACCTGTAAAAGCTCTAGACACTGGGTTGCAAATGTAGTTGCACAGCCATAACAGTTATTTGGTGATCTGGACACCACAAATCTTGAAGCCACACTATTATCAGCGTTCTTCTGGTGCAGATAATTCATCAGCACCTTGCGTAGCCCTTGCAGTGTCTGGACACTTTTGGTGACAGAATCAAAAGCTGCTTTGCACTTCTCCCCATAGAGGACTCCAAGAAGAGCAATTTTCCGATTAATTTTACACGAGGGGCCAGGTAACGAAACCATCATTTGCTGCACTGAATCCTTCTGCTGTGAGTCTATTTCACTGTCACCAATGCTTGACACAATTTTAAGCAAGGGCTTTTTGAAGCCCAAAAGTTGCTGATATCGCCGATGAGCATTCTCTGACTCAGACTCTATGGCTGCTAATCCCTTCTTCATGTCTTCATCATTCTCCATATAATCAAATGTAAAACTGGGCTTCGCCATGAAATTAAACTCAAACCGCCCATATTTGCTGTACCCGCACTCATTACACAGAAAAGAGTCCAAATTCTCATAATTGATGTTGCGACATTGCCTGCATTGATATGCATTTTCATGACAATTGCTACATATACCATGCTTATCTGTGACTGGACGACTACAGCGTGGGCATTGCAATGGTTCGAGAGACAATGCCTGAAGATTTTCATAGAACGAATCCAGTTCAATCATGAAGTTACAAGCTGTAATTGGAATAGGAAATTCAACTTTAAGCTCTGTCTGATCAAATGCAAGATGACAACTTTTTGCACGCTTCCATAAAGACCAGTTGTTTTTCAACTCTGATAAGTCAGTAACTGGTCTGTTATTATAGTATAGGTTTAAAACCTTCACTGATTTTGACTTCCTGGTATCATGAACATTCATGGTCACAGTCTGGATTGTGTAACTTCCGGTGCATTTCACTATGATGCGATTGTCAGTGAATTTTGTTTCGGATTTCAGGGATTCTAGCTTCATCCTGCTGTAAGGTACTTCTGGAGAGCTGCAGGCAACGCAAGGTTCACTTTCAAGATAGTATCCATCAAATTCCACTAAGCCACTCAGAGTATTATATATACGAGAATTTGGATGGTTAGCTAACAGCTCATTCTGTGAATGAAGTGTCTCAAAGATGCACCTAATTACATCAGGAGTCAAGCATCGGTCTACAAGTTCAGAAATCTTGTGTTTTGAACTAGTATCAGGGGATCTTCCAAGCAAGCAAGTAAGAAGTTCTGTATACTCCACAATATTCTGGCCAAACATAGGGAGGCACTTGACTTTCTGCAAGAGAGCCATTAGCATAGTTTCCTTAAACATTGGTTTGGCATGATGCCAGACACCATATAAAACTAATTTAGCCTCTGCACGCACAGTAACTGAACTCCACTCTAGAAGGAAACTATCTATGAACTGCTTTAAGGTATTGCCACTCTTGTCAGTGAAGACATCTACTGCTGCCTCCATATCCAAATAGGACTTCTCCAAACCAGAATCAGCTCCGTCTTCACCTTTCTTTTTCTTCTTTGAATCTTGAGATGCAATACTTGATTTGGTTGAACTCGAGTCTCCTGACTCTGTTTTTTGTGAAGTCTGACCAACATCTTTTCCTGTATAGAAGGCAAAATTGAGAAGTTTAAGAGTCTGAATAACAGACTCTTCACCGAAATAAAATATTCCATTCATCAGGAACGACAAAATATCCCCATGCCTTAAACAGTATTTCTGCCAGTTCCGAGGACGTGCAGCTGCTACTTCTGCCATAGTGGAAAGGCACTTCACAATCTTCACACTTCTTTCATATGGAATGGGATTATTTTGAAAACCACCAGACTTAGTTATGTGTTTATAAAGTCTCTTGACTTCACTAGCATACTGCCAAGAGTCTCGTACACTGTAATAGTGAGACTTGCTCCCACAGAGATGCAGAAAAAGTCTCCTGGCATATCTTCTTACAAAGTTGGTATGAGGATTGTTGATGTAACTGCAGAGAACATCTTGATATCCATCTAATTTCAAATCCTTACCATAAGACAACTTGTAGACCTTTTCCTTTTCTCCAGTCTTGTCATGTTTTTCTGGCCGAACAAGTGTGTATACCAGTCGAAAAGCATTCTCTAGTAGAAGCCTGGGGTAGTCCATAAAGATGTCTGTTCGATGCACTTTCACATACGAATCAGAAAAGAAAGGTGAAAAATTACCAGCTGGCAAATCTCTACGTACTGTAAGCAAAGCCCCACATCCAGGTCCAGCATTACTATGCCCACCTTCACTGTTAATTGGAGATTTGAAAACATGAACTAGCTGCTGCAGTATATCCATCAAATAATTAACAAAAGATTGCTGCCTGAGAGAATCACAAGCTTGAAGCAGCTGCGATGCAAAGTCATTCTTCTCTTGGTCATCAGCTGAAGTCTTCGAAGTGGACGAAGAAAGTTGGATTACATTTTTATCATGAACATCAGCAGTTCCACTGTGTCTTGGCATGGAACCATCACTACCAGGCTGATGCCAATTTCTAAGCATCAATGTGAAAAACATGAAGACCAGAATTGCAACTTCCCCAAATGATGACCGGTCTCTGGCTACAAATGGCCTGTTGAGATTAATCTCATCCAAAAACCATTTGATTAGTTTCTCTAAATCTAAACTGTCAGGCTTTGAGCTGTCTATGAAAGGTCCTCCCACGGCAGATGACAGCCTGTAGAAAAGCTGCATAACAGGGATTGCTCGGACTCCAGAAGTTGTATCCATCCATCCTTTCAATTGTTCAAGAAGCTCAGAAAGTAGTAAGGAATTTATTTCCCGTTTTGAAGCAGAGATTGAAACAGGATCAGTCAATGCAGAAGCAAACTCTTCAGAATCATTGGGCTCCAAAATATGAATTGATGGAGAAGAATTCTGCATGTTGCTATCAGCCGGTAAAGGCAGCGAGTCACTAACGTCATCAGGTGTGAAGTGAAATTCATTGCCATCTCCCACAGAGTCCACTTCAATTGGAATTGCTGTCATAGGATGATCTCTAGAGTGTGGTGGAGGAAGTCGGTCTGCATCTAGTACTTCAAAGCAAGCCTCACACAAATCAAAATCAGGACAAACAGTGCAATGCCACCTTCGCCTGAGTATAGGTACAGTAGAACAACCATCACAACAATATTGAACAGATGAAGTGATGGTGTCATCTTCAATCATGACTTGGTTATTTCTAGCACTTGTGTCTGCTGAGCCAGGAACTGGCACTACACTCTCAACAGCATCATCTGGAGCTAACAATGTCTGCTTTGGGAAAGGGACCTGAAGCAATCTCGAAGATATGGCCAAACTGAAAAGAAAGAAAAAAAATGTGTAAGAACCTGATCATCAAAGTTAGAATAAAAAAAATTACACAGAATGAGAAAACACACCTGCTAGCAGTCTGAACAGCTTCATCAGACGAAAAAAGAAGTTTCTTCAGTAATACAACAGCAGGTGCTACACAGTGCACTCCTGAATCTTTTACATGCAGGGCCAAGCATTCAGCATAACAATAAATAAGTTCAACTGCAGACATAACAATGTTGTTCATGGTTTGCGTGTCGGGCTGCTCAAAGTCCAAAATTCCCCATAAAACTTGCATCAGTGCATCTACCACTTCTGAGCCTACACCAGCAAAGGTAGTTTAAATAATGTAAAATGTGTTGCAAGTATATCCACATTGGACAAATGACTTCAATATTTATTCACGCTATTCTTGATTCATAATAACAGTACCTCAGTCACTTAAAATTACAATAATCTAATAAGCAGTATACAAAAAGAATGTAGTAAAAACCAGCCATGAATAAAATATAAAACCTTAGAAACCCATTCTTACAGCAGATATGATCGGTGCAGATATCAACTCAAAAATTTCAAGAATCACTGTTGAAGTTTAGTTTAGACCCTTATACTAAATTTCAGTAGAGGAGAATACTAAATTTCACAAAATTACTACATAAAGAAATAGAAAAGCATCTCAATAAATAATTGCATGCAAAGGATTGTTTAAATTTACTAAGTGTGTGTGTACTTATCATTTATATATTTAAGATCCAATCAGCGAGAACAAAACAATACCATTTGTCTCCAGAAATGTTGCTAAATTTGAACGGCGTTGCAATGCAATCCTACAAACGGCACGCATCTGAGCAGTGAACTCTTCAATGATCCAACTTCCTGCAGTACCACCTATCCCAAGCCTTGACAACAGTAGTGAAGATGATTTGACCACTCCAAGGAGCCGCATGGTATCCTTAATCTAATGTGAGAAGAGTCCAGATGAAATAATTAGCATAACATTGACATGAAGTAGAAATAACAAAGTAGAAATCTAAGTGATACTATATATAGATTACCTGATGGTATATCTCTTTCTTGGGAAAAACTGCTTGTAAAACACAACTAGCAGAAGCCTGTAGGATAGGTTCCCTGTCACTCTCAAATATTGTTTCTAGTAACTGCTTGCACTTGAGTTTTCCTAGCTCTGTTCTCGCTTCTTCAAGCCTTGTGCAATCTTGTTGCCTACATGATGAATAAAACTTGGTAATAAGCTTAAGCCCATCTGCTATTACTTGCTCCTGAATAGGAGCAGATTGCATTGATCGGCGTTTCTTTCCAGATCCACCGAGTGATGCATTTGAACCAAGTACTCTTGCTTCCATATCTAAAATTGCATCCATTTTCTCTTTCCAACCAAACTCATCTTTAGCTCGGCCATAAACTTCCAGTGAGTCTATTCTGGGAAGTGTTAAGCCATTAAAGGTTGGCCCAACTAACACTGTAAATTCTTCATCAGCAAGAAGAGACTCCGCAACAGTAAACGGAATATCATACCACGACCTCATTCCTTCGTCTAATTTAATAACCCTCTGGAAAATAGAAATACTAGAAGGTATGTGGCTTGCCGATGTATTACCCACATGAACTCGAAAACCAACCATGACAATATCAGGGTTTGAGTTGAAGACAGATATCTGTTGAAATGCATAAAGAAAGAAATTAGGGAAACAAAAATGCTTTATCAAATCACTTGAAAGACAGGCACACATCATCAAACGCAGCTGACATTATTGCAGTGATGACATCGTAACAAAATGAAATGGTTTGGAACAGCGTCATATGATATGACATGTGAAACAGAATTCACCTCTCATGTAACCATTTTAGAATGGATATATTTTAGTATTCTGGAAATAAGAACAAAGAGACAATTGCAATGTTGAACTTTCCAGATCATGATGAATCAAACACAATCTAACGCATGTCTTTGTGACTCCCAAACCCCAGTGTGGGGTGTGTAAATTGGGTTTCATCAACAAACATGTTTGTCAAAATCATGTTAGCTTATATTTTTTGAGAGGATTTTGAGTTTAACATCATTGCTTATGTAAAAGCAAAACAAAGTTGTTCTCAAGGGATCAAAACAATGTTTCCAAATTGTTGTCCAAACACACTCTTACTCCACTAGTAAGCATACACACATTTCCCCCTATACTTAGTAGGTTTTGGGATACGATAAAACTATACCACCTTCATGGAGTATCAATTACAAAGACCAGCACTACATTATTATAAAAAGTTCAATTTGTTTTCTCTTTCAGAAGAATACCAAGTGTCATTATTGATATCATATAGAGAGTGTTTGGCAATTTCTAAACTGATTTAAAAGGGTGGTGTTGGAACTAGTTGCAAAAATCTATGCAAAAAGTCAATCAAAGCAGATCAACATTATTAGGGCTTAAGTTAGGTTAAAAAATGCTTAAAAATAATTCCAATGCAACAAAAGCCTCTTCCCAATAGATGGGATTCAAAACTAACTCTAATATTGAGCATGTGGAAGATTGTCGTTGTCAAAATTCAAAAAACTTGGCATGCTTATTATTGACCAGCAGAGGAATGAGTGGTCTCCACATCTAGATTTCATCTAATAACCACACTTAGATCTAGTTGAAACTTGAAAGTAAGGGAAAGAGAATGTGAGCAGGAAGAGAATGAAAGAGAGACAACAACAACAACAACCAAGCCTTATCCCACTAAATGGGGTCAACTACATGGATCAAATTACGCCATAAATCCATAATGTTCTATCATAAACCATATTTCGGTCCAACTCATTAACTCTAAATCTTTCTTAATAGTTTTGTAGGTTTTCCTTTGCATCTAGTGATCTGACTATCCTCCATCTAATCTACTCTACTTACTACAAAATCAACAGGTCTTCTTTCTACATGCCCAAACAATCTAAAGCCTATTTTCCACCTTCTTTTCTACAAGAGGTGCTACCCCAACTCTCTAATACTGTTGGTCAAGAGAGTGAGTCTGGATAATCTTGGACAAGAGAATGAGTCTGGATAATGTTGGACAAGAGAAATAGAAAAAAATAACTTGAGTAGCACTTTTTATGAGCAAGCTTGATCTTAAACTTAGTTCACTGTTATAAAATTCATGTAATAACACTACAACCTATGTCTAAAAAATAGCAAGAGCGCACCCAATTATCTAGCATTTAAAAGTTGCCAAAGACACACTTAGGCTATGATGTTCTACAGTGTTATTTCTAATCTAAGACTAAAAAAGAGTATACCACAAAATACAGTAATACATTCGCTTTGAACTGCAAGGTGATAGAGGATACCTTAAAACCTGTAGGACTGGGACTTTCTAGAAAACCATCCTCATTCACCAAACTCTGTTTAGCTCCTTCAGAATCTCCATTTCTGATGGCGTCACCACCCAGTTTCACATCTGGTGTGATGCATACAGTCCTCTCAAAAAAGTCAAGAGGAAATTCAGGATGTGTTCCAGCATAAGCTTTAGTGAGGATGCCAGAACCCAATTTCTTAACTTTCTCAGATGCTGCAATGACACCAGCATCCACACCCACAGGAGCATGCGAATATATTTGAAGGCTACCATCATCATGTAAGACAAGACAGTGGATTTTATCCTTAGATAGTGGTTTGTATGCAGTCATACCGACTATAGGGGAGGCTGAACCCACTGAATGCCTCATACTCTGAGCAAGTATCTCATGTTCCTCCATGGACACCGCAAGTGCAGAATTTGATTTCACAGTTGATAAACAAACAAATAATCCACTGCCAGCCAACAATTCTTTCCAGTGATGTACTCCAGCAGGCCGCATCTTACTTTCTTGCTCCTCGAATACAGAAGACATCTCTATTAAAGAAGCTGCATCAGAGCTTGGTCGACCTAATAGTGTGGTACCATCTTGAAAAGATATGAAGAGTAGCTTGCAAGTTGAAGAGAAGTACAACGATGATCCCTTTGCATGAATTTCTCTTCCCTTGAGTTGTACAAGTTCTTTTAATGGCACAGCCCCAACATTCCCTTTGACTGACAACTCGAACCTGAAAATGTTTCCATTTTCAGACAGAACAACAAGAAACATTCTGCCCCGGGAAGCTGCATAGAGAATGGCATCCACAATCATGTCATCTGACAAAGTGAAGTAGTGTACTGGACTGATGTTGTCCAGGGACAGGTCATATATCTTGACAAATCTGTTGGTCACAACCATTAATTGAACCTGTGAACCTGGAACCCATTCCACCCGTCTAATGTATGCACCTTGCAAAGCAAGTTCAATAGCAAGGCGATCAATCACTTCACCACGAGGATTCAATGTCAGGACCTGACAATCCTCATAACCAGCTACAACAAGATAGTTCTCAACCACAGGATTGAATGCGAGTTGTATAATTTCAAAGCGGACAACATTTTTAGACAGATGTTTTACATTGGTCTTGTCAGCTGTCACAGGTGAAATGGTGGCCTGACCAATCAACTGTCCAACATCATATATAGCAACTTTATCACCTTCACCAACAGCAAGCCGACCTCGTACACTAACACTGAGCAAGGACTTCACAAGAGAGCCATTTGCTAAGTGAGACTTGAGATCCTTGGCATTAGAATAGTCAACCTTTATCTTGAGATCAAATGATCCACTTTTATAAGCTTTCTTCAACTGCAAGAGATCAATGCCATGAGAAATCACCTTGTCTTCTCCCAAACTGATATTCTTATCCTTAGAATGGTGGGAGTCTCGTCTATTAATTACTGAAGGCATCAAGGAGGAGCAAAGATTGAGCACCTGACTCTCAACATCAAGTTCTTCCAGTAACAATGGAATCATTTCTTGAAGCTCTTTTGTAATAGATAATCTGAGTGAGTTATCTACATCTGAATTTATGTCCTCATCAAAATCTGAATCACTATCTGGCAGCTGATCTCCATCTTCAGGAAAGGGTAAAAATGACTGAAATGTGTTAGAACCACGAACAGGTGCACTGTTATCTGCAGTAAATTTCCGTGGCTTCAAACATTGACAATTACTACCCCTAACACCTCCAGCTCCACAGTCACAAAAGAAGCGGCTTGAGCGTGAGTAGACTACACGGTGACCCCGATGACAAACCTTAGCACATACTGAGCAGCAACCTTTTGATACAGTCAGGTCACATGTATAGCAGAAGTACCAATGCTGCTCCATGAAATTGCTTCCACTGGAAGTAAATGTGCAAACTTTAGAGGCAAGGGCCCTTTCACTGTTGGCATCCTCGTCATCATCCTTATCTATGCTAAGAACCTCCCCATCAGAGGTTGCATCATCCTCATCCTCGTCTACCGAAGTAGCGTCGCATTCAAGAGAGGCTGATCCTCCTTCTTGATTGGAAGAAACAATGAATGCCTCAGAAGTTTTCCTGGACCCAACCAGTCGAGCAGACGCATGTCCCACCCCAGCACTATTGCCAGAAGAGCACTTCTTAGTTATCCTTTGCAAGGAAGTTTTACCAGATCCACATTCGCCCAAGACAGTTGCAATAAAGCCAAATAGAAACTTAAGCCCCGGAAGCAGATTTTCATTGCCCGCCAGTTTCCCCATCAACATGACAGTCCTCGTCAAAAGCTGTTTCATCAAGAGCTCTCCTCTTGAAATTTGAACAATGAAATTGAAATAGGACTTCGCCACATGAATATCAAATAGCAGAAAAGCATTATCAAGTAATAGAAGTGCAGAATTGAAAATATGATGTTGCAACTCTTTTGACTGTTTCTCAGATGGCGGTGATACAAGGGACAGAATAAAATTCATAGTTGAATCCCGAAGAGAAATGGAGCTCCCTTTTGCACAGTTCACCCCACTATCTGATTTCATTATGCTTCCTAAAAGCCTTTTCTCCAACCATTTAGATATGCTCTGTATATCTTTGTCAAGGAATTTCCTTTGTATCCTCATTCTGAGATGAGGAAATTGTTCTCCAGATAGAAGGTCTACAAAGAACCCAAGAACTTTCACATTCACTGATTCAGAGAAACATGTATCTAAGGAATCAATTAGAACCAAACGGTCACCAAGATGCAACTGCAAAAGCTTACTCGTCTGCCCTGGCACATTTTCAATACCAAGACAAAAGTGAAATATAACAGACTTTGAAGGATCTTTTCTAAGACTGCTTAATATCTCAACAATTTTGCAGATTATCCATTCATGGACAAAGCAATCACTTGCTCCTCTAGCATTCATATCCTTCAAAAACCCTTCCATTTGCTTCATTAGAATTAAGTTTGTAAAATTTGACAATTCCAGTTCTGCACTTGAGCTGTGATAGATAGTGTCACATTTCTGATGAACACTTTCAAAGACTCTATCACACTTGATAATCATTATTGTATCAACTATTTGTAAGAAGACTTCAGTCTCAGAGTCAATATTTCTTCCTGATTCTTTTATTTTATGTAACCCGTCGAGAACAAAGATGATTCCTCTTACGCTAAGAACACAAGAGAGCAGAGTCGCACTAGAAGTAGAATGGTTTAAAGGAAAACCATGCAAAATGCACTCCCAATAAGCTTTGGGAAGAGTTTTTGAAGCTTTTTTATCAACAGCAGCATCCAACTTGGATATGAGGCTCAAAACAGACTGCAGCTCATCTGCATTGGAGCCACTCCTCTCCAGTAGCTCATCCTGCAGGCTTTTGTCAATTCCAGTATATTTCAGTAGTAAGAGTGGTAAAAACCCAGGAGCCACCTTCTGTTTGTAACTTAGGACATCAAGGAAAGCTCTCTGATAAAATTGCACGTGTTTGCTTAGTAAGGATGAGAACAGCCTTACTAGCAATACAAATTGACCAGAGTCAATCATGGAGGAAATCACGCTTCCAGCAAGTTTAACATATTTCTCATCCCCAAAAGCACTCTCAGTCCAGGTTAGACTGTGTCCAGAAATTTCAGTGTCTATACAATATCTCCATATGCCAACATTAGTGAAGGAAAGCACTAGAGACAGCCACATTTCACTTCTGAGGAAATCCCAACCTAATTCCTCAATGCCTTCTGGTATGGGCAAAGCATTTAAATTCTGAAGCAAGCTCAGTACAACATCTGGAATATTAGTGAAGTTTCCGAAGACCTCTGGATGGCCTAGGAGTAAATGGCTGAAGTGGAAAAAATGCAACATATTAGATAGATCCACAGAGTGCCCTTGATTCCACGATAAAACTGGATGGTCAGCTTCAGAGCCTATATAAGGAATATCCCAACAAAGGTTGAAAACATATCTTTCAACAATTTGATCCTCCACTGCATTGGCTTTTTTGCCTCTCCAAAATCCAAGAATCAGTGAGAAAGTACAGTATATGTCCTTCCAATTCAAAGTTAATTTCTCAATCGTCAAATCATCCACACTGAGTGAAGCAGAAGACTCGGAAACATCAATTAGTTGTCCAATCAAGCTACCAAGAAAAACCTCATCTCCCACCAATCCACCAGCAATGCTTTTTAATGCAGTTGATGACCAAGATGACATGTTATCATTAACTTTATTTAGCAATGATGAGCTAGACAACGGTGCTTCCCTCAACTTAGACCGCACATCTACAAGCAATGATGTGGGACAAGTCTGTCGGTGAAATATCATATGGCGAAGAACTAAGATCAACCTTGAAACCACCAAAGCCCAACATGTTAACAGTGAGCTGTTCAAATCCAAGACCGGGTTAGCAACTTCTTTGAGGGTTGAAAAGATTAAGTTTGCCATCACTCCCTTTTCTTCTGCACAGGACAAATGGAAGGCCATAAGAACTACCTCAATATGAAACAATGAAGGAAGAGTACCAACGAGTTCATTGATACTTGGGCAGTTTACACAAACAGATTTCGCCTTCTCAACAACAAAGGCAACATAGCCTCTAAAAATCTTGGTTCTCAACTGACTGCCAACAGAACCAACCCTACTGAATAACGCGTGAGCAAGCAGGGTGAGGGTCCTATCATTGTAACTAAAAGCACCATTTTCAACAATAAGGATCTTTTCCACAAGGTAGTCTTCAAGTGAACCACTCAAAGCATGGTTTGTGAGAAGGTTGTGCAGAAGATCAAAGGATAGTTCATGGATGATCCCAACCTTCCCATCTTCATGTGAAGGGATACAAGCATCAGACATATTATCTTCATACCAACAGCCATGAGAATCAAGTAGGGAAAGCAAAATATCAATGTCTGTATTACTGAGTTTGCTGCAAGCATCAACATAAAGAGAAGGATGCCATTCAGTAGAGAAGATGCATGTTTTAAGAAAGTTCAGAAGCTCTATAGCAGACTGAATTGGCATATTCTGATTGCTGGAGTTAGAAACTAAAGCAGCAGCAGGTGGTTGTTCGCATCCATCTATAGATCCAACAGAACGCGCTGTCTCAGAAAAAAGATCTCCAAATAGAGCCTCATCCTCATGGCACACTGCATTTTCAATTTCGGATGGTCCAGCAACTTTTGCCAAACTAGAATGGGACCTTTCCATTTTTTGCCTTAATTTCAATCCTTCAGAATGAAGGAAAAAAGCAAGTTGCATCAAATTTTCAACCCATTGGCTTGATGCAGGAAATATCAGTTTTGTAAGCTCTTCAAAAGTGTATCCCTTTAGCAAAGGAACAGATCCATGATGAACAAGGTATGAAAGAGAATTGTTTTCTGAGTCAGTAGAAGTGCCAACAAGCTCTGCATCAAAGTCTTTCCGCTCAAAAGGAATCTGGTGCCTTGGTTTTTTCAGATCATTAATGAGTTTCAGAGTATAAACAACAAATCGGGGGAAGAAAGACAAGGGGGGCTTTGAATTTGGATCAGTTTTGTCATATATCCAAACAGAAGAATCCAAACTCTCTAGTATAGATGCTACAACACATGCTTGGATATTCTGAGCTACATTGCTATTACCAAAAATAACCTGAACATCATGAAGAAATTCTTCGGTAACCATTAAAACAATGCTCTCAAAACTTCCCTCGATAGTAGCATAGGTACTCACAAACTCGAGCTTAACTCTAAACAAATTAGACAAAGTATCAGTAAATGAGGCAACTGCCCTCATCAATGAGGCGTCATATTCAACATACGGAACATCTGTCGTGAGACTTCCAAGTATCTTCAACATTCTCAAAATGAATGATAGCCTCCTTCGAAAATTTTGGCCCAGTTCCCGCTCATCAAATACATCTTGTACTTTAGCTAGTTTATTGCACAGCAAGATCAGGCGAGGAGTGCATTTCCCATGGACAACTGCCCAGTGCTGGGATAGAAAGACAAAAGTGTTGAGATATTGATAATAGGTCTGCTCGCTGAATCCAGAATCTTGCCTGTCATGTGGCATGTGTTTAGAAGCTAATGTCTTCAGAAGCCAATCCATTGATTTTTCTTCCATTGAGCACGGGAAGCCTTTTAAGAATCAGTAAAAAAAATGAAAAGAAAATCAGCACATGGTTAGTTTAGCAGGAAAACTATGACAAGGCAATGATGGGGTGATTATTGGGTATTAATATTATACCTTCTAAACGGCATTTTTTGTAGTCATCGACATAATCACCACAACAATCATCGACCATTGGCAGCAAATCTACTAAGGCACTTGCAGTTGTAGGTTGTAGTATGTCCACTACCATATTTACTCCATCAACCAAAGCTATCTCTAAAAGATGTATCATGTTGGTCTGAAAGGTTCAAGAAGAATTAGTATCACAAAAAAAGAAAGAAAAACACATAAAAATAACCACCCTACCAGAAAAGTACACAAACCAAGACACTAAGTTCTAACACAGAATAATATAAATTTAAGCTATACCCACCAGACTTTTTTTTTGTTCTATAAATGGATATGAGAGAACATTTTCTCCATCCTTACTCAGGTATAGAAATCAGAAAAAACCTATTACCGCACAGTACCATACATCAACTATGCATAAAGCAAGATAAATAAAATCAGACCCAAAAATCAATTTGATATTTCTGAGAATCATGGTCTAATGTAGCCTTGGTTGCAGTTTGAAAAATTTGGCAGCAACACCAAGGTATTTGAAGTCTTCAGGGCCGCAATCAAGGCTATATTTGACCATGATTCTCTGAAATATCAACAATCATGATGCAAGCGCTGCCGCAAACACAATTAAAACATTGATCATGAAACCCTAGTGGGTGTAGTGAATAATTATCGATCAAACATAAAACAAACAACTCCAGAGAAAGGTTAATGAAAAAGGACTGAATTAAACTTTCTTTAGAACCCCTTACCTTTTTATTAGTAGTCTTTTTCGGCATACATATAAAGAAATAAAAAAATTATCTATTAACTTGAATATTATTTAGCATTTCCTTCTTTATTTCAACAAAATAAATGCTCAAAATTCAATAAACCGGGCAC
This sequence comes from Medicago ruthenica, assembly GCA_018208015.1. Classification (NCBI taxonomy): domain Eukaryota; kingdom Viridiplantae; phylum Streptophyta; class Magnoliopsida; order Fabales; family Fabaceae; genus Medicago; species Medicago ruthenica. The sequence continues at coordinate 83,097,184 of CM031377.1, read as the reverse complement.
ACTACTCTCCAACGCACCCTTGAGGAGAAGCAGTCCCTATGATTTAACTTAATAACTGTATTGGGTATCGTATTGATTCCCACCTCCCAATTATGATTATGCAAATAAGCTACGATACTCATACAACGAGCAGGATTTTAAAAAAAACAAGTTAGTGAAATTTCGACTGCGACACCAAGGTGTTTGAAGTCTACTACCGCAATTGAAGCTCATTTGACCTAGATTATCAAGATGCAGCCACAGCTACAACTTAAAACCTTGGCAATGAGTTCCTAACGGACCTAATGATTGATCATCAATCAAACAGAAAACGACAGAAAATTCCAGCGAACAAATATAGGAAAAGGAATAGCAGTCTTTTTTGGCATACGTGTAAAGAAATAAAATTATTTATTAACTTGAATATTATTAGGATTTCCTTCTTTATTTCAACAAAATAAATGCTCAAATTTCAATAAACCGGGCACACTACTCTCCACACACCCTTGTGGAGAAGCAGTCCCTACAATTTTTAACTTAATAACTGTATTGGGTATCATATTGATTACCACCTCCCAATTATGATTATGCAGATAAGCTACGATACTCATACGATGAGCAGGATTTTAAAAAAACAAGTTAGTGAAATGTCGACTGCGACAACAAGGTGTTTGAAGTCTACTACCCCAATTGAAGCTCATTTGAGCTAGACTGTCAAGATGCAGCCGCGGCTACAATTTAAAACCTCAGCAATGTGTTTCTAACGGACCTAATGATTGATCATCAATCAAACAGAATATAACAGAAAATTCCAGCGAACAAATAAAGAAAAAGGAAACTATTCTTTTTCGGCATACGTATAAAGAAATAAAATTATTTATTAACTAGAATATTATTTAGCATTTCATTTTTTTATTTCAACAATAAATGCTCAAAATCCAATAAACCGGGCACACTACTCTCCAACGCACCCTTGTGGAGAAGCAGTCCCTACGATTTTTAACTTAATAACTGTATTGGGTATCATATTGATCCCCCCCCCTCCCAATTATGATTATGCAAATAAGCTACAATACTCATACGACGAGCAGGATTTTAAAAAAAACAAGTTAGTAAAATGTCGACTGCGACACCAATATATTTGAAGTCTACTACCGCAATTGAAGCTCATTTGACCTAGAATATCAACATGCCGCGACGGCTACAATTTAAAACCTTGGCAATGAGTTCCTAACGGACCTAATGATTGACCATCAATCAAAAAAAGAGCACGATTTAAAAAAAATGAAAAAAAAAAAAAACAAGGTTTGTGAAATATTGAAGGGGACACTGATGTGTTTGAAGTCTAGTGCCGCAATTGAAGCCCATTTGACCTAAATTTTCAAGATGCGGCCACGGCCACAATTTAAAACCTCGGCAATGAGTTCCTAACGGACCTAATGATTAATCATCAATTAAACAGAAAACGACAGAAAATTCCAGCGAATAATAAAGAAAAAGGAATAAACTAGACATCATTTAATCATACTTAAAATTCAATAAAACCATGCACACTACTCTCCATCAAATTTTCAAATTACAGAACTTCCAAACTGTTGTAAGCATACCTGAATTCCTAGATCATCATCATCAAATCCAGATTTCTCCAAATAACACAAAGCAAATTCTATAGACCTCTGCACAATCGCAACAAGTACTCCTTCCGCTTGCTCCACTGTTCACACAAACAACCAAAACAAACACCAAAAGAAGTTAGAAACACAACACTACAAATATAAAATCATTTCCAAACTAGGAAGTATGCACACAGACACTGCACACCTCGACACAGGCGAAAATTTGAAAAAATGAATTCAGATAAGTAATCACGTGTGTCGGTGTCAGAACACTGGACACGCCTTCCATCAGAAGTTTCCACACACTTCGAAAAAATAAAAAACAACAAAAAAAAAATTATATTCATCGACAAACAATTTGCAACTTCAACAACAATGATCATACACAAACAAGCTACATCACGCAAAAGCAAAAAAAAAAAAAGCAACAACAAAATTAAGTTCGAAAAATAACACTACACACACAAATTCATTTCCAAACACTAAAAAAAAATAGGCAACAAAAATTATGTTCATCATCGATCAACAACATGCAAGGATCACACGAACAAGCTAAATCGCGCAATAGCAACAAAACGTAACAAAAATGAAATTAACAAGTTCGATGATGAAATTAACAAAAAAAAAAATTACTCGTCGATCAACAATTTCCAACTTCATTTCAACAACAACGATCACACGAACAAGCTAAGCTAAATCATGCAACAAAAATGAAATCAAGAAGTTCGATGAAACGAAAAGAAGTACCTGATAAAGATCTCGAAGAAGAAGCGATAGCTAACGCGAGAGAAGAAATCGCGTGAATCTGAGAATCAGTCCATGAATGAAGACGCAAAGTATCATCATCGCCACCGGAAGATTCGAGTCCACGGCGGAGAAGGCAGTAGAAAGCGTCGAGACCAGACCTAACGGCGTCATCGGAACGGAGTTTGTGAAGAAACTCGCCGGAGGGATTGGAAATTGCGTCGGCGACGGCGGTAAGGTTGGTTTCCGCCATGGCGATGCAAATCGGAGAATCGAGTGTGTTATCACTGATTGTTGGATTAAGGAGAAGAGAGAGGGGTTTATGGTAATTTTGTATAGAGTGTTGAAAACGGTTATGGCGGAAGACGGTGATTGAAATAAGTGTTTAGAAATGAGAGAGAGAGAGAGGGGGGGATTTTATTATAAGTATTAGAGTGGAAAGTGTTTACTTAAGGACGAAGGAGATTTAAGGTTGTCTTTGTCCAAAAGAAAAGCAGTGTTAGTTTACTACATCAATATCTTTCATTTTTGTTTCTTACAAATTATCTAGTTACATCTAGAAGATATTTAAAATTTACCATAATATCGAAACTATCATTTCTCGTATAAATTTTGCAAACCGCTTTCTATTTTTTCTGTCTAACGGTTTACTTCTCTCTCGCAAATATTGATCGAAGGTGATTAAGTTTGATGAAAGGTTTAAGAATTAAGATTGAAGCGGAAAATCATCGCTTGACATTCTATTGTACTAGAATCAGTTAAAAAAAGATACGAATAAAATTCAGTAATATCCATCGTATTTATACGAATTCGTCAATTGATAGGAAATAAAGTACATTATTTAGTACAATACTTTAGTATATAGTACAGAACATAAATTGAACACAAATTGTCATTCATTACGAAATACTTCTTTGTATACGACATTAGAAGTCACATTGGTATCTTGATCATTCTCATATGTTATAAACATCTTCAATCCATTTTTAAAAGTAACTCTTGAAATTGCAACATATAATTGACCATGTGAAAACACAGCGCTTGGCAATTATATCTCAACATTTTTTGACAATTGTCCTTGACTTTTATTAATAGTCATTGCGAATGAAACAACTATCAGAAACTGTCTACGTTGAAACTTGAAAGGAATCTTGACGTCTGAAGGTTGAAGAGGTAGCCTTGGAATAAAAACTGTTTCGCCTATATTACTTCCAGATATGACCTTCCCTTCAAGAACATACTTACTCATTCTGGTTATTATCAGTCTTGTATCATTGCACAATCCTAATCTTTGATCTATATTCCTTTACAACATAACTGGAACTCCAACCTTTAATCTGAGCTTGAGATTTGGGAGACCAGAAGTCATAATTGTGTTGAGAAATTCAGGAGTGTGAACATCATCAATGGCATCAACATTTTTGTTTTGTGAAGGGTGAATCATAACTCAAATTAACTTTTTCCTCACTTGGTATCAAATCCAACATATAATCGTTTATTTGATCAACAATTGAATTCTTTGGTGCTAATATAGCCCTATCTTGGAAATAAGTTATAACACTCATGCTATCTACTATATTTGGATAAGTGCTATCAACAATAGATGCATGGGGGTCACCATTACTTGATATAAGTAGATCATATGGAATATCAATTGATATATCAACGTCATTGCTTTCACCAACTGCGACGCACGGGTCGTATCGGCTGTAATAAAAACCAATTGGTGATCTTTGACATTTGTAATGTACGGGTTTATCAATAAACACAAATGTGATTATTTGAGATACAACATCACATCTACCAAAAAAAAGAGATACAATATCGCAATAAAATACATCTTAATATGTCCTTCAACCACATTTGAATCTTACCAAATTTTTCATTTTAGTATTAACGGATCTGAAAATGTAATTTATTAAACTTATTTGCTTGCATTTGATAACAAAAAAGTAAAATAAGTATAACTATAACCTATTCTATAGGAAACCCATTTTATAACCATATAAATAATGAAAATAGGAAATGAGGACATATTGCATCATAATTATTCAAGTTTGAACTAAAAAACTGAAGCAAATTGAAAATAAATAACACAGTGGATCAGATGATTTTTTGCACACACATACCTTTTTTGTATAGCTTCATGAATGTGATCAGTTGGAGTTCCTGTTTATTCTTGCACATTAACTTATACCACATTAGCAGTTGTGAACTTAATATCATATGAAAATGTGCATTTGTTTAAAATCAAAGTGGAATCCAAATCATATTGTTTCAAAGATCATTGTTATTTCTCAAGTAATGATTGACTAATGTGATTTCGATGAGATGATTGCAAATTCTCTTCGAAAGTATATGAGATGATTACTAATTTACAACTAATTTGAAGTAATCATATGCCTATCGAGCTACTAATCAATAAAACTTGTAGTATTAAAAAATAGCACATTATAAAGGATTTAATAAATATAATTTAAGAATAGCAAAAGGGATTAGCAACACCGTGACTTAGTATGATTCAAAAATAGCACAACATGTGGTATAATAAACTTCATTGTAATCCTACATTCAAAGTACGCAAACTCTACCATATACTTATGTAGAACAAACGAAAGAATAAAAATGAATGCCACACAAAGTTCATGGATGTACCGTAGAAATAAACTTTTTTTTGAATTCTTATTTAAACATTTATAACGAATTCTTCCACCTCAAATATGCAAATTTAAAGTTCAACGCTATACTCTCAAAGTACAAAAATTAAATCGTAATGTTCAATGCTATTGTCAAAGACATAATATTCTTGAATGAAAAAGGATAATAAGGTCTATAAACACAAATTAATGTTCAACACTTTCAATCTCAAAAACAACAAACTTAATTGAGGGAACAACAAATTTCAATAATCAATTAGAAACTTCAGTCTTCACACACGCCAATTTTGTCGACTTAGTGGCCGAATAGACTCCTCCTACAATGTCGCCAACTGAGACTGATTCGATAATATCAGCTGCTCTATTGCCCCCTAATTTGCTTGTTGGAGTTTTTCATAATTTTGTTTGCACTACACGAGAAGAGTTGTCATTTGAATCTATCACATCTATTGGATTATGATCAACCAACTCGGTTACAACATTGTTGTAGTTGGCCTCTTCCTCTTCATTGCACATCTGCAATTAAAAGAACTAATCACTAAAAAATAAAAAGATACACTACATCCATATACGAAACGAAACGATGTAATAGAGAAAGAAAGAAAGAATCAAAAGACTATTGTTGTAGTTGGCCTCTTCCTCTGAATATTTATTTGTTTATTGTTTTTACAACATAATTTTGTTAAGAAAATGCACATATTCAAAAGACTACAAAAGAAATGAAGAAGCATTAGATTTTTCATCAAAACATACCTAAAATGGTTTGTAGGTTTCATTAAAATTTGCCCAAGAATAATTTATGCTCATGTAAGACGGAGAAGGACAAATCTATAATGCGGTAAACTCACCAAATGATAGATAATCCAGCAATTCAAAAATAAGATAAAAGAAGTAAAGCAACTCATAACGCAACACAAAAGAGCAGAATCTTTTTTTTTAAATGAAACCAAATAAAGTAGAAATCACACACGCCATACTTAAGGCTGAATATGATCATTTTGAAGCTTCTTTATATGACTAAGACGTCGTTCTTTTACCTTGATTTCCAGTGTCAGTTACCAAAATTAATCCTGCAAAAATTATTGCATATGGGGATATAATAAAATATCGCAACAAAAAAAAAATCAAACTCAAAACCCACAGAAAATCGATACATGACAGAAAAATTGTTCGTTCAACGAAGGCATGGGGACAAATCAATACATTTTGTAGATTCAGTGTGTCGCACTGGTGGCAATTGATACTTTTTGTATTGGAGCAAAGTTATAATCCTTGTTCTTTATAGTTGTTTTTAGAGCAGCACATAAGTATTTTGAATCCTCAAATTTAGTTCACCACTTTTGCTGAAAATACATACAATCTAAAAATAATAATTTATTGAGCTTTAAACCATTGTTTGAAATCACTCGACCCCTGGAGAGAACATTTATTCACAACTTTGAATGAGTTTAAGTGCAACATCAATCATTTTGAACTTTTATGTTTTATGAAACGTTAACCATAACTATGTGGAATATCTCTTTTAGTTGTTATTGATAGCTATTCAAACAGTTTTGTATAGTCAGTGGGTCAATGGCAAATAACAAAACTCAAGTGAGCAAAAAACCTTTGACATTTCTCGTCATTATTCTCGGTAATTGATCAACATGTTACGTATACAAAGCCATTACAATTCCAGAATCTGAGCAGAAAGCATAATATTAAAATAGACAAAAGCCACAATCATTAATAGAAGGAAACCATACACTCACCATTTGAGAAGAATAAAGAGTTTGCTCGTTGGTTCCTCAATCATGTTAGTGTTCATAAACCCATTTAGGTTCATAGAGAGTTTGCTTGTATGTGTTTTTAATAAGAATAAGAATGTGACTAACTGTATATTTTATGGCGTTTAGATTTGCAACAATCTTGACACCATTGATGGACCATATAAAAATGTTCTCAATAGTCTTGCTCAAGGTCCTTTTGATAAAGTTAGAAGGTTCTGTTGAGATGAAAATCATTTTCTCTAATTTAGTTTTAAAGATGACAAATTTATTTTAAGTTTACTTTTTGACAATATCATCATTTATCTGTTATTTAAACGATATTTTTGAGTGTCTTATTAAGCTACAGGAAAAAGCATCTGAAGAACACATCAAACCAATATAAAGAATTCCTAATGTGATCTCAATATTTGTTGGACATAATATCTTTGAAATCTGAGTATTGAAGCGCCAAATGACAAATCCAGAGACATACCGTTTTGGACAAAAATTTATTACAATGTTTATTTTGTACATGAAGAACACGGTTTTTGGCTTGTCCTAAATACCATCTATTGTCCAATCAAATGTAGCATGCAAGTACAAACAAATATGTACTTTTGAGTTGCAAAAAGCACAAGGCAAAAAGCATAAGTTTTTTCCCACATAATAACCGCCCAGTTGCTACAAGTCTGAAAAGAAGGCACACGTGAAAGGACAAATGAAATATACCTCACTTGAATAAAGCCTTGCCAAGGTAGAACTACATCACACGTGAGGATATGAAAGACAAGCATGTTCACACATGTGAAAGGGAGCGTATAGGGTCCAAGCATGGTCTATAAATTGCAAGCAAAGCAAAGGCAGAAGCTACCGAAAATTTTGAGAAGAAAATAGCAAGCAAAGTCTAAAAATATTCTTAAGCTCTCCTTTGTTCTTCATTTTTAGTTTACTAAAAATTGCTCTTTTGTTTTGAGCCTTATTTAGTACAACACAAATATTTCATTTTGTCCAATTAAGATTTTGGTTCTTATTGGATTGTAAAGTAAGAGTGAGTGAAGCTCTATTGTAAAAGAGTGAGTGAAGCTCTGTGTAAAGAAAGAGCGAGTAAAGCTCAGTGTAAAAAGATCAGGAAGATCAAGACAAAAGAGGAGTTGTGGTTAAGTTATAACTCAACTACCTAGTGGATAATCTCACATTCGTGTGGGGACTGGACGTAGCCGGATTTTGGCGAACCAGGATAACTCTCTGTGTTATTTCTTTCATCTCCTTTTTATTTATTTCACAAATCTCACACACTCGTTACACGATTTATTATTATTATTGTCTTTCATTTACTAACCTTTTTCACTAGCTTGAATTTTTAAAAAGGGAAATTTTTAACAGTTCACAATTCAAACCCCCCTTTCTTGTGAAAATATTTTACTTCAATTGGTATCAGAGCTTAGGCTCTGAGACTTCAGCACTTAACAGTGTAAGAGTAAAAAGATTCAGAAAAGAAGAAAAATGTCTAAAGTAAAATTCATGTCTGAAGGAGGCTCGGTCACACGACCACCTCTTTTTGAAGGGGCCGATTACTACTTTTGGAAAGGCAAAATGGAACTGTTCTTACAATCTCAAGATAATCACATGTGGTCAATAATTGAAAATGGAGACTATATCCTGTATGATGATGATCTCAACGTAAAAAGACAAGAAGATTGGTCAGAAGAGGAAGGTAAACGTATTTTATTGAATTCTAAAGCTAAATTATTTCTAACCATGGCTTTGAGCAGGGAAGAATATGATAGAACACAGGAATGCAAAACTGCTAAAGAAATCTGGGATACCTTAAAAACTCATCATGAAGGAACCAGCCACGTGAAAGAAACACGAATTGATATTGGTGTAAGAAAATTCGAATTGTTCGAAATGAAAGAAACCGAAACCATAGATGAAATGTATGGGAGGTTTACTATCATTATGAACGAATTGAGATCTCTTGAAAAGAATTTTACTACTCATGAAAGAGTAAGAAAAATCTTAAGATGTCTTCCAAAATCTTGGAGACACATTGTAACTGCAATAACAGAAGCAAAAGATCTGACTAAACTTAGGTTGGAAGATCTTATTGGCTCTTTAAAAGCTCATGAAGTTCTATTACAAGAAGATAGACCTTCGAGCAAAAGCAAAATGATTGCTTTAAAAATAAATCAAGAAGAAAAAACAATTCTTGATGATCAACAACAGGATCTGATGATGAAGAAAGCCAAGATCAAATCATTCTTCTCACTCGAAAATTGCAAAGGATGATACAAAGAAGAGATCAACACAAAAGAAAAATCCCAACCAAGAAGGAAAAATCTGAAATTGACAAAAGTCAAGTCATTTGTTATGGATGCTACAATCTTGGACACTACAAATCAGAATGTCCACTGAACAAAAGAAAATCGATCAACCCTCAGTTCAAACAAAAATCGCTACTTACTTGGGATGATCAAGAAGAATCAACAAGTGAAGATGAACAAGCAAGCCTATGCCTAATGACAAAATCAGATAATGAAGAGGTAAACTTTGAACCTTGTTCATCTTGTGAAAAAACTGAACACTTGTTTGATAATCTTTTTTATAATTCTCTTATCTTAGAACAAACTTGTGAAAAATTGAGAAAGGAAAATCTTGAACTAAAAAGGGAAAAAGAAGACTTAAAAATAATTAATGAAGATCTTCTTAAAAAAATTCAATCAAGAGAAACTCCTGCAGTTAAAAATGAACCTCATGAAGAAAACATTGCTCTAAAGAAAAATGTTTTACAATTAAAAAATGACATTTCTAACTTTGTTAAATCTACTGAAACTTTTCAAAAGATTATGGGATCACAAGTTAGTGTCTTTGATAGAGCTTGCATAGGTTTTAAAACTAACCAAAAACAAAAACTTTATGAAAATTTTTTTATTCCTGAAAAAATTGCAAAAAAGAATGAAAGATACAAATGTACATACTGTGAAAAATATGGGCATCTTGAAGCATTTTGCTTTAGAAAGAAGAAAAAACATGATTTGAGAAAATCAAGAGTTACTCATAAATCAAATTCTGTCAAATTTCACAAAGAAGGATCTTCTAAAAATAACACTAACCATCAAGGACCCAAAAAAATATGGGTACCCAAATCACTACTAACTACTACTGCAGGAATGCCTAATGACAGTCAAGAAAAGGCCTTGGTACTTGGACAGTGGATGCTCAAGACATATGACTGGAGATAAACAGAGCTTTCTCTCCTTCACACAAAAGGAAGGGGGACTGGTGACCTTTGGTAATAATGAAAAGGCTCAAATCAAAGGTACAGGTATTATTGGTAAGTCAAATTCGGCAAAAATTGAAAATGTTCAATTTGTTGAAGGTTTAAAACACAATTTGATTAGCATCAGTCAATTGTGTGACAGTGGTTTTGAAGTAACATTCAAACCTCACACATGCGAAGTAAGACAAAAATCTTCAGGAAAAATCTTATTTTCAGGATCAAGAAACAAAAATGTTTATGTCTTATACTTAGATGAACTTCCTGCTGAATCCTGTTTTATGTCTCTTGAAAAAGATAAATGGATTTGGCACAAAAGGGCTGGACATATAAGTATGGAAACTATTCAAAAATATCAAAACTTGATCTAGTAAAAGGACTTCCTAAGATTAATTTTGAGAAAGATAAGATATGTGAAGCATGTATCAAGGGAAAACAAGTCAAAAGTAGTTTTCACTCAAAAGATTTTATTTCAACAAAAAGACCCCTTGAAATGCTGCACATAGATTTATTTGGACCTATCTCAATAGAAAGTCTTGGTGGAAAAAGATATGGCTTTGTAATCGTTGACGATTTCTCCAGATTCACTTGGGTTTTATTTTTAAAACACAAAAATGATTCTTTTGAACTTTTCAAACTTTTTGCAAAGAAAGTTCAAAATGAGAAAGAAACCAATATCATCTCTGTAAGAAGTGACCATGGGGGAGAATTTGAAAACTCTTCTTTTGAACACTTCTTTGATGAAAATGGGATATCTCATAATTTTTCTTGTCCTAGAACACCTCAACAAAACGGTGTTGTAGAAAGAAAAAATAGAACTTTACAAGAAATGGCAAGAACTATTTTAAACGAATCAAATGTTGAGAAATATTTTTGGGCAGAAGCCATAAATACGTCTTGCTATATTTTAAATAGAGTTTCAATAAGAAAAGTTTTAAACAAAACCCCGTATGAACTCTGGAAAGGGAGAAAGCCAAACATTTCTTATTTTCACATCTTTGGATGTTATTGTTACATTTTAAACAACAAAGACAACTTAGCAAAGTTTGATTCAAAATCAGACAAAGCTATATTTCTTGGATACTCCACCACTTCAAAAGCTTACAGGGTATTCAATCTAAGAACAAGAATTCTTGAAGAAAGCATGCATATAAAGTTTGACGAATTTGAGGAACTAGAAAATCAAAGAAAAATCTTTGAAGAAGAAGAAGTTGAAATTCAAAACAACTCAAATCCTGAAAACTACATCCAGAAATCTTCAAATGAAGAATCACATCAAAGTCCTCCAAGATCGTGGAAAATAGTCAACTATCATCCACAAGATCAAATCATCGGAGAAACAGCTGATGGAATAAGAACAAGAAGATCTTTTCAAAACAACGATATGGCAATGATATCACAAATTGAACCCAAATCCATAAAAGTTGCAATCACTGATCAGTCTTGGGTGGAAGCTATGAAAGAAGAATTACTTCAGTTTGAGAAAAATCAAGTTTGGACTTTAGTACCTAAACCTCAAAATCAATCCATTATTGGTACTAGATGGGTCTTTAGAAACAAACTGGATGAAGAAGGAAAAGTGACTCGAAACAAGGCTAGATTAGTAGCACAAGGCTACAATCAGCAAGAAGGCATTGACTATGATGAAACTTATGCCCCAGTTGCAAGATTGGAGGCTATAAGAATTTTACTTGCATATGCATCTCATAAAAGCATAAAACTTTTTCAAATGGATGTTAAAAGTGCATTTTTAAATGGCTTCTTGAATGAAGAAGTCTATGTGCATCAACCTCCAGGTTTTGAAAATTTAGAAAAGCCAGATCATGTGTTTAAATTAACCAAAGCTCTATATGGACTTAAACAAGCTCCAAGAGCCTGGTATGAAAGGTTAAGCTCCTTTTTGATTAAAAATGGTTTTTCACGAGGAAAAATTGACACCACACTTTTTAGAAAAATTGATAAAAATGATTTATTAATTGTACAAGTATACGTTGATGACATCATTTTTGGAGCCACAAATGAAAATATGTGTGATGATTTTTCAAAACTCATGGAAAGTGAATTTGAAATGAGCATGATGGGAGAACTTAAATTCTTTTTGGGATTACAAATCAAACAACACAAAGATGGCATTTTTATTTGTCAAGAAAAATACATCAAAGATTTGCTCAAAAAATATAAAATGAATGAGGCCAAAATTATGTCCACTCCCATGCATCCTTCATCAAGCTTGGACAAAGATGAAAATGGAAATGATTTTCCTGAAAAAGAATATAGAGGAATGATTGGATCTCTATTATATTTAACTGCTAGTAGACCAGATATTGTTTTTGCTGTAGGTTTATGTGCAAGATTTCAAACTGCTCCAAAAGAATCACACTACTCTGCAGTAAAAAGAATTTTCAGATATCTTGTGGGGACCACAGATATTGGCTTATGGTATAAAAAAGGATCACATTTTAATCTTATGGCATATTGTGATGCTGACTACGCCGGAGACAAAGTAGAAAGAAAAAGTACAAGTGGCGCATGTCAACTTCTCGGAGAAGCCTTGGTCAGTTGGTGTTGTCGTAAACAAAGTACTATAGCACTATCCACAACAGAAGCTGAATACATATCCGCTGCTAACTGCTGCTCTCAGGTATTGTGGATAAGAAATCAATTAGATGATTTCTCCTTAAGGTACGCAAACATTCAAATATTATGCGATAATACTAGTGCTATAAATTTGTCAAAAAAACCCCATTCAGCATTCCAGATCTAAACACATCGAAATAAAACATCATTTTATTAGAGATCATGTAAACAAAAAGGAAGTTGAACTTTTGTTCATTGACACGGATAATCAATTGGCAGATATTTTTACAAAACCTTTAACGGAAGATCGTTTTTTATTCATAAAAGAAAAATTAAAAATTATCAAAAATCCTTGTTTTAATTAGTAAAAGTTTTCATTTTAATAACCTATTTTAAAAAAAAGGGAAATTTTTTTGTCTATTTCCGCCTTCTTTTAAACCGTGTTCTTGCTCAAAATCCTTTCATATTCTTCCTTTTATTAACTCAATTACTCTTTTTCTGGATATTTTAAATATTATTGATCATTAATTTCTCTTGTTATCATTAACCTAGCTGATGCTACATCTCCTATCCCTAAACCGCACGCCAACATACTCAGCTGTAGCAGACCTTACCTTTTTCAAGTAATCCACCTGCTTCAATCTCAGCCATTGAAACCTTTGATCTTCCCTTTGCCAACCCACGTTTTCGGCTACCATCATTCACACCTTCTGCTTCACTTCACTTCAATCTTTCCTGAGAAAATCAACTCATTCACTCAATCCATCACTCTCCTCATCGTCCTTCCCTTGTATCTCGTCCATAAACCCATTTCTCACCCACGCTTTCATCACTCTGAAACAACACTAAAATGGTGAAATCCAAAACATATGCTTCTCCAAACAAATCAACACAATGTCAACCCTCATCATCATCACTCAACCGAATCTTGTCTTCTCCACTTTCTTCCTCTTTCAACATCTCAGATAACTCACTCTCTATCCCTAAACCTAGTCTAGACCCACTCTCATACTCACCACCTAAAAGCATAACCACCAGCGCCCCAACTAAAGCTGAAACCTTTGCCCAATTCTTTAGACCACGAAAAACCTCCTCTCATGGAATATCGCTCATCAGAAAATCTGCACGCATATCTTCAAAACACTCAAGAATCCCCTGCATTAACCTTGATGATGAACCAGAGCTTAGCATGCACAATCAAGGCTCACTGTATCTCTCAAAGAACAAACACTCCAAAACCTCTGTTTCACCTACCAAACCAACATCTACTCAAAAAGAAAAAGCTATTGCCGATATCATTTATCCCAATCGCAAATCCTCAAAACTACCCCTGTTCGATCCCTCTCTTCAAGAAGAGTTTTCTTACAAATGGTCCAGAAGACCACTGGCTGAAAGCAGAGTTGTTGACTATCAGGATCTTCAAAAGAAAAGGATCAAGATAGGAGAACTCATTCAGCCATTCGGCTGGAAAGACTTTCTGCAGATTGATGAAATTTCTTATCCTTTCGTGGTAAGATGCTTCTATCTCACTTCAGAAGTATTTAAGGAAGACAGCATTCTCATCTCTAACCTAGGAAATCATGAGATAATCCTCACTGTCGACATTCTATCAAAAATCCTGAATATACCAAACAAAGGTGTAAAATACTTTGGAAGCAACTGGTACAAAGATGCTGGTCTTGACCGTGACACAATCCTGTCCAAACTCTTTCACACCTTTAAGCCTGACAAAGACCTTCCCTCTATTGCTCTCAAAGACGAGTTTAAGATTCTGCATAGCCTATGCGTGCATTGTCTACTTCCTCGAAGTGGAGGAAAATATAGAGTCACTGATACAGATGCAATGATCTTGTATCACATTTCTGAAGGTATCATGATTAATCTCCCTTATCTTATCATTCAGCATATGATCAGTGCAATCGAAGCTAACAAAAGCACGGGAGGACTTCCCTATTCTATGGTCTTAACTAAGATTTTCAAAGCTTTTAACATTCCTCTAGAAGGAGAAGAGATAAGGAAAAATACCATCTTATTCACTTGCAAAAACATCTCCCATATGAAAAGGAGTAATCCTCCTGGAACCCTAGAACTTCATAATCAATCTGCTCCAAACATTGTTGATGAACCCGAAGAAAACCCCCTACATAATCTTGTGAATGCTATGATAATTGAAAACCATCGCACCACTGATACATCTACCTCAGCTCCTCCAAAACTTCCCTCCAAATCGTTACCATTTGATCTAAATCTGTCACATGATATCGAACCTCTTAACACAGAGTCTTTGAAAGCTGATGATCTAAACCTTTTTCCTCAAGTCACTCTGCCCGTGTCAAGTCCCATCTTTACTCCCGTCCCAATCTTCAACACCGATAACTCCTCTCTCTTTGGAACTGATTGTCTCAACCGGTTTCTCAACACTCCCTCTATTTCAATTAACAACACTACCCTGCCTCACATACCATCTAACTTTAGCTCTTTTGAAAGCTTCAAATCAACTGGTGCCTCCGTGAGAATTCCTACTCCCACCACAAATGAAGCCTCTCCAATCACAAATGAAATGATCTTTTCCAAATTGACAGCTCTTCAGCAGGATGTTTCCCAGGTTAAAGGATGGATATCATCGACTCTCTGCCCTTTCCTAGGAGTACCCTTACCATACTCTGGCTTCTTTGCATCCACTTCCAACAATCCCTCTACTCATCCGTAACTGCTTTTTACCATCCTTTTTGATGTGCCAAAAGGGGGAGATGACATAGCTGCACTTATGTATGGTTTAAATTAGTATCTTGCATGGTTTAAGTGTCTTGTTGCGTGTCTTGTTGCTCCTTGCTATTTTGGCTTTTATGCTTTATGTTTTCTTTCCTGTTTTGGTTAGCTTCCTTTCCTTAAAAGGATATCTAAGTATTACTACTTTTAGCCTTTAAAAACATTGATGCCATGTCTGTAATACGCTTTTTGCGTTGCTTGCGTAATGTTACTAATAGCTAAAATTAGTTTTTGACTTTATGCACAATTAGTTTATGCATTTATATAAAATTGAGGGGGAGCACTCAAAAAGACATCCTCATATATCTCTCTAAAATTGAGGGGGAGCACTCTAAATAACATCTTCATACATTTCTCTTAAAGAGAAATTCATCTCTCAAAAAATCTAATTTAAATATATTTGTCATCATCAAAAAGGGGGAGAATGTTGAGATGAAAATCATTTTCTCTAATTTAGTTTTAAAGATGACAAATTTATTTTAAGTTTACTTTTTGACAATATCATCATTTATCTGTTATTTAAACGATATTTTTGAGTGTCTTATTAAGCTACAGGAAAAAGCATCTGAAGAACACATCAAACCAATATAAAGAATTCCTAATGTGATCTCAATATTTGTTGGACATAATATCTTTGAAATCTGAGTATTGAAGCGCCAAATGACAAATCCAGAGACATACCGTTTTGGACAAAAATTTATTACAATGTTTATTTTGTACATGAAGAACACGGTTTTTGGCTTGTCCTAAATACCATCTATTGTCCAATCAAATGTAGCATGCAAGTACAAACAAATATGTACTTTTGAGTTGCAAAAAGCACAAGGCAAAAAGCATAAGTTTTTTCCCACATAATAACCGCCCAGTTGCTACAAGTCTGAAAAGAAGGCACACGTGAAAGGACAAATGAAATATACCTCACTTGAATAAAGCCTTGCCAAGGTAGAACTACATCACACTTGAGGATATGAAAGACAAGCATGTTCACACATGTGAAAGGGAGCGTATAGGGTCCAAGCATGGTCTATAAATTGCAAGCAAAGCAAAGGCAGAAGCTACCGAAAATTTTGAGAAGAAAATAGCAAGCAAAGTCTAAAAATATTCTTAAGCTCTCCTTTGTTCTTCATTTTTAGTTTACTAAAAATTGCTCTTTTGTTTTGAGCCTTATTTAGTACAACACAAATATTTCATTTTGTCCAATTAAGATTTTGGTTCTTATTGGATTGTAAAGTAAGAGTGAGTGAAGCTCTATTGTAAAAGAGTGAGTGAAGCTCTGTGTAAAGAAAGAGTGAGTGAAGCTCTGTGTAAAGAAAGAGCGAGTAAAGCTCAGTGTAAAAAGATCAGGAAGATCAAGACAAAAGAGGAGTTGTGGTTAAGTTATAACTCAACTACCTAGTGGATAATCTCACATTCGTGTGGGGACTGGACGTAGCCGGATTTTGGCGAACCAGGATAACTCTCTGTGTTATTTCTTTCATCTCCTTTTTATTTATTTCACAAATCTCACACACTCGTTACACGATTTATTATTATTATTGTCTTTCATTTACTAACCTTTTTCACTAGCTTGAATTTTTAAAAAGGGAAATTTTTAACAGTTCACAATTCAAACCCCCCTTTCTTGTGAAAATATTTTACTTCAGGTTCACTGCATACAATGTCAATGGATTCAAATTTTGAACAATGACGTGAGACAAGTTATTAAAAACACAAAATTGTGGGGTTTTTGGCATATTTGGGACACGAAGTTATTCAAGCAATAGTGATGCCCAAATGAGATTTGGAGGGGTGTCTTACTATGGAAGATTAATAGACATCGTTGAGCTTCGCTACGATGGCTTCACAGTGCCAATGTTTAAATGTGAATGGGCTAATACCACAAACCCAAGAAGCATTAAAACAGATAAGTTGGGTTTTAAGTCTATAAACTTTACAAGATTAAAACATACTGGACAACATGAAGATGATGAGTCATTCATTAAAGTGTCAGAAGCTCAAATGGTTCACTCAATCTGCTAGTTGATTATATATACAATTGAACAAGTAATTATTATATGTGCTTACTTGTAGGAATTGAGAGATGGTCGAAAATATAGTAGGGGAGACATGTATTCTATTTCGCATAAATATGCCAATGGGTCATTTGTCAATGAAGAGGCAAAGGAAAAATTTGTAAGAGAAAATTTCGCATAAGCATTGAAAGCTTGATTTGTCAACGGGTCATTGATTTTGTCCAATTATTAATGTCATATTCATTGTCCAACATCAACATCTCATAAATTTGATTCTGTCCAATTATTAATGTCATATTCACTGTCCAGCATAATATTATTGATTCTGTCCAATTATTAATTTCACATAAATTTGAAAGCTTGATTTGTTGACAGTTGTTATTTGCTGCACTATTGTAACTTCACGAACTGTTGTATATGCAGGAACAATTGCAAGCTGAACTGCAAAACACTCAATGTGAGAATGAAGCATTTGTCAAAGTGTTTGGAAAGGAACATGTTGGATATGTCCGTTCTATGGGGCTTGGGATAACACCATCTCAAATCTCTAGTCACTATACTAGATCAGCGTCATCTTCCATCGAGGCTAATGAGAAAATGTTGAAAATGCAAGCTGAGATTGATTTTCTAAAGGATAAGGCTTCACAAGTTGATATCTTGAAGGCGCAAGTTGCTTTATTAATGCAAATGCAAATGCAAAATTATAGAGAAAAAGAGGTAACTTTTACAAAACTATTGCAAAAAAAAATTTGCTCGTTTATACACTGCTATTGAAATCATATTGTTATTGGAATAAACACAAACTACTTCATGTTCTCATTGCCTATTAGTCATGTTCCACTGATGGCCTAATATCAGTAGAAACTAATATTCTGCTTATAACATTTGAACATATTATGTTGATGGCCTAATGTTCAGCTGATAACATTTGAACATATTCCGTTGATGGCCTAATATTATGCTGATACCATTGAAGATAAATTGTTACTCATATTTGCTGATTGATAACATTTGAACGTAAATTGTTACTCATATTTGCTGATTGATAACATTTGAACAGAAACTATTAGTCATATTCTAGTAATAGCCGATTAAAAATAAAATAAAATAAAATGTTAGTTATGATTGAGTACTTTGATATTGCTAATCATTGTCTTATTTATTTTTCTTCTTTCCAGCCAACAAATTTAGAATCAGCAAGAGATGGTAGACATTCATCTCAGTCTAGCTACCGCCTTGAGGATCTTTAAAGCAACATCACTAGGGAATACTAGGGAATATTTAGAAATTTTATGGACTTCTAATTTTGATACAGTTGTTTTCAATGTTCAGCCCCTAGTGTTTCGTTTTCTGAATGTTTATACTACATACTTTATCTATTGTTTTGGTTAAGTTGATGTATGGATCGAATTTGTTACTCTTGAATTATTATATGATTGAGATTTACTTATGTATAGCCATGCATTTTTGCATTTTAAGTCTTTATTAATATATTTATTTGAGATTGTCTTCAAATAAGATCTAAAAAAAAAATATTAAATCAGGCCATCTCAATTTAAATCAGGTCCTCTCAATTTCAAAACTAAATAAATAATTGTGAATGTTCAAACAGTCGCTGAATAATAAATTCAAATTTTTAATCAGTCATTTGCGACAGTTGGGAACCATCGCAAGTCCCTTCAAAACCATGTGAATGCTCTTCCTTTGCGACTGTTAGGAACTGTCGCAATAGCCTTTGCGACAGTTGGTGTGTCTGTTCTTTGAACTGTCGCAAAAGGCACTTGCGACCCCAATTTATGTGTCTGTTGGGGAACAGTCGCAATCCATGATTTTAAATGTAACATCCGGCTGGCTCCTTTACGGGCTGGCCTCCCTATCTTTCAAGGACCGAGATGTACTCACGACCTTCTCCACCCCCCATGTGGAGTTTTTGCCTTCCGTGGGAATCGAACTCTGTACCTGGGGCTTAAGTACAAGTTCAATGCATTCCCACTACCAATTGAGCTCAATTGGTAGTGGGAATGCATTGAACTTGTACTTAAGCCCCAGGTACAGAGTTCGATTCCCACGGAAGGCAAAAACTCCACATGGGGGGTGGAGAAGGTCATGAGTACATCGCGGGGGCCGTTAGTTGCCAAATCCCGGATGTTACATTAAAAGTCGCAAAATGCCTTTTTCTTGTAGTGTTAATTATCAACAACTTAAGTTTGGGGTGGGGTACAAGTAGAACTTGGTTATCAAAGGAAAAAAATGAAAAAGAAAAATGTAGATAAAACATCAAAATGATGGTCTACACACAAAAAAAAAATATATAGAAAATCAAGAGACTTAAACAAAAGTTTAGTCTCTTCAAAAAAAAAGAATAAGGTAGTTCTACTAGTGCACAAATTCTTTGAACTGGCTACATAAATGAAAGCTAGTACCTCATAACAATGGTTGTAACAGAGTTGGGAATCCTTAGGAACTAACTCCAAAGTGCTTGTAAGCCTACTTTCCCAAATATATCCCACCTTAACCTCAGCCACGTTATAACCTTGAAAAGTGCTCTATATGTGAGTGTGATAATATATACCTTGAATGTCTATTTAGAATTGCTTCAATCTCATATGTACAATCACATGACGACTGGAGTGTGGCAAATGCCTTGACCAACCCCACTGGATTTAGGAAGTACATATGTGTATCTTGGAATTGTATGTGGTTGAAAGTAAGAGTATCTTCTCTAAGTTTGTTCTGCTTGCATAGAGTTGGTAAGCTAGTTAATTCTGATAGTGGGAGGAATGACAATCTGAGCAAAATCTCCGAAAAGGTATGTTCTCTTCTTTTAAATTCATGTAAATTCTAACTTTTTGCTACTGTGTTGCTTGAGGAAAAGCAACAGTTTATGTTTGGGGTTGTGATGATAGAGCATCATATGACATTTTGGCTATGTTTTTTAGTACTTTTCTTTGCATTTGAAGACAAATAAGATGAGAGATAGAGGAGTTGTTAATGGTTTGAGGAACATATTGTATTGTTTTCACTCGAGTCGTTGTAATTCACTTTTATCCTAGATCATGCAACTCCATAAGTGTTTTGAGTGTTTTATAGTGAGGAATCATGTAAATTGAAAAATCAAGACATCATTTGAAGGATTAAAGATATGAAATTGAAGACCAATGGTTCTTAGAAGGTTTTTGAAGAAAATACAAAGTGAAGAAAATTCATTTCAAGTTCCTAGAGGCTGCCTCAGGCGCCCACACGCCTATACCATGTGCCCCTGTGCCTGGGACAACATTCCTTGCTGCCTCAGGCGCCCCTGCATGTGCCCTAGGCGCTTAGGCGCCCAGCTGCGGGCTGAATGCTGATTTTGCTTATTTTCCAAGCTGGATCGGTGCAAAAAGCCCGATTTTATTCTCTTAAACCCCAAGTAACCATATGCTATAAATAGAGACCCTTGCACACATTATTATTCATTCAGAAAACATTGACGGTGAAAGAAAGGGTCAAGCATCAGAGTTTCAAGGCATGATTTCTCCTTCTCTTGTTCTCTCTAGGGTATGTTTTTCTATTGTTTTATTATGATGTATGTTGCCATGAACAACTAAACCTCTTGAATAAGGCTCCAAGATGAACCCCTTTTTATTTGTTGGAATTTATTAATAAAGTTTTCATTCAGTTTATGCTTTGATTCTGCTCGATTTAAATTAGATTATGCATGTTCTTTAATGTTTCATCAATTGGTTAACTATGAGTGTAACCTTGGGGATTGAACCGTAGGATAAAAGTAGGCCCTCACAACCCGAAATTATATCAGTTCCATTGGCTTTTTGAATTACCACTTCTTATAGAGGTTAGGAAGTTTCAGTTTTGAACTCCTTCCGTCATTACTCTTTTCTTTAAACAGCGTAGTACATGAGCTAAAACTAGGTTGGTCCTGCAATAGTTATTTAAAGAAACTTCGTATGAGTTTTACCGTTGGATTCATTAAATCAAAGTAAGCACTACATAAGTTGTTTGTTTCCTAAAAGATAATTAATTACGATAAAGACGAATGGGGATTCTTCCACCCTTAACTACACAAGCCTAGTCTTGCATTGGGCAGGGTAATTCAACCCTGCAATTCTATTCACTTTTATTAAATTTTCATCTTTTGAAATAAGTTTTATTAATTACTAAGTTGAACGACAATCCCTGTGGAGAACGATAAAATTACTACTTTATTACTTGTTACGATTTGGTGCACTTGCGAATTTCGTCCATCAAGTTTTGGCGCCGCTGTCGGAGATAGTTGATATTTCGCCAAGGTAATCGGTGAAACTTATTTTAAAAATTAGGATTAGGTCTAGGTAAGTCTAGGTAAGTTTTTCTTTTATTGTTTTTAAATTTTCAGATTTTATCTATTATTTGTTATAGGGTAGCGATTTGTTTTAGTAGAAATAGGAAGTTAATTTAGTTTGTTTTATCTTTTTAGATTAGGTTAAAATATATTTTTCCTATTTCTTAGGTCAAATTTGTTACCTTTTCTATTTTAGATTAGATTTGTTTTTATTTTCCTAGTTTCTAGGTTAGTATTATTTTTGTTCCATATTTTTAGTTTAGTTATATTTTATTTGCATAATAACAAAAAAAAATCTGTTTAATTTTAGCTAAAATCTAGGATAGTTATAAATCTTATTTTTAGTTGTTACAATTTTATTCTCTCTTTTCAATAGTGGTTCGAAAATTATATATATGTATATATATGTATATATATATATATATATATATATATATATATATATATATATATATATATATGTGTATAGAAAAATTCCTTCTTAGTCTAATTCTCTACTGCAAGCTCTTGTTCAAAAAATTTCCTTGCGAGTTATTTTATGCGTGGTGATGGTTCATGAACTTTGCTATTTGACTCCGACATAGACAAAACTAAGAGAGAGCAATCCGGAAACGTATTCGGGAAGCAAGAGAAGCAGCAACCATTCCACTACCAAGCTTAAGTGATTTCTCATCCGACGAAGAAGAGCATGTCATGGAACGAATCTCACTATGATATTATGGAAGACTTGACAACCTTGATGAGGTGGCTTATGGGTTTCTACCAACAAACCTTGTCTTCTTTGACATCAAAATCTCAGTTCTCATTTCCCTAAAAATGAACCAATACTCAGATAAGGATGATGAAAACTGTAATATTCATCTGACTGACTTTTTAGAAGCTTACAGCACTATTAATCCAGATGGGGTCTCAGAGTCAGACAAACGACTTAGGTTTTTTGGATACTCACTTCAGGGACGTGCCAAGGATTGGTTGAATGCCCTTCCAAGTGGAAGCATAGCCACTTGGAACCAGCTCAAGAGGGCCTTTCTCAACCGCTTTTCCCCCACTACAAAGTACATGGCAAAAAGGCGGGAGATTTCAAGTTTTCAACAAGAAGAAGGAGAATCCCTCTATGATGCATGAGAGAGGTACAAGCTGTTACTTAAGGGGTGTCCAGGACACAAATTCTCTGAAATGGAGGTAACTCTTATCTTTACTAATGGTCTCAAGACCCAAACTAGAATGCTTCTAGATGCTTTTGCAGGTGGTTCCATGAAAAACAAAACAACACCTGAGATTCGAGAACTTATTGACAACATGTCCTTGAACGAGTATAGATCTCAAGGTAGTGATAAGAATGTTGTTAAAAAGAAGGAAGTGCTGAAACTTGAGAATCAGGATGCTTTAGTTGAAAGTCAAAGGCTTCTCGGCGAAAAGATGGAGGAAATAACTAAAAAGCTAGAAGCATGGGAGGTTGCAAAGCTATCAACCAAACACAACATAGGGAACTGAAATGGTGGACTAGAAGGTTTGACAAAACTTGGTGGGGAAAGGAAAAAATTAACTTTGGTAAGAGAGAGATAGTAGAAAAAAGGTGTCCGAAGAGAAGGATAATAAGAAAGAAAATCTCAGTCAGGATGAGTCTAGAACCAAGGAAGTAGTAACTTCTAAAGTGAAAACTATACCAACCACGGATGTGATGTCCATGATTGGGAACAAACCTACTAAAAAGATTAGAAGAAAGGTAGGAAACAAAGAGAGTGATAAAGTGAGTGAGACAAAGGTGGAGAAAGACACAACACATGCCTTAGGGAAAGACCAAACGTTAGGTGGGGAGATAGGAGTCCATGAGTATCCAGAAAATGAAAATTTTCAAGATCTCATCAAAGCTCTAGAAAGGTTTAAAGTCAATATGCCCATAAAAGAAATGGTCGAAAAGAGTCCCTGTTGTATGAAATTCTTGCAGGAAATCCTGAAGCTGGAGGAGGAACCTTCTAAAGAAGGATTTATTTCTCTAACAAAAAACTGTTGTGTTGTTCAAGATTTTCAGGTACCAAAGGAAGAAGGAAATCATGGATGCTTTAATGTTCATGTTACTGTAGGAACAGTTTTTGAAGGAGAAGCCTTATGTGATCTAGGGGCAAATGGTAATTTGATGTCGTTGGCCACTTTTAACTGGATTGGGGGGATAACAGTACGTCCTCGTTTCATGAATGTCGGTTTTGCAGATGGAGGAGAAACAAAACCTATTGGTATGGTTAGAGACCTGATAATTGATATAAATGGATTTCAATTCAAAATCAATGTTATTGTTTCAGAGGATAAATGAAAGTAAGACTGCCCATCGATTCTAGGAAGGTTTTTCTTAGCAATCGTTAAAGCTTTGATTGACTTGGAGCAAAAGGAGGTGTTCATAAAATCCAATGGGTACTATCAATGCTAAAAGGTAAATCCACCATCAAATGCTTACAATGAAGCCATGAAGGTAGCTGATAATTGGGAGAAATTCAAAGCTATACTAGAAGAGCCAAGTGAATCAGAACTTGAAGTAGAAAGGGAAGAAGACTCGTGGTCTGAAGAAGCTTATGAATGGTTAGAACCAGAAAGAAGATTATGGATGGTCAGACTACGAGGAAGAGCCAGAAGAGGAAGAGGAAAACATGGAACCTGGAGGATTGGGGTTCCTAAGCTTAACTTAGACACATGCGTCAAGCTCGAGACGTTAAACAAGCGTTGAATGGGAGGCAACCCATCCTTTTATTTTTCAAGTAATTTTAAATTTCAATCATTTATTTTACATAGCCACTCTAACTTATAATTTCTTTCTTTTACTGTTGCTAACTCACAACTAGGCACGTTGTTTTTACATGAATTGCAAAACTTTCCCTTTCAAAAATCAAAAAATTTTGTTTTAGTCTTGGAAAATTGTTCCAAACATTGCCAACAGAGGGCTAGCTTACTTCCAAAGTTCAAGAGCACGACAACTATTGGAACTTGCTGCGGAAGATACTCAGAAAAGGTCACTACTACAATTATGTATAGCACAACAGGTGAGAGCGTTCCATGTTGGATTACTATTTTTGCTCGAAATTTTGGTCGTTCTCTACGGACTATCAGTAGTATTGTCATACACACGAGGCATTTGTTTTTGGTAACTAGAGCCTTTTTCAAGCCACCCTGAATTTTCATTATATATCCTTTGTGAACCCACTTTGAGCCTCCATGCATTAATTTTTCTTCTTGGTTACTTTTATGTGACTTTGTATCATGTCACAAGCTTTGAACCCTATTGATTATATCTGTTTGATTTCCCTTTTGGAGTTATATAGGTTAGTGAAATACATGTCATGGTTTAAAATTAAGTTTGGGGTTACCTTTGGAATTAGCAACAACTTAAGTTTGGGGTGGGGTACTAGTAGAACTTGGTTATCAAAGAAAAAAATGAAAAAGAAAAATGTAGATAAAACATCAAAATGATGGTCTACACACAAAAAATATATATATAGAAAATCAAGAGATTTAAGTCCCTTCAAAAAAAGAATAAGTAGTTCTACTAGTGCCCAAATTCTTTGAACTGACTACATAAATGAAAGCTAGTACCTCATAACAATGGTTGTGACACAGTTTGTGAATGAAGTTACAGGTTTGGATGACAAAGTGGTCAAAATATTTCAAATAGGGAATCCTTATAGTGTGTTTGGATGGGGGAATGTTTTGAGGTAATGTAATGTTTTGAGGAAATTCAAATATTTTTAGATGAATTCCATTGTTTGAATAATAATATGGAGAATTTTCAAAATGATGGAAATTTATGAAGTATTTTGTTAAAGTTAAATTTAGAGAATTTTAAATGACACCTAAAAGCTAAGAATTTCAAATTTCTTCATGCTTATAATTTTCAAATTTTGCATTTTGGTCCTCATATTTTCCAAAATTTTCAAATTTATCCCAATAAATTAACAAAAAATTGTAATTTGACCCCTAATTTTTTTGAAAATTACAAATTTACCCCTCAACTTATTCAAAATTATAAATTGACCCCTCAAATTTTTTGAAATTTACAAATTGACCCCTAATTTTAATTTTCAAATTTGGCCCAAAAAAATAAAATTTATAAAAGTTGCCAAAAAATGATGACAATGAAATTTTTGATTACTTCATCCAAACAAGAATATTTAGAAATGAAGTCAATTTAATTGAATCATTTAAATTGCCTAAAATTCTAAATTCTTCAAAATTTCTTAATTACCTCATCCAAACACACTCTTAGGACTAACTCCAAAGTGCTTATTAGCCTACTTTCCCAAATATATCTGATGACAAGTCATCTTATGTTATTCTCAGACAAGTCATCTTATGTTATTCTCAGCATGTTTTTCAGTGATTTTCAGTAGGTTTTACATCCAGAATAGAGAAGTATTAGAGCAATTGCTTGTGACTTTAGGACATTTGTAATGTTTTCTATATTTGAGTCTGTAATTCTATTCTTCCCGAAACATAGCAATTTTAAGGTGTTTTGATGTAATTCACGATGAAATCATGCAAATCGCCAAAGCAAAACATCTGAAGATTTGTGAAGACCTTGGGAAGATGAAAGAATGAAGATTCAAGAGGCCTTAGAAGACATTACAAAGGGAGGAATTCTGTTCTCAAGTTCCAAGACATCTTATATGGAAGCAAACACCCAAAAAACGAAGAAATAGGTGTTTCGGAGCCCAGACAGCACTCACATGCGTCTGACACACAGTTCTGTGCACCTAGGCACATGATGAGGCGCCTGAAACACCACTCACATGTGCCTGGCGGATGGTTCTAGGCGCCTGGCTACTGTTCCTTGCGGGCCAAGGCGCTGTTTTGTGACTTTTTGGTGACTCAATGAGAACGAGGCGGTTCAATAGGAAGGCAAGCACAATGAGCTTCAAGGGAGGAGTTTCTCTCCTCACTCCATGTTTTTCTAGGGTATGTTTTATTTCTTTAATTTCTCTATTCTGGTTGTTGGATAATTTATTTAATTTAAAGTCTTTATTTCGTTATTTCTCTTTATGCTATTTATTTTTACTGTCGTGCGTAAGATTTGTCTCCTCTGAAGCATAACCCTGACTTAGGCACTTAGGGAGGTGACATTACCTAATATTGATGTATATCTAGCTAATCAGGAAGTAAGTAATTAATAACTAGGGAAACACGCCGAAAGAGAGCAGAACCCTGAGAGAAAGGTACTTAGGGAGATGACATACCTAATATTGATGCATATCTGCCAGAATCAGGAAGTAACTAGTTAGTAATTAAGGAAACATGTGACTTCACGACTTAAATCAGCCAGTAACTCCATTCTCCTCGAATCTTGGTATGGTAGACGTTGATAGGGCTGCCTGTTTGTAGAACTACCGAGATGGAGAGTGTGTTATGTGCTTCTAAGATTCATAGATGAGCAGACCTTTAAGAAGATTGGGACTACACTGATGGGAATTTAGAAAAACTAATTTAAGTCTATGTTTCAATTACCTCTGAGAGAGTTAGACCCCACGCGTAACTACCCGTGTGATCAACATGTGCAAGTCGAGAGCTGGAGGGGAATGAGCCCATATCTCTGAGAGAGTAAGACCCCACACGTACCTACCCCGTGTGATTAACAGGTGCAACTTGACAGCTGAAATCAAAACATTCTGCAGTCAAAACAAGCAAACTTTGCTCTGTTGCAAACAAATTAAATTGAAAAACTCTAAACCCTTTATCTCTTTTATTTTTATTGTTCCCAAATAAGTAACGTAAATTGTTTGGTTGAAACGACAATCCATGTGGATACGATACTCTATTTATCACTTTATTACTTGGTAAACGATTTGGTACACTTGCCTAAATCCGATCATCAATATCCCACCTTAACCTCAGCCACGTTATAACCTTGAAAAGTCCTCTATATGTGTGTGTGATAATATATACCTTAAATGTCTGTTTAGAATTGCTTCAATCTCATAGTAAGGTACAATCACATGACGACTAGAGTGTGGCAAATGCCTTGAACAACCCCACTGGCTTTAGGAGGTACATATGTGTATCTTGGAATTGTATGTGGTTGAGAGTAAGAGTATCTTCTCTAAGTTTGTTCCGCTTGCATAGAGGTGGTCAGGTAGCTAATTCTGATAACGGGAGGAATGACAATCTGAGCAAAATCTCTGGAAAGGTATGTTCTCTTCTTTTAAATTCATGTAAATTCTAACTTCTTGCTAGTGTATTGCTTGAGGACAAGCAACGATTTAAGTTTGGGGTTGTGATGATAGAGCATCATATGACATTTTGACTATGTTTTTTTAGTAATTTCTTGCATTTGAAGACAAATAAGATGAGAGATAGAGGAGTTGCTAATGAAATGGAAGACCAATGGTTCTTAGAAGGTTGTTGAAGACAATACAAAGTGAAGAAAATTCATTTCAAGTTCCCAGGATTTTTCAAACGGAAGAACAATTGAAAACGGGAGAAAAACGCAAGAAATCGCACCAGAGGGGCTGCCTCAGGCGCCCACGCACATGTACCATGTGCCCCTGTGCCTGGGACAACATTCCTTACTGCCTCAGGCGCTCCTGTGTGTGCCCTAGGCGCCCAGCTGCGGGCTGAATGCTGATTTTGCTTGTTTTCCAAGCTGGATAGGTGCAAAAAGCTCAGTTTTCTTCTCTTAAACCCTAAGTAACCATATGCTATAAAGAAAGACTCTTGCACGCATTATTATTCATTCAGAAACATTGACGGTCAAATCAAGGGTCAAGCATCTGAGTTTCAAGGAAGAATTTCTCCTTCTATTGTTCTCTCTAGGGTATGTTTTTCTATTGTTTTATTATGATGTATGTTGCCATGAACAACTAAACCTCTTGATTAGGGTTCCAAGATGAACCCCTTTTTATTTGTTGGAATTTTATATTAAAGTTTTCATTCAGTTTATGCTTTGATTGTGCTCGATTTAAATTAGATTATGTCTGTTTTTTAATGCTTCGTCAATTGGTTAACTGAGAGTGTAACCTTGAGGATTGAACCGTAGGATAAAAGTAGGCCCTGACAACCCGAAATTATATCAGTTCCATTGGCTTTTCTAATTACCACTTCTTATAGAGGTTAGGAAGTTTCAGGTTTGAACTCCTTCCGTCATTACTCTTTTCTTTAGACAGCGTAGTACATGATCTAAAACTAGGTTGGTCCTGCAATAGTTATTTAAAGAAACTTCGTATGAGTTTTATCGTTGGATTCATTAAATCAAAGTAAGCACTACATAAGTTGTTTGTTTCTTAAAAGATAATTCGGATAAAGATGAAGGGGAGATTCAAGGCTTCCCTAATCACCTTTAACCATCTGAAACACAAACCTAATCCTGCATTGTGCAGGGAAATTCAACCCTGCAATTCTATTCACTTTTATTAAACTTTCGTCTTTTAAAATAAGTTTTATTAATTACTAAGTTGAACGACAATCCCTATTGAGAACAATAAACTTACCACTATATTACTTGTTACGATTTGGTGCACTTGACAATTTCGTCCATCAACCTACTCCTTTATTGGAATATTACAGGTAATGTCAACTTTGATGCTCGGGTTGCTCTCACTTTTTTTTCACTGACCGAATTTTGAGTCTTTAGCGACCCTTTCGGTTTGCCCAATTTTTATTTTTCGTAGGACTCTTACTTTAATATTTGTTGGTTTTGAGTAAGACAGTAACTTATAAAAAAAGTCTTCTTCCAATTGAAGAAATGAATGAGTAATTTAATTTCGTGTTTTCAGCCAAGTGCCATATATGGTAGTTGTTAGGTTGTAGTTTGTAATCAAATGGGCCATCTACGTTTAAGCATGTTGTAACACACATACTAAATTTATCTAGAATATTTAGCATGCGTATTAAAACTTGATAATGGATACATTAAATTTTTCAATACTAAAAGGATACTACTGAATGAATACAAATTTACTCGTTTTATACAACTGATAAAGTACCACTAATGTGCACATATACAAAATACTGATAAAATCCTGAACTGGTACATGACGAGCATTTGCACTCCACCCAGCTTCTTCCTGATAAACTTCATCACAAACCTCTTGTTTACCTGAAGCTGAATCAAATGGATTGGAATGAGACATAATGTCTCAGTGAGCTCCATCTATCATAGGCTGTATGGCAACCTCGGGGACCTACGATTGCCATATTCTAATCTCAACCCATTTCGGGTTTATACGTGCATGTGCCTGCTATACTGAGTAGTCGTGAAAACTAGACTACAAACTGCTAACTTAGTGATCGAGGGGAAACTAGGATCACTATATGGTAACTGAATATCTGCCTTGTCATATTAAAGTATTTCTGATATTATTAAGTTAGTATGTTAGCGTGTAACAAACAATTATTATTTGAGTTGATTTTATGGAATGCATCCGAGTGGAGTAACCCCGGAGTACATCCCTCTGTTAACCGGTGAAAACTCCTATCCGAGGCTAGTCACCGGACTCCTCTTACTATGTGCGATTATCCTTGCGGATGGTAACTACATCGTTCCAGCTGTATCCGGAACCCCCGTGCTCTCTAACTGACGAGAACATCGGAGACACAATTTAACCTTTTAATTAATTCTGATTAATTATCTGAACTGCTACGTGCATCCTCAGTGTCACACTGATGTGAGCATCCGAGGCACGTTCTGATGTACATGTAATGTTATCTTTACATATATATATATATATATATATATATATATATATATATATATATATATATGAGTCGTCATGAAGGTTCCCTAGCGGGCTGACCTATCCAGAATAAATTTGGAGCGTACCTGAGCCACAACTTGTCGACATATATATATACATATATTTGTATAACTCTGTATCATTAATTCTTAACTTATACGTGGCCTTCGACGTTCCAACTAATGGGAACTACAAGAGGCACGTCTCTGAGTCGCTAAATATTCTTAACCTATTTTTTCAAGGCATAATAGCCCTTCTAGTCTATAACTTATTTCCCGGGTCAGTAATATACCCGCGTAAGTAACATCGACTTCATTTCGTATAACACTCATGCGTTAATACAAAAGTACATTTATGACCTTTCCTTCCATTATTGTATGTACATAGACATCTTGGCGCCACGGGAACGGTTCTTGGTCTTAGAAACAACATTTTCATACGAGGTGCCACACTGGAATTCTCGTGGCATGAGAGGCTTCCATTGTGCCACGATGAAGCCCAGAAAATGATGATCGTGGCACGATGCAGTATGATCGTGGCATGAAAATTCCAGCGTTGCCAGATGTAACTTTTCCAGAAATTTCCAAACGACCCATGACCAATTTTCAGCACCAGCAAGTTCATATATCTCAAAAATTAGGGCTTTTGGCTAGGATAGTCATAAATATAGCATGTATTAACAAGGGAAAACTAACAATACAAGAATTAAACCTATTAATCCAAGTTTTCTTACCACATAAACACATCATCAAATACCCAAGGAGGGATCTAACCTATAGGAACTCACCTTATCTCTTGATTTGGTCTTGCCAAGCTTTCTATTCAAAACCCTAGCTTGATTCCTTCTTCCTTTCTTGTTTCCTTTAGTTACTCTTGTCTCAAAATTCTCAAAAGTGAGCTTGCATATGGATTGAGAGATTGAGATGGAATTTGATGAATAATGGAGGGATGAAGGAGGAAGGATGACGTGAGGGAGGAAATAGAGAGAAGGGAGAGGAAAATTCTAGAGAGAGAAGTGAGAAGAGGAAATGAGGGGGAAATAAGGGTTTGACCTTATATATATAGTCTCAATCCTCAATTTTACCAAATTGCCCTTCACTTAAAATATCTCTAGTACATCGCCCCAACACTGATAAATATCTAAGTCTTAAGCGGGATGTTACACATGTCATCTACGTTCAGTGAAAAAATTCAAAGAAATATCCTTATTAAAAATATTTGTTTATGGTTTTTCTTTCTTTATTTTGTTTGAAATTTTTGGCCTTCTTCCCATTTAGTGTAATATATGGTGTATTTTCGTAATTTAATTATTGGAAATCGTGTATGACGTCCGATAAATTATCTAAATTTTTGTCTTCAAATATATCCATAAAGCACCTTATTAAATTAATTCTAATTTTCCAATGAAAATTTATATAATCTGGTAAAGGTTTGTCATCCATTTTTAGGAGATTAATTTCCTCTACTTTAGAAAAATACATTGGTCTAGTAAGATTGTTTATTTCCATTTTTTTTGAGAAAAAAAATAAAAATTATATCATTCTATTTTCCACTTATATCATTCTATTTTTAACTTCTTACGGAATTCCATATAGATCTTTTCTTGGATTATCTTTCTTAAATTTTTATTTTATTTTGAGACGAAATATATTGTTAAATTATATTAGTCTTTGGAGCTGCAGGTACAGGATACCCAGTTCACACAAAAAAAACTATTAAATTATATAATTTTTGGTTGTAATTGTTTTTTTTTCATGTTTAGATCATCAATTTTTTTTGTGTTAACCTTCCTGTATTTAGCTTAAGGGGTCCTAGGTAATCAGGAGTTCAACTGATAGATAAATAAAGTCTAAACAAAAATTGTTGCACTTTAAATTTAAACCAAGGTTCTCCTCAACTATTCGTTCTCATGTGAATCTCATTAACCATATATATGTAAATGAGTTATATCAAAAATTTACATTTTATATATATGTTTTTTTTTTACCACCATAGCTTATTCATAAGTTTCTAATAGAGTTTATCCTTTTCGAAAATTGTTGTTTACACTTACACTTCGTAGTTTGCTGAAAAACACAAAAAAATTACTCAAATGCCCCCATCGACAGTTAACTGTCGATGACTCTTTCACAGCAGTTAACTGTCATTCCATATATATACACACACACACACACACATGTGCATAGAAAAAACTTCATGCCGTGGAGCATAAAATCTGAAATTTTCATTTTACGCTCAAAGAATGAGCTAATGTAATCATCATCATTTTGTTATTCCTTTTTTCATATTATTCGTTGTCAAGATTTGTTCTCTTATCATAGATATCATTAGTTATTATATACTGACATCGTTAACAACTTTGGACAGAAAAAAATTCACATCTTATGACAAAAGGACAAAGATTTTTCAGATCTGTTTGGTAGTTGAAACATTTATTCATTCTAGTAACAAGCTAGTTTTGTTTTGGTTTGGGTTGTGGAGAAAGAAGTAGAAGAAGCAAACCCATCATGGGAGATGGTGCTGCAGTGACATCATCTGCAACCATGATGGAAGCTCCACCACAAGATGAAAATTCAATGGATTTTGATTATATGAGTGAACTTTTGTTAGATGGTTGTTGCTTGGAAGCTTCTGCTGATGGATCTAAGTTCTTGCTGCAAAGTTCTCCTTTTTTCAATCCAATCTTTGATCCTTCATTCTAGTCGCGGTGATTTTCGGAGATCAAGCTATTGATTAGCGTTGACTCACTAATTTTATTTCACGACTGAACTTTTAATTTTTTAAAAGAAAGGTGGAAAAAAGTTCTAAATTACCACATTTTTAAAGATTAGGGTTCGGGGGTTAGTTACGTTTAGGGAAGGTGTTAGCACCCTAAACATTCGTAGTACTCTACGAGAACCTCTTGATTTTATTTACTTATTTTGGCTATAACTTGCTTATTTTTTTTAGAGACAGAATTAAAGTAGTGAGAAAAGGAAATGTTTTTTTTGTATTTTTTATGATTTGGAAGGACAAAGTCCTTTGCCTACGTACCCGTGAGGGATCAAAACCTCGTAGTTCGGGGTAAAAATGACGGTTGATTTGTTTTGTGTTTTTTATTAGTTTTTAAAAAAAGGTTTTAAAGATAAAATAAAAGCCAAATGGCAAAATGAGATTGGTTTGTGTTTTTTATTTTGAAAATAATTTAAATATTATTAAAATGGATTAATGGTTATTTAAAGAAAATAAAAGGGAAAAAACGGACGCTTGATTGAAAATCAAGGTTTATTAAGAAAAGATTTTTTTGCGATTTTTGATTATTTGAATGTTTTTGTTTTTTTTTAATAATTAACTAAGACTAAAACGTAACAAAAAATTAAATACGAGGAACTTCCGTGGTGACGTTGGATCACCACGAAATCCTTTTTGAAAAATAAACTAACCTAATATTTTTGTATTTTTTTCGGAAAGCAAAATAAATAAAAAAAGAAATAAAAGACATAAAGCGAAATAAATAAAGTGAGTGTCAGTGCAAATTCTCATTTATATTTACATTGTACCTAAATACATTCTAATAAAATGAAATGAAAAAAGACAAAATGATGAACAAAATAACAAAACTTGCAAATGCATTAAAATAAATATGCTAAGAATAAAAGAAAATAACAATGCATGAAATGCAAAACAATAAATAAATATGTCACATAAAAGTAAATAAAAAATGCATGGTATGCTGAATTATGAAGCATTAAAATGAATAATGGGGAAAAAATGCATGATGATTAACCTAGAGAAAAACTACAAAATTAAGAAAATAAAATAAAGTAAAAAAAATGAAGAAAATGCAAAAGATAAAAAAATCAATAAGATGGAATGCATGAGGAATAAATAAAGGATGAGAAATGCAATAAATAAAAAAGAAACTGCGAGAAAAAGAAATAAAACAAAAAAATAAAAATAAAGGAAAAGATGGGTGCAGTAGCAAGGGAAGGGTTGTAAAGAGGCGGTGCGGTTTTGCGTAGTGGTTGTTTGGCTGTGGGTTTGGCCGTGTGTGTGGCTTTATGTGGTGGTTCAGATTAGTGTTAGTGGTTTGTAGGTGGTTAGGGAGGAGGTTCGGATTGATTGTGGTGGTGGTGGAGGTGGCCGAGTTTGTGGTTTTGATTATGGATGATGATTGATTTTGGTTTTGAGATATGGTTTTTTGTGGTTTTGATTTGATGGGTTGTGATTAATTTTGGTTTGGAAATAATTGTGGCTTGTGTACTGATGAGTTTTTCCTCCTCTTGGTTGTTGGGGCGTGTGCCTTTATATACACATTGGGGTGGACTTTTGACAATAAGGAGACAAGGATTAAATCCCCATCAAATGAGATTAAAGTCATTAAATCACATATGTCAAAGCCATTAAATCACATATGTCAAAGCCATTAAATCAAACATTTGACCTTGACCTTTGACCTTGGACTTTGGATAGGTTTGATTAGCAATAAAGACCAAAAAAATAACCATTAAGAATAAAAATAAAAACAAAATAGAATAAATGAAAAATAAAATAAAAATAGAAAAAAAAATCCGAAAATTAAATAAGTAAAAAAGAAAAAGATAAAAAAATACAAAAGTAAAATAAAATAATAATAAAACTGAAAAAAAAAGGTCGCCTTCGGAACCCTAAACGAGGTATTTTAAAATATCTCTCTGCCGAAATTTCGTCTGAAACGACGAAAAATTCCGAACCAAAAAGACGAGTAAAAAAGAAATTTTAGGTCAAAAATTGGGGTATGACAGATGCCCCTATTTAAGTCTCTTCGTCCGGAGATTTGAAGATAAAATCTTGGATTCGGCAGGTCGAAGGGACTTAAATACAGAGTACGCCAATTTTGGACCTAAAAGGAAAAAATGTGAGATGCTCGTGATGCAAATGCAAATGCAAGACGGCGAAGCTGACCCGACTGGGGGGTAAAACAAAACAAAAGAATACCCGAGTTTGTTAAAGCAAGGGATCCGACTCCACTGGGGGATAACATAGTTTCACTGGGGAAGGAGTTGTCTACTATCGCACTAATTCAGAACGATAGCCTAACAAAGACAAAGACCGATGTTACCTACTATCGCGTAAATGATAGCTTAAAAAAGGTAAAAGAAGGAGACACTGTCTACTATCAACAAAGATGATAGCTTAAAGAAGACAGGTGACATGTATTACCTACTATCGTGTATTGATAGCTTAAAAAAGGTAATATAAAAAGACATTGTCTACTATCGTTGTATGGATAGCTTAAAGAAGACAGATGACATGTATTACCTACTATCGTGTCTTGATAGCTTAAAAAAAGGTAATATAAAAGGAGACACCGTCTACTATCGTTGTATGGATAGCTTAAAGAAGACAGATGACATGTATTACCTACTATCGTGTCTTGATAGCTTAAAAAAGGTAATATAAAAGGAGACACCATCTACTATCGTTGTATGGATAGCTTAAAGAAGACAGATGACATGTATTACCTACTATCGTGTCTTGATAGCTTAAAAAAGGTAATATAAAAGGAGACACCGTCTACCATCGTTGTATGGATAGCTTAAAGAAGACAGATGACATGTATTACCTACTATCGTGTATTGATAGCTTAAAAAAGGTAATATAAAAGGAGACACCGTCTACTATCGTTGTATGGATAGCTTAAAGAAGACAGATGACATGTATTACCTACTATCGTGTATTGATAGCTTAAAAAAGGTAATATAAAAGGAGACATTGTCTACTATCAACAAAGATGATAGCTTAAAGAAGACAGATGTCATGTGTTACCTACTATCGTGTCTTGATAGCTTAAAAAAGGTAGTATAAAAGGAGACATTGTCTACTATCGTTGTATGGATAGCTTAAAGAAGACAGATGACATGTATTACCTACTATCGTGTCTTGATAGCTTAAAAAAGGTAATATAAAAGGAGACACCGTCTACTATCGTTGTATGGATAGCTTAAAGAAGACAGATGACATGTATTACCTACTATCGTGTCTTGATAGCTTAAAAAAGGTAATATAAAAGGAGACATCGTCTACTATCGTTGTATGGATAGCTTAAAGAAGACAGATGACATGTATTACCTACTATCGTGTCTTGATAGCTTAAAAAAGGTAATATAAAAGGAGACACCGTCTACTATCGTTGTATGGATAGCTTAAAGAAGACAGATGACATGTATTACCTACTATCGTGTCTTGATAGCTTAAAAAAGGTAATATAAAAAGGGAAGACCTTGCCTACTATCGGTGTGCGGATAGCTTAAAAAAGGCAGACAAAATATTTTACCTACTACCATTGTGAGGGTAGCTTAAAGAAGGTAAGAGATAAATGTCAGCTGCTCGAGATGTAGCCGAACTTGCCACTGACGACAGGATAAAAGGTAAATGTCAGCTGCTCGGGATGTAGCCGAACTTGCCACTGATGACACGATGGTAAAAGGTATGCACAAGCTGTTCATTAAAGAACTGTCACTTGGCGAAAAGAGGGTGACATCTTTGGACCAGACACACTGGGGATGACACTTGGGGAAAAAGAGAGTTAAAAATTGTTCATGATTGATTGATGTGAAAAGCAAGACTCAGGGTGGTTAATGCAACCATGTATTGAATGATGTTATGTGCATGTTGTGTATGCATGAATGTGTATATGCATGAATGTATGTAAGACAATACGACTTGTACGACTGTATGAAGGATTGACTTGTGGGACACATAACTGATGGACTTGATGAGACAAGACTGGACAGGTAAGATGAAAAGTGGACCGACGACGCAGTACAAACACTCAACAACCTTCATTGGGGATGATGCCATTGGGGACATATCCAAGACATTGACGGGGTAAGGCCCGATGTATGCAACAAATGGTGGGGAGTAAACACTTCCTGGGGGAATCGTGCTATCCAAAAGCTTAGCAGAAGAACTGGTGTTTCTGTGGTCATGCTTTTTGTTTTTTCCTTTTTTGAATCCCTAACTTTTGCCTGAATCGCCCTTTCGGGTTTTCGATCCACCAGGAATGTGTTCTTTTGTATGCCCCTAATTTTTGCCTGGTCCGCCCTTTTGGGTTTTCAGTCCACCGGGAATATATTCTTTTGCATGCCCCTAATTTTTGCCTGGACCGCCCTTTCGGGTTTTCGGTCCACCGGGACGCTCATTTTTGCCTAAGCCGCCCTTTCGGGTTTTCGACTTACCGAGCTTTTCTTTTCTCTTTTTCTTTTTTTTTTCAAGCAATTGACCATGTTCAGCCTGCAAAGTTTATCCGTTCTCAGGACAGGTGTTGACGCACACTTCACTTATTCATGAGTTCAGAGAGAATGTGTTTGTTGTTTATGCTTTCCAAAAATAAAAAGATTTATAATTTTTTTGAAAAATATTTTGCTTCAAGTACTACCATCAAAAGTAGAAGAAATTTTATAAACAGAATAAATGGGAATTCCAAATAAAAGGCACAGGCTCAAATTCATTTAACAGAGTGGTGGCCCGCCGATGGCGTGGCTCCACGGATCTCACAAAGCTTGGAAAATGGTAAATATAAGGGGAAGGTACGTTGAACACA
Organism: Medicago ruthenica; assembly: GCA_018208015.1. Taxonomy (NCBI): domain Eukaryota; kingdom Viridiplantae; phylum Streptophyta; class Magnoliopsida; order Fabales; family Fabaceae; genus Medicago; species Medicago ruthenica. Next base: position 83,059,212 of record CM031377.1, on the reverse strand, counting down.
ATAACCGCTATTCTCCCTAGCAACTTTGAATTCCACTGTTTGAATGCTTCAGATTCAGAGTTTCTTTGACCGCTGATGTGCCCCAAGTGAGTCATGGCCAACCCGATGCGGTTACTTTGTCTTTTGATCCTTAATTTTTGCATAGATCGCCCTTTCGGGTTTTCGATCTATCAGGATGATTATTTTCTGTTTCATGTCTCTAATTTTTGCCTGGACCGCCCTTTCGGGTTTTCAGTCCACCGAGACGCTCATTTTTGCCTAAGCCACCCTTTCGGGTTTTCGACTCACCGAGCTATTCTTTCATTTTTAGACAAAGTATTTCTTGACTGCATGGGCGTTCACGGGACGGGGAAGCTCGTCGCCATCCATAGCCATAAGGGTTGTTGCACCACCGAAGAAAGCTCTCTTGACGACATACGGGCCTTCATAGTTAGGCGTCCATTTGCCCCTGGAGTCGGGTTGAAAGGATAAAATCTTTTTGAGCACGAGAACTCCTTCTCGAATTTCACGGGGACGAAATCTTCTTGTCAAAGATTGTTTCATCCTCTTTTGGTATAACTGTAAGAGAAGGGGGTTGCCCCTGCTGATGTTCGTACCGAAGTACAATACTCATGCAAACTAAAAGGGAGCATCCCATGCCAATCCTTGTAGGTGACCACCATTTTCTGCCCTATCTTCATGATGTATTTTTTCTCTTTTTTTGTTTGTTTGTTTTTTCTGCAGCTTCAATGGCACCATTCATCTGGGATTCGACCAGGAATATTGTAATGGCAGTTCTCCTGAACCCAAGTTAATCCTTTCATATTCTAATAACCGCGAGATCTCATCGGGAATCTCTTCGTCCTCTTCCTCTTCAGCTTCATGAACAGGGAACTCAAAGTCGGGAGAGAGCATACGGTTACAGTGTTCAACGGGTTTATTGATGTTCAGTCTACATATGATTGATGATTGATTTTAGAAAATGAGTAAAAAACGCAGACCTTTTGAAATTGATTGAAAATAAAATAAAAATATTTTTTGGGTTTTTTGTGTTACCATTTTCCAGAAAAAGCAGTAAAATAAAAATAAAAGTCGCGAAAGAAACGACAATTTTTCATTGATAGTGGTGACTTGAAGACAAAAATAGAGCCCTACATGATTTCGCTTTCGTCTTGGGCGAAACGAAAGGATTTTTTGAAAAGACAACGAAAACACATTACTTGGACCCATGAGTAACTGAGGGAATGTCAACAGCGACCCAATTGCGGCAAATCCTTCCTTGTGTTTGCACGACCACATCCATTTTTCTCGCTTCTGTTTGCACGAGTATTGTAGATGCGAGTCAGTTTGTAATGAAAGCGCCGGGCCACTTTCTTGGACTAGGCAGATAGACCTTTGGAAAGACAAAATGTGAGACTCGGTTTGGGAAACTATGAATGCGATATGATGCATGATTATGCTTATGCAAAAAAGAAGGGTTTGTTATCGAAGGACTTTATTGAAGTTATTGTAAACATCATGGTTTGAACATTTCGTTTGAGCATCAAGGCATTACAAAATAATTCTTTTTTAGCAACTAAGCCAAGGGACCAATTCAAAAGTCCTTTAGTGGAAGCTGGTTTTTAAAAGAAATCTAAAGACTCCTAGCTTCCTTATATTCAACAAATCAGGGCTCTTGGAGGTGTACTTCCTAGTGCTCCTCTATGATGTTCACAAAAAAAACTTGTTTAAGTCCTTCGGTAATTGGATGAAAAAAATGAGTTTATGAATGAATGCATGCATGCATGGTTATGCTAAAGAACGGAGAAAACATGGTGAGGTTTAAGTTCATAATGTTGGAGTCAAGGGTAAACACGCCATTTGGTAAGGACTATGGTTTCAAATGTACCTGTATCACGGGTTCTACCAAGTTCCCAAAGTCATTGACCACTTCCGAATATTGCCGGATTACTGGACTGACTCCCGGTCCAACGACGTTCGTAGGAAAGTCTCGTTTGAGTGTAGTATCGCGTATCAACCAATTCAAGACTACTCTTGATTAGCCATCGCACTACGTCCTAAAAGGCCAAGATGGGTTAAAGGTAACTAAAGGTCCTCAACTTCATCGGTCACTTGAAAATAATGATGCCGAACACGACTACTCATGTCAACATAGTAATACTTCCAAGATTCCTCCATTGAGTGGGGTTATCACATGTGCCACATCCGAAACTCACTCTCGGAAAGACACTTTGATTATACCACCATCCTATCTTATGTTTCCCTCAAGTCCGGGTGTAGGACTTATCTCACCACTCACGTAAAAGGAAAAAAAACACATATGCACATATTTACAACCTTATTTTTATTTTAAGCAAGTTATAGCACAATATAATTAAATAAATTCAAGTTAGGCTCAACCCTCTTAGGGAGTCCCCAGTGAAGTCGCCATTTCTGTCGCGGTGATTTTCGGAGATCAAGCTATTGATTAGCGTTGACTCACTAATTTTATTTCACGACTGAACTTTTAATTTTTTAAAAGAAAGGTGGAAAAAAGTTCTAAATTACCACATTTTTAAAGATTAGGGTTCGGGGGTTAGTTACGTTTAGGGAAGGTGTTAGCACCCTAAACATTCGTAGTACTCTACGAGAACCTCTTGATTTTATTTACTTATTTTGGCTATAACTTGCTTATTTTTTTTAGAGACAGAATTAAAGTAGTGAGAAAAGGAAATGTTTTTTTTGTATTTTTTATGATTTGGAAGGACAAAGTCCTTTGCCTACGTACCCGTGAGGGATCAAAACCTCGTAGTTCGGGGTAAAAATGACGGTTGATTTGTTTTGTGTTTTTTATTAGTTTTTAAAAAAAGGTTTTAAAGATAAAATAAAAGCCAAATGGCAAAATGAGATTGGTTTGTGTTTTTTTATTTTGAAAATAATTTAAATATTATTAAAATGGATTAATGGTTATTTAAAGAAAATAAAAGGGAAAAAACGGACGCTTGATTGAAAATCAAGGTTTATTAAGAAAAGATTTTTTTGCGATTTTTGATTATTTGAATGTTTTTGTTTTTTTTAATAATTAACTAAGACTAAAACGTAACAAAAAATTAAATACGAGGAACTTCCGTGGTGACGTTGGATCACCACGAAATCCTTTTTGAAAAATAAACTAACCTAATATTTTTGTATTTTTTTCGGAAAGCAAAATAAATAAAAAAAGAAATAAAAGACATAAAGCGGAATAAATAAAGTGAGTGTCAGTGCAAATTCTCATTTATATTTACATTGTACCTAAATACATTCTAATAAAATGAAATGAAAAAAGACAAAATGATGAACAAAATAACAAAACTTGCAAATGCATTAAAATAAATATGCTAAGAATAAAAGAAAATAACAATGCATGAAATGCAAAACAATAAATAAATATGTCACATAAAAGTAAATAAAAAATGCATGGTATGCTGAATTATGAAGCATTAAAATGAATAATGGGGAAAAAATAGATGATGATTAACCTAGAGAAAAACTACAAAATTAAGAAAATAAAATAAAGTAAAAAAAAATGAAGAAAATGCAAAAGATAAAAAAATCAATAAGATGGAATGCATGAGGAATAAATAAAGGATGAGAAATGCAATAAATAAAAAAGAAACTGCGAGAAAAAGAAATAAAACAAAAAAATAAAAATAAAGGAAAAGATGGGTGCAGTAGCAAGGGAAGGGTTGTAAAGAGGCGGTGCGGTTTTGCGTAGTGGTTGTTTGGCTGTGGGTTTGACCGTGTGTGTGGCTTTATGTGGTTGTGGTATGTGGTGGTTCAGATTAGTGTTAGTGGTTTGTAGGTGGTTAGGGAGGAGGTTCGGATTGATTGTGGTGGTGGTGGAGGTGGCCGAGTTTGTGGTTTTGATTATGGATGATGATTGATTTTGGTTTTGAGATATGGTTTTTTGTGGTTTTGATTTGATGGGTTGTGATTAATTTTGGTTTGGAAATAATTGTGGCTTGTGTACTGATGAGTTTTTCCTCCTCTTGGTTGTTGGGGCGTGTGCCTTTATATACACATTGGGGTGGACTTTTGACAATAAGGAGACAAGGATTAAATCCCCATCAAATGAGATTAAAGCCATTAAATCACATATGTCAAAGCCATTAAATCACATATGTCAAAGCCATTAAATCAAACATTTGACCTTGACCTTTGACCTTGGACTTTGGATAGGTTTGATTAGCAATAAAGACCAAAAAAATAACCATTAAGAATAAAAATAAAAACAAAATAGAATAAATGAAAAATAAAATAAAAATAGAAAAAAAAATCCGAAAATTAAATAAGTAAAAAAGAAAAAGATAAAAAAATACAAAAGTAAAATAAAATAATAATAAAACTTAAAAAAAAAGGTCGCCTTCGGAACCCTAAACGAGGTATTTTAAAATATCTCTCTGCCGAAATTTCGTCTGAAACGACGAAAAATTCCGAACCAAAAAGACGAGTAAAAAAGAAATTTTAGGTCAAAAATTGGGGTATGACAATTCTCTTGGCCTGCCTTGGAGAACAACGAGCAACCCTTCAGATTTTATGCTCCATGTCACTTAAGTGCCGATAAAGTTTTTTCTGTGCACATGTACTTATATATATTTGGAACGGCAGTTAACTGCCGCCGAGAAAGAGTCATCGGCAATTAAATGCCGATGGAGGCATTTGAGTAATTTTCTGGTGTTTTTTAGCAAGAAAATTTCTCTCCTCCTAACGAAAATTGCTCACTCTCATACAAACAAACGAAAATACACCAACGTGACTTAAGTCACGCAGGTTATACACCTGCGTGACTTAAGTCACGCTCGGTATATATCAACGTGACTTAAGTCACGCTGGTGTATAACCTGTGTGACTTAAGTCATGCTCGGTAGATGTCAGCGTGACTTAAGTCACGTTGCGTTCATTTATAACCCAGACATAACCTCAATTCTCCATTTCACTTCTCAAATCTCTAAAAAATCTCTCAAATCATTCAACCTCCTTCAACTTCAAATCACCCACCACTCCAACACCAATTAAGTATTCTTAATCAAGTATCATTGTCATTTTATCTTTGTATGTTACATTTTTTCTCTTAAATTAGAAATTTTTAAGTTTTAGGGTTTGTTTAAATTTTGATTTTTTTTGGCAAGAAATGATAGAATGTTTACATGTTAATGACTTATGTTGCTTAAATGTTTAGATGTTTGCATGTTTATGTTGTAGTTTTTAGTTTTAGGGTTTATGTATAATTTGCACTTCAAGTGTTTGATGAAATGTTTGAATGAGTTTTTCATTGATTGTTTTTAATTTCTTGTGGTGTAGATCTGAAACAATGGACAATTTGTTCAACGCTCAAGTATGCTTCAATGGGGGAAACCCTAATTTTTTCAAGGTTCGGGGCAATGTCACGTTAAAAGATCAGAAGGGTCAACTTGATGAAATCAACCAACGACTCAACCACGGAGACACAAGGAGGGTGAAATACGTTTGGTAGAAACGTCCAACAATGTTAACGTTAAGCCGGACGGAGTTAAAGAACGACGACGACGTGAGGAGCATGTTCTCGTTATATCGCCAAAACAACATGTTGTTCCCAAGGATCGAGATGGATGTTACGTTGCTGAGGTCGCCTGAAGATATTCTCAAGAGTTTGATTTGGTCGGATGAAGATGTTTAGGTTGTATTATTATGTAATGTAACGCTTCGTTTATTTGAACGGAGAAGAAATTATAACTAAATAAATTTGTCGTATTCTATTAATTTTGGAATTTATTACGCGTACTTGTGTATTTTCATTCATCCATTCATTATTCCATTTTCATCCATTTTCATACATTCAATCAATAATTCAATCATTCATTCATTCAAACATAAAATACTTAAATTCAATCAAAGTTAAAATACACAAAAATTAAACCAAAAATGTTCCAAAATGTAATAATAATGCGCAAAGGCGCGAGTGTAAATATAATACAGGAATATCATAAAAATATAACTAAAAATATACAAATATACAAACGTCACAAGACCCTACTCCGCTGGACTATGGCTCCTAGTCCTCCTCCGGGGAACCCCTGCTCCTGCAATATGAAATAATTTGACTGGATGCCCCGCAACACACTGAATAAGTCATGATGCTCAAGATACTTCAATGCTGGCTCCACCCTATGTCTGATGTTATCAATGATCTGCAGTGGGTCGGGAACTTGTCGGGCATACTGCTGCTGAACAATAACCTCCTCGTAAGGAGGGACATGAGGGGCGTCCTCTGCAACGATATCAGGGTCGATCATGATGAGATGAGATACGTTGTAGAACCATCTAATGTACCCATCATGACACCTCCACCGTCGAGCCTCTGATGCCCGCCGACCCCGAAGTGCCTGTGGAAGTACATGTAGCAGAAAGACCATAACAACCCCCGCAGCCTCAAGATCCTGATGATCGGTAGGAGATCAGGGGACCGTCTGCACGTGACCGTACTGCCAGAGAACCCGCTCTGGCAAGTGAAGGTGCATAATCTGATTGGTGGCCATGATCCAACCGGAGTACAAGAAAATATCCTGGAAAGGGATGATCCCCCGCCGGTCCTCGTACGACATCCAGGTGACATCAGCATTGACCATTAAATCAATGAGGCCACGATAGTGTGCAGCATCAGCATGACCCCTGGGCGGTCTCCAGCTAGCTTCAAGGGGAGCGCCAACCTGATACCCCGGACTCGAACACCTCGTATACATGTTCCTAAAATGGGCCAACATCCATCCCTACAAACAAATATTTCATCATCACAAACTCATAAACATATACAATAATATTGTAAGTCATTTAAAAAATGTTATAGTAAAACGAAAAGAAATGCTACCTTAAGTAGAGTCGAGTAACCGCCAATGACTTTCATCCTCGGGACCTTGACAAGAGAAAGCTCGTGGTAGAGGTAAGCGAGTGTCATTCTGCCCCAGGACCACTGGCCCAACGTGTCCAAATCCATGAACATCTCCATCCACAACAGATGAACGCTTCTGCTGTTCCTGTTGGCAAAAATGGTGATGTCATCTCTCTGAGAAGGCGGTGATGAGGGCATGACTGATGTTATCGTATCCGATGAGAAGGAGGGGGACAAGTCTGGATGTATTTACCCGGTTCCAGAACCAGGCCTGATTGTTAGTCGGGACTGGGATCCTCCTAACTTTCTTCCCGTGAGAAACCGCGTTGCATTTACGCGTCCTCTGCAACTGAAATACAAAAAATTAAACTAACAATAAACCTTTAAAAATATAAACATTACAATAACTAAAAAAGACATAACAATTTAATCGTAAAAAAATATGTGCCAATTTAATTACACGCGCTAATTAAATTAAACGCGTTAATTTTAATTTCACGCGACAATTTAATTACGCGCGCCAATTAAATTAAGCGCGTTAATTTAATTACGCACGCCAATTAAATTACGCGCGTTAATTAAATTACGCACGCCAATTAAATTACGCGCGTTAATTAAATTACGCGTGACAATTTAATTATGCGCGCCAATAAAATTACGTGCACCAATTAAATTAACCGCGCCAATTAAATTACGCGTGTTCATTAACATATTTTAACATAATAAATAAATCGTAAAGCTGACATGCCACTAAATAAAATAAATTGTAATTGACACGTGATTAAACAATTATACTTACCTAAGCATCGCCCCAAAGCTGACATGCCACGTGTCTACCGAAACCCGGTAAGAGTGACAAGTTAGTAGGACCCCAGGGAAAACTTTGCGCCTCCTCCTCCTCAGCCTGACCCACCTCCTCAGCCTGATGCTGGGCCTCACCCTCCTGCTGGTGAGCCGCCTCCTCGTACTGAGGCTGATGCTGATGCTGGGTCCACCATCTGGGACACACCTGTCTGGGACGACGACCCCACCTCCTGCTCTCTCCTAACGCCCTGTCTCCGTCGAATAACAGGAGGGCGCGCAGCCGCCTTTTTGGCAAGTGCACTACTAGTCATGCTCTCTCTGTTACTTCTAAGTCTGTCTGGTCTCTGATACATATCTATACAACATTTTTAAAAACAAAAATCAATGCAAAAATAACAATTCAATCTCACTATAGTCAACATTAATCAACAATAACAATCAATATTAACATTCTAATTTCTAACTAAACCCTAAACTACCACATTTCACTCAAACTCAATATAATCAACATTAACAATCCAATTTCTAACTAATTTCATCATTAACAATGCAAAAATCAAACAAATTTTCATTGAGACATTTTATCAAACACCTAGAGTGCAACACTCAATCAACATAAAATCTAACAATTTCTAAACCCTAAACTACCACATTGGAGTGAAACTTACTCTAAACTACAATTCTTAACTTAATTCATCATTAACAATCCTAAAAACTCAAACCCTAAAATCCTAAAATTGTGAAATTTCTCCAAAAAAAACCAAAATTTAAACCATAAAAAGCCAATGCAATAGGATAATAAACACTTACTTGATTTTGGGTAGAAGTTGATGTTGATTGACACAAGAATGGTTGAAATCGCAAAGAGGGGGAGAAAATTTGATTTTATTGGTTTGAACACACTGGTTCTGTGTTCTGGAGTTGTTGTTTTTATAACAGAACTCACCGTGACTTAAGTCACGCTGGTTTGTAGCGAGCACGAGTTAACTCACGCAGGGGTAGTTTCGTCTTTTTCTTTGGGAGTGAGCAATATTGGTTGGGGGAAGAGCAATTTTCTTTCAGCAAACTATGAAGTGTAAACAACAATTTTCATCCTTTTTTTGTTACTTAAGAATAAAGATGGCCCAACCCTTTACCAAAAAAAAGGCCCAACCCATTATAAGAAACCCTAAATTTTCATATGACATCATTTCTTCTTGTTCTATCAGCCGCCTCCTTATTTCCTCATTGTTAACCTCTTCTTCTTTTTCAACAGGCGCCTCCTTCTGATGTGAATATGGAGAAACTTGTGATTGCAAGAAATAAAAAGGTTAGTAATTATATACCTGATGATCTTACCCGATCAATTCTGTCAAATTTATCTCTGAAATCTTTGAATCGTTTTAGATGTGTACGTAAATCATGGTCCACTTTGTTTGAAAACCCTTCTTTCATAAGCTTGTTTCGCAACAATTTCTTATCTAATAATCATGCTTACTATGAGGATACATCTCTCCTCCTACATCAGATTGTGACTGATGATAAATTTGTGTTATATTCTCTTTCGGGTGAGAGGTTTGAGATTGGAACCAAGTTAGATTGGCCAAATCCATTTGAGGAGAACGAACCTAATTTTGATATTTCAGGATCTGGTAGTATTAATGGGATTTTATGTCTGATTAATTACTCCCAACCCAATACAAGAGTTGTATTGTGGAACCCAACCACTCAAGAATTCAAGGTTATTCCTACCAGCTCTTTTGAATTTGTCCCACATATGGATGTTGATATACTTCGACATGGTTTTGGCTATGATTGTTTTACAAATGACTATAAGATAATTCGACAGGTGATGTGTTATCATAAAATCGACATTGATGTATTGTCATTAGAAGATATAGACGAAGACCCTTTTTGGGAGATATATAGCCTACAGAGTAACTCATGGAGAAAACTTGAATATGATATCCCAATAAATCATAAAGAAAACGGCGTGTGCCTAGATGGAATGGTTCACTGGTGGAATGAAAGTGACGATAGTGATGATGAAGATGATGAAGCTTATCTTCTGTCATTTGACCTAAGCACAGAGGAATTCATAACAACACTCACACCCTCAGAAGATGTTAGTTTTGATTCTGGATCTGTTTTGAGTGACTTGATGGTTTTGAATGGGTCTATTGCTTTGATTTCAAATTATACAAATTTGGGTAATTTTCAAATATATGCTTTGGGTGAATTTGGTGTGAAGGAATCGTGGTTTAAACTCTTCATTTTTCAACCATTATCTATCATTGTGTATCCTATTGGAGCGGGAAGGAAAGGGAATATATTCTTTACGAATGAAGATGGAAAACTAATATTTTTTAGTTTAAGCACGATGATTGTTGAGGAGCTCAATTTTGTCAGAGATGAATTTTCGGGTAAGACTGTAACTTATAAAGAGAGTCTTCTTCCAATTGGAGAAATAAATTAGTAACGTAATTTCGTGTTTTTACCCCAAGTGCCATATGATTATGGTTGTTACTTTGTAATCAAACCGGTCTTTCATTTGTGTATGTCATACTTATTATTAAGTGTAAGACAAATCAAGAAACCATTTGATGTTAAAGATTTTGCTTTATCAATTTCATTTTGATTATCTATTCTCTTCATATTTTGTAGAATTGTTGTTTATTTCAATTGATTGAAAGCAACACATAATAGAACAAAATAAATAGAGAATTTGAATCTACCAAATATTGTGCACAAGTATTTGAATCAAATGTCTTTATTGAATCTAACCCGAAAACTGAGAATTGACACTAAATGTGGCATTTAGTATGCACAAAACACAAATTTGTACACATGTACAAAGTTACTTTTTTAATGCACAAGTTTTTCGTACACCATTAGATCAATGAGGAGTACCGATTTTATCATGTTCTAGTTGTTCTATATGTTTTATATTCTTTATCATGTTGTCATCAACCTCCATGAGTACTATTTTTTCAGATATCAGAATTTTACATTCACACACCACTGATAAAATTCCAACATGACTAAGTTTGTTATTGGCTGGGCTTAGCTTTGTATCTCTAATAATCTAGGTTACAAAATTCTTTTTCCCTTCGTTATCATTATCATCATCATCTTGTTAAAGATTCTATTTCTCTGTAAAAAATTAAATGTATTCATATTTCAACTAACCCAGAAAAAATAAACAAACAAGCATCTTCAACATCTCATCCTCTTCAAACTTAGCATCTTGTTTCACATTTTCACATAACATCCACATATGGTTTTCACATAATTGTACAAAGTTGTATCAAAATGTGCTACAGATATGCATATAATAAGAACAAACTGCCGATAATCGATTTTACAAACTAGATCTACAAATTACAGATCTGGAAGAAAAAAAACTCTTGATATGCTTGATGAACATGGATTTTTTTATCTAAACTGGAGCTAACGGTTACCGGTGGTGGCGCCGTCGAGAAAATTCTCGGAGTATTGCCGTTGGTGATGAACGACGGTAGCACCACCGCCAGATCTAAGTCCCTGTCGTCCTCCACCGTTCATCTTTCGGTTCAACTTCAATCAGATCGGAAGTTTCTAGAAACTGAAGAAGTTAGAAAATGTGAAAATGCAGATATATGAATAACAATGAAGTTTTATGCTTTTGAGTCTGGAGAATGAAATGAATGAAGGAAAAGAAAACTAGATTTTAATTAATTTTATTTTTAATCAAGAGTTTTTTTTGTGTGAGTGGCACGTGCAATGAAATGAAAGTAGTGAAAGAGATATATGGTTTAAGAAAAACTTTCTCTAATTTGTGTGTGTATGGTGCACAAATTTGTGCTTTGTGTAGGCTAGATGCCACCCTAAAAACATTGTTTATGCGGGTCATTTACTTTAGTGAAAAAATCCAAAGAGATATGCTTATTAGAAATCTTTGTTTATGGTTTTTCTTTCTATTGTTTGAAATGAAACACCAAAATAGTTATTATGGCCTTCTTCATGTTTAGTGTAATTTAGAGTGTATTTTCGTAATTTAATTATTGGCAAACTAGTATCACATTCGATAAACTATCTAAATTTGTGTCTTCAAATTTATACTTAAACACTTTAATTAAATTGATTCTAATTTTACAATGAAAATTTATATAATTTATTAAAGGTTTGTCATCCATTTTGAGGAGATTATTTTCCTCTAGTTCATTAGAATGATACATTGGTCTATTTGTAAAAAAAATGATACATTGGTCTAGGAAGATTGTTTATTTCCACCTATATTGTTCTATTTTGAACCTATAACCTTTAAAGAATTGCATATACTTTTTTGGGTTAACGGTGCTTTACCCCTTGTAATATAGGTCATTTCCGGTTTACCCCCTGTAATATATTTTGAGTTGTGTTATTTGAACAACCATTTGATTGACAATTTTCGGGACAACCATAATTTTACAAAGAAAAAAAGGTATTGACACAAAAACCAAATCAATAGAGAGATAAAGTAAAACATAATGTGAGTATGAGGAGAAAATTATCATAAAAGTTGTGAAAAAAATGGTTGTATAAATATCATTTCTCATATATTTTTATATCCTTAAATCAGATTTTCCAAGCATGCAAGAATGGAGGAAAGGAAGGGACTCACCCTAAGGTTTGTGGATATCTGAAAGTTGTTTCCTTCTCTTTTGGTCTCACACTTCACTCTCTAGTTTTGATCTTCCAACTAGTTTTGATCTTTTCCCCTTTTCTCTAAAGAAGTGTAGCTTGCATGCCATCTAATTGGCTGGTTTGCCTAAGTGGAGAGAATAATCGACTATGTTATTTATCCAGACAAAAACTAACATGCATGACACCATATAAAATAGTCTCTGTTTTGTAGGACGTTTTCAAGCAGATTTATGGGATTATGAGTGTTTTGAAAAGGTCTTTGACTTTGTCAAATTTTATTCATATTAATTATTATTATAAGAGTATGATATATATACTAAATTGATAGTGGTAGAATATAAGGATCAAAGTGGTAATAAGTTGTTAAAATATAAAGACCTAATTGATAGTAAATTGTTAAATATATTGACCAACTTGATAGTTGAACAGAGTTGATGATCTTTTTTAAAATATTCGTACTTCTATTGACTTATTTAAGAGCGCTCTACAAAATCATCAGTGATTAATTTCGTAGTTTACTTTAATTTTCTAAAAGTGTGTTTGGATATGATAACTATAAGTTTTAGGGAACTTAAACTTTTAAGCCATTGAAATATTTCGATTGAGTTTTCTTCATCTCTAAATTCTCTTATTTGGATAGAGTAATAAAATCGATAGTTCTTAAATTTCGTTTGACTTATTATAAATTTTGAACTTTTTTAGATGAAGGTATAAATTATATAATGAAAAGTGATCTGAAATCTGAACTTTAAGAGATTTGTGACAAATTTAAAATTTGAAAAAGTTGAGTGCTCATTTGAAAATTTATAAAATAGGGATCAATTTACAAACTTTTGGGATTAATTTGTAAATTTTTTTTAAAGAAAATTATAGAGACTAGTTTAATGAGTTATAAATCAACAACAACTAAGTTTTATCCCACAAAGTGGAATCTGACTACACGAATCAAGTGTGTCTTAATTTTCTATCATATATTATATTCTTGTCCAACTTGTTAATATCTACATTATTCTTAATAGTTTCTCTTTTAAGGACCAATTTATATATATATATATATATATATATATATATATATATATATATATATATATATATATATATATGGTCCATTTTTTTAAAACATAGTGACCAATTTCCAAAAAAAAAAAGAGACTAATGTGCAATATAGAAACCAATTTTACTAATTCAAAAGAATTATAAGAACGAATATGAGATTCCCATTTAATTGAGTAATGGAGGAATTCCAAATTCTTGGTTTTTAAATGGTATATTTAACAAAATACTTTATAAAATCCTTCATTTTAATTTTTTTATTAAATTTATCATTCAAACAATATAATTTACAATGAAGAATTTGATTTACTCTAAAATTACATTAGCTCAAAAAAGTTCATCATCCAAACACACTTTCAAGAGTTATTCCTTCCTTTGGGATTATGATACTCTTTAATTTATCCAAAAAAACACCCTAATACACACAACAATAACAATTTTAGTAAATCACAAAACACACCTAACCACAAGTTATTATATTCTAAAGATATAAGGTGAGTCTTGCAGGTGCAATGTTAAAATTTGAGAGTTGCCGACATACCAAGGTTGAGATATTAAGTATTCATTAATACCCCAAAAGTAAACATGAAAAGCAAAGAGTGTATTCCAACTCCTAAATTTAGCTTACAACTGAATGAATTTCACGTACAGTGATATATGCTTACATTAAATAGTTTTGTAAATAAATATGTGCTTAATTTTTTTATATAATGCAACTTTTTAAAATAGTATTGCAGTACATTATTGCAGGAAAGTATTTTTTTTAAAAAAATAATACATAATCGAATAATGAACTATAATTATAAAAAAAAATACAACAGTAATGCATCAAATTGAAATCCGAAAAGACTACAATACTATTCAAACTCACTCTTTGGCGAAGTGAAAAGAGTAAGGTTTTGAAATACAAGTGATTGAGCAGTCCCATATCGACTAAGAATAAACTAAATGAATGATTTATAAAAAAAAAATGTGCTCAAATAAATACTCAATGTCTTAAGATTTTGTGTCAAGCCGTGGTTTACATAATACTCCAAAGTACTAACAAAAGGGATGAAGATTCTCAAAGTAAGACTCAAAGGCAGAGAGGCTAATAAACAATGTAGCAGAGTAAAGGAACCTAAAAAATGACTGATAATAAAATAAGAGGAAGCAAATCAGACTCAAAGGCTAGAGCTAGAGATTAATACACCAATTGTATTTGTATTCGTATCTGGTAATTCTCTTTCTAGTGTATTAAGATACTCGAGGCGCTCGGCTCTTAACTGATTGGTCGAAGGTTCAAATCCTACTTACGGTACGCCGGAAGATTTAAAAACGTGCCTGACTAGAACATGTCTTATTTCTCATTTCCATCTAGCATCTCCTTTACACAAAATTGATGCAAGTTTTCATACATTTTTTTCCATTTGTTAACCATCTGTACCGACTTTTGGCAATCACGTTTTAGTTTCTCTATCTCCATTTCAGAAGCAGCAGCTGAACCTTGACTCTGATACATAGGTTAAAAGAGAAGTTAACTCACAAACAGGATTAAATAATCACTATCCTTTAAATAATGAGTTTAAATTTGATATATTGTCAGTGTAAAAAGCTTTACAATGTCAGCAAATCACAACCAACCATGTGTGACTTAGAAGTAGTTATGATTACAGTCAAACGTTTTTAATGATCTGACGATCATGATTCATTGAAAGTGTAATACACTGACAATTTATATGAATTAAATTCTGAATTAAAAAAAAAAAAAAAAACTGATAGCTATAAATATTAAAGACACCTAATCATCAATAGAGACAAACCTGAAGTTCTTTACTGTAACTAGAAATCACTTGAGAACTAAGGTATGAAACATCCATGCATATATTGCTACCACCAAGACTGACAATAGTCTTTTTATCCGAGTCTTCATCTATTGAATTTGCATATTTTTCCAGAGGAGGAAATTGAGCTCCCTTCTTTTTTGAGGTTCCTTGTAAATTAGAGGACATGGGATTACTCAAGTCATTTTCTTGTCTAAGAACAAGAATATTAGTTATTGGTCCTGCAACATTTGAAAGATTGGCATTAAACAACGTAACGAATGCATGCTTGAGCATACTCAATATTGAAAACAAAGTGATTGATATCACGTCTTGAATGTGATGAGATATGAGCATATGCAGGTTCAGCATGTAAAAACACAAATTACATGCATTTATATAATCATCTAGAGTATATTGAAAAGAAAAATCGAGTATCCTCGTTAAAAGGAAATGGAAAATTACCCACAGTACCACCAGTCAAACGGTGTGAATACGAGGAACACATGTGTAAAAAAAATGCATGGAACAAAAATACTTTGGAAAATAGCACTAGCAGCACAAGTATTAATAAGAGTTGAATATATGATGCATACACTGTCAGTGCCAACTGCACTGAGATAATTAGAGTTCTTTAAAAAAAGAGATAATTAGAGCAATAAGGCCCCTATATTTGTTTTGATCAAGTAAAATTTGTATGCACAGAGAAATCGTAATAATCATCTTATATTAGTCGTTATAACATATCAAACGCAAAGTGTCAGTTGTAACTTGGGTTCTAATTTGGCAAGAGAAAAAAAATAACTTGAGCATTGACAAAGTATAAGTTGCACAGAAAAAAGGTTCATAATAAATAGCACATGAATGATTCTTTACAAAACAAGATACACAATCAAAAAGCCAGATCTGCAAAAGCAATCCCAAACCACAAGTAGGCCATATTTCAAGAAGTGTATGCAATACCTTTAGCATGTTTAAACACACGGATGATGTTATGAGTACTGGCATTCCAAACTCGAACTATTCCATCATCAGATCCAGATATTAAAAAGTTCTCGGCGGCACTATATGCTAAGTAAGTAACTGCCTTGCTGTAAGAATGAGAAAGTTAAATAGTTAAATGACGTTACACAGCTTGAATAAAGTTTTTCTTTTGTTGTAATTGACAAGGCAAAGAAGCAAAAAGGAGAATGAGATGAACAAACAAAATTAAATCAGGGGATAGTTGGAGCTTAATGACTTTGAATCAGTGATAAACTCAAACGTGATTTCTGACATAAACTATCCTAGATACAACATCACCAAGACTAAGCTCTTGTTTGGATTTGCCTATTTGAGTTTATCAACTGGCTAAAAGCACTTGTGAGACTGTTGGGAAAGCTTATGGAAACACCCAATGACATCTCCATGAGCTGTTTTCAGCTTTATTTCGTAAGCCTCTGGGATAGCTTATGAAAACAGCTTATAGCATATATGAAAACAGTTTGACTTTATTTAATTTTTTTATAGAATTAGCTTATACATAAGCACTTATTTGCTAAGTGCTTAATTGAATTGTTTATCCAAACAGGGCCTAAATGTTTGCTTGAATTCTTCATAGTTGAGAATTACATTATGGAAGAACCCCATAGTCATCAAATTTGTCCACAAATTCCAAAGGACAAAACAGAATGCTTCCATTATCTTACTCCCTTAGGAACTACAAGTTACAATATTGCATTGCAACTACCATGTATGTTCCTAGGAGAGAGCATAAGACAGTCACAGGAAGTTAACTACACTAACAAATTTCAGGAAATAATATATGCAAATTTGGGAAAAATAAAAAATATCATAAAAGAGAGGATGACAACAGTTCAATACAGTGGCCAATAAGAGTTGAAAAGATCACCTGTGGTTAGAAAATGAACCAGTGATATATGAAACTTGATTATTTGTAGTGATTCTTGTGGTGTTGAGTGCAGCGACGAATATTTTTCCATCTTCGCTGCCAGCATAAAGGACATGTTCAGCAGGATCCAGTGCAATGGCTTTAATTTTTGAAGGGAATACTATATTTCTTTGTAGCATTCCATTAGATAAGGTCCATACCTTAAAAAAGGAAAAAAAAAAATTGAAGTCAGAAACAAGAACTGTGAATTGGAAAACAACAAATAACAACGACAACCTAGCATTTTGCCCCAAAATTGGGTCTGCACTACGCAATATTAAATTGGAAAATATGATTTCATATGTATTCTGAACAGTGAACACTACCTCCGTCCCTAAATGTAGGAGCTCGTTTACTACATCACGGGAGTTAAGAAAGTTGGTAGTAGCATTAATAAGAGTAATGATATTTGTACACATGGTTGTTTAAAGCGCGATCTACGTTTTTCTCTCTCCACAGTGTCGGAGTTGTACAACTATTTGATGACAACTTTTGTGACAACCTTCTTTTTCTCTCTTCTTATTGGTCAAAAATAATAGAGAGAGAGAGAGAGAGAGAGAGAAAAAGGAAGAGAGGTGATAATAACAACATGCGAGTATGAGAGAGAGTTGTACAAAAGTTGTCACAAAATAATTGTACAAATATCATTTCTCTTATTAATAATTGGGATTGTTTTTCAAAATTTACCTTTCGTAGTATTTATTGCTTACCTATTGGTTACAGAGAATATGCAAAATAATTAGGGATATTTTGGAAAAATAATCATTAGTGAAGTTAAAAATATACGTCGGAGTGGGTTTATTCTTTAAATTAGCTAAGCTTTTTATTACAGTATCAATTGTCAAAAATACTTTATGCTCATGGTCGAAATTTTCTTAAAAATATGTCTCTCTTACTTTTTCTTGTTGCTCAACATCTCTTTCTTACTTGAACAAAGTAATATGTACCTTTGGCATCATCACCCAAGAACAAGAACAGCCGGTTTCCCCCCAATGTTATGAAAGTTTTGAGATGTAACCATATAAATGATTAAAATTTTCAAATAGTCGAGATTGACGATGTAATCTGGCTATAGTAAATATGATACAATACATATACTTCATTGCTTATCTATTTTTTTCAACAATACTGCCACAAAAAAACAGTAAAACAAACCTTACACGTCCGATCATCTGATGCTGAAGCTATAATTGCATTGCACCCTCCATAGCCAATCACAACATCATTTACACACAAGGTGTGGTCTGAAAAACTATACTCATAAATCTTGCTTGCTTCCCGTCTTCTCACATCATCAAATATCCTGAACCATATGATGCATAGTAATGTTTTACACGATGGTTAGCACTTCTATATAATCCCAAAATGGAAAACAAACAATAAGAGATGAAAAAAATGGAGAGACAAGATGAGTATCAAGTACATTAAGAGAGACCAAACTCGTACGCTTCCATTTTTAAAACCAGATATTAGGAGAGAGTCATCTTCAGAAAATACCAGGCAAGTAACAGCCGTGTTATGACCATGCCACTTCTTAAGCAATCTGCCAGTTTCAACCTAACAAGTAATGGAGGCAACTCAGTACAATACAGTGAAAAAGAAACAGCAAAACCAAGGGTCCGTTTACTTTTCATGTTTTTTGCTTTCATTTTCACTTCAACTAATAAACATAAAAACACATCTAGCACTTTTAGAAATTTTGAAAATGCCAAATCATTGTTTCCATTGTTTCTGAAAAATGTATTCTTCCAAGCATGTCTTCCATCTTCTCTCTATTAAAATTGTTCACTATATGATTTTTCCATCTCCGAACTAGCAATTTAAAATGAACATCATTTAAAAAAATGAAAAATATAACGTTTTGAGAAAGGAAACAGAGTCTAAGTTCCCAGTTCTCACTTTCAATTCATAATTCTCCAAACCCTAATGCCACAAAAGTTCAGCATACCGCCGCAAACAATCCAGGCTTCAATTTTTATAAAATATTTCCATAAAAAATCAACCAACAATCAGAATTCTGAAACAAACTGTTGATGCATAATAATACACAAAAGAAGAAAACTCACCTCCCACAAGTATATTTCACCCGACAAACCTCCACCAACTAGATAGGTGCCACTGTGATTAGCAGCAAGAGGCGTGATAGGTTCAGCAGGAAAGCTCTTAACTTCAACTTGAGGCTGCACACCCAACACACAAGTAACAACGTCATCATCCATCATCATTCATCATTTAAGAAAATTGCCGGATACAAATACTAATCCATAAAGAAACCAAGTATAAATAAACAAAAGACCTTGGACCAGGACCAGAAGAAAACGGAACCAGAGGAAGTTGGTGCGTCTCGAAGCTGAGAAGATGCAAGGAAACGATCACCAACAGAGACAAGTCCATGAGAAGGGGAAGAAAATGATTTGTAGCGGATCTGCTCAGAACCTGTGTGAAGGTCCCAACATCCAATCCCACCACTAGCATCAGAGGATGAAGCCAAAACAACCACCATCCTTCACAACCCAAATAAGTATCACATAGTTAACACAAACAAGTTCCAACACTAGGAACAAATTTTTCACTACATTTTAATTTCAACAAGTAAAAAAAAACTCAATTTGTCCTTGCAAACCTAAAACCAAGTGTTTTAATAACCGGACCAAACGGTTCAACCGGTTGAACCTTAAACCGGTCTTTACTACGGTTCTATTAGTTTGGCAGTTCACTCGAAGTTTCGTCCCGTTCAGTTTTTTTTATAATATCTAAAAACTACAAACAAAAAAGACACACTAGGTGATGTAATATAATAACACAGTTATAAACACGCCATTGCTGCCTATGATGCAGCCAAGGCAGGCATTCACCATGGCCGCCATTTAACAAAATTTACTGTTTTTTCATATGCTATCTGGAGAGCTTATGAAAATAAGTTGAAAACATTTCATAAGTTGTTTTCAAATAAGTCAATCCAAACAAGCCTGATTCAGTTTAATTCTCCAACATTTATTTTTTGTTTATTGCATTCGTGCTTGTCTCTAACCTAACAATAAATAAACTAAAACAACACTATAGTGATTCTCACTGAAACACTCCAAAGTTTAACTAATGAATATACGAAACTAATGTGACGGACCTGTTGTAGAGACGACGGTGTAAACGGCGGCGAGCGACGGAGGGAAACTGAGAGTTAGGGTGAGCTATATTTCTTGAGTCAATCAAATCACTATATATACATTTTATTTTATAGATTTTTTATTGAACTACGTTTATGAAAAATTATTTTTTTGTATAATTTTTTTTTAAGTAATTTTTATTGAATTTTGATTAAAAATTATAGTTTAGTCCTTAAAAAAATTTGTATTCACTTTTGAGTCCTTATTTGCATTTTATAGGGACTATTTAAAAGTACTAAAAATATCAATTTTTTGTTAAAAAAATTAAGAATAAGGACTATTCCTACAAACTAAAATATTATAGAGGACTAAAACTACAATTAAAATTTTATAGACTAAACTTGATTTTGATTAAAATTAGGGTTAAATATGTTTTTGGTCTCTATAAATAAATCAACTTTTCGTTTTAATCTCTCTAAAATTTTTGTTAGACTTTTAGTCCCTAAAAAATTTTCCATCACTATTTTTGGTCCCTACTTTTTAGTCAACTCATGTCTAGCCTTCATATTTTTAATGAAATTTTTCAGAAATGTGTATAATATTATGACAATCTCTGTCAAAAAAAAATTAGAATAATTTAAAAAAAAGAATTAAATATGAATTTTTAAGCACAAAAAACATAAAAAAAAACTCATATTTAATTCATGTTTTGTTAAGGTGTTTGAAGAAGAGAAAAGAATACCAGAAGACTTATGTAGTTATATCTACTTCTCACGTTGAAAAAACTACTCTCTCCGTTTTTTTTAAGTGTCGTTTTAGAATAACACTCTCCAATTAAAAACCATAGTTGAATCATGACCCGAACATTCTCCAATCCGTTTTTTAAAACATTGTTACTATCTGTATGCCAACGCAAAAATACAAGATTTATATTGTATTCACCCATCAGTATAAGGTTTTGACAAAAAAACTCTTAACATAGTGTTTGATTTGAGCATTTATGATGAAGTGATTAGAAGGATTTTCATTGTTTTAATTAAATGTTGAATTTCAATGCATTGTAAAAAGAGACAAAAAATTACAGTGCAAACTCAACTGGGGTTTGCTGTGTTTGGAACCATGGCATCATTCAATTTATTACTCTCATAAGGATTTTAACTGTATAGCATTTTCTGCCAATAACTACCAATAGTCACCACAGGAACAAACTCCATCTTTAAAACAGTGGAACCTATTCACATCTCTAAGAAGAATCTCTTTGTTAGTAAATTTTGAAACAAACTTCATAAAAGCATGACAATCTTCACACAATCTCAGGTTGTTTGAAATCCTAATGATTTCACCTTTTGAAGTATTAATGAGTCCGAAAGCAACGGCAAGCTTTCCACTATGTCCCAATACAATTCTTTCCTTTTCTTCTTCATCAAGATCGTAAGTAACAACGTTTGTCTGTGGAACATAACCCTGATTCTTGATCTCAGTTAACAGTGTAATAAGGAAAGCACGAAGCTCTACGATTTGTGGGTTATACTCTTCAATAGAGACAAGCGAGTATATCTTCCTTTTGACTTCAATCCAGCTGCAACTCGGAATCTTTTGCAAGCCGCGAGATTCTAATTGTTTCCTTACACGCCTTACATCGTTCCACATCCTAGATTTTGCATAAATATCTGATAAAAGCACGTAATTGCCAGCATTCTTAGGCTCCAACTCAAATAGCATAGTGCTTGCTCTTTCAGCAAGCTCGACATTACAGTGAATCCTACAAGATCCAAGAAGCGAACCCCAAACCGTTGGTCCTGGTTTGAAATCCATATTTTGTATTAATTCGATTGCTTCATCTAACCGATTAGCTCGGCCAAGAATATCCACCATACAAGCATAATGCTCCATTCTTGGATGGATTCTGTACTTATTAAGCATAGATTCAAACAAAATCTTTGCCTCTTCAACAAGGCCTGCATGGCTGCAAGCACACAAAACAGTAATAAATGTTATGTAACTCGGCGAAACTCCTCGGTTGATCATATTTTCAAAAATTTGGATGGCTTTCTTTCCAAAACCATGCATACCATATATGGAAATCAAAGAATTCCACGAAACAACATCATGTTTCTTCATATAATCGAACACTCGTTGTCCCGTCGAAATCTCACCACATCTTCCATACATTGTTATAAGGGTGTTAAGAACCGGAAGTATAGAATCAAGACCCCTTCTAAGGACATAGGCATGGACCAGCTTTCCATGTTCCAATGCGGCAAGACCTGCACAAGCTTGAAGCACACTCACCATTGTTATTGGATTCGGAACTGTATCACATGCCTCAAGCATCATTATCTGAAAAAGTTCCAGTGCTTTCATAGGCATTTCATTCTTTGCATAACACGCAATCATCGCACTCCATGAGACAATGTTCTTAGCAGGCATAGCACCAAACACAGAACTTGCATAGGATACATAACCAAACCTAGCATATACATCCAACAAAGTAGTCATAACGTGAACATGTCCTTCATAGCCATGTCGCAAAATATGAGCATGAATCTCCTTACCCTTCCGAAAAGGACAAATTGACAACTCCGAAACAACACAAGCTTTAAGAACATACGTATACGTGAACCTGTTCGATGAGATCCCAATCCAATTCATCTGACCATACAATTCTAACAACTCTTCACCACGACTCGCCATTGCCAGCGCTCGAAATATTGCATTCCAAACAAAGATGGTTTTTTCCCGAGTTTCATCGAACACCTTACAAGCATGATCAACAGACCCTAAATCACAATACATGTTGATAAGTTTAGTAGCCAAATACGGGTCTTGGTCGAGACCACTACCGACAAGACGATGATGAACATGAACGGCGTCAGAAAGAGATTTGTGTTGTATACAAGAATATAACAAAAGCTCGAAAGTCTTTTTAGTAGGATTGGGCTCACTACACAAGAGCTGAACGGCTTGCTTAAGATTGCCACCTCTACACAAGGATTGAATCAAGTCATCGTTGTTGATGTCTTTGGTAGGATTGGCTGAAGCTGAAGGGTTGAATGAAACAAAAGATACCAGCAATCTTGAAGATACATGTGAAGTGTAGCAACATGGATAGCTTTGAAATGGACCATGTCTTACAAGTTGGGGCATTTGAAGCACCCTCATCAGATGTTTACAACCACTTTTCCACAATAAGTTAGTCAGTTTTGCTGCTTGCTGGTATTACCTGTTAGTACACAAATAAACAATTTCTACCAATCAAAACTCTAAATTTAAAATTGACCAAACATTCAATTTGGGATTAACATAATGGATTGTGATAATAGTTAGAGACTATTTCTTATATTTCTATAGTTGAGAGACGAAATAGAAGAGAGAACGAGTGTTTCAAAGATTTAAGAATACAAGCAAAAGATACAATTTTGAGTTGAAGAACAAGAAAACAGGGTTACTGGGTCATGAAATTTCATCATTTCACTAAAAAAAAATTAGAGGCTATGGTTGTTGACAGAAACAGCGTAAAAGAAGAAGAAGAAAAAATTAATAAGGTTTTGAGGGTTACCAGAGAAAGAGAGTAGAGGATATGCTTGTTTAGTAGAGCGAGCGAGTGAGTGTTTCAAAGAGAAACAAAACAACAATAACGGACCACAAAGAAAGACACGGCTTCCCTCCATTTACCAAGCCCCCCTTTATCCCTTTTCACTTCGTAGATTCGTCACATGTGGCAAAAATAAAACGAATGGTTGGGATTAAAAGGTTGCTTTTCTTTTCTTTTTAATCCTAATCATTCTTTTTATTTTTGCCACATGTCACACATTCAATTCAATCGGAAGCTGGCTTATTCAACAAACATAGTTAGATATTTTTCTATCAAAAAAACATAAACATGTTTGGATATTTTATTTATTTTAAGTTTAAATGTATTTTTTTCCACTATTTTGCAAAAATTGAAGTTTTAGACGGTCCTCTATTTTAAAAATTGAATTTTTGGTTCACACTTTCACTTTTTTTGGAATGTCCACCTCCATTGAGTCTAATGACAAATCAATGTGCAAATGTTTAATATCTACTTTCTTCAAAATGAAATATAAGTAAAAGGGATAGTTGAAAAGTTAATATATGTGGACTAATTTTCAACCACATACATTAACTTTTTAACTACCATTTTTGCTTAACTAAAAAAACTATCATTTTTGCTTATATTTTATTTAGAGGAGTATGACATTAATATTTGTTTAGACTTAATTGCATTTTTTACTCCTACTTTCTCATGTTAAAGATTTTAGACCCCCTAATTTTTTCAGCAATTTTAACCCCCACATTAATTTTTTTAATTTAATGTGCTCCTTTAAAAAAAATTAATATTCATGCTAGCAAGCTACATCATGAAAATTTAACAACTCAACGTCAAGGCGGGGGAGCTAGTCGGGTACTACAAAATCAGAAAGGGGCAAATCACCGAACTGAATAAGTAGGGGAGCAAATGTACAATTGAGTCTTTTTATTTATCATTTATTGTTATAAAATATTTAATTATTAAAATAAAGTAAATAAAAATTTAAAAAGATTAACAATGAATTAAAATGAGGAGTCCAACATGAACCTAGGAATTTTGATTTTTTCCAGTTTAAAAATTACATTTGACAATAATTTTCTTCAATCATTGTGTTCTTCCCAATTCTTCGTCTTTGGTCGTACTCACTTGTGTCTCATCTTTATTTTCAAGTAGAAGAAGCAATTTGATTCCTAGTTCGAACAACAAAATCGCGCAAATGTTTAGTTCTCGGATATCTTTGTTCCTCATCACCATGATTGCAAATATCACACAAATATTGTGTCAAGATGATGGACAAATTGTTATAACTCAAGAATCACATGCTTCACCTGGAATCCAAGAATCATAAGCATGGTCTAATTGTTAGGATAAATTAGTATTATTTTGGAAAAAATCAGTGGTACACTTTGGTATTTTGTAAACAGTCAATTAGGAGTTGTGATACTTTGGCAGTTGCTTTTGACTAGTATTTTGGTATTTACTTTGATTCTTTGTAAAATGTCAATTATGAGATGTTATAACTTATCTTTGATTATGAATATCAAGCTAATGGTTTTTGGGTAATATATGAATATCAAGTTACTTTTTGATCGTTACATTTCAAAATTTGTTTTCAACATTACAACATATTCATTAAACATAGGCTAAACACAACTATATCATTTAAACAAACATAAATGAAAGATCATAAATTTGATCAAAAATCAATGAAAGAATAATAATAATAATAATAATAATAATAATAATAATAATAATAATAATAATAATTTACAATATTGAAGCTCAAAGGTAACCTTATCCTTAAAATTTATTACCAATACATCAGTGATATTTCAATTTTTTCAGTATTAGTCACTAAACATCATAATAAATTACGATTTCCTTAAAGAAAGTAGAAAAAAAAGTGCATCACATGGAAGGAGTTATTACAGAATTATTCATGGATATTAGCTGCTATATGTAAAAATCCAAGTTCGTAATTGAAATTGTAAGAACGTATCAATTTAGTCCCCCACATTATCAATATTTTAAAATAATCACTGGAATTGCAAAATATTAAGCAAGTTCGTCCTGGATATGTTATCAAATGCATCCCCAATGTTAAGAATTTAATGACATTCTAGTCCTTGCAAATACCAATTGAAGAACGAACCAATTATAACTCGGCAATTTTAGTGATCATTTTGAAATATCGATAATACGAGGGACTAGATTGATACAATCCTATAATTTTGATGACCAATTTGAGTATGTACTCATTTAGTTAAGGAGAAACATTCTTTGAAGAAGCAGGAGGTGTGCCACTCCCAGGTGGAGGGAATAGTGGAGGAAAAGGAAAAGCCAATCCTGGTGGTGATGAAGGTGGTGGTGAAGGACTTAAACCTGGTACTGATGGAAAAGGAAACAATGGTGATGATCCTAATGGAGGTGGCTGAAATGGATTATTAGGGACTAATGGTGTTGGAGTTGGTGGTTGAAATGGGTTAGGAATAGTTGGTGTACTTGGTGGTTGTAATGGATTATTAGGGACTAATGGTGGTGGAAAAAATGGATTAGGAGGAATGTTAAAGGAATCAAGGTTAGTTACTTTTTTTTCATCTAATGATTGAACATTTTTTGAAGTTTTTGTTGATTTGGATTTGGATTCATCACTCGCCATTCCACTAGGGACTAGTGGTGACAATATTGGTGGAAGAATTTGATGTAATAAAGGAATTGTTGGATGAAATGGGTTAGGAACAAGTGGTGTACTTGGTGGTTGTAATGGATTATTAGGGACTAATGGTGGTGGCTGTAATGGATTATTAGGGACTAATGTTGGTGGTTGAAATGGATTAGGAATAGTTGGTGTACTTGGTGGTTGTAATGGGTTATTAGGGACTAATGGTGGTGGGGAAAATGGATTAGGAGGAATGTTAAAAGTATCAAGGTTAATTACTTTTTTTTCATCTAAAGATTCAACATTTTTTGAACTTTTAGTTGATTTGTATTTGGATTCTTCACTAGTCATTCCACTAGGGATTAGTGGTGACAATTCTGGTGGCAATATTGGTGTAAGAATTTCAGGTACTAAAGGAACTGGTGGGAGGAAAGGAAGAACACCACTAGGTGGGTTTGGATCTTGAAGTGGAGGTGGAAAAGAAGGATCAATTTTTGGAGGAAATGAAGTTTTTTCAAAGAACTAAGAAGCTTTTTTGTGTTTTGAACAACACTTGGCTTTTGGTTACATAGATTTGGTTGTTTAAGTGGTTTGAATGAGAAAAACCCTGCTGAGAATATGTGTAGTCCTTGTTTTCTTGATTTTAGGTGTAGTGATGAAGATGAGGCTGCTGAGGCTATAGAACAATATGGTTCATTGCTGCTAACTAATTTCACTACACATCCTTTGATTCTCTTCACATGTTTGCTTACTGAGAATGGAAGTTGGATTTTGAATTCACCATGCTCATTTGTTTTGACTTGTTTCTTGAATCTTGGTTTTGAAATTTCATTTCCATCTTTGCATTCTACTTCAACTGATGCACCTGCACACAAGAATATTTTTTATAGGACAATATAGTATAACATAATATCAGCATAAAATTTAGACAACACAACACCTGAAAGCTACGTTTTAAAGTCTACAGCGGAGATCGAATAGGTGAGACGGCCATGATTTAATTGGTTCAATTGGTTAAACTCACAGTTGAACTACGGTTCAACTAGACTGCAATGTAATCGAGATCAAACCAACATGCAAACTAGCCAACTCTTGGTTCAACCGTCCGGTTCAATAGGGTTTTGAAAATATTGCCTGAAAATGTCGGCCTCTGAAGTACTCGCTCAAACACTAGCGCCCGACACATCAACACAGGTAATAATTTTTAAAATGAATAATTGAATGTAATCACATGTGTCGCGTGTCAAATACCAAACACACTTTCAATGTCATGTACTACATGGTTGTCATCCGATTTAGCAGCATGTATTGACTATAGTGATATAAAAATGAATTCCCTTGCAAAAAAATAAGACTATTAAGCAGTTAAGAAATGGACCTGAAATGAAATGATTTCCCATGGAGAATCCTGTTGAAAACATGTGTCACAATAAACAGTACCAACCACAACAGCAGAAGGAGACTTCTTGTGATGGTGATGACTAGCCTCAGAAAATGTACCAAATGTTACAATCAGAAACAGTATTACAGGGAACCAAGACATTCTAAGGTTTGTCCTCTTACAAACAATTCAGGGTCTACAATATCTTATCTTATATACTATATAGTATGTATGTTCTTATGATCCCTCTTTTATCTTTAATATTGAAAACCAAACAGACTATATATAGTAGTTTTATAGGTTGAGTCCTAACAGGCTATTTATGCTTATCATGAAAAAGTCACTCAACTGTAAACTATAATGCAGTAATTGTAGGTTTGTTTCCCCATCACCAAACAGCTAGGAATTAGAAAAAGTAATGTATCGGGTTCGAACCTAGAACCTCACATGTGTATGAGTTTAGTTAGTGTTTGTCACTTCGTCTATAT